>OX465597.1:156168515-157376015 GCA_950022295.1 Bromus sterilis
CGGAGTGCCCCAGGCCGAGCCGAGCCATGCTGCCATGCCATGGTCGGTCTCCCCGACGGGAGAGAGAGAGATTAGAAAAAAAAAGATTAGATGCGGTTTCAAAAAAAATCCAGATCTGGATACAAAACCGCCCAAGGACCCGATCGCGTTTTCCGGAAAAAAAATATTTACGTCCGGGTCCTTTTTACAGTAGAGCACCCCGGTACCCCCCCCCCCCCCGGTGTCACCCCGATACCGTTTTTACGACTACTTTTTAACTGTAACTCGGAATTGGGCGATTCCAGTTGCGTTGCGACCGTGTAGAAATTTCCTAGCCAGTAGACCAAGTGTTACAGAAGTTTGAAGTTTTAAAATTTGAATCCCAAGCTGATCCAAATTTGAACTTCCGGCAGCCGTAACTTTTTACCGGTGCGCCCGTTTGCGCAGTTTATTTTTGCGTTGGTTTTATTTTGACAAGCACTTTAAGTTTAGCTACTGTTAGGAAAAAAATTTCTACTGTTCTTTGAATGTTTATTACTGTTTGAGCATATTTGTATTGAACATATGATTGATTGGTGCTATGTTTGCTCGTATAGATTGTCCGGAGTGTGCCGCCTCGTTTTGTGAGGATTGTGACCGTCAGGACCAGCAAGAAGGCAAGTGATACGTTGACCATACTCATACCTATATTTTCTATATGAATTTTGTTAAGAAATATCACCCTATTGCATGATAGGTAGTTTACTTTACTGTTGCTGCAAAACCAGGTAGGATAGCCACATGTCTTGACTTGTCTACCGTAGATCAACCTAGCCGTGTTGTTGCTTTATTGCTATGCTTTGTAGACGTGGTTTGGGTTGTGAGAATTCATGGAGTGCATGTGAGCTATTAAATAAACTGTGTAGCAACTTTATAATAATAGAAATCACTTCTGGACGGGTGGGTTGCATCCCGGTAGTTGTGCCTCGGTTGAGGACAGTGCCAGGGTTAAATGCACCCAATGGTTGTTTTGGTGGTGAACCGGGTGCGTCATGGCGAGTACCCTCTGACGCGGTGGGCGCCGTCCCGGCTCAAAAAGATCAGACATGCAATATTACTAGTAGCTTCCGTGTACAGCCACTGGCTATATGGGCTCTGGCTTAGCACGAGTACGTTGTGGGGAACCTGGCCCTGGTAGCTAGCTGATGTAGATGTGTGTTAGGTGTACCGGCTACCAACGGGTGGAGGCAACCTCTTCAGAAAGTCTTTGTCTCAATCTTCGGGTTGAGTCCAGTGGGGAACGTGTACAACCTCTGCAGAGTGTATAAACTGATCATGATTAGCCGTGTCCACGGTTACGGACGAACTTTGAGCAACTAGTCAGTACTGTTGATGAATGATCTTGACAGATGAACACTTAATAATAATTTGGTTGGGACAAGAGTAGCATGGGTTGCTGTGTGTTTCAGGTAGATTTCAACTTAAAACTTTGACTAGTTTAGTTCAGGAGAAAATTGGTTTTCAGCAAAACAAAACCATAAGCCTTTCCTTTGACTTACCTTGCATGTAGTTGTAGGTCCTTTATATAAACTTTTCCGTATCACTTGCCGTACAAATCAGATGTACTGACCCGTTGTCGGGCTGTAACCTTCGGTGTTGCAGGTTTCAATGGTTTATTCCTTAAGAAATGTTGGCCCATCATTCAATCTGATTTTATGAACCTGATTTCTCAGTTTGCTGATGGCTCTCTCAAGTTGGAATGTCTAAATGGTTCTTTAATCACCTTGATTCCAAAAATGCTAGCTCCTGTTTGTCCTAATGATTTTAGGCCTATATCTCTGACTAACACCTGCCTAAAATTCCTCACAAAGTTTCTTGCTAATAGACTTCAGAAGGTTATTCTACAGTACATTCATTTGAATCAATATGGCTTTCTTCAGTCTAGATCTATTCAGGATTGCTTAGCATGGGATTTTGAGTATATCCACCAATGCAAACAGTCTAAAAAGCCCCTTCTTATTCTGAAGTTAGACTTTGCAAAAGCTTTTGACACTATTGAACATGAAGCTGTTCTTCAGGTTTTGGAACACAAGGGGTTTTGTCAGAAATGGATCAATTGGATTAGAGAGATTTTATGCTCTGGATATTCATCCATCCTGTTGAATGGAGTGCCTGGTAAATAGTTCTATTGCAAGAGAGGGGTTAGACAAGGAGATCCTCTGTCTCCCCTGTTGTTTGTGTTGGCTGCTGATCTGTTACAATCAGTAGTCAACAAAATGCTCCATGATCAAATCCTGACACTGCCAATTGATTCTCATGATCCATATTACCCTATCATTCAGTATGCTGATGACACTATAATTGGTAGTTCATGCTGATAATCCTAGTTGTTGGCTATCAAGGAGATGCTTATCAGGTTCCATGCTTCCACTGGTCTCAAAGTGAACTTCAATAAATCCTCTTTAATCCCCCTGAATGTTGATGAGGCTATGACTGCTCATCTTGCTGAAGTGTTTGAATGCTCCATAGGACAAATGCCTTTCACTTACCTTGGTTTACCACTGGGTACTACCAGGCCTAAAATTCAGGATTTGATGCCTTTGGTAGATAGGGTGGAAAGAAGACTCTCTGCTAGTTCTGCTATGCTGAATCAAGGGGCAAGGCTTCAGTTACTCAATTCAGTAATTTCCTCCATGCCCATTTATCACCTTTGTAGTCTTGCTATCCCTCAGGGAATCTTCAAACAGCTAGAGAGAATTCAGAGACAATGCCTCTGGAGAGGGAACTCTGACACCCCAAGACAATCCCTTGCTGCTTGGTATCTTGTTTGCAGGCCTAAAAAGAATGGTGGTCTGGGCATTGTCAACCTGCAAATACAGAACAAAGCTCTTCTTTTGAAGCACTTGCATAAGTTTTATAATAAGGAGAATGTTCCTTGGGTTTCCCTTATTTGGAACACTTATTATAATGGCAATGTACCACATGCAACAATGCTTTGTGGATCCTTTTGGTGGAAGGATATCCTTAAGCTAAGTGACCTATATAGACCAGTGACCTCTGTCATGATCAATGCTGGGGATTCTGCACTTTTTTGGTTAGATGGGTGGCGCATCAATGGCTCATGTAGACCTCTGTGAGATAGGTTGCCTCATCTTTTGTCTTTTGTGAGAGATGACAAACTATCTGTTAATGATTTTTTGAGCTTGGAGGATGAAGAGATTTTGTTTCACTTGCCACTCACACAACAAGCTGCTGTTGAATACTTCTGTCTTAAGGACTGTATTTCTAATCTTCAGAGAGATCCTCAAGCTGTTGATTCTTGGCACTGGCCTGGTAAATATGGTTATACTGCCAAAGGGTTCTACAATCTTATGCATTCTCACATGTCAACTGATCAATCTTGTGCCTGGATATGGAGGAGTAAGTGCACCATGAAGATAAAAGTTTTTGGATGGCTCCTGATGTTTGACAGATTAAACACTAAAGATCTACTTGTTAGGAGACACTAGAGACCACCCACTGAGGATAATTCTTGTGTGATGTGTCACTCACATGATCTTGAAGACAGACTGCATTTGTTTTTCTCTTGCAACTTTAGTTGTAGAGTTTGGAACTATCTACAAATTACATGGGGAGCCAATGGATCCTTGCATTCCTGTTTACAACAAGCCAAAGATTCATTTGGTCAGTCTTTCTTCATGGAATTCATGCTTACTGCCTCCTGGTGTATCTGGATAGTCAGAAATGGGAAGACCTTCAGGAATGAGAGACCTTCTTTTCATTCCTGGAGAAGGCACTTTGTGCATGATATCACCTTGCTTTCACATAGATTGCAGGGTGATCCTAAAAACATATTGATTTCATAGATTAATTCACAGCAATAGTATAGGTAGGCTTAGTTTTTCTTCCTTTACTTTCTTGTTCTGTTCTTTTATTTTCTTGTACCATTCTTTGAGAACCTTTGGTTCTCCCATGCAATAAATTACTGTGGAGCTCATGCTTCACAATCTTAAAATTCAAAAAAAAGGTAGATTTGACATGGTAATAAAGGTAAATTTTCCATGGCAAAACTAAAAATTAAAATAATGTTCCGGCTAGAAAATTAAAAAATTCCATGAAAATAAAAGTTAAATTCAGGAAGCTAAAAAGTAAAAATTTGCGATGTGCTCAATAAATAGTACAAAAAAATGTTATGATGATCAAATTTACCATCATACGTAAATATTGACATAACATAAAAAATACGGTAAATTTTACCATGACGTCTTTTTAGTTTTCTTGTCATGACAATTTTACCAAGGAAGAAAGGTAAATGTTCCATGGCAAGAAATTTAAAAAAATAAATATGGCAAAAAATTTTGAATGACAAACAGATAAGAATTTCATCTGACAAAAAATGTAAGAATTGCATTATCACACGTATAAGAATTGTCATGTGACACGTATAAGAATTGCCACGTTATACAAACTAGATGTATACCCCGCGCGTTGCTGCGGGAATTGCTATGAAAACTATATGCATAAATAAAAAGTATAAAAGTATGATACATTAAGTTGTCTAAGTGAAGAGGCAACAGAAACATGTGTGTATTAAAATTATTAGGGTGGACAATAAAATGATTAAAATATGGTTGATATGGAGATTGCATATAGAGATTAATAAATATATTAGTTGAGATGAGATGGACAATTGAATGGCTAAGAAATGGATAATGTGGATAGCTTGTATGTGAATAGAGACAATTTAAATGACCTAAGTGGGTGACATGGATAATTGATTGGCTAAGAGAATAAATGATGTGGATAGCTTGCATGTTGAGATAGACAACTTAAATGTTCTATAGTGGGGTTTTGTTTTATAAGAAATATAGATAAGAATTGTCATGTTCAACAAATAAGAATTGCCATGTCTTATGAATAAAAATCGCCATGTCCTATAACTGAGAATTACAATGCCCCATAAGCTATATACAAATAAGAATTGCCATCTCCTCCACAAATAAGAATTTAATATGGATGGTTTGAAAAAGAAAAATGCTATGAGTAGATACATCGCAAACCTACATAAAAGAATTTAAAAATTAAAACATGGCGAATTTGACATCGGGTGAAAACGGAGATTTAATTGGGTTTTCTAAAATTATGGCAAACTATACCATGGCAAAAATTCAAAATCACCATTACGAAAAATATGAGCGGAAAAAGGACATGGTGATTTATCATGTGTATCTAGAACCAAAAATTTCCATGGAATTTTTGAAAAAAAAAAACAAAATGCATTTGTTCAGCATAAAAAATGTTTCTATGGCAAACTTCAGAAACCCCAACTAAGAATCGTCATGTCATATAACTAAGAATTGCCATGTTAAACTACTAAAATTATCAAGCTACATAAATAAGAATTGCCATGTGACACAAAAATAAGAACTGGCATTCCATAAAGATAAGAATTGTCATGTCACAGAAACAAGAACTGCCATGTCATAAAGATAAGAATTGCCATATCAGAGAAATAAGAATTGCCAAGACACATAAATAAAAATTTCCACGTGACACAAAAACAAGAATTGTCATGTCATAAAGATAAGAAATTGCCATGTCGTAAAGATAAGAAATTGCCATGTCACAAAAATAATAATTGCCATGGAAAATTTGAGTTGTACATGGCAAACTATCTTCCCTATACGCATGGCTATTTTCAAAAAATGCATCTGCAATGTTAAAAAAAATTATATGTATGCAGAAAAAAAACTATAAACTTGGCATGGCAACAAAACTTAATTTCCCATGGCAAAGAAGACATCTTAATTTTTATGACAAAAAATATTGCCATGGCAATTTTTAATCATAGTTTGTGTTGTGCATGGCAAATATCTTTTATATAAAACATGGCAATTTTCAAAAAATGTGCATCTACCATGTCGTACAACTAAGAATTGCCGTGTCATGCAACTAAAACAATTTGTAGTGTGTTGTGCATGGAAAAAAATTATATAAAGCATGGCAATTTTCAAACAAAAATGTGCATCTACCATGTCATTCCACTAAGAATTGATGTGTCACACGACTAAAAATTGCCTAAAAATTGCCATGGAAATTTTTAATCATAGTTTGTGTTGTGCATGGCCAATTTATATTATATAAAGCATGACAATTTTCAAAAGAACATGCATCTGTACAACTAAGAATTGTCGTGTCACACAATTATAAATTGCCATGGCAATTTATAATTATAGTTTGTGTTGTGTATGGCGTGTAATTGTAGTTTAAAGTGTAATGGCAATCTCATGCTTCAAAATTTGTTATTTACAGGTTATAGGGATTTAAGCTAAAAATGCCATGGCAGTTTGTAGTTTTAGGGACAAGGCAATTATAGTTTCAGCGAAGCGCAATTGTTACCAACACAAATTTTGGCACAAATTATAACTAAAAATTGTCTTGGCATGTTACCATAAAACGGCCAGAGCAACTGTACATCATGCAACATCATGGTCTCTTCAGTTTCAGTTTCAAAAATACTAACCAAGTTGTATAACTAAGAGCTAAAAACATATGTACAATGAGACCAATACATGTACTCACTTGATGATTAAAATCGAGCTTTCAGATCATCTTTTTCTGTTTAGATGCGACCACTACTCCATAGATCAGTTCTTAGTACTTCGTTTAACAGCAACGCAAGACCAAAATAACACAGAAACTTAAATCTGAAGAGCAGCATAATCACCTGAAGTTTGGAGCAATATCGGTAGGCCTTGGCTGCCAGGATCACAACCTCATGCTCCTTTGCCGTGTGTAACGACGGCGTGCGCCCTGGTCGCTGCGATGGCGAGAATAGGAGGCGGTGGCTATCCAGCTCCGCGAGGCCGAGCTCCTGCAGGGAGGGGAACTCCAGTCAGTTGTTCCCCCGGCGCATCATCCATCTCCAAGCCAGTCGCACGCGAGCTTGTCCCCACCCCCGCCCACCCCCGGCGCGACGTGTGGGGCGGCAGCGAGTAGGACGGCAATGTGGCGCATCGGCCTGCTACGTCCGAAACGTATCTATAATTTCTGCTTGCTCCATGCATGTTTTGTGTGATATTGTTATGATCTAGATACACTTTCATACACTTTTGATCATAATTGGACTAACTTATTAATTCAGTGCACCACAGTGTCAGTTCCTGTTTTCTGTTGTTTTTCTATTTCAGGTTTCCCTCGTATTAAAAGTGCTCCAAAATTTCTGGAAAATCAGATAAAAAATCTGCATAACAGAAGCTTCGGGGGTCCCGAAGGAGGGCCAGAGGGGCCTCACATGGTGCCTAGGCGGCCAGGTGGCGCAGCTGACGAGGGGGTGACCCCACGACTCCTATGGATGGGCCTACCCGGTGTACCCGAAGACAGAAGGCCCACAAAGATGCCGCCTGGGCCCAGCCTTGGCCCACTAGTGGCACCGACGTAGGAGTCCGCGACTCGTAAGGAAGGCGCAAACCTGCCGTGCGGTACAAGATTAGGGTTAGGAAACCACATTTGTAATCCAAGACGGGTTCCCCGAGACCCAGCCTAGTATATAAGGGCTAGGAGGGGAGACGTCGAGAGGGCGAATACACAATCTGTAACCCTATCCTTGTGCGCTCTAGCCTTGGCCTTCCCTGTAATCGCATCTCCAAGCAATAATATCGAGCAGGAACGTCTCCTCCTGTTAGCCGATGAGCTATCGTCCAACCTGTGCCTCTCATGACTAACACAGGGTCCCTGACCATGGGATTTACCGGGGTGGATCCCCGTCAATTGGCGCCGTCTGTGGGAACTACACAGGTTGGAATTGCGATCTCGGCGGTTCCGTCTTTAGCAAGCCACAACTCAAGAGCAAGAACCAGATCCAATCCACCCGAAGAATTCAAGATCACGGCAAACATCTCTGTCGCCCCATCGAGATCGCTCGGCCTGTAGCTGGGCCAAGACCAATACTATGGCGGCAATCGAGTCCACCGCCAGCGAAGGAGAAATCGACGACCCAAAAGAAAGGCGCGAGGGTTCTACGTAGAGATCCCGATCGACGAACTACAGCACGAAGCAGAGGACCTGCTGACCACTCGATGACCCACCGCCACCCAGGCACCCGCCGCACAACAAGACACCGACTCCGAGCTCGAGATCAGCGATCGTCAAGATCATCGCCAACGAAGAAGAAATCCACGACCTAGAAGACAGGCGCGAGGATTCTACAAAGAGACCCCACTCGACGAGTCGCACTATACAGCTACGCGCTCGCCGACCACTCGACGACCCGCCGCCGTGCGGACAGCTGTCGCCCGCCAAGACAGCGACTCTGAGACTCAGACCGGCGAATACTACGACCCAGAACGAAGACCAGACAGATTCGCCAACCTTATAAAGAAACAGAATCTGAGCGAGGGGATCGAAATCGACCCGCGAGTCCACGAGCACCCGGAGGATCACGCACAGATCTTCCGAATCTCAAGGAGGAGACGGCACGCCGGATCCAGCAAACTCACGGTCAGGGAGCAGCTAGAAGGACCCTGCATGATCCACTTCTTCGAAGACGACTGGGGATACATCAGATGGGGTCACACTCTGGGAGACTGCCGCCTGTTCAACGAACTCGCCGAAAGCCTCAAGGAAGAAAAACAATGAGAAGCCAAGCGCACCCGACGAACCGAGCAGTCGTCGACTCCAAATCCCGAAAGACGCTACTGTTGGAAATATGCCCTAGAGGCAATAATAAAATGTTATTATATATATATTTCCACGTTCGTAATTAATGTTTATATTTGTGTGCTATAATTTCAATGACCCTGACTATGAGATTCAGAAGAAAACTCACTTGCATGTGTGGAAATGTAAACACCAAGAGTTCCTGGTTTAGCCTCTAAGACCAGCTCATGTGCTAACTGATGATTACGTTTTCTTAATCATGGACATTGTTCTTGTAACAAGGATATCAGTAGCAATGGGAACATATTGTTAGCAGAACAATGATGTTGAACCGACCCCAGTATTGAATGATATACTTAGAGATCACATCGTAACTACGTTATAAGTCATATCATGAAATGTTATCATATACGTAATTCCTTAAACCATGAGAATATCGAGTTACTTCACACAGGAAGACATGCTTTGGTTCTTAGATGAATCCTCCCGTAAATGGGAAGTAGTAAAATAAGTTCTGGGTATCTCAGATGGTGTGGCTAGTGACTGTGATAGTTCAAGAATGGGATTTTCTCCTTCACGATGAAGAGATATTGACTTTGGGCCCACTCGGTATGACGGTATCCATTCTAGTCTGGCCAGACGCATTGTGATTTAATCACGGGGATACCGGAATACAATAACGAGAAATAGAGACAAACGAGCAAAGAGGATAACAAGTGGCTTGTGTTCAAGAAGTTGTTACACATGGGTGCCAAACATCTCTCCTCTAACTTTGTCATATATCACGAAGCAAAGGGAATGGTACATGACTAAACATAAAGGTTCACTCGAAGTTTATTCGTGTATGTGTGGGAGTCAACATGGGTGTCCATGGCTCCGCTGTTGATTATTGGCTATTGACAAAAGGCTGTTGACCTATGTCCGGAAGATGTTCTGAGCCATGTCCGCATTATACCGAACCTATTGGGTCACACACTTAACGAGTAGTAATCTGTTAGAGAACTAGGAGATGAAAAGAGAAAGGGTACCGGAATTGTTTCGGGTGGAACCGGAAGTGTTTCCGGGTAGCACTAGAAGTGTTCTAGGTGGTGCCGAATGGTTTTAGAATATTTGAGAACGGTCTCGAATGATTCCGGAACATTCAAGAAGAGTCTTGAAGTGGTAACAAGACATCCGTGATAGTCTCGGAAGGTTTTGCAACATTCGGTAATAGTTGTGGAAAGGTTATGGAACATCGGGAAAATTGTTCCGGGACTTCCGGAAATGTTCCGGGAGGTTTCGGAAGGTTCCCGGGAGCTTATGGAAGTATCCGTAGGGTTAAGGAACTCTCCAAACCGCGGGAACCGACGTTAGACCAAGTAGGAAGGTCCACAAGGTCGTAACTTGGAAGGAAAAGGACTTTCCTTGAGTCCAAGGCCCAGACGCCAGGGTCCCTGGCGTTTTGGACCAGGACGCCGGGGTCCGCGGCGTTTCGGCGGGGAATCCGTGTTGGACTCCTCCTGGTGGCCAAAACCGACTTTAGGGAGAACCCTCGCCCAAGTTGCGACCCCAGGCTTCCACCTATATATTCGGGGGCAGGGGTAGCCCCAAAGGCACACCAGAAAAGCCCCAAGGCTTCCCCAGCTAAATTCCACGCGCCTCTAATTCCCTTTGGGCTAGATCATTCTAGTCCGGACGCCGCTAGGCTCTTCTCCCTTTAGCTTCTCTCGGTGGCATTCTTCTCTGGACGGCGGAGCGCTGCTGGATTGCTACATCGGGATGTGTGGATACCGGTAGAGGGATCATACCTTTGATCATTCTTCGAGGTCCTTCTTCTTCCTCGGAGATCTTGTTCGAGGGACTTGTTAGTGGGACTTGATCGGGACGGATCGCGGGACGGTTCGCGGGACAGATCGCGCAATGGATCGTGGAACGGTACGCGAGATCGATATCCTCGCGGTTGGGAGGACATTGAAATTCCTAGCTGCGGGGATCTGCACCAACGGTCTTCACCAACTCTACTTCCGCTACATTGGTTGGTGAGCCATGACCTAAAACCTTGCATGCAATCTTCTTGGATGATCTTGGGTTCTTGCTTCGTAGGCCAAAAAATTTTGTTTTCTACTACGTTTCCCAATAGCTACAACCCGCCTCAAGGACAGGTGTACACGATCCAAGAAGGCAGGGTATCGCAAGCTCAACAGGACGCCTACACCCTACAAGCCAGAGCAGCCGAGAACCTAAACACAGTCGAAGACTACCAGCTACACGACGCAGAAACTAGTATCACGTTCTCCCAGAGCGATCACCCACCTGCAGTCCATAGGCCGGGGCACGCACCCCTGGTACTCGATGCTCAAATTGGAGGGTACGACATGGACAGAATCTTCATGCACGGAGGCAGCAGCATGAACATAATCTTCGTCAGCACCCTACACAAGATGCTGATCCCACGATCAGTATGGAAAAAATCAAGCATCATGTTACACGGAGTAGTCCCAGGAGAAGCGGCTACTACCCTTGGAATAATTGAGCTCGAAGTTGTCTTTGGCAGCAGACGCAATTTCGAAAGACACACCCTCGAGTTCGAATTACTCGATTGGCAGTCGCAGTACCACGCCATACTGGGACGTCCATCACTCACGCAATTCATGGCGGTTCTGCACTACGCCTACCTCAAACTCAAGATACCAGGATCCGCGGGCGTCATTACAGTCAACGGGAGCTTCACCAAATCAGACCAATGTGATCGCGATTTCCACAAAGTTTCCGACACCTTTGGAGCCGAGAAAGAACTCACAGAAATAGCCATGGCGACAGACAAAAGTATCTTTCCGCTAGCAAGTCGAAGCGAGTCAAAAGAGTATGGGCGGGACTTCAGCATCGACAGCGACACGGTCACCCACCAAGTGCACCCGACGGACCCAGAAAAAACAGTCCGCGTGTACGCCCACCTCCCGGAAGAGCAAGCGACTGCCCTCATCGCTTTCCTCCGTGAAGAATGCGAAATCTTTGCCTGGTGCCCAGCCGACATGCCAGGAATACCGCGCGAGTTCGCGGAACACGCGCTGCGCATCAAGCCAAACACCAAGCCAGTGAAGCAGGCACTACGAAGATTCTCAGAACCCAAGCGCAGAGCAATCGGGGAGGAGGTCAACTGATTGCTCGACGCTCAATTCATCTGAGCAACGAAGAAAGCCACTTGGATCGCCAACCCTGTGCTGGTCCCCAAGAAAGACACAGACGTGCTGCGGATGTGCGTCGACTACGGGCCAGTCAACAAATACTGCCCAAAGGATCACTTTCCCCTGCCAAGAATCGATCAGATAGTCGACTCGACAGTAGGATGCGATCTACTATCGTTCCTCGACGCCTACTCAGGATACAATCAGATCAGAATGAAGGAAGAAGACGAAGAGCATACATCATTCATCACTCCTTACGGCATATTTTGCTACAGGACAATGCCCTTCGGACTCAAGAACGCCGGTGCCACATACCAGCGGATGATGCAAGCCTGCCTAAAAGAGCAAATCGGAAGAAACGTGCAAGTATACGTGGACGATGTCGTCATCAAAATTTACAGTGCAAACACGCTACTCGACGACCTGCGCGAGACCTTCGCGGCACTCAACAAGTACAGAATCAAGCTCAACCCAAAGAAGTGCGCATTTGGCGTCCCAGCCGGGAAGTTGCTCAGGTACATGGTCTCCGCTCGAGGAATCGAAGCGAACCCTGATAAAGTTCAAGCAATCGCCAGGATGCAGGAGCCAACCGACATCAAAGGCGTTTAGCAGCTCACCGGAAGACTCGCAGCCTTGAGTCGTTTCATTAGCAGATTAGGAGAGCGCACACTGCCATTCTACCAGGTGCTCAGAAAAGGGGAGAAATTTGAGTGGACCGAAGAAGCCCGCAAAGCATTCGCGGACCTGAAGAAGACACTCTCGACCCCACCGATCTTGGCAGTACCCAAAGAACGAGAAAAGCTGCACCTCTATGTAGCAGCATGCAACAGCGTGGTAAGCACAACACTCGTCGTCGAGCGCACAGAAGAAGGCAAGGTCCAGAGCATACAAAGGCTGATCTACTACCTCAGCACGCTCTTGACAAAATCCCAGCAGCGGTACCCGCACTACCAGAAGCTACTACTAGCCATCATCATGACCTCAAGAAAGATGTCGCACTACTTCGACGAACATCCTATCACAATCGTGAGAAGTGCACCACTCGCGGACATCCTCAACAACCCCGGAGCGACTGGGCGAGTCGCCGAGTGGAACATTGAGCTCAGCCCGCGGGACCTGCAGTTCAAGCACCCAACAACAATCAAGGCCCAAGTACACCCAGATTTTCTGGTCGAGTGGACGGAGGTCCAGACACCAGGCCCCCCGGACCTGTCGAACTCATGGACAATGCTCTTCCACGGGTCCGAAAGACAGCAAGGAGCCGGAGCAGGAGTCGTTCTGGTCTCCCCCAAAGGAAAGAAGCTCAGATACGTCCTCCAGATCAACTTCAGCCGCGCCTCCAACAACGAAGCCGAATACGAGGCACTACTCCATGGCATGCGCATGGCCAAAACATGCGGTGCCACTCGCCTCGTAATCTATGGAGACTCCAACCTCGTCGTCCAGCAGGCAATGCAGTAGCCAACAACATGGCGGCCTATCAGAAGCTCTACAACACGCTCGAAGGAAGTTTCGACGGTTACGAGCTCAATTATATCTCCAGAGCAAACAACACAGAAGCCGACGAACTCGCAAACATCGGCTCGACTCGAGGACCAGTACCACCCGGGGTCTTCCTCGAAAGCATCAGCCAGAGATCCATCAAAGTAAAAAAAACAACAGCACCCAAGGCAGCTGTAGATGACGACACCACTGAGCCAGCACAGGTGGCATCAGCGAGTCCATCCGAAGGCAACAGCAGCCAAGCGGTCGAATCTACAGATCCAACAGCACTCGAAGGACCAGCGTGGACGAAATCGTTCCTCCGATTCCTAATCGAAGGCACGCTACCACAACACGTCACAGAAGCTCGGCGCATCAGTCGTCGATCCAAGGCATTCACAGTGATCAACAGACAGTTATACAAGCGCAGTATCACCCAGATACTCCAAAAGTGCATCGACGAAGAGAGACATCACTAGCGAACATCACGTATCCCGGTTCATATATTTATCACTGATTCCACGCTATATTTACTTTTCTGCATTTACTTTGAAGTTGCTATTATTATCCCTTGTGTTTTATCCTTTGTAAACAACAAGACCGGAGAGATTGACAACCTCTCTGAACTTCGTTGGGAACAAAGTTATCTGTGTCTGTGTGCAGGTCCGCGTCAGTTGCGCCGCTGACACCTACTTATCATCTCTGGAGTCCTGCTGGAGACAAACCTTGGTATCTTCACCGAGGGAAAACTTCTGCTGCACTACATCTCAACCCTCCACTTGGGGTAACCAACGAAGGGGGCGAGAAGCCATCAAGCAAAGTTTTCTGGCACCGTTGCCGGGGACTCCAAGTGCTAAGATAGGGGAGTTGCACACTACCCTTTACCTTTGTTTCTTAGTCTTGTTAGTTTATCTTTCAGTTTTTATCTTTGTGTCTTTTATCAAAATTTACAAAAAAAAAATTATCTTGCTAGTTGTCATTATGTCTGGCCCTTCTGTCTTTGTTGAGACAGAGGTTCTCACCTTTAAACAAAAAGGTGGAGAAAGTTTAAAAGATGCTTGGTATAGAATTAATGATTCTCATAGAAAAGCCACCAAGAAGCAATCCACTACTATCCGGCTTAGAAATTTTTATGTCGGGATTACTCCTCGGAATAGGTTCATATTAGATACTGCTATCAATGGGAATTTTCTAGAAGCCCCGACTTGGGAGTCTCTTAATGTTATTGAAAATCTTGTTAGAAATCTCCCTATTGCTAGCATGCAAGAAGATATAACTCTATCTCATATTATGAAGAAACTTGAAAAGATAGAGTTAGAAATACCAAGTATAACTAGGATAAATGAGTTGGATCACAAGATTCAAGGGAATTTGAATAGGCTTGATAGATCCATGCTTAAAATTATTAAAACCTTGGAGGTCATCAAATCCCGTGATACGGATCCTTCTAGGATAGATAAGATTGAGGAAATCATTAATACTCTAGGAACTACTTTCTCCTCAATCAAACCAAAAAAGGTTGAGAGCTCGGAAAGAAGGGAACCTAAGTTCAATTATGTCCCTAAGGTTCCCCGACCTAAAAACAAGCCACCTATTGCCAAAGAGGTTGAAACCGTGAAAACTTTGGAAGAAATACCTCTCTTTTATAATTTTATAAATGAATCTTCCATTGATTTTCCGCCTTTTGGTTTTCTCCCTAGAAGTATCTTCATTAGGCCTTTATTTTAAAGACCTCTTAAGACTAGTTGTACAATTGAAGAGCTTTTTGATGATCTTGATAATGACTCGATTGATACAACTTGATCTTTTGCATTAAGCCTAGCTAATGGCTTTAAAGAAGCGCTTTCGGGAGGCAGCCCGCAACGAATTTAGGTTTTTCTTTATGCTTTTGTTGTGTCTTGATGATTGTTACTTCTGTAGCAACATCATTGTATCTTTATATCTTTATTTTTCAGCTTTGTGCCAAGTTATAGCCTCTTACGGCAAGGGAAGTAAAAGTTGTGACATGCTGTCCATAAAACAGATTCTGTCCTCGTGACCAGAAAAATTCCAGAAAAATCCCAATTCATACTTTTGAGCTGAAATTTTTACACAGTATGATCTATACAATTACGAAACTTCCGTATGTTCTGAGTTTTTTTATTTGAGTTGCATAAGTACCACTAAAAAATTCTTTACAATCTGCTGTTCTGTTTTTCACAGATTCTGCCACGTTTTGTCTCTCCTAACTTTTGCAAACCTTAAGCTTGCTTTTTCTTTGCAAAAACTTTTTGGCACTCTTGAGAAACAGTAGCTCTTCAAGAATATCTTTATATCCAGTGGAGAAAAATTATTTATTAAGGGTACTAACCTCTCTAATCAGCTTATGATGAGTTATGTATGAAGGGAGTTTTCAAGTGTGCGATAGAAGATGATGAAAGAAGATCCAGGAGTGTCAAGCGCTCAAGCTTGGGGATGCCCCCATGCATCCCCAATAAATATTCAAGGAGACTCAAGCGTCTAAGCTTGGGTATGCCCCCGTGCATCCCCTTCTCCATCAACAATCATCAGTTCGTCCTTCATCTCACTATATTTTTATCACTTCATGCGTTATGTGCTATGCTTGGAGCGTCTCGCTCTTAGGTTTTATTTTTAGTTTCTTTAGCTTTGCTTTCTGTTCATAACAAGTTAGGTCCTGTCTTACTTTGTGTGGGAGAGAAACACGCTCCACTTTCAAAATCTAGAACACATCATAGGATTTTTCACGCATATCTTCTTGCTGTTGTGTGTTCTTTATCTTTTTATAGCTACTGCCATGTTTAGTCTTAGTTTTAGTTTGTCTTTAGCAAGAGCCTTGGCTTTTGTTTTAGTTTGTTGCTGGAACTCTCTTTAGTTTTCATGTTTATCTTGTTAAGAGAGTTGGTTGTTGCACTGAGTTGTGTCTTGTCTTGAAAGTAGGTAATTGAGGTTGCTATTTAATTTTAGTAGTAGCTTGCAATAGTTTTGAGGTATTGATGTGAGTAATGTTTGAAATTTTGGTGTCAAGAGCTCTTGCCTATTAGTGATAGGTGTCGTATTTTGGGCAATCCGTGTTTATTTTCAAAACCTACAAAACTAGTTGAGAACTCTAGCTACTAGATAGATCACTACTCTTCCGAGGAGTCGAATATTAGAGTACACTCACGTACCATGAGTCGAGGATGCGCAAGGATAACCAAACCCCCATACACTCCTCCTCGGGGTACTTGTCTCTTTGTGAACCTCCTTATTAGATTGAGAGTTACCGATAATAAGTGCATGAGTTCTTCGGACTAATGTAAGTATTGAGAGTTGGCACTTCCACCTTCCCATATTTTGCTAGCCTTTCCCGTGCCGTGCATTGCCTTCTTCTCACTCCGAGAGTTGGTGTCCACCTTCGCCGGTACTTCCAAACCCTTGGCATGATACGCTCTTTCATCATAAACCTCCTTATATCTTTCCTCAAAACATCCACCATACCTACCTATCAAGGCATTTCCATAGCCTTTCCGAGTTACATTGCCATGCAACTTCCACCTCTTCATGACTTGATCTTCATGTCATACATGTTCCTGCTACACTGGCAGCGACATACATTGCATACATCATGATAGTTACATCTTCTTTATGATTTTGAGTACCTTGTAAAGTGTGAAAGATCTTGTATACCTTCTTGTAAAATAGAGTGTTGCCCTTAAGTGAGGAAAAGATCCCAAAGTGGACACATTAAAAGATCCCAAAGAGGACAAATGAGAGTTAAATAGAAAGAGCCATTGAGGCCACCAAAAAATACAAAAAATAGAAAAAGAGAAAAAAGAAATAAAAAGAGAGAAAGGGGCAACACTACTATCTTTTTGAGAGATCCACACTAGTACTCCCTTTATATCCTTGTACTCCATAGAGATGATCATTATGCATATAGCTATGTGGGGACCTTCACACTATAGAACTTGGCTTGCATATTCCAAGGATGAGCCTCCTCAAAAGAGCTCTAGGTCTTCATGAGCGAGCAAGTTAGATGCACCCCCACTAGTTCCATTGGAGAGCTTCTTAGCTCGTATGTGCATCCATTGCATGGCAATCCCTACTCCTCACATCATATCTATCATTTGGCATCTCTTCCCTATGATTGTCCTCATTGATGTGAGCCTTTCTCATCCTTTTTGTCTTCCTCCTCCACCATATTTCTCTCTTTGCCATCCTAAGTGTCAACTCTCGTGCTTACGCTCATCCATTGCATGAGTGCTCGAAATATCGAAAAGGAGTGGATCAAATTGACTTGTACCTGGCTAGTGGTCTGGGGGCGACTCAAGATAAGATTCCAAAGAAGACCAAGTGTGAAACTTTAGTAGATTGAGTTCTCAACACAAAAATACTTTTTTCTCGTATTCCCTATCCCCCTTCTTGCACGCAAACACCATTTGGAGACATTCGAGTCACAGACAGCGAGAGCTCTTGCACCTAATGTTCTTTTGTTACTTATTTCAATGCTAATATAGACTCTTGCCTGTTATGACTAGAATTGAATCTCTAACCTTGATTGCTTTACTTTTCAAAGTTCTTATATGGTTGCTAGCATGTCACCACAGAAATTATGTTGTTATCATTTACCTACTCGAGAACGAGCAGGAATTAAGCTTGGGGATGTTGATACGTCCAAAACATATCTATAATTTATGCTTGCTCCATGCATGTTTTGTGTGATATTGCTATGATCTAGATACACTTTCATACACTTTTGATCATATCTGTACTAACCTATTAACTCAGTGCACCCCAGTGCCAGTTCCTGTTTTCTGCTCTTTTTATATTTCAGTTTTCCCCCATATAAAAAGTGCCAGAAAAATTCGGGAAAATTCAGATAAAAAATCGGCGTGACGGAAGCTTCGAGAGGAGCCCGGGAGGGGCCAGAGGGGAGCCAGAGGGGGCCCAGGCGGCCACCCGGCGCGGCCCCACCCCTGGCCGCGCCAGGAGGGCGCCTGGGGCCCCTGGCCCACCTCTGGCTGCCCCCTTTCTCCTATTTATCCCCCGTCACGGGAAAACTCCAGAAGCAGAACCCTATTCCGCGAACTCGCCTCTGTTCCGCCGCCGCCGCGCTTCCAAGATCGGGAGCACCAGAAGACCTCTTCCCGGCACCCTACCGGAGGGAGGATTGACCTCCAGGAGTCTCCTCTCCACCATGGATGCTTCACGGATGTCTCGTGAGTAGTTTTCCTTGGACCATGGGTCCATGATCAGTAGCTATGTGTTGTTCTCCTCCCCTCTTTGATCTTCATTGTTTAGACCTCGTGAGCTTCCCAACATGATCGAGGCACCTTTGTAATATTTCTTCTATTGCTATGTTGAGTTTGATAGGATCTGATGGAGTATGAGATTATGTTCAGATTGTGACAGAGTAATATATTTGGTTTTTATCTCTTATATTTTTGTTCCTAAGTAATTCTTGCATGTTCTCCGTTGTTGTTTATTGCTTTGGCCAAGTAGTAGGTAGTGACTCCAAGAGGGAGCGTTGTGCTAGATTGTGGGTTCATGCCCCCGATGACACGCTTGAGTGACAGAAACATGAGTCTAGGGGATGTGATGTTGCCACAAGGGGGAAAACAACGGTGCTTGTAACCGCGGTTACAAGGATTGTTTACTTTACGCAGAGTTCTTTTTAATGCAGTTGTCTGTTGCTTTGGGTTTACACTTTGGGTGGGGCTCGCAACTTAATACCAGCGAGATGTTCTGGATAGATATCTCAAGGTGGATGATTAGTAGTAGATGCAGATGGATTTCGGTCTACTTACCTTGGCGTACTGCCTGTGCTTTTGAACCTCTTCCTTTCTTTTGTAGCATAGTTAGCATTGCGGTGCGTTCATAATCCTGTCAATTTCCTTTCTGTAATTTGTTTACCTCGCATAGCAATTTTATCGTCTTTTGGGAGAGAGACATCACTAGAGAACATCACGTATCCCGGTCCATATCCTTATCACTGATTCCACGCTATATTTACTTTTCTGCATTTACTTTCAAGTTGCTATTATTATCCCTTGCGTTTTATCCTTTGTAAACAACAAGACCGAAGAGATTGACAACCTCTCTGAACTTCGTTGGGAACAAAGTTATCTGTGTCTGTGTGCAGGTCCGCGTCAGTTGCGCCGCTGACACCTACTTATCATCTCTGGAGTCCTGCTGGAGACAAACCTTGGTATCTTCACCGAGGGGAAACTGCTGCTGCACTACATCTCAACCCTCCACTTGGGGTAACCAACGAAGGGGGCGAGAAGCCATCAGTACACACCTTTCTTCATGGTGTACGGGGTGAAGGCAGTACTACCACATGACCTCAAATTTGGGGCACCCCGTATCTCGGGGTACGAAGAAGAGGAAGTAGAAGAAGCACTGCAAGATGACAAGGACATAGCAGACGAAGCAAGAGACACAGCCCTAGCAAGGTCAGAGGGGTACCAGGACAAGCTGCGCATTTACCAAAGCAGCCGCCTGCGCACCAGAACCTTCAACAAAGGCGACCTTGTCCTACGGCTCATACAAGAGAAAGTCCACAAGCTTGCCCCCCAATGGGAAGGATCGTTCATAGTTTCAGAAGTCATAGGATGAGGCGCCTGTAGACTAAAGAACCCGAAGACTGACGAGGACGTGGGAAATCCATGGAACGTAGCGAACCTACGTCTGTTCTACCCATAGTCTCCACCAGTCATGCTCGACTGGCAACTCACGTAACCGTTCGACGCAATAAAATGATGTTGCCCAAATACTACCACCCCAAAGCACTCGGGGGCTCGAGTGCAAACTTGTCAAATCCCTCTGTTAGGTATGTGCTAGGGTTAGCTAGTACCTTTGCATCATGTCAAAATTTCAAAAGAAATCTTGGAAATCAAATTCAAAATCAAAATGGGAGAAGGAACACCCCCCAGATGAATTATTTCAAAAGGCCAGATAAAAATATTTTCCAAAATTTCATGTTAGAGTTTTGAAAAGTCTTATAAATGAGTGTGATCACATATCAAGTGATGTGGGACCCACCCCATGCTCATAGATTTTTCAAATATTCAAACAGTACCTTGGAATTAAAGAAATCCCCCTATTTGATTTAAAATTCAAATCATTTGAATTTTAAAAATGTTGAAAGTTTATGAGTGGCTAGTCTATATTATTATTAGGCCACATAAAAGTTTTCAGCATTTAATAAAATGGTTTGGTATTTTTATCAGAGCCAAAACAAATTACAGAAAAAGAAAGGAAAGATTAAACAGAGGAAAAAGGAAAAAACTTACCTCCCGCCAGGGGCGAGGCCCACCTCTCCAGCCGGCCCAGCCCACCTGGACCCTCCCCTGTCGTCTTCCTCCCCGCGCCCCCAAGGTGCTCGGTGGAAAGCCACCGACGCCACCGACGCCACCGCGACGCCCCGCAGCCCTCCACCTGCCTCCCCGGCCGCCTTCTAGCGTCGTGGAGAACCCCCATGCTCATCCACTTCTTTCCCCCCCCCCTGGAACCCTCTTCCTCCTCTCTCCCGTGCGAAACCAGCGAAGACCCGAGCGCCCCGTAGCTCGCCGCCGTGCGCCACCGCGGCCACTGGCCTCCACTCGTCGCCCCAGCTTGTCCAGGACGTCCGCCATCGCCGTCTTCATCACCGTGGCCGATCAATTGGACCGAGGAGCCCCCGTGGACGACGCCAGCCTCACCGAGAGCTCGCCGGACCCGTGAGTCGCCGTCGTCAAATTCTCCGGTTACACAGCGTCCCCGGCCTCACCGTCTTCTCCATTAGCTTCAGGGTGAGCTTCCTCACCTTTCCCCTAAGTTTGTAGCGCCTCGTTTTCCCCACAACCGAATCCGCCATGGATCCCGAGCAAGGTCGCCGCCATGGTCGTCGACCTCCTCGCTCCAGTGCTTGTCATGGACTCCCAGTGCACGCGTTTGACTTCCGCGTGTGCCAGCTTGCGAACGCAACCAAGAACGCCTCAAACCGTGCTCCCTAGCCTCGGCTACGACCTCGCCGCCGTTCTGCTGCCGCCGGAGTCGTCGCCGTCGTCGCTCTCGACCACCCCGAGGACCCCCGTTGCCTCCAGACGATGCGCGAGACGTTGCTGAGTCGAATGGACTTCTCCCCGTGCTCTCCCGTGGCCTCTAGCTCACTCCGGCGACCACGCCGCCGTGCCCGTGCCACCGGCGGCTAATCGCCGGCGAGTTAACCCTAACCCACCCCTAATCACACCCTAAACCCACTGACTACTGGGCCCCAGCCCCTAATCCCTCTGTTAATTAAATTTTAACCACGGGTTTAACCCTACAGAGGCTGACCAGTGGGACCCCTTGTCAGTTTGACTCGGGTCAAACCCCCTGACGTCATGCTGATGTCACAGTGACGCAGTAAATGAATTTCCAGAAAAGAAAAATAGTTTAATAAATCCAGAAATTCCAGAAAATACCCCAAACTTTGGAAATTCATAGAAAATTCATATTAACTCCAAATTGGACAAATAATATATGAAAAATGATCAGGAGAAAATTATCTTTCCAAATATGCAACTTTAAACTCTGTTTGAGTTGAATTTAAAATGGGACCAGTAGCATATGTCATTTGCTTTATTTGAATTTAATTCAAATTCAAACCAAATGATTTTGCCACTTGGACCATGGATTTATGATGCAAATCAACCACACTTCAGAGGCATATCATACAAATTTGAAGTTAATTCAAATTGATCAAACTATATCATATATAACTTGATTAAGGTTGAATTCAAATGTGGAATTTGAATTTGCATTTAAAAATGCAATATATTCCACTTAAATGGAATTGCCTCACACATCAAAACTTATACTCCAAGCTTTAACACTATATCATGTGCTTGAGCATTGCATTCATATTGATTGCTACTTTGTGCTTTGTTTGACGAGTAGAGGTGGAACCGGAGCAAGAGGTCACCCCCTTCGCTGAAGATCCAGAACCCGAACCTCGTCAGCAAGGCAAGCAAACCCCCATTGATCATGTCGATAAAATCCCACTTCCCTCTCATGTCTCGCTTATGCATTGTTTAGGATGATCACCATGTTACGATTCTACCGCATAGATGAACCCATTCCTTTGCATGACCTATCATTTTGTCACAGTAGTAAGCAAACCACAATCCTAGCAACTGTAGGAGTTGTTTGATATCATGTGGCCCCTGCAATGTTACTGCTTATTGCATGCTTAGTATGATACCATGTTGTTACTGTGATGTGAGTCGGGATGGGAGTGATCATGTTGATGATGGTAGAAAAGTGTTGGTGAATCGACCCTAATACAAGGTGAACGATGAGAGGCTGTGTAGGAGTACACGGTGGGTTGTCTCGTTGAACACCGCCCTAAGTCCGAGTTCTTGTGTGGTGATCCAAGATGAAGAGTACAACCACACATTGGGCTCACTGACCCCTCTCAACCTATTAACTCATCCCTTTCGAGGTCCAGATGTCGCAATAGTTCGGAGTTCTGGTAGGCTTGTGGCCTGGATGCTAAGTGAGAGAACGGCTCACCCGAGACCGGCTTACGCACCACGCACACATCGCTTGGGTCCACTTCGGTAAACCGGCCGGGTTCACGATTGTGGTAGCCAACCCAAGTAGGCGGCTTTCTTGGACTAGATAGGCTATGAGGTAACAGTTGTGGTGAGCATCCTCGCTGGCACCCCTTGAATGGTGTCGAGATCAAAGGCGGTAAATGATGGTCATGTGTGTGTAGCGGTACACCCTTGCAAGGTTAACAAAACTATTCGAATAGCCGCGTCCGCGGTTATGGACTACTTGGAAAGCTTAGCTTGATTATTAGATAACTTGAAGCGGATACTTCTAAAACACACCAAGATAAGGGTGAGTGCTATGGCGTGCTTTCTCGTGGGGAAGTCGAGGAAGGCACCATAGTGGTGTAATTGGTTGGTGAAAGTAGTGGACTCGTGTACGCTTCTTACCCCAAAGTCTGGTACTCGTAGTTCAGGACTAGCCAAGTCAAAGATGGCATTTCTGCAAGTGAACCCCACCTCCCTTTACCTTGATACATGTGCATGAGTAGTATAGCTCCTATGTAAGTCTTGCTGAGTACGACTTTGTACTCACCTTTGCTTAATCTATGTTTTAGATGACGCCACTGACCCCGAAGGTGGCTTCTTCATCGAGCTGGACGACTGAAGTTAAGCTAGTCTAGTCCCAGTCAGCAGACTGGTTCCCTCGTGGAGGGCTTTGTGTTTAAATAAGGCTTCTTAAGCCATTTGTTAAACTTGTCTGTACTCAGACATAATTTGCTTCCGTTCTGTGTTGTAATGTTGGATCACATGTATGTGATCTCTGTGTGTACTCTATAAGAGTTATAAATAAAATGTACACTTTGTAGAGAATTGCAATGGTACCTGCTGTTCATACAAGGCATGTGTGCTGCGTGTATGTTTATAACATGCATGTTTTGTATGGGTTTTCGAGACCTTAGTTGTGTTCTGGCTGGCGGTCTTTCATACACCAAGTGGCCCTTAGATGTGCGCAGCTTGGGGCATCACGATGCGATTGCTCGAGACTCCGTCTCGTGCACACTTTGTGGTATGATCGAGCCCGCCCTAGACCCCGACTAAGTGATCGGGCTGGAGTAAGTCTATGTAAGAGTTTTGAGATAGTCGATAGTATGGTTGAGGCGACTTGTCTTTGGATATGGGAGTTCACCACCCATATCATTAGACTTGTGTGCGGACGATGAGGACCCATCTCAGTTGATCATCCGGCCTGGATGGGATGCCCCTCACGTACGATGCTTTCCGAGAATGTTCAGTGCTTGGCCTTGTCTGTTTAGACAAGTGGGTGCGGTTCTCGGCTCTCCATATGACTATGTCTTAACTGTACTTGCATACGCTAACCCCGGGTCCCGACAGACTTGGTATCAGAGCAGGACTGACTGTAGGACTAGTAGCCTTGGCCGAAGTTGAGTCTAGCTTGCTGTAGTTATATAGTTACTCTGGGTATATAAGGGAACAACGTAAGGCTTCATTTTTCTCCTTACCCCCTTCGTTCTGAGTTCTGAGTCACCCTCATCTTACTCTACGGGAAGATAGGACTAGGCTCTCCTCTGTCTGTTTAGCACATCTCGTTGATTGCTTCCTTATAGCCGTAGGAAAGTTGTGTCCAGGTTCTCCTAGCATTGTTGTAATGCTGATTTCTTACATCGTATTATGTAAGTGTTGTTTGCATATTGAAAGAAATTATCATTTCTTACAATTACAGTCGTTATGCTGTCCGAGTCATTCCAGGTTTATCTCATAATCTGATGCATTTGCAAACTCCTTTCTGTTTCAGATGGCAGATCTTCCCCCTCGGCAGATTGTTCGTTTGACCAGGTGCCTCGGTGTGCGTGGCCATCCCGCCACGTTGATCGAGATGATGTCCTATGTGGGATATCGATGGTACCCTGAGTACACCATCGAGGAGCAGTTCCACGACTTCAACCAGACGCAGTTCCACTGCATTGTCCGGATCTACCCGCACCACGTTGGAGTCACCCAGCCTATCCACTTTGGACATGGCATCGGCGTTACCGAGAACATGGCTGTGCAGGATGCTGCATATTCATGTATTACACTGCTGAGAGAGGAGCACACTTTGCTGAGAGAGACTTCATTCCGCTATATCCCTGCTGCACTTCCAGGAGAAGAGGGATATTACACCGGACTCTACTCAGATCACTCTGCAGAGGATCCAGCACTTCAGGTGACTGCTAGGTTTGCTAGTGACAGAGATCGTGATGCACGCGCTCTCCGTTTTGAGCTCCACGCCACCCGTGTTCTTCTGTACCGAGCACTGACGCTCTTGGCACCTTTTGTGAGTGTGGGATCAGTGGACTACGATGCGATCTATCCAGTGAGGACCCAGATGCCTTCTCGAGTTGCTTGGCCCGAGATTGGAGGAATTTTTCCACCCCGTGGTCCTTTGCTTCCACCCTACGCTGGACCTAGGCCCCATCCTTGCCCAAATGGATATCAGGGTCCACAAGCCTCCGTGTTTTCCGATGGTCACCTCCAGCTACCGGGATACGCGGGTAACTTCTATGAGGATTACTATGGAGATGGAGATGAGTGAGACCGCCTGTGGTCTTACTTAGTGAGGATGTAGTAGTATCCTAGTATATTGTAAGCAAGGTGTCTAAGTTCCAGAGGCTTAGATAAATAATGTATAGGAAGTCAGAGTGCCTCTGAAGGATGTATCATCTTCATCACGTTTGTATTAGCTTAGTGCTTGTACTAAAACGATGTATGGTTTGTATGACAGCTTGTGAATATATGGCTTGTATGCTTTATCACCATGTTGTCAAGATGATTACTTCCTTTGCTCTGTAATCCTTCCAGTACTTCAATACCTTGATTAGTCTCTTGAAATCAACTCTTTTTGACTTTGGATTTTTCACCTTCAGGATGTCTCAAGGAACCCGTGGCCAGGTTGGTCGTAACCAAGGTCGTGGGAACAACCAGGAGGAAGACAACCTTCCACCCCCACCCACGATGGCCCAAGTTCTGATGGAGGTCGAGAGTAACCGCCGTGACTCTCACCACCTGTTGGAAGTCATCGCACGCAACACCACTCAACAGCGCATTGAGCTGGTGTCTCTGAACGACTTCATCCGGCTTCATCCCCCGGTTTTCAGTTACTCCACCGAGCCCCTTGACGCCGATGACTGGCTCCGCAGCATCGAGAGGAAGCTCCAAGCAGGCCATGTTGCAGATGGCAACAAGGTCAATTATGCCACCTATCACCTTGAAGGTGCAGCAAGCTCTTGGTGGGAGAATTTTCTGAATATGCGCCCAGTTGGACCACCAGCATCTTGGGAGGAATTCTGCACGTCTTTCCGCGAGCACCACATCCCCAAAGGTCTCATGGACCGCAAACGTGAGGAGTTTTGCAACCTCACTCAAGGCAGAAGAACCGTGGACGAGTTTAGTCGTGAGTTCAACCGACTTGCTCGTTATGCAACTGAAGAAGTTTCCACCGACTCCAAGAAACAAGAGAGGTTCCGTCGTGGCCTCAACAGTGGACTCCGTCGTGAGCTCAACCTTCATGACTTTGCCACCTTCTAGGTCCTTGTCAACAAGGCCATCAAGGCAGAGGACATGAACACCCCCAACGACTTTCGCAAACATCCTAGAGATGACAGTTCATCCAGTTCTGGCTCCCAGAAGCGCAAGATCTGGATCCCCAATAGCATGTTCCGCCAAAACAACCCACCGAGGCCATCCTATGTGACGCCTCGTCCACCCACCCAGTTCCACCCAGCTCCACCAAACCACCCAGCTCCACGCACTGTTTTCGGAGCTTGTTACAAGTGTGGTCAGGCAGGCCACTATTCTCGCGAGTGTCCCCAGAACCAGCTCCAACACCAGAATGTTCAACCCCGTGCCGGAGGCAACAACAACAACAACAACAACAACAATGGTCGTGGCAAGCCACCCCAGAAGGTCTACACTGCCAAACCCGCTCCTCCCGACACTCGTGGACGTTTGAACCAGGTTGCCGCTGAAGAGACTGACGACACCACTGACGTCATTCTTGGTACGCTCCCAGTCAATTTTGTTCCTACTTCCGTTCTTTTCGACCCAGGAGCATCTCATTCATTCATGTCGGAAAGTTATGCACTTCGTCATGAGTTGCCCTTTGTTGAATTGTCCACCCCAATGATTATTCAAACTCCAGGGTCAAGATGGCAAACTAGTAGAGTGAGCCATGGTAATCAAATAGAAATTGAGGGTTTAGTATTCCTTGCTTCACTCATAGCCCTCAAGTCTTCAGACATTGATGTCATCCTTGGCATGGATTGGCTATCAAGACAGAATGCCTATCTGGATTGCAAAGGCAAATCCGTGAAACTCACCCACCCTTCAGGCAAAACCATTAGCTATACCTCACCCAGAACAAGAACCCAAGTACATTCCTTGAATGTACTTCCCCTTCCCGAACTTGAAGATATTCCGGTGGTTCGTGACTTCCCGGATGTCTTTCCTGAAGAGCTGTCGGGCATGCCACCCGACAGATGTGTAGAGTTTATAGTGGATCATGTTCCAGGAACCGCACCAATTTCCAAACGCCCATATAAAATGGCCCCACATGAGTTAGCTGAGCTAAAAACCCAACTTGATGCTTCGTTGGCAAAAGGCTTCATCCGCCCTAGCTCATCGCCATGGGGTTGCCCCGTTCTGTTCGTAAAGAAGAAAGATGGAACAGAAAGGATGTGCGTAGACTATCGCCCGCTAAATTTAGCGACGATAAAGAACAAATACCCACTGCCCAGGATCAATGATCTTTATGATCAACTTGCAGGATCCGCTGTCTTTTCCAAGATGGATTTGAGATTAGGTTATCATCAGATCCGAATCCGAAACGCGGACATTCCCAAAACGGCTTTTACTACTCGTTATGGTCTTTACGAGTACACCGTCATGTCCTTTGGTTTAACCAATGCCCCCGCCACATTCTCACGCTTGATGAATTCAATCTTCATGCAGTACCTAGATAAATTTGTTGTGGTTTATCTTGATGATATTCTCATCTACTCGAAGAACGAAGGAGATCATGCCGAACACTTAAGGCTGGTATTGATGAAGCTTAGAGAGCATCGCCTGTACGCTAAATTCTCCAAGTGTGAATTCTGGCTACCAGAAGTGACCTACTTAGGCCACGTGATTTCTGCAAAAGGCATTGCTGTGAATCCCGAGAGAGTTCAGGCCGTCCTTGACTGGACTCCACCTGAATCGGTTAAGCAAGTTAGAAGTTTTCTTGGCCTAGCCAGCTATTGCCGTCGCTTCGTCAAGAACTTTTCTAAAGTTGCAAAGCCTCTAACTGAACTCCTCAAGAAAGATAAGAAATTCTTATGGACTCCCAAGTGCGAGGAAAGCTTTCAAGAGCTAAAAAGAAGATTAACTTCTGCACCCGTACTTGCACCTCCAGACACCAAAAGAGATTTCGAGATCTATTGTGACGCATCACGGCAAGGGTTAGGATGCATACTTCTGCAAGATCGACATGTGGTAGCTTATGCTTCACGCCAGTTGCGGCCACATGAAGAGAACTATCCTACCCATGACCTTGAACTCGCTGCCGTAGTTCATGCTCTAACAACTTGGCGACATTACCTCCTTGGTAATCGTTGTGAGATTTATTCCGACCACCAAAGCCTCAAATATATTTTCACCCATCCAGATCTTAATCTCAGGCAAAGACGCTGGATTGAGTTGATAAAAGATTACGACGTAGGAATTTCTTACACCCCAGGCAAAGCCAATGTCATGGCTGATGCACTAAGTCGTAAGTCGTACTGTAACAACCTCATGTTGCAGCAGTATCAACCACTTCTTCATGAGGACTTTCGCAAGCTCAACCTTGAAATTGTTCCTCATGGCTATCTTTCAACCTTGGTGGCGAAACCAACTCTTGAGGATCAAATTATAGTTGCCCAAAGGCGTGCACGAGGTGTTCGCCGGATCAAGGAGAACATTGCTAGCGGAGTTGCTAAATGTTTCTCCACAGATAGCAAGGGAACGGTTTTCTTTGGAAATCGTTTGGTAGTACCTAAGAATAAGGAACTAAGGCAACTTATCCTCAAGGAAGCCCATGACACACCCCTCTCAATTCATCCCGGTAGCACGAAAATGTTCCGAGATCTACGCCAGAGATTTTGGTGGACTAGGATGAAGAGAGACATTGCTCAATTTGTTGCCGAATGTGATGTTTGTCGTCGCATTAAGGCAGAACATCAAAGACCTGCTGGTACACTTCAACCTTTGTCTATTCCCGAGTGGAAATGGGACAAAGTCGGTATGGATTTCATCACCGGCTTTCCAAGAACCCAAAAAGGAAACAATGCCATCTTCGTTGTCATAGATAGGCTTTCCAAAGTTGCTCACTTCCTTCCGGTTCGCGAGTCTATAACTGCTAGTCAGTTAGCGGACTTGTACATCTCCAGAATTGTATCCCTTCACGGTATTCCTTTGGAAATCAATTCTGATCGTGGTAGCCTTTTCACCTCTAGATTTTGGGGAAGCTTTCAGAATGCTATGGGAACTCATCTCTCCTTTAGTACAGCTTTTCATCCTCAGTCTAGCGGTCAAGTCGAAAGGGTTAACCAAATTCTTGAAGACATGCTCAGAGCTTGTGTCGTCTCATTCGGAAAGAATTGGGAGAATTCTCTTCCATTTGCCGAACTTGCTTATAACAATAGTTTTCAATCTAGTCTGAACATGGCTCCTTTTGAACTCCTGTATGGACGACGATGTCGAACACCACTAAACTGGTCTGAAACCGGTGAAAGACAATTCTTTGGACCGGATATGATCAAGGAAGCAGAAGATCAAGTTCGCATTGTTCGTGATCAATTGAAAGCAGCCCAGTCTCGTCAGAAAAGCTACTATGATCGTCATCATAGGCAAGAGAGCTACAATCTGGATGAGAAGGCTTACATTCGGGTTACTCCTCTGAAGGGAACCCAACGTTTCGGTATCAAAGGCAAGTTGGCCCCACGTTACATCGGACCTTTCCGCGTTATTGCTAAACGTGGAGAAGTTGCCTACCAACTTGAACTACCTCCGCACCTCTCCCGAGTACATGATGTATTCCATGTGTCCCAACTCATGCGTTGCTTCAAGGACCCCATCCGCGAAGTCGACCATGAAACGCTTGATCTCCAAGATGACCTTTCTTATCGAGAATACCCCGTTCGTATTCTTGATTCCGCAGAGCGTGTCACTCGTCGTCAGAAGATTAGGTTTCTGAAAGTGCAATGGTCACACCACTCTGAAAGAGAAGCCACGTGGGAAAGAGATAACCGTCTCAGTGCTGAGTACCCCACCTTCCTACCGCAGACTTCTGAATCTCGGGACGAGATTCTTTTGAGTGGGGGCGAGTTGTCAGATCCCTCTGTTAGGTATGTGCTAGGGTTAGCTAGTACCTTTGCATCATGTCAAAATTTCAAAAGAAATCTTGGAAATCAAATCCAAAATCAAAATGGGAGAAGGAACACCCCCCAGATGAATTATTTCAAAAGGCCAGATAAAAATATTTTCCAAAATTTCATGTTAGAGTTTTGAAAAGTCTTATAAATGAGTGTGATCACATATCAAGTGATGTGGGACCCACCCCATGCTCATAGATTTTTCAAATATTCAAACAGTACCTTGGAATTAAAGAAATCCCCCTATTTGATTTAAAATTCAAATCATTTGAATTTTAAAAATGTTGAAAGTTTATGAGTGGCTAGTCTATATTATTATTAGGCCACATAAAAGTTTTCAGCATTTAATAAAATGGTTTGGTATTTTTATCAGAGCCAAAACAAATTACAGAAAAAGAAAGGAAAGATTAAACAGAGGAAAAAGGAAAAAACTTACCTCCCGCCAGGGGCGAGGCCCACCTCTCCAGCCGGCCCAGCCCACCTGGACCCTCCCCTGTCGTCTTCCTCCCCGCGCCCCCAAGGTGCTCGGTGGAAAGCCACCGATGCCACCGATGCCACCGCGACGCCCCGCAGCCCTCCACCTGCCTCCCCGGCCGCCTTCTAGCGTCGTGGAGAACCCCCGTGCTCATCCACTTCTTTCCCCCCCTGGAACCCTCTTCCTCCTCTCTCTCGTGCGAAACCAGCGAAGACCCGAGCGCCCCGTAGCTCGCCGCCGTGCGCCACCGCGGCCACTAGCCTCCACTCGTCGCCCCAGCTTGTCCAGGACGTCCGCCATCGCCGTCTTCATCACCGTGGCCGATCAATTGGACCGAGGAGCCCCCGTGGACGACGCCAGCCTCACCGAGAGCTCGCCGGACCCGTGAGTCGCCGTCGTCAAATTCTCCGGTTACACAGCGTCCCCGGCCTCACCGTCTTCTCCATTAGCTTCAGGGTGAGCTTCCTCACCTTTCCCCTAAGTTTGTAGCGCCTCGTTTGCCCCACAACCGAATCCGCCATGGATCCCGAGCAAGGTCGCCGCCATGGTCGTCGACCTCCTCGCTCCAGTGCTTGTCATGGACTCCCAGTGCACGCGTTTGACTTCCGCGTGTGCCAGCTTGCGAACGCAACCAAGAACGCCTCAAACCGTGCTCCCTAGCCTCGGCTACGACCTCGCCGCCGTTCTGCTGCCGCCGGAGTCGTCGCCGTCGTCGCTCTCGACCACCCCGAGGACCCCCGTTGCCTCCAGACGATGCGCGAGACGTTGCTGAGTCGAATGGACTTCTCCCCGTGCTCTCCCGTGGCCTCTAGCTCACTCCGGCGACCACGCCGCCGTGCCCGTGCCACCGGCGGCTAACCGCCGGCGAGTTAACCCTAACCCACCCCTAATCACACCCTAAACCCACTGACTACTGGGCCCCAGCCCCTAATCCCTCTGTTAATTAAATTTTAACCACGGGTTTAACCCTACAGAGGCTGACCAGTGGGACCCCTTGTCAGTTTGACTCGGGTCAAACCCCCTGACGTCATGCTGATGTCACAGTGACGCAGTAAATGAATTTCCAGAAAAGAAAAACAGTTTAATAAATCCAGAAATTCCAGAAAATACCCCAAACTTTGGAAATTCATAGAAAATTCATATTAACTCCAAATTGGACAAATAATATATGAAAAATGATCAGGAGAAAATTATCTTTCCAAATATGCAACTTTCAACTCTGTTTGAGTTGAATTTAAAATGGGACCAGTAGCATATGTCATTTGCTTTATTTGAATTTAATTCAAATTCAAACCAAATGATTTTGCCACTTGGACCATGGATTTATGATGAAAATCAACCACACTTCAGAGGCATATCATACACATTTGAAGTTAATTCAAATTGATCAAACTATATCATATATAACTTGATTAAGGTTGAATTCAAATGTGGAATTTGAATTTGCATTTAAAAATGCAATATATTCCACTTAAATGGAATTGCCTCACACATCAAAACTTATCCTCCAAGCTTTAACACTATATCATGTGCTTGAGCATTGCATTCATATTGATTGCTACTTTGTGCTTTGTTTGACGAGTAGAGGTGGAACCGGAGCAAGAGGTCACCCCCTTCGCTGAAGATCCAGAACCCGAACCTCGTCAGCAAGGCAAGCAAACCCCCATTGATCATGTCGATAAAATCCCACTTCCCTCTCATGTCTCGCTTATGCATTGTTTAGGATGATCACCATGTTACGATTCTACCGCATAGATGAACCCATTCCTTTGCATGACCTATCATTTTGTCACAGTAGTAAGCAAACCACAATCCTAGCAACTGTAGGAGTTGTTTGATATCATGTGGCCCCTGCAATGTTACTGCTTATTGCATGCTTAGTATGATACCATGTTGTTACTGTGATGTGAGTCGGGATGGGAGTGATCATGTTGATGATGGTAGAAAAGTGTTGGTGAATCGACCCTAATACAAGGTGAACGATGAGAGGCTGTGTAGGAGTACACGGTGGGTTGTCTCGTTGAACACCGCCCTAAGTCCGAGTTCTTGTGTGGTGATCCAAGATGAAGAGTACAACCACACATTGGGCTCACTGACCCCTCTCAACCTATTAACTCATCCCTTTCGAGGTCCAGATGTCGCAATAGTTCGGAGTTCTGGTAGGCTTGTGGCCTGGATGCTAAGTGAGAGAACGGCTCACCCGAGACCGGCTTACGCACCACGCACACATCGCTTGGGTCCACTTCGGTAAACCGGCCGGGTTCACGATTGTGGTAGCCAACCCAAGTAGGCGGCTTTCTTGGACTAGATAGGCTATGAGGTAACAGTTGTGGTGAGCATCCTCGCTGGCACCCCTTGAATGGTGTCGAGATCAAAGGCGGTAAATGATGGTCATGTGTGTGTAGCGGTACACCCTTGCAAGGTTAACAAAACTATTCGAATAGCCGCGTCCGCGGTTATGGACTACTTGGAAAGCTTAGCTTGATTATTAGATAACTTGAAGCGGATACTTCTAAAACACACCAAGATAAGGGTGAGTGCTATGGCGTGCTTTCTCGTGGGGAAGTCGAGGAAGGCACCATAGTGGTGTAATTGGTTGGTGAAAGTAGTGGACTCGTGTACGCTTCTTACCCCAAAGTCTGGTACTCGTAGTTCAGGACTAGCCAAGTCAAAGATGGCATTTCTGCAAGTGAACCCCACCTCCCTTTACCTTGATACATGTGCATGAGTAGTATAGCTCCTATGTAAGTCTTGCTGAGTACGACTTTGTACTCACCTTTGCTTAATCTATGTTTTAGATGACGCCACTGACCCCGAAGGTGGCTTCTTCATCGAGCTGGACGACTGAAGTTAAGCTAGTCTAGTCCCAGTCAGCAGACTGGTTCCCTCGTGGAGGGCTTTGTGTTTAAATAAGGCTTCTTAAGCCATTTGTTAAACTTGTCTGTACTCAGACATAATTTGCTTCCGTTCTGTGTTGTAATGTTGGATCACATGTATGTGATCTCTGTGTGTACTCTATAAGAGTTATAAATAAAATGTACACTTTGTAGAGAATTGCAATGGTACCTGCTGTTCATACAAGGCATGTGTGCTGCGTGTATGTTTATAACATGCATGTTTTGTATGGGTTTTCGAGACCTTAGTTGTGTTCTGGCTGGCGGTCTTTCATACACCAAGTGGCCCTTAGATGTGCGCAGCTTGGGGCATCGCGATGCGATTGCTCGAGACTCCGTCTCGTGCACACTTTGTGGTATGATCGAGCCCGCCCTAGACCCCGACTAAGTGATCGGGCTGGAGTAAGTCTATGTAAGAGTTTTGAGATAGTCGATAGTATGGTTGAGGCGACTTGTCTTTGGATATGGCAGTTCACCACCCATATCATTAGACTTGTGTGCGGACGATGAGGACCCATCTCAGTTGATCATCCGGCCTGGATGGGATGCCCCTCACGTACGATGCTTTCCGAGAATGATCAGTGCTTGGCCTTGTCTGTTTAGACAAGTGGGTGCGGTTCTCGGCTCTCCATATGACTATGTCTTAACTGTACTTGCATACGCTAACCCCGGGTCCCGACAAAACTCCCCCCGAGAGACGCTATCGTCGCTCACGCGATCTTTACCCAAAGCACTCGGGGGCTCGAGTACAAACTCCCCCCGAGAGACGCTATCGTCGCTCACACGATCTTTACCCAAAGCACTCGGGGGCTCGAGTACAAACTCCCCCCGAGAGACGCTATCGTCGCTCACGCGATCTTTACCCAAAGCACTCGGGGACTCGAGTACAACCTCCCCCCGAGAGACGCTATCGTCGCTCACGCGATCTTTACCTAAAGCACTTGAGGGCTCGAGCACCAACTCCCCCCGAGAGACGCTATCGTCGCTCACGCGATCTTTACCCAAAGCACTCGGGGGCTCGAGCACCAACTCCCCCCGAGAGACGCTAGCATCGCTCACGCGATCTTTACCTAAAGCGCCCGGGGGCTCGAGCGCACCTCCCCCGGAGAAACGCTATCATCTCCCGCGCAGCCCGTAACTTAAAAATAAAGGTCCAAGAAAAACCCTCGATAGGCGCCACTTGCTGAAAACCGCTTGGAATCAGAGGAAAGACATGGCTACAACCAGGAGGAACACCAAAATACTTTGGAGAAATATGGATGGAGCACAGGACACAGACAATCCTTTAGTCTTCACCTGATCGCCAACGATCACCCAAAGACTCGGGGGCTACTCCCATCGGGAGCGATGTCGCGCACCCGATAAAAGACGACAGTTAACAAGAAGAACGACAAAGGAAGAAAATCTCAGCCTACGTTCGACTCAACAACTCGAACGTAGCCTCGGGGGCTACTCCCATCGGGAGCGCTGTCGCGCACCCGATAGAATCCACAGTACAAGGGCTTGATGGACTCGAAGACAGCTCTCGTTGAAAGAATTCACAGTACATTGGATAGAAGGCATCTCTCATTACTCGAAGACAATCCTCATTACATGGAGAACTAACCTAGTTACAAAGACACAAGCAGCCGACAACACTACAGCACCAATCACCCAAGGAATTACGACTTTTACATGTGTGCCCGTGCTGGGATGATTGGCGCTAATACGACGAGCATCATCACAGACAAAGGAGGAGTCGAAGCAGCCAACTCATGATGTCAATAACATAAAAAAGGTGAAGCTCGACTTATTTGCGGAGCACCGAAGCCGATGCTCCACCAGCTTCTTCTCCAGCTCCACCAACTTCTTCTCCAGCTTCACAGCTTCTTCTCCAGCTCCACCCGAGCTGCCGGCGAAGATGACGACGCTGCCTCCAGTTCTACAAGGTCGCCTGGCGTGCCCGCTTGATCGGTGGCTTGACGTCGGGGTCCTCTCCAGAGCCGGAGGGCACGGCGTCACCACCCGAGGAGTCGCCAGAGGATGAAGCCGTTGAATACATGGGCGTAGGACTCCCCGACCTGCCGGAATTGTCGCTGCTTGTCTCCTGCCAGTACGGATCCATGCGATTGTCGCTCGGGTCAAAAGCGCGGATGGTGAGAGTATTTTCGCCATCAAAACGGCAACAAAGAGTATCACCATCATGCAAGTTCAAACGCTGAGAAAACGACTTCCAGCCAAAACCAAGAAAAATCAAGCGGGGACTGTCGGTCTCCAACTCAACATAAGAAAGAGGCCGAGAGCACCCCTGAAGATGAAGAAGCAGGCCATCCAGGCTACGCTCAGAAACAATGGCAGCAAATGCAGAAGGAAGAAGAATGCGAGCAGCGTTCCGGCCACGGACGCGTAGGAGAAAGTCGTAGCGCCAAAAAACCCTCCTCTCAGGAAGAGAAGGAAGGCATCAACGTCGCACCACGACGGCCATCGCGAGAAGAGCGCGGAGTACGACCACCACGGCCACGGCGAACCCGGCCACGGCTAGTCATACTTGTACCTCGCTTTGGCCCCATGAGAAGGGAAACAGAAAGAGGAAGATGAAGAAGAGGAGCAAGATGGGCAGAGGACAAACATTGCTGCTAGATGAAAAAGAGGGGTTTGTTTATAGTGCAAACCCAAGGGCACGCAGAAGCCCAGACGGCGGCAGCAATTTATTCAAAGACCGAGCGTGCCGGGAGATTCGAACTCCGAGACAAAAATGCTTTCACACGGGCAGCACTGTGCGCTGGACGCATCAAGTCTCGCGCGTTTTCAATGCGCGCATTGGTAACTGAACAGGCGGCTGCAGCACGCCACAAAAGCCATCATTACGACCGGTCATGAAGACATGACGGTTCACAGATAGAGCATCTTTAACGGTCATTGAACAAGGACATCGTTATCCTTATCAAGTAGAGATAAATCAAAGTGGCAACACAAAAGAAAGTGCAGCTTGCGAGGACCGTTTTTCACTGATTCAAATACATTTCTCAAATATATTTAACTCCCATCGGGAGCGTATCCACCCATGAGAGTCTCGGGTGCTCCCTCACCTAGAAGAAAAAGAGGTGCTCGAGTGATTACTTGCACCCATGAGAGTTTCGGGTGCTCCCTCACTACGACACAAGATAAGCAGACCTGCACTCGCCAGATTGTACGGTCCCAGAGTATCGGGTGCTCCCTCACCCCGAGAGAGAATGCGATACTCGAGTGATTACTCGCAGAACTCTGAGTACCCGAACACTTGAAGACCTCCCGAGCAAGTACTCCTCTACATTACTCCTCGCCCGAGCGCTCGACAAAGCTCCGCGAGTGACCGCTAAAACAGCTCACTTGATTGTTTATTCCAAGTGGGTGCATTACTAACTAGGCTTCGTGCCTCGATAAAAAATACATATTCCTGGAACACAATACACTGTGCCCAGATGCCACGCAAGCTTAGCATGTAGGTAAGACCCCGCTGCGCAGATCGACCGGGCTGGGACTTGCCGCAGAGAGATTTCACTCCCAGTCTTTTCCATGTGCTTGCATGATAGAAAAAGCCGGGCGGACGCGCCTAGGCTACGAACTTTACTGGCGGTAATTGATCACTGTAAGACCTGCAGCGACATGACTTTTGCTCGACACCAGTGTTCCAAGCTCATGTCGAGGGACGTGAGTTTGATTGGGCTACTGCGGTATTTTCCACTAGCGCAATTCACCAAGGCTCGACCAGTCGACTCCTTGGGCCCTTTCAGCTTAGCATTCCCTCGAAACAGGTTTTCTCATGGCCCTAGACTGCCAGCAACCCGCGGTTGGACCATGCATACATCAAAATGACGCAAGAAAGGACTCGAGTCGTGCGCGACTCTTCGAGTCCCCCAGGCACTCGGGGGCTACTGACGAGGGGGTGACCCCACGACTCCTATGGATGGCCCTACCCGGTGTACCCGAAGACAGAAGGCCCACAAAGATGCCGCCTGGGCCCAGCCTTGGCCCACTAGTGGCACCGACATAGGAGTCCACGGCTCGTAAGGAAGGCGTAAACCTGCCGTGCGGTACAAGATTAGGGTTAGGAAACCTCATTTGTAATCCAAGACGGGTTCCCCGAGACCCAGCCTAGTATATAAGGGCTGGGAGGGGAGACGTTGAGAGGGCGAATACACAATCTGTAACCCTAGCCTTGTGCTCTCTAGCCTTGGCCTTCCCTGTAATCGCATCTCCAAGAAATAATATCGAGAAGGAACGTCTCCTCCTGTTATCCGACGAGCTATCGTCCAACCTGTTCCTCTCATGACTAACCAAGGGTCCCTGACCATGGGATTTTCCGGGGTGGATCCCCGTCAGCGGCCTATGGCTTGGCCGCGCCAGGGGGGCGCCTGGACACCTGGTGGGCCCCCTGGCTGCCCCCCTTCACCTATATATTCTCCGTGACGGGATTCTTCCGAAGACAGAACCCTTTTTTGCGATCTCGCTTCTGTTCCGCTGCCGCCGCACTTCCAAGATCGGGAGCGCCAACAGACCTCTTCCCGACACCCTGCCGGAGGGAGGATTAACCTCCGGGAGCATCTCCTCCCACCATGGACACTTCCCGGATGATCCGTCAGTAGTCTACCTTGAACCATGGGTCCTTGATCGGTATCTATGTGATGTTCTCCTCCTCTCTTTGTTCTTCATGGATTAGACCTCGTGAGCTGCCCTACATGATCGAGGCACATATGTAATTTTCTGTTGTTGCTATGCTGAGTTTGCTGGGATCTGATGGATTATGAGCTATGTTCAGTTTGTGATTGAGTAATATATTTGGTTCTTATCTTTTATATTTATGTTCTTGAGTAATTCTTTCATGTTCTTCGTTGTTGTTTATTGCTTTGGCCAAGTAGTAGGTAGTGACTCCAAGGGGGAAAACAACGGTGCTTGTAACCGCGGTTGCAAGGATTGTTTACCTTACGCAAAGTTCTTTTAATGCAGTTGTCTGTTGCTTTGGGTTTACACTTTGGGTGGGGCTCGCAACTTAATACTAGCGAGATTTTCTGGATAGATATCTCAAGGTGGATGATTAGTAGTAGATGCAGTTGGATTTCGGTCTACTTATTTTGTCGTACCGCCCATGCTTTTGAGCCTCGTCCTTTCTTTGTAGCATAGTTAGCATTGCGGTGCGTTTTTAATCCTGTCAATTGCCCAGCTGTGATTTGTTTACCTCGCATTGCAGTTTTATCGTATTTTGGGAGAGAGGCATCACTAGTGAACATCACTGGACCCCGGTCCATATTCTCATCACTGTTTACATGCTCTTTTATTTTCTGCTTTTACTTTCTAGCTTTTATCACCATTACTATTATCCCTTGTGTTTGATCCTTTGTAAACAACAAGACCGGAGAGATTGACAACCTCTCTGAACTTCGTTGGGAGCAAAGTTATTCGTGTCGTGTGCAGGTCCAGGTTAAGAGAGCAATATCTCAAACGGCACATCGCTCGCTTCACCACCTACTTATCACTATCGGAGTCCTACTGGTTCGATACTCAACCTCAGTATCTTCATTGAGGGAAATTTTCTGCTATCCTACATCTCACCTTCCACTTGGGGTAACCAACGAAGGGCGAGAAGCCATTATCATCTCTCGCGCATCAAGAAAATTTCTGGCGCCGTTGCCAGGGACTCCGAGTGCCAAGATAGGGGAGTTGCACACTATCTTTTACCTTTGCTTTTTATTCTTGTTAGTTTACCTTTCAGTTTTTATCTTAGTGTCCTATATCAAAAATCACAAAAAAAATCTGCCACACTTGCTGCTGCTATGGGTTCCACTGTAAACACCAAGTTATGTGACTTCACTAGTCACAACAACAAAGACTTTATCTGCACTCCTATTGCCACACCTGCCACTTGATCTACCTCTTATGAAATTAAACCTGCTTTGCTAAACCTTGTTATGAGAGATCAATTCTCTGGTGCTAGAGATGATGCTGCTTTACACTTGAACAATTTTGTTGAGCTATGTGATATGCAAAAGTATAAAGAAGTAGAAGGTGATGTTGTTAAGCTTAAGCTTTTTCCTTTCTCTTTGAGGGGAGAAGCTAAAATCTGGTTTCAATCTTTGCCTAGGAATAGCATAGATTCTTGGGATAAGTGCAAACATGCTTTTATTGGGAAGTATTACCCACCTGCTAAAACTCTCCAATTGAGAAGCAACATTACGAATTTTAAGCAATTGGATAATGAACACGTTGCCAAGCTTTGGAACGAATGAAAACTCTTGTTAAGAAATACCCTACACATGGTTTGACTACTTGGATGGTTATCCAGAATTTTTATGTAGGCTTGAACTTTACCTCGCGGAACCTGTTAGATTCGGCCGTGGGAGGAACCTTTATGTCAGCAACACTTGGTGCTGCCACAAAACTTCTAGATGATATGATGACCAACTATTCGCAATGGCACACCGAACGCGCTCCAACAGGTAGGAAGGTAAACTCTGTCAAGGAGATTACCTCCCTAAATGAAAAGGTTGACTTAATTATGTCTCTACTTACCAAGCAACCCTCTATTGATCCTCATGATGTCCCTTTAAATTCTTTGGTTTCTCAGGAACAAGTAGATGTGAACTTTATTGCTAGAAACAACTTCAACAACAATGCTTATAGGGGTAATTTTGCTAGCAATCCTAGACCGTTTCCATCCAACTATGGGAACAACAACATTTATCCTGGCAACAACTCCTATAATCCAACTTACAAGGAAAGAGACCTACCTAGCTATGAGAAACTGGTAGTAATAGAGAAGGCTACTAAGAATTATATGCACACCCAGTTTGAACAAAACAAAGCCTTCTCTATACAATTAAGTGAGTACATTTCCATTTTGCAAAACATTAGTAAGCAACTTGAGAGCCTGAATAGTGAGATTTCTAATCTCCAAACTAGACTTACAGCCACTGAAACCTATGTTTCAAACATGTCCCACACCCAATCTACTTTGATAAATCAAATGGCAGCCAAACCGGAAGATATCCCTATGGAAGATGATAGAATTAAGAGCCTTCCTACACACCACACTGTTGCTACTATCCAAATAGTTGAGGACACCCAAACTATTAGCAACCAACACACTCCTAGTCCCATTGGACCTATTAATGGTGATGCTGATACCTCAACCATAGAATAAGAAACTCTTATGAACATAGATGGTTTCAAAAAAGTGAGCCTAGATGACACCACTACCACCTTTGATAGTAGTGACATTGATTTTGATAGTTGTACCCTCTCAGAAGTTATTAGCTTGCTACACAAAATGTCTAGAGACCCCCACACTAGCACACTAAATCTTGACTTCACGGAGCATATCACTAATTCTCTCATCAAAGCTAGGGAGGAGAAGCTTAGAATAGAAGCATCCATACCTAGGAAGCTAGATTATGGTTGGGATCCTATGATAAAGATTAAATTGAATAACTTCTGTTGCTATGCTTCATGTGATGTTGGAGCTAGTACCTCCGTTATGCCCAAAAGAATGTATGATATGTTTGAATTGAAACCTTTTGATCCTTGTTCTTTTGGTGTTCGCCTCGTTGATTCTTCCGTAAAGAAACCTTTGGGGATGATCGATGATGTTCTTATCATTGTCAATGACAATTATGTTCTCGTTGATTTCACTATTATGGACATAGAGTGTGAACCTTTATGTCCAGTTATTTTGGGATGTCTTTTTCTTCGCACCGTTGGTGCCGTTATTGACATGAAAGAGGGAATATAAAATTTCAATTCCCTCTCAAAAAGGGGATGGAACACTTCCCTAGAAAGAAAATCAAGTTACCTTTTGAGTCCTTTCGCGGGCTAGCTATTCTCTCTCTCTTGATAAAACTTGATTCTTCTTTTTGCTTTATGCCTAACTTAAAGGCGTAAAAGAAAGAGCTTGTTGGGATGCAACCCAAGATGTTTTTTACTTCTGTTTCTAGTGGTCTTGATGATTGTTACTACTGTAGCAACATCATTGTATCTTTCTTTTCAAGCTTTGTGCCAAGTTCTACCCTCTTATGATAAGGGAAGCAAAAGTTGTGACATGTTGTCCAGAAAACAGATTATGTCTGCTTGACGGAAAAAATCAAAACAAATCACCAGTTCAACTTTTTGAGCTGAATTGTTTACACAGCATGCTCTATACAATTGTGAAACTTTCATATGTTCTGAGTTTTTTGATTTGAGTTGCAGAACTACCCCGAAAAAATTATTTACTACCTAATGTTCTGTGAAAATTCAAGGAGACTCAAGCGTCTAAGCTTGGGGATGCCCCCGTGCATCACCTTCTCCATCAACAATCATCAGTTCGTCCTCTGTCTCACTATATTTTTATCACTTCATGTGTTATGTGCTATTCTTGGAGCGTGTCACTCTTAGGTTTCCTTTTTAGTTTTCTTTTGATTTGCTTGTTGTTCACAAAAATTTAGACCCCAACTTACTTTGTGTGGGAGAGAAACACGCTCCACTTCAATCTAGAACACATCATAGGATTTTCATGCTTATCTTTTCTCTGTTGTGTGTTCTTTATCTTTTCGTAGTTGCTACCATGTTTAGTTTTAGTTTAGTGTTTATCTTTAGCAAGAGCTTTAGCTTTTGTTTAGTTTGTTGCTGGAACTCTCTTTAGTTTTCATGTTTATCTTGTTAAGAGAGTTGGTTGTTGTGAGTAATGTTTGAACTTTTGATGTCAAGAGCTCTAGCCTATTCGTGATAGGTGTCGTATTTTGGGCAATCCGTGCTTATTTTCAAAACCTACAAAAAATAGTTGAGAACTCTAGCTACTAGATGGATTACTAATCTTTTGAGGGATCGGATATTAGAGTACACTCATGTACCATGAGTCGAGGATGCGCAAGGATAACCAAACCCCCATACACTCCTCCTCGGGATACTTGTCTCTTTGTGAACCTCCTCATTAGATTGAGAGTTACCGATAATAAGTGCATGAGTTCTTCGGACTAATGTAAGTATTGAAAGTTGACACTTCCACCTCCTCATATTTTCTAGCCTCTTCAGTACCGTGCATTGCCCTCTTCTCACTCCGAGAGTTGGCGTCCACCTCGCCGGTGAATTCAAACCCTTGGCATGACATGCTCTGTCATCATAAACCTCCTTATATCTTTCCTCAAAACAGCCACCATACCTACCTATCAAGGCATTTCCATAGCCTTTCAGAGATATATTGAAATGCAACATCCACCTCTTCATGACTTGATCTTCATGTCATACATGTTCCTGCTACACTGGCAGAGGCATACATTGCATACATCATGATAGCTACATCTTCTTTATGTTGAGTACCTTGTAAAGTGTGAAGATCTTCTTTACCTTCTTGTCAAATAGAGTGTTTCCCTTAAGTGAGGAAAAGATCCCAAAGTGGACAAATTTAAAAGATCCCAAAAAGGACAAATGAGAGTTAAATAGAAAGAGCCATTGAGGCCACCAAAAAATACAAAAAAGAGAAAAGGAGAAAAAGAAATAAAAAGAGAGAAAGGGGCAACACTAGTACACTACTATTCCTTTTGAAAGATCCACACTCGTACTCCCTTTTATCCTTGTGCTCCATAGAGATGATCAATTATGCATATAGCTATGTGGGGACCCTTCACACTATAGAACTTGGCTTGTATATTCCAAGGATGAGCCTCCTCAAACGATCTCTAGGTCTTCATGAGCGAGCAAGTTAGATGCACCCCCACTAGTTCCATTGGAGACTTTTTCTTAGCTCATATGTGCATCCGTTGCATGGCAATCCCTACTCCTCACATCATATCTACCATTTGGCCTTCTCTCACCTATGATTGTCCTCATTGATGTGAGCCTTTATCACCCTTTTTTTCTTCCTCCTCCACCATATTTCTCTCTTTTCCATCCTAAGTGTCAACTCTCGTGCTTACTCTCATCCATTGCATGAGTGCTCAAAATATCGAAAGGGAGTGGATCAAATTGACTTGTTGTAAGGCCCGATATGCGGTAGTGTTCCAGATCTAGATGTTTCCATCCAGATCCGGGGACGAAGCACATATCGGTCCCACCGCGACATATGACAATGCCATATGCCCCGGATTTCCAACATGATATCACAACATTACAGCTACAAGGATACAACATCGCATACAATCGGCGTACAACTGCCTTAAATACATTACATCAGCGGAAGATACATGTCTAAGTACAGACTACATTCAAATGCCTAGTGGCAAAGGTAAAACACACCATTCCCGTAACCACACGGGTCCGGGCTCTCCGCCGGGATCCACCTAACTGGTCGTCGTCGAGTCTTCGCGAAGGCGTCCAGAAGAAAGGCCGTCGAGCTCCTTTAAAGTTTAATATCGTTGCATAACGTGCGTAAAGAGAAAAGAAAGAGGTGAGCTATATCAAAAGTCTTGTAACTAACTTCTCACGGGTAAGATGGGGGTAGTGGTGAGGTTGCAGACGCACTGGCAATATATGAGTGGCTAACGGTCTATTTTAGAGTAAGATGAGAACCAAGCATTCAATGAGGAGTCGCCTCCAACAAGACTTGCTATCAACTACTTACGCAAGCATAACACCTATCCTATCCTTGTCCTCCTCTTCGCATCCCGACGAAGAAGAAGCAGTCAAGGCACACACACACGTTGAAATCAAATTTTTAGGATTATCTCAGTAGTTGTTGTCTATGAACAAGGAGTAGGTCTCAAGTCGTCCATAACCGTGGACACGGCTTCTCGAAAAGATTTAACCCTGTAGGGGTGTACCAACTACCCATTACAAGGCTCCGCACGCACGCCCATCACTTTTAGTTTCTACCCATCACAGGCAGCCATTTTATAATTTAGTCCCCAGATATCTGAAACGACAGGTCCCTCTAGCTAACAACGAACAAATCCGGGTGGCCCCCGGTGAGTCGACATCCAACTCAAAAGCCGGTCGCGTTCTCGAATTGGCCTCTACCATCTGGATGAGGTCGGGTTAGCTACCCAAACCATGTGGGCAGTCCCCTAGCTCCCTGGGCTGGACCAATCAAGAGAAACCATGTCTCCGCTGGCCCAAGTTATTTTAAAGAATATCTACTAGGAGCGACCCGACAGACACACACACGGTTTTCAAATGGTAAATCAGCTTGGGCCACCAATAGAAATGTTTGAAACTAGGTAGGTAAGAAAAGGGGACCCCATAGCATCCCACACGCGGTTAGGCACGCTCGTCAAGAGACACAATACCCAGAACTCGGGTCCTAGGTGACTCGAATGGAACAAAGCATCGGGGCGGGATAGCCTAGACCTTCCATCCTTCGTCGAGTATAGTCAACATTATAATAATCATATCATCAACAACAATATAATAAAGTGATAGCCCAATCCAAGGAGTAACAGGATAACAGTTGATAACATCCTAGCATGCATACTAAGCAGTGGCTGAGCAGCGAGCAATAGTAACATAGCCGAACAAGGTTTGCTGGGATGTGGAGGACATGGCTGTTTGGGTTTATTTGAGAGGCATGAATATGAAGTGGTAGGATCAAGCAATCGTTTCCTACACCTAGGCGCGAGTGAGCTGAAAGTAATAAGCATGATATATGCTCCCCCTTACCTGATGAGAAGACGAAACCGAAGGTGAAGTCAATCGCAAGCTCGCAACGTCTCCGAGAGGTACCCGCGGAAGCAGAAACACTGGAAAAGGCAATCGACGAGCAAGCACCTATTACTACGAAGCAATCACGAGCAAGCATCAACAAGAAGGCAACACGAGACAATGCACTACGACATCGTATCTATCGTCGAGAGCGGTTACTAGCAGGTTAAGTGGAGTACTCGTCACACATGACGATACCGCACATTTAGACTGGTTCAAGTTGTTTAGCTACACAAGGTGAGCAAAGGTTGTTAACATGGCATCTCACTCAAGCATGGCATAGCACACAAACATGTCAAGAGGTGAAACACAAGGTAAACTATCTATGCTAGTCAATTTAAGTGAGGCACAATCCTAAACATGGCATTCCACTAAGTGCCCCATGACAATTAAGCATTTGGTACTGTTCTGACCTAAACCACATTTTAGGTTGGTTAACAACAGCAAACAATAGCATAAATACAAAGTACAAAAATTCTAATCAAGTTACATATAAAGAACACTCCAAACGGAGTTACGGTTAAAAAGATACAAGCAATACAACTTATGCACACAATCTGCCAACATCAGGTAGCACACTTTAGAGAAACAATTAAACAAGCAAAAGGTTGTAAACATGCACAAAAATGATATGCAACTAAAGTAGACATGGAAGGCATGGCATGGCAAAAGAAATCATGCAAATAGGAAGCATGAACAATTAATTATAGCCCAAGAAAAATGCAATAAAACATTACTGGTCTAGGACTTAGTGAAAAAACAGGAAAACAGGGCAGAAACTGTTATATTCATGCTGTATAAACATGAGCAAAACTATATGTAAAAGTGCAGCACCATGACATAGCAATATATGAGCATGGAGTAGGCATGATGATGATCAGGTAAAAACAAGAATCAAGGTCATAGGCATGACCGATCAAAAGATATTAAGCGTGCAACATGGCATCGGAAAGTTACAGACTTAGAGAAAAACAGAGGTGGCTGTCAAAAACAGCAGGATAGAAACTTCGGAGCTGAAATCTAACTATGACCAGGAATGCTAACATGAAAATGCAATATATATAATGGAAGTAGACATGGCATAGATCAAAATGACATATTGCAATGCTCAATAGGATGCACGGTTAAAAAGATATAGGGCAGCAAAGTAGCAACTTTATATAAACAGCAGCACACTAACATCAGGGTAGCTACTTTGGGTGATGAAACAAACATCATGCAGCAGGCAAATATGACATGTGAATGCATAGCATTGAAGTAGACATGATTCTTAACAGTATGCAACAAGAATTAATAGAATAGGCCTCATGGATGTGTCACAATCATCAACCAAACTTGCAATAAAATAATAACAGCAGCACTTAACAAGAAGTAACAGTAGTTAACAGTCTGATGCCCACTTCAACAGTGATTAACAACATCAAGATGGCCTCAAATAAAAATGCTCACAAAAGATGAACTGATGTACACACAAAACTAAACAATTTTCCTTTTGGGCGCAACGTGATCCGAGCTACGGTCCATTCGCAAACTACAACGCAAAACGGAATACAGCAGCAATATTTCCAGACTTAGAAAAAATTAATAGCCAGGAAAAAAAGGCCTCACCCTTGATGGGCTCGGCCCATCTGGAGGCTGGGCTGGGAGGCGCTGGAGGCTGGCTGGGCCGTGGCTGGCCAGGGCCGCCAGGGACGCGGGGTGGGCCGGCCCACACGGCGGCGGCGGTTGCCGGATCGAGAGCCCGATCCTGACCCCGGCGAGGCAGGCGACGGCGGCGGTCGGCCGTCGGATCAGGGCGGCGCGGAAGGGGGTCCAGGAGGCGCGGCAACGCCGGATCCGGACGCGGCAGGGGCGGAGACGCGACGGCGGCTTCGGCGGGCGGCGGAGCTCGGGCTCGCCGTCCTCTACGTCTTCTGGCCATGGCGCGGCAACGGCCGGGCTCGGGTGGCGCCGGCGACCTGCGAGGGAGGCGAGAGGGAGCAGATCAGGGGAGAGGAGGAGAAGGAGAGGCGCGGGAGGAGGGCGGCCTCACCGGAGGCGCCGGCGTGGTGGCAGCGGCCGGCCGCGGCACGGTGGCTCCCCCTAAGGCAGCGGCGAGGCGGGCTGGTTCGGGCCTGGGAGGCTGGTGGAGGCCAGGGCGCATTTGGGCCATTGGATCGGCTGATCCGACGGTCCAGATCACAGGGAAGGCTAGGATTGCGAAAATAGACTATTTTTGGGGCAAAGTGCAGGGGGTGACTGCAATTTTTGGCTAGGGAAACCCTAGAAAGGGGTGGGAGAGTGGTGGTCTTTATATAGCCCAGGTGGCTGGCAGTTTGCAAAAACATCCCCGGTTTCTCTCTCTCGCGTGCGGTGTTTACGTTTCTGACCGCCGAGGGTCCGCAGGACCTCCGATTCGGGTACAACTTCGAACTGCGCGACCAGTGCGTCGAGCCGACGGTGCTCACCTCGCGCGGGAACCGTTCCGAGAACATTTTTCGGTGCGCTATAAAAATATCTCGTTTACTTATTAAAAGGGGTTTTTCGTTCCGTTGGCTACGGTTGGTCTTGTCGCAAAGGTCGAGTGTCAGGGTGGCAAGGGTCGGTCTCTGTTCGGTACGAGATAAGAGGGGGGAAATAATCGCCGATCGCTAAATCAGGGATGCAAACACCACAAAGAAATCAGACAATCAAACAATTCAAACCGAAAACAAAAAATTTAATTTTTGTGAAATCTGGGTTGTTACACTTGTACCTGGCTAGTGGTCTGGGGACGAGTCAAGATAAGATTCCAAAGAAGACCAAGTCTGAAACTTTAGTAGATTGATTTCTCAACAAATATATTTTTCTCTCGTATTCCCATCTCCCCCTTCTTGCACGCAAACACCATCTGGAGACATTCGAGTCACGGACAGCAAGAGCTCTTGCACCTTTATGTTCTTGTCGGGACCCGGGGTTAGCGTATGCAAGTACCGCTACGACATAGTCATATGGAGAGCCGAGAACCGTACCCACTTGTCTAAGCAGACAAGGCCAAGCACAGAACGTTCTCGGAAAGCATTGTACGTGAGGAGCATCCCATCCAAGCCGGATGATCAACTGAGATGGGCCCTCATCGTCCGCACACAAGTCTAAATGATATGGGTGATGAACTCCCATATTCACAGACAAGTCGCCTCAACCATACTATCGACTATCTCATAACTCTTACATAGACTTACTCCAGCCAGATCACTCAGTCGGGGTCTAGGGCGGACTCGATCATACCACAAAGTGTGCACGAGACAGAGTCTCGAGCAATCGCATCGTAATGCCCCAAGCTGCGCACATCTAAGGGCCATTTGGTGTATGAAAGACCGCCAGCCAGATCACAACTAAGGTCTCGAAAACCCATACAAAGACATGCATGTTATAAACATACACGCAGCACACATGCCTTGTATGAACGGCAGGTATCATTGCAATTCTCTACAAATTATACATTTTATTGATAACTCTCACGGATTCCACACAGAGATCACAAGCATGTGATCCAACATTACAACAGACAAGCGGAAGAAAAGTAGGTCTGAGTACAGACAAGTTTAACAAATGTCTTAAGAAGCCTTATTTAAACACAAGCCCTCCACGAGGAACCAGCCGTCTGACTGGGACTATACTAGCTTGGTCTTCAGTCGTCGAGCTCGATGAAGAATCCACCTTCGGGGTCAGTGGGTTCATCTAAAACATAGAATAAGCAAACGTGAGTACAAAGTCGTACTCAGCAAGACTTACGTAGGAGCTATACTACTCATGCACATGTATCAAGGTAAAGGGAGGTGGGGTTCAATTGCAGAAGTGCCAGCTTTGACTTGGCTAGTCCTGAACTACGAGTACCAGACTTGAGGTAAGAAGCGTACACGAGTCCACTACATTCTCCAACCAATTACACCACTATGGTGCCTTCCTCGACTTCCCCACGAGAAAGCACGCCATAGCACTCACACTTATATTGGTGTATTTTAGAAGTATCCAGTTCAAGTTGTCTAAATAATCAAGCTAAGCTTTCCAAGCAGTCCTTAACCGCGGACGCGGCTATTCGAATAGTTTTGTTAACCCTGCTGGGGTGTACCGCTACACACACATGATCATCAGTTACCGCCTTTGTACTCAACACCGTTCAAGAAGTGTCGGCGAGGATGCTCACCACAACTGTTACCTCATAGACGATCTAGTCCAAGAAAGCCGCCTACCTGGGTTGGCCACCACTATCGTGAACCCGGTCGGTTTACCGAAGTGGACCCAGATGATGTGTGCGTGGTGCATAAGCCGGTCTCGGTTGAGCCGTTCTCTCACTTAGCAGCCAGGCCACAAACCTACCAGAACTCCGAACTATTGCGACATCTGGACATCGAAAGGGATGAGTTAATAGGTTGAGATGGGTCAATGAGCCCAATGTGTGGTTGTACAATTCATCTTGGATCACCACACAAGAACTCGGACTTAGGGCGGTGTTCAACGAGACAACCCACCGTGTACTCCTACACAGCCTCTCATCGTTCACCTTGTATTAGAGTAGATTCACCAACACATTGCCGCCATCATCAGCATGATCACTACCATCCCGACTCACATAATAGTAACATCATTGTATCACTATAAGCATGCAATAAGCAGTAACAATTGCAGGGGCCACATGATATCAATCAACTCCTACATTTGTTAGGATTGTGGTTTTCTTACTACTGTGACAAATGATAGGTCATGCAAAGGAATGGGTTCATCTATGCGGTAGAAACGTAGCATGGTAATCATCCTATACAATGCATAAGCGAGACATGAGAGGGAAATGGGATTTTATCGACATGATCAATGGGGGTTTGCTTGCCTTGCTGATGAGGTTCGGGTTCAGGGTCTTCAACGAAGGGGGCAGCCTCCTGTTCCGGTTCCACCTCTACTCGACAAACAACAAGCAAGGTAGCAAAGTAAATACAATGCACAATCACATGGTTGAAGATTGAAACTTGATGTATATGCTTTGATGTGTGAAGCAATTCCACTTAAATGGGGTATTTGCAAATGAATTTGCAAATTTAAACTCCACATATGATTTCCAATTTAGCCAAATTGCATATGACATTGTTTGATCAAGTTAAACCATTTTGAAATGTTTATGATATGCCTCTGAAGTTCAAGTATAATGTGGTATGTTGGTATGGTTCAAATTGCAAAAGCATTTGAAATGAATTTGATTTAATTCCATTTAAACCAAATAGCAAATGTTACTGGTCACATTTTAAATTCAACTCAAACATAGTTGAAAGCTGGAAATTTGGATAGGTTATTTTCTCCTGATCATTTTTCATATATTATTTGTTCAATTTGGAGTTAATATGAATTTTCTATGAATTTCCAAAGTTTCGGCCTTTTTCTGGATTTTCTGGATTTATATAAAACAATTATTCGATTTACTGCGTCACTGTTGCGTCATGCTGACGTGGGGGGGTCTGATCAGTGGGGTCGGCCTGTCAGTAACCCGGTTAGTTTAAACTAACCAGGGGATTAGGGAGGGGGCAGGGCCCACTGGCGGTGACCCAAGGTCACTTAACCCAGGTGGGGTTAAGCCCCTAACCACTGCCACGTCGGCGGGTTGCCGACGGCTAAACGCCGCCGACCAAAACCGCGGCGGCGCATACATGGAAGGCGAATCCGGGGACGGTTTTGAGCGCTGCGACCACTGGATTGAAGCTCAGGGGGTCGTGCGTAGAACGGGCCAAGCTGGGGTGGCTGGGGTGCACTGTAACGTTGGCGGCGACAGTGGCACGTCCGTGAGGTGAAACTCGCTAGGAGGCGCGTCTGGGAGCGGGGCTGGATTGGTTCGATGCAGTGGAGCACCGTGAGTGCAACGGACATGGTCTCGGGTTCGATTGCGTAGCGGCTGCTCGCCGACGACGACCGTGTCGGCACTGCTCTCCGGCGACCATGGCAGAACGGGCTAGAGTTCGAACCGGGATGCGCCAGGTTGGGGGAAAAGCTTAGAAGCTCACCGCGAGGACTATGAGATGGTCAGCGGGCTCGGGGATGCACTGGTGGCGACGAATCGAAGATGTCGATCTCTGGCGGCCGGCGACGAATCGAAGAGGCCTACGTCTTCCCTTGACCAAATCGTGGCGCCGTCTTCTGCGAGGCGATGAAGTCGACGACAACGAACGCGATGGTCACCCTGGCTTGATCTCTAGGTGGCGTTGGCCGCGAGTTCCATGGCGGGTGCGCTGCTGATCTCCTCGGGCTTCGACGAATTCACGCGGGGAGAGGGAGAGACGAACGGGAGAGGGGGTGAATGGATGTGGCGTGCTCCAGGACGTCTCCAGACGCGATAAGGACGCCTGGGAGGCCTCCAGGCAGGCTGGTGGCGTGGCGGCCGCGGCATGCTCGCCACCGAGGAGCTTGCCGCCGCGCTGGAAGAAGACAAGGGGGGTCCAGGTGGGCTTGGGCCAGGGGGGCAATGAGTTGGGCCGAAATGGCCAGGTAAGCTCCTTTTTTTTCTCTCTGTTTTATTTTTCTGTTATATGTTGGCCAGGCTAAAATAAATAGCTGGGCATTTTTTTTAAATGCTGAAACTTTTTATATGGCCTCATATTATAATAGACTAGCCACTTATAAAGTTTGGAACTTTTTAAAATTCAAATTATTTGAACTTTAATTCAAATAGGGATTTTTGATTAATTCCAAGGCACTGTTTGAATATTTGAAAAATCCATGAGCATGGGGTGGGTCCCACATCACTTGATATGTGATCACACTCATTTATTATACTTTTCAAAAATCAAACATGAATTTTTGGAGAAGATTTATTTCTGGCCTTTTGAATTAATTCAACTAGGGGGGTTCCTTCTCCCATTTTGCTTTTGAATTTGATTTCAATGACTTCTTTCGAAATTTTTAACATGATGCAAGAAGACTTTGATCCTAGCACATTACCTAACAGAGGGTTCTGACAACTCGCCCCCACTCAAAAGAATCTCGTCCCGAGATTCAGAAGTTTGCGGGAGGAAGGTGGGGTACTCGGGACGGAGACGGTCTTCTCTTTCCCACGTAGCTTCTCTCTCGGAGTGGTGTGACCATTGCACTTTCAGAAACTTAATCTTCTAACGACGAGTGACACGCTCTGCGGAATCAAGAATACGAACGGGGTATTCTCGATAAGAAAGGTCATCTTGGAGATCAAGCATTTCATGGTCGACTTCGCGGATGGGGTCCTTGAAGCAACGCCTGAGTTGTGACACATGGAATACATCATGTACTCGGGAAAGGTGCGGGGGTAGTTCAAGTTGGTAGGCAACTTCTCCATGTTTAGCAAGAATGCGGAAAGGTCCGATGTAACGTGGGGCCAACTTGCCTTTGATACCGAAACGTTGGGTTCCCTTCAGAGGAGTAACCCGAAGGTAAGCCTTCTCATCCAGATTGTAGCTCTCCTGCCTATGATGACGATCATAGTAGCTTTTCTGCCGAGACTGGGCTGCTTTCAATTGATCACGAACAATGAGAACTTGCTCTTCTGCTTCCTTGATCATATCCGGTCCAAAGAATTGTCTTTCACCGGTTTCTGACCAGTTTAGGGGTGTTCGACATCGTCGTCCATATAGGAGTTCAAAGGGAGCCATGTTCAGACTATATTGGAAGTATTGTTATAAGAAAATTCGGAAAATGGAAGAGACTTCTCACAATTCTTTCCGAATGAGATAACACAAGCTCTGAGCATGTCTTCAAGAATTTGGTTAACCCTTTCGACTTGACCGCTAGACTGAGGATGGAAAGCTGTACTAAAGGAGAGATGAGTTCCCATAGCATTCTGAAAGCTTCCCCGGAATCTACAGGTGAAAAGGCTACCACGATCAGAATTGATTTTCAAAGGAACACCGTGAAGGGATACAATTCTAGAGACGTACAAGTCCGCTAACTGGCTAGCATTTATAGACTCGCGAACTGGAAGGAAGTGAGCAACTTTGGAAAGCCTATCTATGATAACGAAGATGGCATCGTTTCCTTTTTGGGTTTTTCGAAAGTCGGTGATGAAGTCCATACCAACTTTGTCCCATTTCCCCTCTGGAATAGGCAAAGGTTGAAGCGTTCCAGCGGGTCTTTGATGTTCTGCCTTAATGCGACGACAAACATCACATTCGGCAACAAATCGAGCAATGTCTCTCTTCATCCTAGTCCACCAAAATCTCTGGCGTAGGTCTCGGTACATTTTTGTGCTACCGGGATGAATCGAGAGGGGTGTGTCATGGGCTTCCTTGAGGATGAGTTGCCTTAGTTCCCTATTCTTAGGTACTACCAAACGATTTCCAAAGAATACCGTTCCCTTGCTATCTATGGAGAAACATTTAGCAACTCCGCTAGCAATGTTCTCCTTGATCCGGTGAACACCTCGTGCACGCCTTTGGGCAACTATGATTTGATCCTCAAGAGTTGGTTTCACCACCAAGGTAGAAAGATAGCCATGAGGAACAATCTCAAGATTGAGTTTGCAAAATTCCTCATGAAGAAGTGGTTGATACTGTTGTAACATGAGGTTGTTACAATACGACGTACGACGTAGTGCATCAGCCATGACATTGGCTTTTCCTGGGGTGTAATAAATTCCTACGTCGTAATCTTTTATCAACTCAATCCAGCGTCTTTTCCTGAGATTAAGATCTGGCTGGGTGAAAATGTATTTGAGGCTTTGGTGGTCGGAATAGATCTCACAACGATTACCAAGGAGGTAATGTCGCCAAGTTGTTAGGGCATGAACTACGGCAGCGAGTTCAAGGTCATGGGTAGGATAGTTCTCTTCATGTGGCCGCAACTGGCGGGAAGCATAAGTTACCACATGTCTATCTTGCAGAAGTATGCATCCTAACCCTTGCCGTGAGGCGTCACAAAAGATCTCGAAATCCTTTTTGGTGTCTGGAGGTGCAAGTACGGGTGCAGAAGTCAGTCTTCTTTTTAGCTCTTGAAAGCTTTCCTTGCACTTGGGAGTCCATAGGAATTTCTTATCTTTCTTGAGAAGTTCAGTTAGAGGCTTTGAAACTTTAGAAAAGTTCTCGACGAAGCGGCGGCAATAGCTGGCTAGGCCAAGAAAACTCCTAACTTGCTTAACCGATTCAGGTGGAGTCCAGTCAAGGACGGCCTGAACTCTCTCGGGATTCACAGCAATGCCTTTTGCAGAAATCACGTGGCCTAAGTAGGTCACTTCTGGTAGCCAAAATTCACACTTGGAGAATTTAGCATACAGGCGATGCTCTCTAAGTTTCATCAATACCAGCCTTAGGTGTTCGGCATGTTCTTCTTCGTTCTTCGAGTAGATGAGAATGTCATCGAGATAAACTACAACAAATTTATCTAAGTACTCCATGAAGATCGAATTCATCATGCGTGAGAAAGTGGCGGGGGCATTGGTTAAACCAAAGGACTTGACGGTGTACTCGTAAAGACCATAACGAGTAGTAAAAGCCATTTTGGGAACGTCCTCGTTTCGGATTTTGATTTGATGATAACCTAATCTCAAATCCATCTTGGAGAAGACAGAGGATCCTGCAAGTTGATCATAAAGATCATTGATCCTGGGCAGTGGGTATTTGTTCTTTATCGTCGCTAAATTTAGCGGGCGATAGTCTACGCACATCCTTTCTGTTCCATCTTTCTTCGTTACGAACAGAACGGGGCAACCCCATGGCGATGAGCTAGGGCGGATGAAGCATTTTTCCAACAAAGCTTCCAGTTGGATTTTAAGCTCAGCTAACTCACGTGGGGCCATTTTGTATGGACGTCTAGAAATTGGTGCGGTTCCTGGCATAAGATCCACTATGAACTCTACACATCTGTCGGGTGGCATTCCCGGCAGCTCTTCAGGAAAGACATCCGGGAAGTCACGAACCACCGGAATATCTTCAAGTTCGGGAAGGGGAAGTACATTCAAAGAATGCACCTGGGTTCTTGTTCTGGGTGAGGTGTAGTTGACGGTCTTGCCGGAAGGGTGGGTGAGTTTCACTGATTTGCCTTTGCAATCAAGGTAGGCATTCTGCCTTGATAGCCAATCCATGCCAAGGATGACATCAATGTCTGAAGACTTGAGGGCTATGAGTGAAGCAAGGAATACTAAACCCTCAATTGCAATTTGATTACCATGGCTTACTCTATTAGTTTGCCATCTTGACCCTGGAGTTTGAATAATCATGGGGGTGGACAATTCAACAAAAGATAACTCATGACGAAGTGCATAACTTTCCGACATGAATGAATGAGATGCTCCTGGGTCGAAAAGAATGGAAGTAGGAACATAATTGACTGGGAGCATACCAAGAATGACGTCATTGGTGTCGTCAGTCTCTTCGGCGGCAATCTGATTCACACGTCCACGAGTGGCGGGAGGAGCAGGTTTGGTGGTGTAGACCTTCTGGGGTGGCTTGTCACGACCATTGTTGTTGCCTCCGGCACGGGGTGGAGCATTCTGATTCTGGAGCTGGTTCTGGGGACACTCGCGGGAGTAGTGGCCTGCCTGACCACACTTGTAACAGGCTCCAAAGACAGTGTGTGGAGCTGGGTTGTTCGGTGGAGTTGGGTGGAACGAAGCTGGTGGACAAGGCGCCACATAGGATGGCCTCAGTGGGTTGTTCTGGCGAAACATACTGTTGGGGATCCAGATCTTGCGCTTCTGAGAGCCTGAGCTGGATGAACCATCATCCCTAGGGTGTTTGCGGAAGTCATTGGGAGTGTTCATGTCCTCTGCCTTAATGGATTTGTTGACAAGGACCTGAAAGGTGGCAAAGTCATGCAGGTTGAGCTCACGATGGAGTCCAGAATTGAGTCCATGACGGAACCTCTCTTGCTTCTTTGCGTCGGTGGACACTTCTTCAGTAGCATAACGAGCCAGTCGGTTGAGCTCACGACTAAACTCGTCAACAGTCCTCCTGCCTTGGGTGAGGTTGCAGAACTCCTCACGCTTGCGGTTCATAAGACCCTTTGGAATGTGGTGCTCACGGAAGGAAGTGCAGAACTCATCCCAAGTGGTGGGCGGTCCAACGGGACGCATGTTCAGGAAATTCTCCCACCAAGAGTTGTGATGCCCCCAAAATCAAGCCGTGTACAGTAATCATACACGCAAGGTACACGGTCGAGATCAGGGACTCACGGTAAGATATCACAACACAACTCTACAAATAAAATAATACAAGTTGTTTAATACAAGCCAGGGGCCACGAGGGCTCGAATACAACAGCTCGAGAGCACAAAGTCAGCGGAAGCAAAAATTATCTGAGTACAGACACAAGGATACACGGTTGCCTTAAGAAGGCTAGCACATAAACAACAACGATCGAAAAGGCGAGGCCTCCTGCCTGGGAACCTCCAAACTACTCCTGGTCAACGAGGAACTCGACGTCGTAGAAGGCATCGGGAATCTTCATGTGTAGGTGGTCGGCATCGGGGATTTCCTGCTCCTGGACTCCAACGTCGACTGCAGCATCCGATCAAGCAAAACAGTAAAGGAAATAAAGCAGGGTGAGTATCTAGTATACCCGCGACACTTACGTCCGCTACTAAGCATTATGCATTTGTATCAAAGGAAAGGGGAGGTTGTATATAGTGGACTGCAAGGTAGAAATCAGAATAAGGGTAAGAAGCTAGGCCTATCGAAGACTAGCATCTTCCGACGATGTCTTGCAGCATGAGAAGAGAAACAGCCAACAGTTCAATAACATGAATGTAATAACAATGCAGCAGAAGTTGTCGCAGCATTGTATAATATTAAGTTGTAATAATTCATAATAATAATGCCTCCGGGTTCCCCTCCTCGACTCCCTGCGAGGAAGAAGACCCGGAACCATACAGTTTAATAGTAGTAGTTCGTAGTGGTAAGATCCAGCTTCAGCATAAAGCGTCCTGTTACCGTGGACACGGCTATTCGAATAGATTAATCTTCCCTGCAGGGGTGCACTGGCGTGACTCTACGACGCTCTGATCTCCAGGGTGGCGGGAACCTTGTTAGGGAACGCTCCACCAAAGCTATCCGACTAAAAGTAGCCCATCCTTCGGCAATCAACAGAGAGGTCATCCGCCGGACTATATCCTATGTACGCCGGGCTGTGGACCCTAACCCGAACGTATTCCTGCACGGTGCGTGATGGCCGGTGAAGAAAAATCTAAGCAAATACAAATACACCGCTCGAGCAAGAGAAGACAACACCACTTCCCGGCAATCAGCCCGCGGTACTACTGACGTCTGAAGACCCTCGAACGAGACTACGATGCAGGGGAGCCCACACTCCTCATCCCACGTGTAGGTAGTGCGTACAAGCCAAAAAGGCTACTCAAGACATCCGCCGAACCATTTAGCATTTTAATTAACCTGCGTGACAACCGTTATCGTTGCCTCGACTTAACCGACCCGCGGTCAACGACAGCAGTCAGGACCACCAGTAAATCGGTGCCTGCCCTGTCGTCCCACCAAGTCACTGCGGTTACCAACAAGGTGAACCGTCTCCTTACCTTGTCTCGCGTTTGCTCTTGGTAGAGCTCGACTTTTCGTAGTTTGGTAACTCTCGCGAGATACGAGCAGGGGACAAGCACGCCAGTAACGTCGGTCGTACCCTCCCTGCCGTTCCCGACAATATACCTCTCGCGGGCACCGTTGGGTCACCCGACTTTCTTACCTTTAAGGACAACCGTTGCTCAGGTACCTAGAGCGGCTATACAGAGTCAGCAACGAGTGGAGTACGAGGATTACTCCTCGATAGCTTCACTTGATGTGGCTCGGCAGAGCCGAGCTAGGAGGGCCTTAGGCGGTGTCCGCATTGTACCGTACCTGTTGCAGTTATAATAAGACGTATCCGCGTCACTCCCCTGAGTGATCACGGCCCTGCTATCTAATCCTAGCTAACAAAGCGCAGGGCTTACTGCTGAATATAATATATATTTATAAGGCAGCATAGGATAAAGGAAAGGTACATCAAGGGGCGACAAAATCAGGCTATGCAATTGAATAGGATTGTAATCGTAGCAGCAGCAGTAAACATGCCTAGTGCAAGAAATGTACGGAAAGATAGGCGATATCTGGGGAAGAGAATGGCTCTGCTTGCCTGGAAGCTCGACGGTAGGGGTACGGTCGTCGACGAAGTAGTCATACTCGGCAACGGTGTAGTCGACGGCAGCAGCAGGGTCTACCGGAGATTAATGGGGGGAAGAAACAGTAAATACACAGCAAGCATATACAAACAGATGCATGACATGACAGATGAAATGTTAACGGTGTTCTAACGCAGCACGATGTATTATGCTCGGAGCGGGAATTCATCCGGGGATGAACTGCCAGCTCCGGGTGATTACCGGACAGGGTGTCCGGAGGGGGAAGGTACCATGCCGGATGTGTCGTGGACATCCGAAACACATGTGGGTGATGTATCCAGGGTAGTTGATCTATTCCGAACAGCTTTCGTGTTCGGAATAAATTCATCTAGGTACTTTTACAGTACCGGACGAATCATCGGACAGACGGACCGGAGGGGGAACGGTTCGATGTTCGTTGTGTTAGAGGGGTGTGGTAGACATACGGATAGCGTATTCATATTCGTTATATTTTTCTGATCAATTTTGATGTATAAAGTTTTTTGATCTGATATACGGATTAAAAGATATTGATTTTATAAGTTTAATCAATTTTAAAACATTTTATATTTTCTTTTATTATTAAAAGAAACATTATCCACAGAAGGGTTGACCAGGTCAAACCTGACAGAGGGGACCCACATGTCATAGGATGGAGCCTTTGACTGGTCAACTGACCAGTGGGTCCCATATGTCATAGGCTAGAATATCCAATTATTTGATTAATTAACCTGGGTCCCACATGTCATAGGCTTAGTACAATAAATTTAATTTACTTAATTTAACTAGGGGCATGGCCCACTTGTCATAGGCAGTAGGGTTTCTCTGGTACAATTTTATTAGCAGTTTAATTAGAGGCATGTGGGCCCACGTGGCAGTGGGGGTTAGAGGGCTTAGTCAACTTAATTAACAACAGTTAGGGGGGTAGTTTAACAGCCGAGTCAGGCGTGCTCGCCGACGAGCAGAGCCGTCACGGCGGCGAGCCGGAGCTGGGGAGGGGAGCACGGCAGGTGCGTGGGGCGAGTTAGGGGCGCGGTCGGAGCGCAACTAGTGCGCGGCCCAGGCGAGCCGCACAACGGCGGTGACAGCGAGCACCACCAGGTCCCGTGCTCCCGGCCATGGCGAGCTGCGGGCGCCGGGGCACCTACGGCGAAAGAGGCGAAGGGAGAGGGATTGGGGGGAGGATGCTCACGGGGAGGCTAGCAGGGCGACCAGGAAACCGGAGGCGGCCCGAGACGCAGGAAACGACGACGGCGGAGCTCCATGGCCGACGGCGAGGAAGAGCTTGATTCGGCCGAGGCGGGCGTCCTGGCTTGATCTTGAGGGCGAAGACGCGCTGGCGGCCGGCAACGGAGAGGGCGGACACGGAGGTGAGGCGCAGCGAGGTCCCAGGCCATGGCCACGGTGAGCCATGGCGACGCCGGTCGTAGGTTGCAGCGAAAAAAGGGGGGCGAGGAGAGGAGCGGGATCTGGCGCACGAGGGAGGCAACGGGGGTGAGCTAGGGTTCCCCTGGAGGGGCTCAAGGCCTTAACGCGGCGGCGGCTCGTCGGATGCCTGCCACGGCGGCGAGGCATGTCGTGGCACGGCGCGATGGCCGCCACGCCCTGGAAGGTGAACAGGGGAGGTGGGGATGGTGGGGATGGGCCGGGGTTGGGCTGGTTTGGCCCGGTGAGGGAGAGGGATGGGGTGGGCTTCGCCAAGTGTGGTAGATAGGTCCTTCTATTTTTAATTTTATTTTATTTTCCTCTTTTTCTATTTCTGTAAAAATCCTTTTGTATTTGTTTTAACTAGTTTTGCTACTTTTTAAATTATGTAGCGTGTCCCTAAATTAGTAGTGCACTGGATAACAGTGCCATAAAAGTTTTGGTGATTTTATAAAATCATTTAGTATTTTATTTAATTAACAAATGATTAAAATGGACAAATTAAGCTACTGTTTTAATTGTTTGATTTATTTAGTAGTTCAATAAATTTCCCAAACTATAGGGACATGATCAAATGATTACTATACATTTTACAAAATTGGTTTCTTCATTTTTGAGCAAAGTTTAATTGTCACCTTTTTTTATATTCACCACAAGGCACTTTGAGTTTTGATTTGATTTCAATTCAAAGGGGTTAGACTTGTTGTAATTCAAGATGATCAAAGCCCATGGCCATATTGATTTCAATAACATCACAAGGGCAATTTGAATTTTTGATCCGACCCAGGTTGATCAAAGCAAAAATTTGAACAGTAATTATCAACAGTAATGGTGATTACTATTCACTGACAGTGAGAGTGTTACAAGAGCTAGCTGCACCCTCGAGGTGGTAAGTGGCATAGCTAACCCTTTCACCATCTGCAACATGGCCTGCCTGGAGCTTCCTCTCGATGCTGCGAAGCCAGTCATCGGCGTCAAGGGGCTCGGTGGAGTAGCTAAAAACCGGGGGATGAAGCTGTATGAAGTCGTTCAAGGACACCAACTCGTTGCGCTGCTGAGTGGTGTTGCGGGCAATGACCTCCAGCAAATGGTGAGAGTCTCGGCGGTTCCTCTCAACCTCCATCAGAACCTGAGCCATCGTGGGTGGGGGTGGAAGGTTGCCTTCCTCCTGTTCATTCCCACGACCCTGGGCACGACCAAGCTGGCCACGGGTTCCTTGAGACATCCTGAAGGTGAAAACCAAAGTCAAACAAAGTTGATTGGAAGAGTCTAAACAAGGTATTGAAGTACTGGAAGGATTACAGAGCAAAGGAAGTAATCATCTTGACAACATGGTGATAAAAGCATACAAGCCATATATTCACAAGTTGTCATACAAACCATACATCGTTTTAGTACAAGCGCCAAGCTAATACAAACGTGATGAAGATGATACATCCTTCAGAGGCACTCTGACTTCCTATACATTATTTATCTAAGCCTCTGGAACTTAGAACACCTTGCGTAAAATATACTAAGATACTACTACATCCTCACTAAGTAAGACCACAGGCGGTCTCACTCATCTCCATCTCCATAGTAGTCCTCGTAAAAGTTACCCCCGTAACCCAGTAGCTGAAGGTGACCATCGGAAAACACGGAGGCCTGTGGACCCTGATATCCATTTGGGCAAGGATGGGGCCTAGGTCCAGCGTAGGGTGGAAGCAGAGGGCCACGGGGTGGAAAAATGCCTCCAATCTCGGGCCAAGCAACTCGAGAAGGCATCTGTGTCCTGGCTGGGTAGATAGCATCATACTCGACTGATCCAACACTCACGAAGGGTGCCAAGAGTGTCAGTGCTCGATACAGATGGGCACGGGTGGCGTGAAGCTCGAAACGGAGAGCGCGTGCATCACGATCTCGATCACAAGCAAACCTAGCAGTCATCTGAAGCAAAGGGTCCTCCAACGAGTGATCTGTGTACAGTCCGGTGTAATATCCCTCTTCTCTTGGAAGTGCAGCAGGGATATAGCGGAAAGGTGATCCTGCAAGCAGTGCATGCTCCTCTCTCAGCAGGGTAATACATGAGTATGCAACATCCTGCACAGTCATGTTCTCGGTGACACCAATGCCATGTCCAAAAAGGACAGGCTGAGAGACTCCAATGTGGTGCGGGTAAATCCTGAAAGTGCAGTGGAACTGAGTCTGGTTGAAGTCAAGGAACTGCTCCTCAACGGTGTACTCAGGATACCATCGATAGCCAATGAAGGACATCATCTCGGTGAGCATGGCTGGATGCCCACGCACATCGAGGCACCGGGTCAGACGAACAATCTGCCGAGGGGGAAGATCCGCCATCTGAAACAGAAAGAAGGAGTTTGCAAATGCATCAGATTATGAAGAAACTTGGAATGACTCGGGCAGCATAACGGCTGTAATTGTAAGAAATGCCTTTTCTTGCAATGTAGAAACAACACTTACATAATACGATGTAAGAAATCAGCACTACAACAATGCTAGGAAACCGGACACAAATTTCCTACGGCTACAAGGAAGCAAACAACGAGATGTTCTAATCAGACAGAGGTGAGCCTAGTCCTATCTTCCCGTAGAACAAGATGAGGGTGACTCAGAACTCAGAACAATGAGGGTAAGGAGAAAAAATAAGCCTTACGGTGTTCCCTTATATACCCAGAGTAACTACATAACTATAGCAAGCTAGACTCGACTTCGGCCAAGGCTGCTAGTCCTACAGTCAGTCCTGCTCTGATACCAAGTCTGTCAGGACCCGGGGTTAGCGTATGCAAGTCCCGCTACGACATAGGCATATGGAGAGTCGAGAACCGTACCCACTTGTCTAAGCAGACAAGGCCAAGCACAGAGCGTTCTCGGAAAGCATCGTACGTGAGGGGCATCCCATCCAGGCTGGATGATCAACTGAGATGGGTCCTCATCGTCCGCACACAAGTCTAAATGATATGGGTGATGAACTCCCATATTCACAGACAAGTCGCCTCAACCATACTATCGACTATCTCATAACTCTTACATAGACTTACTCCAGCCCGATCACTCAGTCGGGGTCTAGGGCGGGCTCGATCATACCACAAAGTGTGCACGAGACAGAGTCTCGAGCAATCGCATCGTGATGCCCCAAGCTGCGCACATCTAAGGGCCACTTGGTGTATGAAAGACCGCCAGCCAGATCACAACTAAGGTCTCGAAAACCCATACAAAGACATGCATATTATAAACATACACGCAGCACACATGCCTTGTATGAACAGCAGGTATCATTGCAATTCTCTACAAAGTATACATTTTATTGATAACTCTCACAGAGTGCACACAGAGATCACAAGCATGTGATCCAACATTACAACAGACAAGCGGAAGCAAAGTAGGTCTGAGTACAGACAAGTTTAACAAATGGCTTAAGAAGCCTTATTTAAACACAAGCCCTCCACGAGGAACCAGTCGTCTGACTGGGACTATACTAGCTTGGTCTTCAGTCGTCGAGCTCGATGAAGAAGCCACCTTCGGGGTCAGTGGGTTCATCTAAAACATAGAATAAGCAAACGTGAGTACAAAGTCGTACTCATCAAGACTTACGTAGGAGCTATACTACTCATGCACATTTATCAAGGTAAAGGGAGGTGGGGTTCAATTACAGAAGTGCCAGCTTTGACTTGGCTAGTCCTGAACTACGAGTACCAGACTTGAGGTAAGAAGCGTACACGAGTCCACTACATTCTCCAACCAATTACACCACTATGGTGCCTTCCTCGACTTCCCCACGAGGAAGCACGCCATAGCACTCACACTTATCTTGGTGTATTTTAGAAGTATCCAGTTCAAGTTGTCTAAATAATCAAGCTAGGCTTTCCAAGCAGTCCTTAACCGCGGACGCGGCTATTCGAATAGTTTTGTTAACCCTGCAGGGGTGTACCGCTACACACACATGATCATCAGTTACCGCCTTTGTACTCGACACCGTTCAAGAAGTGTCGGCGAGGATGCTCACCACAACTGTTACCTCATAGACGATCTAGTCCAAGAAAGCCGCCTACCTGGGTTGGCTACCACTATCGTGAACCCGGCCGGTTTACCGAAGTGGACCCAGATGATGTGTGCGTGGTGCATAAGCCGGTCTCGGTTGAGCCGGTCTCTCACTTAGCAGCCAGGCCACAAACCTACCAGAACTCCGAACTATTGCGACATCTGGACATCGAAAGGGATGAGTTAATAGGTTGAGAGGGGTCAGTGAGCCCAATGTGTGGTTGTACTCTTCATCTTGGATCACCACACAAGAACTCGGACTTAGGGCGGTGTTCAACGAGACAACCCACCGTGTACTCCTACACAGCCTCTCATCGTTCACCTTGTATTAGGGTCGATTCACCAACACATTGCCACCATCATCAGCATGATCACTACCATCCCGACTCACATAACAGTAACATCATTGTATCACTCTAAGCATGCAATAAGCAGTAACAATTGCAGGGGCCACATGATATCAATCAACTCCTACATTTGCTAGGATTGTGGTTTGCTTACTACTGTGACAAATGATAGGTCATGCAAAGGAATGGGTTCATCTATGCGGTAGAAAAGTAGCATGGTAATCATCCTATACAATGCATAAGCGAGACATGAGAGGGAAATGGGATTTTATCGACATGATCAATGGGGGTTTGCTTGCCTTGCTGATGAGGTTCGGGTTCAGGGTCTTCAACGAAGGGGGCAATCTCCTGTTCCGGTTCCACCTCTACTCGACAAACAACAAGCAAGGTAGCAAAGTAAATACAATGCACAATCACATGGTTGAAGATTGAAACTTGATGTATATGCTTCGATGTGTGAAGCAATTCCACTTAAATGGGGTATTTGCAAATGAATTCGCAAATTTAAACTCCACATATGATTTCCAATTTAGCCAAATTGCATATGACATTGTTTGATCAAGTTAAACCATTTTTAAATGTGTATGATATGCCTCTGAAGTTCAAGTATAATGTGGTATGTTGGTATGGTTCAAATTGCAAAAGCATTTGAAATGAATTTGATTTAATTCCATTTAAACCAAATAGCAAATGCTACTGGTCACATTTTAAATTCAACTCAAACATAGTTGAAAGTTGGAAATTTGGATAGGTTATTTTCTCCTGATCATTTTTCATATATTATTTGTTAAATTTGGAGTTAATATTAATTTTCTATGAATTTCCAAAGTTTCAGCCTTTTTCTGGATTTTTTGGATTTATATAAAACAATTATTCGATTTACTGCGTCACTGTTGCATCATGCTGACGTGGGGGGGTCTGATCAGTGGGGTCGGCCTGTCAGCCTCTGGGTTAACCCGGTTAGTTTAAACTAACCAGGGGATTAGGGAGGGGCAGGGCCCACTGGCAGTGACCCAGGGTCACTTAACCCAGGTGGGGTTAAGCCCCTAACCACTGCCACGTCGGCGGGCTGCCGGCGGCTAAACGCCGGTGACCAAAACCGCGGCGGCGCATACATGGAAGGCGAATCCGGGGATGGTTTTGAGCGCTGCGACCACTGGATTGAAGCTCGGGCGGTCGTGCGTAGAACGGGCCAAGCTGGGGTGGCTGGGGTGCACTGTAACATTGCCGGCGACGAACTTGGCGGCGACAGTGGCACGGCCGTGAGGTGAAACTCGCCAGGAGGCGCGTCTGGGAGCGGGGCTGGATTGGTTCGACGCAGTGGAGCACCGTGAGTGCAACGGACATGGTCTCGGGTTCGATTGCGTAGCGGCTGCTCGTCGACGACGACCGTGGCGGCACTGCTCTCCGGCGACCCTGGCAGAACGGGCTAGAGTTCGAACCGGGATGCGCCAGGTTGGGGGAAAAGCTTAGAAGCTCACCGCGAGGACTATGAGACGGTCAGCGGGCTCGGGGATGCTCTGGTGGCGGCGAATCAAAGACGTCGATCTCCGACGGCCGGCGACGAATCGAAGAGGCCTACGTCTTCCCTGGACCAAATCGTGGCGCCGTCTTCTGCGAGGCGATGAAGTCGATGACGACGAACGCGATGGACACCCTGGCTTGATCTCTAGGTGGCGTTGGTCGCGAGTTCCATGGCGGGTGCGCTGCTAATCTCCTCGGGCTTCGACGAATTCACGCGGGGAGAGGGAGAGACGAACGGGAGAGGGGGGGAATGGATGCGGCGTTCTCCAGGACGCCTCCAGACGCGATAAGGACGCCTAGGAGGCCTCCAGGCAGGCTGGTGGCGTGGCGGCCGCGGCATGCTCGCCACCGAGGAGCTTGCCGCCGCGCTGGAAGAAGACAAGGGGGGTCCAGGTGGGCTTGGGCCAGGGGGGCGATGAGTTGGGCCGAAATGGCCAGGTAAGCTCCTTTTTTCTTTTCTCTCTATTTTATTTTTCTGTTATATGTTGGCCAGGCTAAAATAAATAGCTGGGCATTTTTTTTAAATGCTGAAACTTTTTATATGGCCTCATATTATAATAGACTAGCCACTTATAAAGTTTGGAACTTTTTAAAATTCAAATTATTTGAACTTTAATTCAAATAGGGGTTTTTGATTAATTCCAAGGTACTGTTTGAATATTTGAAAAATCCATGAGCATGGGGTGGGTCCCACATCACTTGATATGTGATCACACTCATTTATAAGACTTTTCAAAAATCAAACATGAATTTTTGGAGAAGATTTATTTCTGGCCTTTTGAATTAATTCAACTGGGGGGGTTCCTTCTCCCATTTTGCTTTTGAATTTGATTTCAATGACTTCTTTTGAAATTTTTAACATGATGCAAGAAGACTTTGATCCTACCACATTACCTAACAGAGGGTTCTGACAGTTCTTATGTTGCGTGTTTCAATGCTAACATAGACTATTGCCTGTTATGACTTGAATTGAATTACATACCTTGATTGCTATACTTTCAAAGATCTTATATGGTTGTTAGCATGTCACCACAGAAATTATGCTTGTTATCATTTACCTACTCGAGGACGAGCAGGAATTAAGCTTGGGGATGTTGATACGTCCCAAACGTATCTATAATTTCTGCTTGCTCCATGCATGTTTTGTGTGATATTGCTATGATCTAGATACACTTTCATACACTTTTGATCATATTTGGACTAACTTATTAACTCAGTGCACCACAGTGTCAGTTCCTGTTTTCTGTTGTTTTTGTATTTCAGGTTTCCCCCATATTAAAAGTGCTCCAAAAATTTGGGAAAAACAGATAAAAAATCAGTGTAACGGAAGCTTCCGGAGTCCCGAAGGAGGGCCAGAGGGGCCCCACCTGGTGCCTAGGCGGCCAGGTGGCGCGACCTAGGGCTTGGCCGCGCCGAGGGGGCGCCTGGACACTTGGTGGCCCCCCTTCGCCTAGATATTCTCTGTGACGGGATTCTTCCGAAGACAGAACCCTTTTTCGCGATCTCGCCTCTATTCCGCTGCCGCCGACCTTCCAAGATCGGGAGCGCCAGCAGACCTCTTCCCGGCACCCTGCTGGAGGGAGGATTGACCTCCGGGAGCCTCTCCTCCACCATGGACGCTTCCCGGATAATCCGTGAGTAGTCTACCTTGGACCATGGGTCCGTGATCAGTAGCTATGTGATATTCTCCTCCCCTCTTTATTCTTCATGGATTAGACCTCGTGAGCTGCCCTACATGATCGAGGCACATATGCAATTTTCTGTTGTTACTATGCTGAGTTTGCTGGGATCTGATGGATTATGAGACTATGATTAGCTTGTGATTGAGTAATATATTTGGTTCTTATCTTTTATATTTATGTTCTTGAGTAATTCTTGCATGTTCTCCGTTGTTGTTTATTGCTTTGGCCAAGTAGTAGGTAGTGGCTCCAAGAGGGAACGTTATGATCGATTGTGGGTTCATGCCCCCTGATGACACGCTTGAGTGACAGAAACATGAGTCTAGGGGATGTGATGTTGCCACAAGGGGAAAACAACGGTGCTTGTAACCGCGGTTGCAAAGATTGTTTACTTTACGCAAAGTTCTTTAAATGCAGTTGTTTGTTTCTTTGGGTTTACACTTTGGGTGGGCTCGCAACTTAATACCAGCGAGATGTTCTGGATAGATATCTCAAGGTGGATGATTAGTAGTAGATGCAGTTGGATTTCATTCTACTTATTTTGGCGTACCGACCATGCTTTTGAGCCTCGTCCTTTCTTTGTAGCATAGTTAGCATTGCGGTGTGTTTTTAATCCTGTCAATTGCCCATCTGTAATTTATTTACCTCGCATAGCAGTTTTATCGTCTTTTGGGAGAGAGACAGCACTAGTGAACATCACGGGGCCCCGGTCCATATTCTCATCACTGTTTACGTGCTCTTTTATTTTCTGCTTTTACTTTCTAAATGCTATCACCATTATTATTATTCCTTGTGTTTGATCCTTTGTAAACAACAAGACGGAGAGATTGAAAACCTCTCTGAACTTCGTTGGGAGCAAAGTTATTCTTGTCGTGTGCAGGTCCAGTTTAAGAGAGCAATATCTCAAACGACCTACTGGTTCGATACTCAACCTCGGTATCTTCACTGAGGGAAATTTGCTGCTATCCTACATCTCACCTTCTACTTGGGGTAACCAACGAAGGGCGAGAAGCCATTATCATCTCTCACGCATCACGACCGCAGCCTCCTCCGCCGGCAGCAGCACCCCACCAACCCTGCACCGAGCTTGCATCCGCCACGCCCACCCCCGGCGCGACGTGTGGGGCGACGGTGATGGCACTGAAGTAGTGCTCCTCTTTGGCTACCCCAAGTGGAAGGTTGAGATGTAGTGTAGTAGTAATTTCCCTCAGTGAAGATTTCAAGGTTTGTCTCTAGTAGGACTCCGACGACGACAAGTAGGTGACAACTATGCCAGAAATTACTTCTAGCACGAGAGTTGACGTGGACCTGCACACAGTAACAGATAACTTTGCTCCCAACGAGTACAGAGGGGTTGTCAATCCCTCCGGCCTTGCCATTTACAAAGGATCAAATACAAGAGATAATGGTAGTGATAATTCCAAAGAAAGTAAAAACAGTAAAATAAATTAAGGGCGTAAACAGTGGTGGAAACATGGACCGGGGTCCCGTGATGTTCACTAGTGATGTCTCTCTCCCAAAAGACGATAGAAAAGCTAAGCTGGGTGAACAAATTAGTCCCGTGATGTTCACTAGTGATGTCTCTCTCCCAAAAGACGATAGAAAAGCTAAGTTGGGTGAACAAATTACAGTTGGGCAATTGACAAAATTATAAACGCACCGCAATGCTAATTATGCTACTTGAAAGGAAGAGTGCTCTAAAGTTTGGGCAGTACGCCAAGACAAGTAGACCGAAATCCATCTACATCTACTCACTAATCATCCAGCTTGAGATATCTATCCAGAATATCTCGTTGGTATTAAGTTGCGAGCCCCACCTAAATTGTAAACTCAAAGCAACAGACAATTGCATTAACAATCTATGCGTAAGGTCAACAATCCTTGCAACTGTGGTTACAAGCACCGTTTTTTTTCTCCTCGGTGGCCACAACACATCCCCTAGACTCATGTTTCTGTCACTCAGGCTAGTCAGCGGGGGGCATGAACCCACAATCATGCATAATGCTCCCTCTTGGAGTTACTATCTACTACTTGGCCAAAGCAACAAACAACAACGAAGAACATGCAAGAATTACTAAGAACAAAATATAAAAGGTAAACCAAATATATAACTCATCACGATATGAACATAATCTCATAATCCATCGGATCCCAGCAAACACAGCATAGCAACATCAGGAAAATTACATATGTGCCTTGATCATGTAGGGCAGCTCACAAGGTCTAAACATTGAAGAACAAAGGTGGAGAGAAGACATCACTTAGCTACTAATCACGGACCCATGGTGATGAGGACATCTCTACTAATGTTACACCCACATTTTCACCAACTACACATACTGGACCAGTTACTAGAGCACGCGCACGTCAACTAAATTATCAGGTACTTTCGTTTCTTGCGAATCCTTCTAATGTTCAGGAACATATGATGCTGCCTAAATTAGATACTTTTGTTTGTCTTATGAATGAAGGACCTAGCATGGATAAGAAGGATGGTCATTGGAGCGGGATCAAGCATGGAGAAGGAGGTGCGCGCGCGGGAAAGGACAATGGAGCTTCCAGTGGTGATTTTCGCACTTTGAGGCCACCATAAGGCGTGCATGAAGACTTGGACGAGAGACACAAGATGCCACATTAATATTTTCGTCCAAGGGTTATTATAGGTGCTGCGTCACCTTATTATTGGGCCAGGCCCATGTAATTTCGAAATACACTTAATAGGCTATTTTTTAGAGTCCGTATGTGTGGGGAAACCGAGTTAGGGTTGTTTTCGGACCCCTCCTCCAAGGGGCCACGAAATTCCCCTCTGTTCCCTCATATATACAGCCCTTAGGGCGTCGTTTAGACTTGGGTTTTAATTATATTTAAGTTAGCCATAGCCGCAACTTCGAGCTCTTCGTTTGTGTCATCCGACCAGGACAAGACCGCATTGGAACCCCAACTTCTGTTAATCATTCATCTTATATTCGCAATATCCAGATTGCAATTCTTAGTTCTTGCTTGTTCTTCGATTGCTTGCAGGAATTAGACCTTCGTGGTCAGGTTGATCATGCATCCGCGGGATCAATAACCTCTCAGAGTTGGTTTAGCGATTGCTAAGGCGCAACGTCTTCGCACGTTCGTAGTCGGGTCGTGAAAGTCTACTCCACCAAAATCGATCTCCATCATCTCATCGAAACATCGGGACACCATCACATGGTCCAAGGTAGACTACTCACGGCACATCCTAGAGGCGTCCATGGTGGTGGAGAGGCTCCCGGAGGTCAATCCTCCCTCCGGCAGGGTGCCGGTAAGGGGTCTTCTGGTGCTCCCGATCTTCGAAGCGCGTCGACGGTGGAATAGAGAGGTAATTCGCGATGAGGGATTCTTCTCGAGGGTCTCCTCGACTGGGGTAAAAATAGGCCGAAGGGGGGCACCGGGGGTGGGGCCCACCCCCCATGCGCCCTGGTGGCACGGCCAAGGGTGGGGCCGCGCCACCTGGCCGCCTAGGAGGGGGTGCCCCACCCTCCGGCTCTCCTTCGGTGCTTCCGAAAGCTTCCTAAACGCTGATTTGTATTCTGATTTTTTCTGAAAATTTGCTGGCATTTTAAATTGGCGAAAAATCACTACAACTAAAGACATCAGCACACAGGAACTGGCACTGGGTGCACTGAGTTAGTAGGTTAGTCCAAATATGTGTAAAGTGATATAAAAGTGTAGCAAAACATGTAGCAATGTCACATAAAAGTACATGGAACAAGCAGAAATTATAGATACATTTGGGACGTATCAACATCCCCAAGCTTAATTCTTGCTCGTCCTCGAGTAGGTAAATGATAACACAGATAATTTCTCTAGTGACATGCTAACACACACACACATAATAACTTCAAAGTAAAGCAAGTAAGATATGCAATTCAAGTCAAGACAATAACATGCAAGAGTCTTAGCATTAACTCTAGTAAAGTATAAACATATAGGTGCAAGAGCTCTCGCTGTTCGTGACTTGAATGTCTCCAAATGGTGTTTGCGTGCAAGCAATGGGAAATGGGATTAAGAGGGTAAAAATATATACATAGTTTAATTGAGAACTCAAACTACTAAAGTTTCACACTTGGTCTCCTTCGGGATCTTATTTTGACTCATCCCCAGACCACTAGTCAGGTACAAGTCAAACTGATCCTCTCTCATTTGACTTGGAGCACTCATGCAATGGATGAGTGCGAGCAAGATACGTTAGCACTTAGGATGGCAAATAGAGAAATGATGGGGAAGGAAGACAAAAAGGTGTGAAAGGCTCACATCAATGAAAACAATCATAGGCGAGAGAAAGCCAAATGATAGATATGATGTGAGGATTAGGGATTTCCATGCAACAGATGCACATGTGAGCTAAGGTAAACTCTCTAATGGAACTAGTGGGGGTGCATCCAACTTGCTTGCTCATGAAGACCTAGAGCTCATTTGAGGAGGCTCATCCTTGGAATATGCAAGCCAAGTTCTATAGTGTAAGGGTCCCCACATAGTTATGCATGAATGATAATCTCTATGGAGTACATATATAACAATGGAGTACGAGTGTGGATCTTTCAACAGGAATAGTAGTGTTGCCCCCTTCTCTCTTTTTATTTATTTTTTCTCTTTTTTCTATTTTTTCTATTTTTGTGGCCTCTTTAGCTCTTTTTATTTATCTCTCATTTGTCCTCTTTGGGATCTTTTAATTTGTCCTCTTTCGGATATTTTCCTCACTTAAGGGCAACACTCTATATTTTACAAGAATATAGAAGATCTTCACACTTTACAAGAAGTACTCAAACATAAAGAAAGATGAAAACTATCATGATGAATGCAAATGTATGCCTTTGCCAGTGTAGCAGGATATGCAATGATACTAGCGCGTCATGTAGCAATAATAAGAGCAAAACCCAACTATCATGCGATTTCTCGATCAAGAAAAAGCATGTATGACATGAAGATCAAGTCATGAGATGGTGGATGTGGCATGGCAATGTATCTCGGAAAGGCTATGGAAATGCCTTGATAGGTAGGTATGGTGGCTGTTTTGAGGAAGATATAGGGAGTTTTATGATGACAGAGCGTATTGTGCTAAGGGTTTGGATGCACCGGCGAAGTATGCACCAACTCTCAAGGTGAGAAGGGGCAATGCACGGTACCGAAGAGGCTAGCAAAATATGGGAAGGTGGAAGTGCCAACAATCGAATACTCACATTAGTCTGGAGAACTCATGCACTTATTATCGGTAACTCTTTATCTAATCAGGAGTTCACAAAGAGACGAGTACCCCGAGGAGGAGTGTATGGGGGTTTGGTTATCCTTGCGCATCCTCGACCCATGGTACGTGAGGGTACTCTATATATTCCAACCCTTCCAGAGGTTAGCGATCCATCTAGTAGCTAGAGTTCTCAACTAATTTTTGTAGTTTCGAAAAATAAGCACGGATTGCCCAAAATACGACACCTATCACTAATAGGCTCAAGCTCTTGGCACCTTGATGTCCAAACATTACTCTAATCGATACCTCAAAACTATTGCATGTTACTACTACACTTGTAATAGCAACCTTAATTACCTACTCATGCAAGACACACAACTCAGTGCAACAAGCCAACTCTCTAAACAAGATAAACATGAAGGCTAAGAGAGTTTCTAGAACAACCTAAACAAAAGCTCTTAAAAAGATAAGCATGAAAACTAAGATCTAAGCATGACAGTAGTTATGAAAAGATAAAGATCACACACAAAACAAGATAAGCATGCAAGCCTATGTTGTGTTCTACGGTGGAGTGGAGCGTGTTTCTCTCCCAAACAATGAAGTCTAGGATCCAACTTGTTATGAACAACAAGAAAAACTAAAACAAACTAAAAATTAAAGCGCGAGACGCTCCAAGTCTAGCACATAACATATGAAGTGATAAAAATATAGCATGAAGAACGACGAACTGATGATTGTTGATGGAGAAGGGGATGCACGGGGCATCCCCAAGCTTAGACGCTTAAGTCTCCTTGGGTATTTCTTGGGGGTGCATGGGAGCATCCCCAATCTTGAGTGCTTGACACTCCCGAATCTTCTTTCATCATCTCCCTTCGCATACTTGAAAACTCCCTTCATACGAAACTCATCATAAGCTAATTAGAGTGGTTAGTACCCATGATAAAATATATATTTTCCACTGGAAATGAAGATATTTTTTAAGAGCTACTTTTTCTCAAGATTGCCAAAAAGTTTTTGCAAAGAAAAAACAAGCTTAAGGTTTGCAAAACGAAGAAAAGACAAAACGTGGCAGAATCTGTGAAAAACAGACCATCAGGTAGTAGATAATTTTTTTAGGGTACTTCTACAACTCAAATCAAAAAACTCAGAACAGATGCATGAAAGCTAATTTTATAGAGAACATTGTCAAAAAAATTCAAATCAAAAGATGATTTGGTGATTTGAGCCGATTTTTTTCGTCAAGGGGACATAATCTGTTTCTGACAGCATGTCACAACTTTTGAACTTTCTTGCAATCAGAGGCTAAAATTTGGCATAAAGCTTGAAAATAAAGATACAATGATGTTTCTACAGTAGTAACAAGCATCAAGACCACTAAAACTAAAACTAAAAACATCTTGGTTTGCCTCCCAACAAGCGCTTTCTTTTATGCCTTTTAGCTAGGCATGAAGATTATAAAAGATGCTCACATAATAATAAGGATTTCAAGCAAAAGAGAGCATCAAGAAGCAAATATGAAACACATTTAAGTCTAACCCACTTCCTATGCATAGGAATCTTGTAAGAAAATAAATCAAAGAAGCACAAAGTGACATGCATAGGAAGGTGGAACAAGAACAACTTCAAAACTTTCATCATAAAGACAGATGTTTTTGTAACATGGAAGTTTCTACAACCAAACTTTCCTCTCTCAAAGTAATTTTCAGTGGCATCATGAACAACCTCAACAATATAACTATCAAATAAAGCATGTTGTTCATGACCTACAAGCACACGTGTATAGTATTCAACACGGTTTTTGGGAACACAAGATAAATGCAACCCATCACTTTGAGCCTCAATAAGAGCACAGTTCTCCGGAATATGAGTTGGAGATTTCAAAAGGATAATAGGACAATCAAGTGTGGGTGCAATAGCAACAATTTCATGCTTAACATAAGGAACTATAGCAAGTTCATCTTCACAAGCATAATCCATATTGGCATCATGGCCATAAACACAGCAAGTATCAAGATCATTAGAAAGGGATATTTCAGGTGATTCCTCGGAATCATAGAATTCCTCATCATAGCAATCATTGGACTCTTCTTGGGCAACAAACATTTTGTTTTTAAAATCCTCAATATAATCATTGCAAATATAATTCTCAAAGCAACAAGCAAAAATTGCAAGGTTTTCGGTCTTGTGAATAGTATCGTAATTCTTTTCAATCAAAGAAGCAATCTCATAAGCACCCTTAAAAGTAACAAACTCTTCAATCTTTTCGACATCAAAGTAATCATATACATCTTTAGCATAAGAAGATAGGATCTCATTCTCATTAAAATCACATTGGAAAGGAAGGTGTTTACGATCTATTTCAGAGCAACAAATAAAATCATAAATATGGCACAAAGAATCAGCATAGCAATGGGAAGTTTGTACTCCCTCCGTTCCTTGATATAAGGTTCCTAAGCTTTTTGCACGAATATTAACGCATATGTATAATGCTAAAATTGAACTGATATTTTCCTAGAAAAATTTGGGAGAAAACAGTTTGAATTAGCCAATAATAGGAAAGAGACCCTCTGCTCTATCTCTTTCCGTATGTATATTTGCCTAGACGGGTGGTATAATATCAATATGCCATGTGTTTTGGAATTTTTCTAAAAACCTTAGGCACCTTATATCAAGGAACAGAGGGAGTATTTGATCCCATAAGTGTTTCCCTTTTTGGGATAAGCGGTGTCGCGTATAATGAGCATGCTCATCCAATGTTTTCCCTCAACCAAGTCGGTTGGGTTTTTAGCGCGAGCACAAATTGACCGAAGACGATCCAAGTGAAACATGTCCATCCTTCCATATTTGGGTGGTTCCACACCCACGGTAAAGATAGCATAGTAAGCAGACAAAGACAAAGACAAAGACAAAGACAAAAGGTAGCAACTTTTTTTCATATAAGACTCAAAAGGAAAAACTAAAAAGTAAACTAACAAGACTAAAAATCAAAGATAAAAGATAGTGTGCAATTCCCCTATCTTGAAGAGTGGAGTCCCCGGCAACGGCGCCAAAAATTACTCTTGATGGCACTGAAGTGGTGCTCCTCGTTGGCTACCCCAAGTGGAAGGTTGAGATGTACCGTAGCAGTAATTTCCCTCGGTGAAGATACCAAGGTTTGTCTCCAGTAGGACTCCGACGACGACAAGTAGGTGACAACGGTGCCAGAAATTACTTCTAGCACGAGAGTTGACGTGGACCTGCACACAATAACAGATAACTTTGCTCCCAATGAGTACAAAGGGGTTGTCAATCCCACCGACCTTGCCATTTACAAAGGATCAAACGCAAGAGATAATGGTGGTGATAATTGCAAAGAAAGTAAAAACAGTAAAATAAAGTGAGGGCGTAAACAGTGGTGGAAACATGGACCGGGGTCCCGTGATGTTCACTAGTGATGTCTCTCTCCCAAAAGATGATAGAAAAGCTAAGCTAGGTGAAATTACAGCTGGGCAATTGAAAAAATTATAAACACACCGCAATGCTAGTTATGCTACTTGAAAGTAAGAGTGCTCTAAAGTATGGGCGGTACGCCAAGACAAGTAGACCGAAATCCATCTGCATCTACTCATTAATCATCCACCTTGAGATATCTATCCAGAACATCTCGCTGGTATTAAGTTGTGAGCCCCACCCGAAGTGTAAACTCAAAGAAACAAACAATTGCATTAACAATCTATGCGTAAGGTAAACAATCCTTGCAATCGCGGTTACAAGCATCATTGTTTTCTCCCTGGTGGCAACAACACATCTCCTAGACTCATGTTTCTGTCACTCAAGCTAGTCATCAGGGGGCATGAACCCACAATCATGCATAACGCTCCCTCTTGGAGTTACTATCTACTACTTGGCCAAAGCAACAAGCAGCAACGGAGAACATGCAAGAATTACTAAGAACAAAATATAAAAGGTAAACCAAATATATAACTCATCACGATATGAACATAATATCATAATCCATCGGATCCCAGCAAACACAGCATAGCAACATCAGGAAAATTACATATGTGCCTTGATCATGTAGGGCAACTCACAAGGTCTAAACATTGAAGAACAAAGGTGGAGAGAAGACATCACATAGCTACTGATCACTGACCCATGGTCCAAGGTACAATACTCACGGCACATCCGCGAGGCGTCCATGGTGGTGGAGAGGCTCCCGGAGGTCAATCCTCCCTCCGACAGGGTGCCGAGAAGGGGTCTTCTGGTGCTGGCGATCTTCGGAGCGCGGCGGCGGCGGAACAGACAGGTAATTCGCGATGCGGTATTCTCCTCGAGGGTTTCCTCGACGGGGGGTAAAAATAGGCCGAAGGGGGGCACCAAAGGTGGGGCCCACCTCCCAGGCACCCTGGTGGCGCGACTAGGGGTGGGGTCGCGCCACCTGTCTACCTGGGAGGGGGTGTCTCTCCTTCGGTGCTTCCGGAAGCTTCCCGAACGCTGATTTTATTCTGGTTTTTTGGAATTTTTCTGGCATTTTAAATTGGCGAGAAATCACTACAACTAAAGACATCAGCAGACACGAACTAACATTGTGTGCACTGAGTTAGTAGGTTAGTCCAAATATGTGTAAAATGATATAGAAATGTAGCAAAGCATATACCAATGTCACATAAAAGTGCATGGAACAAGCAAAAATTATATATACGTTTGGGACGTATCAGACGGCGAGTAGGACGGCGATATGGCGCAGCGGCCGCAGCCTCGTCCGCCGGCAGCAGCGGTTCGGTGGGAGGCTGGATGCTCAAAGAAACGTTCGGGCTAGTTCTTTCCCCACCTAATGTTTGGCACATATAGATTCCGTTTATCTTTCACTTTTTTTCCACCACCCCTTTGTTCATCATTTCCTGTATGACAATCTATCAAATTAATTTACTTATCTTCTAATTCAACTCCATTTAAATTTACTTACTAAACTTCTTATTAGCCTATAAGTTAAATCACATACAAGATTTAATAAACATTTATTTGTATACTCACATTAATATGGGTAGTTAAATCATAAACTAGTGCACTGTAATATTTTTATTTTGCTGCAATGCACAGATATTATCCTAGTCTCTTATAGTGCACTAGTAAGCTTGCACGTGCAAATGCACGTCTCAATCAAAACACATGAGACATATGTGAGTATAAAAGTTTGGATTTATATTCTAGGATGACCCTCTTCACTCTTCACTCTAAAGAAAAGAGAAATACAAACCCATCAATGACCATTTGTGGAAGTCACATGAAGTTCGAGCAGACAAGAAAAAAATCACAACTATATAACAAATGTCACAACTCAAGGACAATTGATTGGATGAATAACTTCTCCATAGAGAACAGAGGATCACAACCTATTTACTATATTGTATACTAAAATGGAATCAAATATCTAGCGGAATGATTATAGAATGTCTATTTTCTCGGGTGAACTTGAATGGAATTAAACATTATACAAATGGACTTGGTCGAGATTCAAAGTAGGAAGAAATATACACACACAAAATGGTTGTTTTGGAAGAACTGGTTTAGTTCTTTCTTGGATTCGGGCGTCTTGCTATCTTCAGAGGATGAAGGTTGGGCGATGAATGTAAGGATACCTATGGGAGTCACGGAGGGCATCGCTTGTGAGTTCGAAGAATCTATCCATGATCAAGAGAGTTTTGCCCCCATTCTCAGTTTCTCCTGGAACGGAATTACAGTTCAAACATACAGTTTATGATATGCATATAGTTGCATAAGCGTTAGAAGCCAAAAAAACAATAAAGAATTAGATTCATGATAGGGAATTTAACATTTTATTTATGGCATGTATGGCATGCAAGCCACACTTTCTCGACTCAGCGGCGAGCAGTTCCACCAGGCACGACAATGAATAACGTCGGACAGAGTACTGATTTCGGTGAACTGAAAAGAAGAGAGGATTGCCATTTGAAAGTGGGACTAAACGACCATTAATTTTGCATTGACCTCAAAATAGAAGTTCTATAATTCACCTTAATCTTTCCAGAAGTTCTATAATTCACCTTAATCTTTCCAGAAGTTCTATAATTCACCTTAATCTTTCCAGGTACATGTGTTGCAAGTACTCATAAAATATCCTTACTGTACCAAGATCTGTATCCTGAACAAATTATATTCCGCATGAAGTAGTCTATTTGGATGCAGAACAGATATCGGTCACAACATGAAAATTGTAGATAATTTTCTACTAATCCTCATAGTGTACTTGTTTCCGTCATTTGGATAAGACGTTCCTTTTTTGGTACCAGTTTACGAGTTTTCACTCTATCAAATTATTTTAACTCGTGGTCTGGTGATATTGGCAAGCATAAAAGTGAAAGAACCGTTGTATGCCATACATCAGAAATAATTTGTTTAGAATATTGATAGAGGCGAAGGTGTCCCGATGTTTCGATGAGATGATAACTACGGTTTGATGGAGTCGACTTTGACGATCCGACTACAAACGTGCAACGACGTTGCGCCTTAGCAATCGCTAAATCAATCTCCTGAAGGTTATTGACCACGCCGGAGCATGATCAACCTGACCACGAAGGTCTAGTGCCTGCAAGCAATCGAAGAACAAGCAAGAACTATGATAAAGCAATCTGAATATTGCGAATATGTAGATGAAGTATTAATAAAGTTGGGATTCCGAAAGCGGTCTTGATCTGGTCGTTGGACACAAACCGAGTACACGAAGATGCAGCAATTAGCTAAGCAGTCTTTTTAACTAAAAGAAATCCAAAGAAAACCCTAGGGGTTGATCTACTTATATAGGACTAAAGGGTGGAGGCCAAGGCGGTGGAAGGACGTCCCAAGGAGTCCTAGAACTAAACCTAGGTCATACAAGGCACTTGGGACCATGTGGAGGTGATGCAACACCTATTGAGTTAGACTTTGATTCGGATTCTGCTGCTGGGTCGCACCGTTTTCGCAATACCTCCACGCTCCGAAGGAATTTGAAGGTGAAACCAATTGCGTTGGAAATTAGACGAGATAAGCTATCACCAGAAAAAAGAATCACCCAATTTGGAGTTCGTATGTAGAAACGGCGGCTGTTTGAAGTTGGGTATATCTCTGCAGTCCGAATCTGAGTCCATGACGTGAAAGACTTGATCTCTATCTTCTCTTGGGCCAAAAGTGACGTGAAATAACTACTTGTACAACACACAATCATGCCCCTTTGTATTGACTTCATTTCTTGATCAAATATAGAGGAATTAATGGTCATATCCATGATAATTATGTCCTCGTCATCTTCATGCTTGAACATGCTCCAATGCTCATCCTTCTTGTCCATGCTAGGTCCTTCATTTGTCAGCAACAGAAATATATCGACGTTAGGCAGCATCATATTCACATGAACATTAGAAACATTACCAAGAAGCGAAAGTACCTGATAATTTAATTGGTGTGCACGATCTCTAGTAATTGGTCCAGTAGGTATATTAGTAGGGGTTGTGGTTGTAACTATGGTAGTCATGTCCTCATCATCCTCCCCTTCTTGAAAATAAAGCCGTCCCCGGCGTTTCTTAATCTGAAATGTGGCTAACAAAAGAGACAAGGTGTACATGTTGTATATATATATGTCATCCATTCTTACTTCCCTTAGTTTTTGGACATGTAACACATTTATATATGAGTAACTTTCGTATGTCGTGAAATATAAACATATATGATCATCACAATACATAAATGACATGAAAGTATTGCAACTCAGTTTGCATATATAAGTGAAGCTCTTATTCATATCTAAAGATGTACAATGCTCATCATTAAACCATCCCAATACCGGTGAAGAAACGTTAATGTTTTTCAAAGGACATGCTACAACAGGCTTAACTAAGTAGTCATGCAACAAGTCATTCGACGCAGAATCATCACCAAGATTAGAGGTCATATCAAAATGATTAAGCATTGGCAGTTTCATAATAGTAACATGATTATCCAAAATAGATGGTGTGCTCAAATCAATAGGTAACTCAAGACATGATGTATTCAAGTCTATTAGGCAAGCAACATCTTCATGTGAAGTTATGACATTCTCGAAAATTGGTTGTGTGATGAAACTACTGGATAGCTCAACACATGTTGCTTTTAAATCAGTAAGGTTCTCATGTGGAGGGGAAAGATCCATACCTTTGTCATTACCTTTTTGTGATGATAGATCAGATATTGGAGGAGTGCTTACGACAATTGATGTGGTTATGGTAGTGCTCATAGTGGTGGAAGGAACAACCTTCTCAACTTGTGGTATTTGCACATTCCACTTGTTCGTCTTCTGGGCAACACGTCTGTCGATTTCCTGTTCAGCTTTACAAGCAAGACGAAACAAACGATCCATAGGATAACACTTTTCATGAATTAGGATATCCTGAATGTCACGGTTTAAACCTTCCCAAAATATGTCCATGAAATATTCTTCACTTTCCTCTAAAAGAGAATGCAAGAATGTAGTTTCTAAAGCATCATAATATTCTGAAACAGTTTTAATACCTTGTTTTAATTTTTTTAATTTCCTAACCTTGTCACGAGTATAATAAGAGGGAACGAATCTATATCGCATAGCAAGTTTGAGATCATTCCAAGTATTAGGTATATAATCAGGATATAAACTACAATATTCATTCCACCAAATAGAAGCAAAATCTTTGAAAGCACTAATTGCAGTTTTTACTTTCTTATGCTCAAGAAAATTATGGGAAACAAATATATCATTTATTTCAAATTCCCACTCGATGTATAAATCAGGTCTTAGACGTCCATGAAAGTGTGGTATAGAAACAATAACCTGATCATGTGCATGCTTATGTGTGTTTACCTTTTGCAGTGACTGTTGTGTAGTTGTAGGTGGTGGCAAATCTCCAACTATAGTTGCCGCCCAAAAGATCTAACTCCAGAACCTGCCATGATTAGTAGAAAACAAGAAACAAATCACAAGTATATGTCCCTATGAACTACTAGGATGTGGTGGTAAAACGCTCACAGGATAGCAAATATCAATGTCTTACTAGTTCTTACCATGCAGCAGGTGGTGATCGGCAACCAACGGTGTCAAAGAACTCCAAAGATTAAGTAGAGAGATTGCTAGGTGAATGCACGTATACACGATGTAGAAATATGTGGAGCTTGGAAGGCTTTAATATGGTGGCAAAAATATCAGCAATAATCAATTCAGAAATGCAAAATTGAATTAACGCTCAACGACGATACTGTGCTGGTTCTAGTCTAGACCGGACTAGAGACGCGAGCCTAGAACACTAATGTGGTCACGACGTAGCACAACTAGCAGCAATGAATGATATGAAGTAGCTCTGGATAGCAAGATATAAGTGAAGATCATCAAGAGAGCAAAGATAATGGTGAAAATAGGCTCCAAATCAAGATACACCAATATTCTCGCTACAACTTTCCTCTGAAATATATTTGCTAATTTTTTGATATTTTTCCTCCAATAGGGCACTGACTTAAGCTTTTCGACGCAATAAGAATCACTCAATTTAGAGTTCGGATGAGGTGTCAAAAAAAATTGAGAATCAGCACGAAATCTGACAAAAACTGTGTTCGGAAACCTTAGAGGTCAAAAAGTTCGTCTTAAAAGCCGATATGGAGTTTCAAATAACACACAAGCTCCAGAACTATTTAGAAGCGGCTCGGAAATATCTTTAATTTGAGTACTCGTGGAGCCAAAACGGACTTCGGATGACAAAGTTATGCCCGTTTTGGTGGACACTGCTCAAAACTGATTCCGACGAGATTTCAAATACGAGTTCAACTAGAGATAGATCCGAAATTTTTCTTCTTTTTTCCTTTTTTCTTTCTTTTTTCCCTTTTTATTTTTTCCCTCTTTTTCTATGGTGGATGGTAGAAGTAGGCAGCGGATGGGATGATGGTGCAGCGGCGGCGGTGACTAACGTGAACAAAACTCGAAACTCTAAAGGACTAGATACTAAGACCAGCAACTGAACACGACGATGCAACCGATAATTCAATAAAGCAAAGCACCGAAAAGAAAATTGCGAAGTCTCAAATTGGTTTGGATATGATGATCTAATCCTATTTTTATGGCTTTTTATGTGGATGATAGGTGATAAAAAACAGATCTAATATATGGATGTGGAATTCTCACCGAGCAACCTGAAAACTGATACCACTTGATAGAGGCGAAGGTGTCCCGATGTTTCGATGAGATGATAACTACGATTTGATGGAGTCGACTTTGACGATCCGACTACAAACGTGCAACGACGTTGCGCCTTAGCAATCGCTAAATCAATCTCCTGAAGGTTATTGACCACGCCGGAGCACGATCAACCTGACCACGAAGGTCTAGTGCCTGCAAGCAATCGAAGAACAAGCAAGAACTATGATAAAGCAATCTGAATATTGCGAATATGTAGATGAAGTATTAATAAAGTTGGGATTCCGAAAGCGGTCTTGATCTGGTCGTTGGACACAAACCGAGTACACGAAGATGCAGCAATTAGCTAAGCAGTCTTTTTAACTAAAAGAAATCCAAAGAAAACCCTAGGGGTTGATCTACTTATATAGGACTAAAGGGTGGAGGCCAAGGGGGTGGAAGGACGTCCCAAGGAGTCCTAAAACTAAGCCTAGGTCGTACACGGCACTTGGGACCATGTGGAGGTGATGCAACACCTATTGAGTTAGACTTTGATTCGGATTCTGCTGCTGGGTCGCACCGTTTTCGCAATACCTCCACGCTCCGAAGGAATTTGAAGGTGAAACCAATTGTGTTGGAAATTAGACGAGATAATCTATCACCAGAAAAAAGAATCACCCAATTTGGAGTTCGTATGTAGAAACGGCGGCTGTTTGAAGTTGGGTATATCTCTGCAGTCCGAATCTGAGTCCATGACGTGAAAGACTTGATCTCTATCTTCTCTTGGGCCAAAAGTGACGTGAAATAACTTTTTGTACAACACACAATCATGCCCCTTTGTATTGACTTCATTTCTTGATCAAATATAGAGGAATTAATGGTCATATCCATGATAATTATGTCCTCGTCATCTTCATGCTTGAACATGCTCCAATGCTCATCCTTCTTGTCCATGCTAGGTCCTTCATTTGTCAGCAACAGAAATATATCGACGTTAGGCAGCATCATATTCACATGAACATTAGAAACATTACCAAGAAGCGAAAGTACCTGATAATTTAATTGGTGTGCACGATCTCTAGTAATTGGTCCAGTAGGTATATTAGTAGGGGTTGTGGTTGTAACTATGGTAGTCATGTCCTCATCAAATATTGATAAAAAACTTAACTTCAAATGCAAAACCTATAATACACCTAACATATTAGCATTTCACAAGAACAGAGAAGTTATATGGCAGTTGGCAGGCTTAGAATTAAGAAGCTCTAGTAGTCAATTTGCAGCATGTACAATTTACTGTCATATAAATATTGTTGTGTCAAGACTATAATTCAGGATGACAAACTATGATTCAGTTAGGGATATAAGAGCTGCCGCAGTCGCGGAACAATTTTAGCCATCCATGAAACACATACATACATGATTACAGGGTTGCCCAACATGTGTTATTTCATTGACATTTCTACCTCCATGTGGAGCGCACAGTGTAGAATTAGCACACATACGAAGTAGATCACATATTCAGAAAGAAATATGTTTAAAATAGTTAAGAACAAACCTATGAACTCTAAACCGTGGCAGATGGGGCAATGTCAGCAGGGGCTGTGGAGATATTGACTTGGCGGACGTTGGCTTGTTATGCAGAGAAACAAGCATGGCTTGCTTATATGGCCTGATGGTAGCGACCACTTCAGAGGTTAACGAGAGAGTATCGGGGCCTTGCCGACGAACGGGAGCGGCGCAGCTGGTCGAAACGAAGCCGGCGTGCGGGGCGGCACAACAGTTATGCAGGCCTGCAACATCAAGCAGCAAAACAGAAATGTTACTACCATTTCGGTCGATTTATCTTATCAGTCAGACACCGACGATAAATCGGTCAATTTATCGGAATATGGAAAGATATCTTAAACAGAACATCCTGAGCCATTCAATTTGCATTTCTGAAGGTTACTACCATATAGATTGTACCACTCAAGAAGAAAGAAATGTGTAATGCTTGGGAGACGAAAGATTAACAGTTTACCAAATAACTACAGAACAAAGACAAGTTTGGAGACTGCACAAAATGACGGTAGTCCAGGCTTGTACCAAATAATTATGGTTTAATTATATAGCATATTTGGCCGTGTTCTAACATTTTGATGTCTTTCTCTAAACAGTAGAAGAAATTTCACATTGGAATATTACCTCAAATTTAAATCACATTGCAAGAACCCGAAAATTAGCATTACCATAAATAAATAAATAGATTAATTTGGATGAAATTCAAAAAGCTACAAGCTATAGAACTTTCTTTGCATCAAGAAGTATGCATGGTATAATACATACCTAGATGCAGATTTATGCTCACCGTTGTACAAAGCCATCCATGAAGATGTCCACGCCATGGGAAAGCTAGAGTGTTCGTACTGTACGTGTCGAGCACGACGGTGGGGGTACCCGGTCGGCAGGCGTGCGCATCAGGTGACACCGGTATACCGTATCTTCAAAAACTCGTGCAAAAGCCTGATGAGAAATTTCAGCAACAACGCCACACAGATCTCGCCAGATCAACCATCAACAACATGTCATAGGAGGTTGTGAACTACTACTGGCCAAGTCTAGCGTAGAGGCAGCACAAATCGGAGCCCCCCGGCTCCAAGGGGTTCAGGGCGCCCGCTCCTCCCGCCCCCGCTCAAGGCGGGGCACCCCATCTTGTTGCGCCTCAAGCGGGGTTCCTCCCCGTGCCTTGCCCACCGGCTTCTCCGTCGTACCTTGCCTGTAGGGGGTCCTTCGTCGTGCATCGACCGCCGGGGCTCACAGCTCAGGAGATAAGAAGGAGAGGCAGGGGGCGTCGGAAGGGGTGGTGGCGGACTGGCGGCGACACAGGCAGAGGGGGCACGCGGCGGGGACAGGGAGATGGATTAGAGCGAATCATTTTCTTTTGCGGGAGAGGCTATGTTGTGCCGCTAAACATGGAACGATTGTGGTTCGTTCGATATAGCTAGTTAGACGCACGAGATCTATTGGATCAGCACCTCTGGTGCTTTTTATATTAGTAGTAGATTATAACTCCGCGGTTACTAATCACTTCCCTAACTAAGGTTGCAAATCAATCAATCATAAATCAATATTAAATAAATATCAATACATAATCATTAATCAAAATTGGATATTAAACAACTAATACATTTTTACACTTTATAGCAAAATAATTAAGTACTACCTTTGTTCCATAATATAGTAATGTTTTTTGAGCTAGACTAACTTAAAAAACGATATTACCTCCGACCCATATTAATGTACTCAACTTTGTCTAGATTCGTATATATCTAGTTAAGTATTTAGACTAGATGCATGCGTATCTAGACAAACTTAAGCACATTAAAGCTTCCTTTGGTTTACGGGATAGGAATTTCATAGGAATGAGAAAAGTATAGGAAGTGAGGTGCATGTATCCTGAATCCTGTGAGTGCTCAAAACATAGGAATAGAAAACTAGATACCCTTTGATTCACAGGATAGGAACCCACATAGGAAACATAAAAAAGTATTTTTTTTACTTTGAAGAAACTAGCCTTTACACTCATCATTGGAGGCGATTCTCAATTTTTCTTTTTCACTCTGCCTCTCTGTACGCGGATAAACGAGGTGAGCGAGCGAGAAAAAAAAGAGAACAGTTGCCGGCGTGCGCGTCGTTCGCGCCAGGAAAGTTTCCATTAGATCGGACCTCATTTTTTCTTTCCTGCGAAACGTGAAGGATGGGAAGAAATCCTGTGCAGGGATAGGATTCTGTTCCTGTAAACCAAAGGCCTTCAAAGGATTTTTTCCTCTAAAATTCCTATCCTACAAAATTCCTGTAGAAATCCTTTAAACCAAAGGAGGCCTAATATGGATCGGAGGGAATACTATATTATGGAACGGAGGGAAAGTAATTAAAAAATAAATCGGTACTACTAGTAGCAAACTCTTTCTCCAAACTGATCTCTCTGTTCACGGCCGCACGCACCACCATGCTCACCTCACCACCACCTCCTTTGTCTAAAAGAAAAAAAAAAAGCTCCACCTCCTGATTCCAGTCACTGAACTCGCACCCAGAATTCTCCATGGCGGCGTCGGAGCGGGAGGCCGCCCTCCTCGCCCGCGTGGCCGCGAACCACCTCTTCCTCGCTCAGTTCGAGCCCATGCGCGCGGCTCTACTCAGCCTCCGTCGCCGCACCGATCCCAATCTCGCCGCAGACTTTCTCCGCGCGGTGGTCGCCTCGGGGGGGCGCGTCCCTTGCGTGCTCTGGTCGGCGCCGCCCGTCTGCCCCTCCTCCTCCCACCTCGCTTGGCTCGCCGCGCTTGAGCTCGCTGCCCTCCCTTCCACCCCTAACCCCGAGGCGCTCCGCCTCAAGGCTGAATTTCTCATCCTTCTCCAGCCCATCGCTGATGACCCTGCCACCGGCGCCGATGCTCGGGGAACACTCGTGCAGCTGCTGGATTTGGGGGTGGCGAGGCTGAAACGCGAGGTCGACGGCTGTGTGGAACCTGTTGATGAGGTCCCGGTCTCCGAGGAGGATCTGAGGGGTTTGTGGCCGGTGGTCCTCGACAATGCCGAGCTGTTTGACGCCCTGTGTGCGGGCGTTTCGAGGCAGATCGGATTGGACGGGGGTTTTGGTGTAAATGTGCTCCTGTTGTTGCGATGTAGCGTACAGCTCGCCCACTTGGACGCCATGAAAGCGCTTGTCATGGCTGGTGACGTCGAAAGTGCTACTGGGCATATCCGGTTCCTCTGTTTGGAGAATGGCTTAGAGGAGGACAGTTATAAGTAAGCTCTATTGCAGCACCTTTTGTTAAATTCTAACTATGAATGCAGTCATCATTTCCTGTGGAACATCTCACACATATGTTCGCTAAAGTTGCAAGCTAAGAATTTAACGGACATCTCAAGCTGATATGGCGGGGTTGATTGTAGCTTTAGATACAATCTGTATTTATAGTGTGAATGCCCATTAAGAATTGCATGAAACATTGTGCTAAATTACAGCCTTGAGTTAAGGTCCATGTGTGGATGATCTTTTGTAGTCCCATTCCATATCAATATCTTGATGAAAAAAGTGAGCCCCTCTACTTTTGTTGTAATCTATGTTGGTACTGGAATTTGCAAATTGCAAGTTTTACACATGCTTGTTTATCATCACTCATCATGAAAGTTCAACATGCGTAGGAAATATAAACCGGGAAAGTAAGATGACACGAGTATAATTTTACAGTGACTAGTGAACTGCTAGCCAGCAGGTGTTATCCAGAGCAATGTTGTCGAATTTTAATGTAGCATCACCATATTCATGCTTGTGGTTTCAGATTAACATGTTCAAGTCATCAAGTGTGTGATGAAGGATCTGGATATGATCAAATGTTTATTTTATTTTAATATAATTTCTTTGTACAGGGTTGTCCTAGGTGATCTTGTGAAAAAGGGTTGGGAAAAAGCATCAAATTATTCTGGAATATGGTTTGAATCGCGTAACAGAATTATTAAGATTTATGGAGAAGCTCTTCAATCAAGCAGTCCCCAGATTGTTCAACTAATCCAGGTACGTGCAAAATTGTCATTCTTACTGGTATGGTTCTTCTATTAAAGTAGGTTACTACAAATATGTTGCCTGTTAATTTTCTGTCAGACTTACGTTACCCGTTGATGGCATGTAATCACCTACAAGAAGGGAAATTTGATTTACATTTGTAGCGCACAGAAATGCAAGACTGTTGAACACTCTGAATCCCACGTTCTGAGCTTTAGTCCTTAATCATTATATTGTGCTTTAGTTGAACAATAAATTAATGGTGGTGGCCAATCGTAGCTTCCCGTGTTACTTCCTTCTCCATTGTACCTAAGAACATCCATATCTTTTATCACCTAATTTAGGTGCTAAGATGGACGCATCAGCTCTCTGTTATAATAATTTAGCTTCTACGTTCGCATTTTGGCACTGATGCTACCTTATCTATCTCTCCTTTGGATTCTATTCAGGATCATCTGATGCGGATGCTCTGGCATATTGACAGTATTTAGATTTTTGGACTGATTATACATACTGTGTTTTAGACGGCTGGTGCTAATTTTTGTTTGCTACCGATACCAGGTTATTCTGGATGACATTCTTTCTGAAGAATTTGAAGACCACAGTGTCTCTGATGCTCATTGGATGCCTCTTCCCTTCAAGAAGTTTCTGGAAACATTGTTGTTGGAGAGGGATGCTGATTCAGATGACAGGACCATTTTGACCGCAGCTATAGTTTCCTGCAAGAAAGATCTGTACCATTATTCTCGACTCTCTGGAAAGCATGTCCTTGAAGTTATCATGGAAACTGCCCTATCATTAATTAAGAGAGAACAGCTTCATGAAGCTGTTAATGTATGCTAGTTTTCAGTGGGATACTGCCATTTATTTATTTGTGTATCTGCTATGAGCATTGCAGAATTGATTCTGCTAGTTTTCTGCCGCATTAACTTCTAGCAAGTCGCTTTTTGCAGGTTGTTTCTTTATTTCCCCTTCTCCAGCCATTGGTTGCTGTGTTGGGTTGGGATATTCTGAAGGGTAAGACAGAACTGCGGAGAAAGTTAATGCAGTTGTTCTGGACAAGCAAATCCCAAGCTCTGCGACTACAAGAATATTCACATTACCGTACACAGACAGATGAGGTACTTCCTTTTCTCTTGAATCATCTTGCCTCTGTGGCATTGTCTAGAGAAAACATGTGAAGGATCATGAATTTTCCAATTGGCAGACATCATGCGAGGAGTACCTGTGTGATCTGTTATGCTTTCATCTGGATCTTGCATCTTTCGTCTCCAGTGTGAATTCTGGGCACCCTTGGAATATGAGGAATTCATTGTTGTTCTCCCGACAAGAGCAAGATTCAGTTGTTAACGCAGAAACATTAGACCCTTTTGTTGAGAACATGATACTCGAGCGGTTAGCTGTCCAGACTCCCATGAGAGTGAGTTCTCTTATCTGAATTTGTGATCTCATTTCTTTATGATGCTACATGCGGCCATATGTTTATCAGCCCTTCGCACGTTCTATGATTGCCTCATATGCAATTTGGTCTCCCATGCTGGGTGCAAAAGTAACATTTGTTTCCTAGTTGATAGGTTGATGCTCTTCTAATATATATTTTTTACATGCAGGTGCTGTTTGACGTGGTCCCAGGAATAAAGTTTGAAGATACGATCGATCTTGTTGGTATGCAGCCACTTTCTTCAGCAACTGCAGCTACGAAGAGGTTCACAACCACCTTTTTTGTGAGACAGTGCAGGAGTACTTCATGTAAATATATTAAGATATGAAAAAAGGTCTTACATGCACGAGGGAAATGATCGGCAATAAGTTTGGAAAAATAGAACAAAAACACATTGTACAAACAAAACAGAAAACCCCCCACTCCTACAACTAAAACTGCTCATCTCGCTAGCTCAGTCAAGCTTCAGGATTTGAAGTGTCTTGCACTGCTCGACGAGGGTTGTGAAAGTGTCCTTCACAACTATCTATGGCATCGCATTTTTAACTGCTATATGTTGTATTAACATCGTAATAGCCATCTTCTATGCTTCATGTTTCCTGCAGCATAAAGATTTCCCTCTCCCCCCACAAAAACACACACACGCTGAGATAGATAGATAGATAGAGAGAGAGAGAGAGAGAGGAGTGAGGGGAGAAGGGGGGGGGGGGGAGGGAGAGGCAGAGGGAGAGGTATGCAGCCACTTTCTTGAACAACTGCAGCTACGAAGAGGTTCAGAACCACCTTTTTTTGAGACACTGCAGGAGTTTTTTCTTTTCCGAAAAGGAGGATAACCCGTGGCCCCTGCATTGAGTGATGTACACAGCCAGAGTGTGCAGGAGTGCTGCATGTAAATATATTAAGATATGAAAAACGGTCTTACACGCATGAGTGGAATGACCGACAATAAGTTTGAAAAAACTAGATAATACCCCGCGTGTTGCTGCGGGATATGTTGTAAAAATATATTTCATGCAAATAAACCTCCCATAATTAGTAAAACAAATTATTTGTAATTATGATTGTTGCTACATAAAACAGAAATCCATGAATTGTAATAAGTAGAACGTCGCAGTAGGGTTACACATATGAAATTCTATACATGCTACCTAAGAAATGAAGGTTGGTTCCTCAAAAAAAAAGAAATGAAGGTTGGTAGCATGGATTTTGCATAATAAAACATAAGTGAGGCAAAAGAGTATACTCTAAACGAATCTTATGCACTTCCATCTGTTGATCTATAGTGTATGTTCTTGAGATCATATGCAGCTTTACCCAAATTTAATGTGGGTAGTCTGTAAGGCCCGATATGCGGTACTGTTCCAGATCTAGATGTTTTCATCCAGATCCGGGGACGAAGCACATATCGGTCCCACCGTGACATATGATGAAGTCATATGCCCCGGATTTCCAACATGATATCACAACATTACAGATACAAAGGTACAACATCTCATACAGTCGGCATACAACTGCCTTAATACATTACATCAGCGGAAGATACATGTCTGAGTACAGACTACAATCAATTGCCTAGTGGCAAAGAGAAAACACACCATTCCCGAAACCACACGGGTCCAGGCTCTCCGCCGGGATCCGCCTAACTAGTCGTCGTCGAGTCTTTGCGAAGGCGTCCAGAAGAAGGGTCGTCGAGCCCTCTGAAGTCCAAGGTCGTTTGCAAAAGAGAAAAGAAAGAGGTGAGCTATATCAACAAGTCTTGTAACTAACTTCTCACGGGTAGGATAGGGGTAGTGGTGAGGTTGCAGACGCACTAGCAATATATGAGTGACTAACGGTCTATTTTAGAGTAAGATGAGAACCAGCATTCGATGAGGAATCGCCTCCAATAAGTCTTGCTATCAGCTACTTACGCAAACATAACACCTATCCTATCCTTGTCCTCCCCTTCGCATCCCGACGAAGAAGAGGCAGTCAAGGCACACACACACGTTGACCAAGTTTATTAAGATTATCTCAGTTGTTGTTGTCTATGAACAAGGAGTAGGTCTCAAGTCGTCCATAACCGTGGACACGGCTTCTCGAAAAGATTTAACCATGCAGGGGGTGTACCAACTGCCCATTACAAGGTTCCGCACGCACGCCCATCTCTCTCAGTTGCTACCCATCACAGGCAACCATTTTATGATTTAGTTCCGAGAGATCCGAAATGACAAGTCCCTCTAGCTAACAACGAACAAATACGGGTGGCCCCCGGGGAATCGACACCCAATCGTCCACGCTCTCGGATCGGACTCTTCCGTCTGGCCAAGGTCGAGGTAACTGATCCCTTCACATGTGGGCAGCCCCCTAGCTCACCAGTGTGGACCAACAGAGAAACCATGTCTCCGCTGGCCCATGTTATTTTTAAGATTATCTGCTAGGAGCGACCCGACAGACACACACACGGTTTTCAAATGGTAAATCAACTTGGGCCACCACTAGAAATGTTTGAAGCTAGATAGGTAAGAAAAGGGAACCCCATAAAATCCCACACACGGTTAGGCACGCTCAGTCTTAAAACCAATACCCGGAACTCGGATCCTAGGTGACTCGAATGGAACAAAGCGTCGGGGCGGGATAGCTTAGACCTTCCATCCTTCGTCGAATATAGTCAACATTATAATAATCATATCATCCACAATAATATAATAATATGATAGCCCAATCCAAGGAGTAATAACAGGAAAGCAGTTGATAGCATCCTAACATGCATACTAAGCAGTGGCTGAGCAGCGAGCAATAGTAACATAGCCGAACAAGGTTTGCTGGGATGTGTAGGACATGGCTGTTTGGGTTTATTTGAGAGGCATGAATATGAAGTGGTAGGATCAAGCAATCGTTCTATCCTACACCTAGGAGCGAGTGAGCTGAAAGTTATAAGCATGATATATGCTCCCCCTTACCTGATGAGAAGACGAAACCGAAGGTGTAGTCGATCGCAAGCTCGCATCGTCTCCGAGAGTATCCGCGGAAGCACACAAGAGGTAAACACGGGAAAGGCAATCAACGAAGATGCATCTATTACTACGAAGCAATCACGAGCAAGCATCAACAAGAAGGCAACACGAGACAACGCACCACAGTATCACATCTATCGTCGAGAGCGGTTACTAACAGGTTAAGTGAGGTATTCGTCACACACGACGGTACCGCACATTTATAATGGTTCAAGTTGTTTAGCTACACAACATGAGCAAAAGTTGTTAACATGACATCTCACTCAAGCATGGCATAGCACACAAACATGACAAGAGGTGAAACATAAATAAACTATCTAATCTAGTCACTTTAAGTGGGGGGTAAAACCTATACATGGCAAACTATTGCAAACCCCACGATAAAAACGGAATTTGGTATTTTTCTGTCCTAAATATATTTTATTATTTGTTATTAGCAAGCAAGAGCAGCATAAACACAATCTACACGAAAATCTAGTCAAGTTACATGTAAGGAACATTTTAATCGGAGCAACGGTTGAAAAGATACGTCCTATTTCATTTACGGTGGCATGCGACGTAATTAGCAGATAAACAGCAGGTAAACAAGTTCAAACATGGCAAAGAGCAACATTTTATTAATCTACGCGCAAAACAGAGCAACTTTCATGTAGAAAGCGTCTCCATCCGAGCTACCGATGAAAAGATATTCGCATCGCAAAATTACACCGCAAACAAAGCAGGCAATCAACCAATTCACACCAAAAACAAATTTTTTAATTTTTGTGAAATCTGGGCTGTTACATAGTCCCTCTTCATTGTAATCTGACAAAATAACTCCAGCTTGTGCAGGAAAAACAACAAATAGAAAGCATGTGATCAATAGGAGTAGTTTATTTTCTTATAACCATGTTGATTTGATCAACCTATGCGTGTAACTGCCTGATCAAGTATTAACTTCTAGATGTTTTCATATCACTGCTGCACTAATCAGAATAAATTTCACAAAGGGAAGCCCCAATTGCATCACCTAGTTGCTGCAAAGACTGCAAGGTGCCTCCTGCTCCAATCTGTGGAAGCTAGGAAGGTGAATGCCATACGAATATGAACATGATTTAAAGAAAATTGATAATAGTCGAGTGCAGTTCAGTTTATCCCATAAGCAGCCGTAGGCCAACCAGGTGACTTCCAACAACAAACAAAGGTGGTCGGGCGGAGAGAAAGTTCATGCGGTGTGTACCAATGAACATCGATCAATCCAGGGTGATGGGCCAGTTAAAATCTGCAAAGAAGTTGTGATATTGTTTCGTGCAGCATATTGTTATCCGATCTGAAGGCGAGTGTACAGACCTTGGACATGTGTTAAACTATATTGGATTAAAATCCAGAACTAATCCAATCCTGCAAGGAAAGGAAACATAGAAAAATTAGCATCGTCGATGATAATAGAATCTCCTTCCTCTAGTTCATCGGTAACATGGTTGATGACACATATATAGAGAAAATAAAATTATCAATAGCATATCAGAGTAGAAAACAATCAGAAATTTTCATCCGGTCCACCGGTTTCTCTCCTTGATCAAAACATACCACAACGTGGGCGTCTCTCTTCATTACGGCAACCCATGATGTAGATGTCAAAAGACGCCACAGTACTACTGCTCTTCCTAATCACCATGCCGACGCTTCATCTGTAGAGTGTAGATGCACGGTGGATGATTCAAATTTCAGACCAGTAGATGAAGATGAAAGTGCGGGAGACGACGGCTCTGGTGGCGTTCGTAAGCAAAGCGGCGAGTATGCGGAGGGCGGAGGAAGTAAGGGGAATTATTGGCGGGGCAAATACTGTGCGAAGGGTATATGGAGATGATCCGATCTAAGGTAGGAAACAGAAAAACTGGAAGCGTTATCAACCGTTCATTGGAAAGGAGGGTAATGCGGCAGATTAATGCATAAGAGAAGTCATTGGTGGCTGACGGACGGACTGTTCGATACTTCTGTGGCCAAGCAAAATATCAACGAAAGAGAGGAACCTGAAGAAAGTTTATTAATGGGTTGAATGTGGGCTACCTTTATGGCTGCACTTAGTTAGACCGCCGGTCTACTATATGCTAAACTAAATGATTGGAGGAAACGTGAGGCCAGCCTTGGCAATTGTAGTACAATGTTGTGGTCGGTGATTTTTATCACGCAGGAAAAACTGAGTGGTTAATTTAAAATAGATGTAATTATGTGGCATAGATGCATGCGTTGCATGACATGGGGGAAGATGATTGGTCAAGTATGTTTGATGAGGTGGACATGCTGCATGTTGAGAGAAATCAGGTAGTGGGGTGCTCCTATTTAGATATAGAAGATAGAACAAAAACACACTGTACAAATAAACCAGAAAAAAAACCCACTCCTACAAACTGCTCATCTCGCTAGCCCCAGTCAAGCTCCAGGATTTGTAGTGTGTTGCACTGCTCGATGAGGGTTGTGAAAGTGTCCTTCACAACCCACTCCTACAAACTGCTATGTTGTATTAACATTGTAAATAGCAATCTTCCTTACTTCTATGCTTCATGTTTCCTGCAGCATAAAGATTCCCCCCTCTTTAGTTTTTGACCTGAGTATTCCTATGCCGCAAGCCTTGTTACAAGTTTTCTTAACACCCGCACTCCCCCCACAAAAAAGCGCGCACACACACAGAGGGAGAGGGAGGGGGAGGGGGAGGGGGAGGGGGAGGGGGAAAGCGAGGGAGGGAACTGGATTGTTCACTGATGAATTGACACTATTGTTCTCATGAGCAGTTTGTTTCACGAGGCCTTCTTGTATCTATGACAGGATGCATGATATCGAGCTGATGCACATGCGATATGCTCTACAGTCAGTTGCCCTTGCTTTAGGAGAGATGGAGAAGTGTGCAGGTGATGGGAATGAGCACCATTATCACATAGCTTTGTCATATTTGAAGGGGATGCAAAATTTTATGGAGGCTATCAATAACACTCCAAGAAAGGTTCACTCTGCTTTGTCATATTGATATTTTCGGGTGTCATGGTAGAATGCCAGTGTTGAAAGCTTCAGAGAAGTCATCAGTTCCTTGAACAGTTAAGCTTCATTTGGCTACCTTCCTTTGCAGATTTTCATGGTCAGCATTGTATTATCATTTTTACATATGGACGACAGTATCAAGTTGCCACAAGCTGCCCCCCCAGAGTGTTCTGTTAATCATGATTGCTGTGAAAGTAATATTGAATCTGAAGGGAAGAACATGGTGATATCTTTTGTTGGGCTTCTGCTTGACATGCTTCGACATAATGTCTTATTTAAAGGACCTGATATGGATCAGTTGCCAAGTGCTGGTCTGTCACCTGCTGGCAGGCAAGCATTAGAGTGGAGAATCAAACATGCCAGCCATTCCATTGAAGACATGGATTGGCGTCTATCTGTTCTAAAACGCATCCCACCTCTGTCTGGACGACAATGGAGTTGGAAGGAGGCACTAGTTGTTTTACGCGCCGCTCCTTCAAAATTGTTGAACGTGTGAGTTTTCTGTTCTGTACATTGGTTTCTTGCTGTATTTTAATTTATCCACTTTCTGCATCCTAAGATCAGTCTTTAATGTGGGCTCTTTGCACATTACCCAGTATAATTACCTTACATCTTTGTTCACTATATTATGGCATGGTGGTAAATATCACTGGTTATTCTCTCTGCTTCTTTTGAAACTTCTGTAGTGCTGTGTTTGTGTGTCACATGGTTGTGGAGTTCATTGTAATTCTTGACAGGTGCATGCAAAGGGCAAATTATGGTATAGGAGAGGAGGCTGTACAACGATTTTCTTTGCCTGCTGAGGATAAAGCTTCTCTTGAATTAGCCGAATGGGTAGCGGGCGCATACAGAAGAGCATTGGTATGACTTTTCTTGCCTTTTTTTGGGTCTTTTTTATTGGTTGAGATAAAGTGGTTTGGTCCCCTTTTTTGTCCATGCACATGTAACACTATAATTTCACACTTATTCTCTTCCTCTCTTTCCCTCTCTCTCAGCTGAGGGAATGAGAGATGGAAGGGAAATGATTGGAAGTGGCAGAAATGTATGATTTTTAAGTGCCAGTCACAGAAGTAGCAACTCTCGGCAGAGGGAATTAAGAGTGTTGGAATGGCAAAAGTTATGGTTTTGGGTGCCCATATATGACCTGAGGACGCAAAAAGTCGTAACTAGGACATTCTGTTGAAATATATTTGTGAAATCAAAGAACATTATAATTCTATAAAAGTATCCTTAAGACAAACCTACTCAAATATTCATATGTCCAACCTAAATGTTTGACTGCAATTCTAGGCTGTCACTTATTCTTTGACCGGGCAGAGTGCATATCAAACCAATTTGCAATGTACTCATAATTAGATTATTTGGATTGGCGGATATACAATCTTGTGATCCGCTATCAATCTACCTCAGGTGAATACTTGATTGTGGCAGGATTGAAGGAAAAATGACAAATGGGTTCTGTACAGTACCCCTGCTTCATTTTTTGCTTTCTTCAGAACAACTAAGTGGCGTTTGATGTCACAAAATATTTTAAAGTTGTGTCAAACTTTATGTTTCTTATTTCCATGTTTTATGTCCCAGGTTGAGGATGCTGTAAATTGGGCCACGGACAACCCAAATGTTGCACGCGAATCAGATATTTTGTCATTCCGTGCTCAGCTTGGTCCTCTAACTACGGTCAGGATTTTTAATCAGGATCTGCTTGGTCCTCTGATAGTTATTCGTAGTATTTGACCTGACAATAAATCTGAACTATCAGATTCTGCTTTGCATTGATGTTGCTGCAACTTCTGCTAGGTCAGGGGATATGTGTCGATATCTTCTCGATGAGGTAAGCATTGACTGTCATGCATTTCTACATCTCAGACACCCACTTCTGGTACAGTGTCTAGTTTGTTGTGCATATCTTCACTCCTGCTGTTGTACGATTTCTGGCAGGGCGATGGTTTTTACTGATAATTTTTTCAGGAGCTTCCTGTAAATATTTTTAGTGGAATGACAGGCTCTCCATTTATTTTTGCCTTGTATGATTATGTTGCAATCTTTCAAGTTTCAAATTTTGTGGATTCTTAGTGATCGATTGGGTCATCAACCCAGATGAGTCTCGTCCTGCATTCTGAATTAGTGCCCGTAAGAACACCACACCTCTGGTCCACATTCCTAGCTACCCACCACCCACGTCTGCCATTGCCAGACCTGGGTATCTCGCGACTAACCAGAAAGTACTTCGTCTATCTCCGTGTTTTGTCTTGTTTAATTTGGCATCTGTTCTTGCTACCAGAAAGTGTGTATGCTATCTTATGCCATCTATGTCAATTTTAGTTGCACAAGCAGCCAAGTTCAGTTAGGTAACCATATTGCTTTTAAGACAGTGCCATAGTGTGTGTAAACTGTCAATCTTGTACGAAAGTGTATAACCTGACATTTTCTTCTCATGTACAGGCTACAAGTTTGTTATCTGAAATATTTCCAGGAACCTCCCCCAAAATAGGTCCCACTTATTGGGATCAGATTCAAGAAGTTGCTATCATATTAGTGATTAAGCGCATCCTTCAGCGCCTGAGTGGCATATTGGATCTGGTGAGTTTTATATTTGCTTGTGCCTATCGGTAAGTCATGCATGGTTCATGCTCATTATTGAGTTTCCTCTTGTTTATCCTTATTTTTATTTGATTGAGCGAGATCGAGATGTTTGCGAAAGGTACAATTCCAGCACTGGAGGATGTGTCAAAGGCCTTTCTCAGTTCATTACATGTTCAGTAGCATAATATAATGACAGCTCTTTTTTATAAAACAGTATTTGATTATCTTTATGCCTTTTTTTGATGATCGCACCAAATAAAGATATGTGTGATTATGATGTCCTACTGTCCCATGTTTAACATAGCGACTTGACTATGTAGTTATTATTTAATACCAATAATTCATACTTTTTGGTGTCATCTAGGAAGGTCGTCCATATCTTCAAGTAGTGTTTACCGAAGTGAGTGCCTCTTTGTCAACTGAATCTAGCAGAGTTGGACAAAAGCATCGTCCACTTGGACTCCTGCATCAGATGATTGATGATGCCTTCAAAGGAAAGCGGCAGTTCTTGAATGGTAATGACTACTTTATTCAGTTGAACTGTAATGTTGCGATTATGTTCTAGAGGCATTTCTGAACTTCTCTATTTCAGGTAAGCTTCACAATGTTGCAAGGGCTATTGTTGATGAGGATTCGGATAAAGCTTACTTGAAAGAAGGTACCAAGTCAGAAAAAAAAGATGCTTTAGTATCTGAAAAAGGTACAGTCCTTGCTCATGGACTTAGGATCCTGAAGCAAGCATCTAGGACTGACCCAACAGCATCAAGTGTTCCTGAAAGCAGTCCAGACCACAAAAGTTCTACAAACAGATACTTGGGTCCTGCATCTACCAAGCCATCGACATACTTATCAAACTTCATAATATATATTGCAACCATTGGTGACATAGTTGATGGAACTGACACAACTCATGATTTCAACTACTTCTCATTGGTGTACGAGCGACCAAAAGATGTAAGCTCTTTCACATGTTGGCTCAAATATGTACCATTTGCCCTTTTTTTAACTTCTTTTGAAAATTACATGAAAGGCCATATCAAATTGTCCTCTTTAGAATGACGCTTACTAATAACTGGAAACTGTGTGTTGGTTGTATTTGTAACCACCTAAAACAAATAAATACTTGCTCACTTATCACCATATCCAAATCAAGATACGGCGCGCCACCAAGGGGTGACGGCCCGGCACTTGCTCATTTAATACCACACCTAGGTTCCGATATGGCGCGTCACTAAGAGGGCTACACCCCAATGATGTTCTTCTGGGTTTCATCTCCATAAGAGTGGCTGAGTTTTGACGTTGGCTCGCCAAGCCTATCTCAACCCTCCTCCTTTACTCGGGCTTGGGACCGGCTATGTCTAGACAACATAGGTGTAGTTCGTTCAAAAATATAAGATGTTGTAGATATTTCAATATGTACTGCATACAGATTAGAATGAGTGAACAAATAAACAAAAACGTGTCTATACATCCGATTTAGAAAAAAGTTAAAACATCTTATGATTGTGAAATGGAGGGAGTATGTTCAATGCGATAATTTCTTCAACAACACTAATACTGCATTACAGACCTTCACTGATCAGTGTAAGGCAATTGATGTGGAGTATGGTTGGAGCGAAGGAGCTTCAGGCCTTTAGATGTCAGTGGTCGTTGCATTGCATCACCTTTAGATCTTTGATTTTTTCATGTTTATTCAGTTTACGCGGTACAGACTATGTTTCGTTGGCTTTGTAAAACCTTTTATATCTTAACACACACACACACACACACACACACGCACACGCACGCACGCACACACACCCACGCACACACACACACACACACACACACACACAGACACAGACAGACACATGAAGGGCAACTTCATTTGTAAAACCTTTTATATCTTAATATACATACATACGTACGTACACACCCACCCACTCACCCCCCCACACACACACACGCACACACACACACAGAGCATTTCACATTACTAGTTGAATGCTCGTGCGTTGGCACGAAATAATTTTAAAACAAACAAATTTGTTAATTCAAAAATGCACGCCAAGTATGATGATTCATCCTCATTCGTGCTTCTTTTTCTTATTTGCTCCCGATTCTCCTCACGTCTCCTTAACCAGAACCTCATTGTATGAAAATAAAACATCAATTTTCTCCCCACTCTCCTTGTAGGAAAATAAAAACTCATTTTCCTCCCAACTCCTCCCCTCCAGTTCCATTCTTAGCATTTTGGTCGCTTAAGCCCGTCATCTTTACCTCATCATCACTTGGCAGCCTTTCTAAACATTAGCAATTTGGTAGAATAAAGTTGACCATGGATCATTTCCATCAACATCAGCCTTTCCATACAACATTGTTGTTATTTCCATTACGTAATTTGTTCATTTACACTATAGTAGCTCATTTAGTAATCATACCACCAAATAATGTACATATAACCTTTTCTCTTCAACAGCTTAAATTAGGAAAATGTTTTCCAAGCGCAAGGAAAAAATAACCCAAACCCGACAAAAATATTTTCAGTTGCATTTTTTATTCAGTTTTTTTCCGCAAATAACCTGAAAAGTATTTGATATAGTTGTTTGTTGAAAAGGACAAATAAGAACCTAGTTGCTTGACCTTATGTGCCTCGAGAAAATAGTGCCATCGTCTATGCAGGATTTTAACATAAATATTTTATTGCTTAACAAGAATAATGATGTATACGCACCGCTGAATCCAAAAAAGGATAGTAAACTGTCTTTAAGCACTTCATGATAGCTGGAGGTGGAGGGTGCAGCCAGTCAGGTGACAAAGTAGTGAAAATTTGATACACCGGAGCCGATGAACCCGAGAGAGTTGAGGTAGTACTTCCCAGCCTTTCCATGGCCAACTTGACAAAAATCATCAGTCACCCATTGATGGAAACGTGGTCTTGGTCGAGCGCAGCAAACCTGCAAGGCAGCAAAATCATCAGTCATCCATTGAGGTAGAGCTTGAACGGAGATCAGCGGCCGTCAAGGCGCACCTCAGGGACGTGGCCAAGGTTTATTTGGCGTCAAGCTGATCCGGCATGGCTGGCTCATCGCCATGTTGCGTGTTGCCTGATGCATTACTCCCTTTTTTTTTATCTTGGATCTTCCTCACCTTGAGGAGCACATACCTCTCATGTACATAATACAACCAATAGATTCAGAAACACTTGACAAAAGCATGCCAATAGGATTGACGGGTACATTTCTTATGCTAGAAGGAAAAGGAACAAAATTTGGTGGGCAGGAAAACTGCTACAGTTAGATCGATATTTTGGTAGGAGTAGATATCATCACGAATCACATAGAACGATTTAACAGAAAAAAAATCGAGGGAATGGATTAGCACGTACAAAATGGGAGGTCTGCAAGGCAAGGCAGATGCTGGAGAGAGGTTCCCAGCCGAGCATTGAGTGAACGACGCAGGCAACTTTCTTGAACGAGTCACCGGCGCGGTCAGGGTGGTGCCGGTAGTCGTCCGTCCCTCGTCTTCTGATGCCCGTCCCCTTCGCTGCTGCCAGTGCCTCCACCTCCATGTACTTATTTGTACGCTGCCGGCTCCTCCTCCCTACGGAGCCCCGGATCTGCGCGCCCGAAGAAGAGATAATTCTCAGGGCAGCATTGCGGAGGGAGCATGGAGAGGGGGCTGGGGGGAGGGCACGTCCGGTGAGCCGCAGGTGCAAATCGTGCGCCGTGGCGTCGTCAACGGGGAGTGGCATAGCTGGAGCCCTGGAGGAGGTCGCATCGGGGCCATCGCGAGGAACTTTGTGGTGTTCTTTTCTGCGTCATGCCAGGGGATCGTGGCATATTTTTCCAAGTCGAGGAAGAACGTGTGAGTTGCGTTTGCGTGGGTCGAAGGGCAGGGCCTCAGGGCAGGGCCTCATAATGAAGTGAGCCCCTTTTAAGAAATACAGGGGTAATTACTGTTCAGTGTCCTTATTCATTTTTTAATGTGAAACTACGATACAATATTGTTTACATCAAATACTTTTTGTCTTTCTGTTATTGTACTCCAAAGTGGTTCAACAATTATAGACTCATATAATGTTCATTTCTCATGCAGCTTTTAACTCGTTTAGTTTTTGAGCATGCAAGCACTGACGCAGCTGCGAAGGTAGCTGACACAATGGGTGTGGATTTTGTGCACGAGATAATATCAGCTTGTGTGCCACCTGTTCTTCCTCCACGAACAGGACACGGATGGGCCTGCATTCCTATTTTAACCACAGTTTCCAATATTATTTCTGAAAACAGTTCAACAATTCCAAAGTCCCTCCCCCCTGATGAAGGATTGAATCCACATGGTTCATCGTTGTCTTCTCGCCAGGATCCGCTGTATCCTCTTCAGTTAAATTTAGTGAAGCATTTGGCCCAATTATCATCAGTAAGAGCAGTTTTGGCATGTGTGTTCGGAAGTAGCATACTATCCGGTGACAATGAATCATCTCCTACTTATGTGAAAGATGCAATGCAAACCACTGAAGTTGAGAGGTCATTCTATGAATTCGCTCTTGAACAATCAGAGAGGTAATGAATAGTCATTTCATGCCGTCATGTTCCAATCAACTTCACTTTTTAAGTATCCAAATTTATTTGCAGATATCCAACCTTGAACCGGTGGATACAAATGCAGTCTAACCTTCACCGGGTATCTGAGTCTGCCGTGTCAGTTAAAACTGAAAATGAAGTTGCCGTGCATCAATCAAAAGGAAAATTTTCTATTAAGCGAGCTCGTGAACCTGATAGTGATGCTGAATCAGAGCTTGAAGATGTCGTCATAAATGGAAATGACGCTTCAAGTACACTAGAATCCCCTAAACATGATGATGCTAAACTAGAGCCAACAGCTTTTATTTCTTTTGACTGGGAGAACGAAGGACCATATGAGAAAGCTGTTGAGAGGTTAGCAGGATGTTACAACTTTTTCTCTGCCATGCCTTTTGCTCTACAGATAATGAGAGTTTCTCACTTGCACTTGGCTATTGCTTGTTGTGATAATTTGTTTGTGACAATTGGATTTGCTGTCTCTGTAGGCTAATTAATGAAGGAAAACTAACTGATGCTCTTGCTGTATCCGACCGCTGTTTGCGCAATGGAGCATCTGATAAATTACTTCGATTGCTCATTGATCAAGGGGAAGAAAGAAGTCTAGGCACAGGACAATTCCACCAATTTAGATCCCGTAACTCGAGGAGTAATACTTGGCAGTATTGCTTGAGGCTGAGGGATAAAAACCTTGCAGCTCAGCTTGCTCTGAAGTACGTCATGTCATTTTTGTTCCAGCCTTTTATTAGTATGATAAGCCTTTTGATTTTGTGTAGCGAAGGCATTCTTTCAGTTTTTTTTTTGAGGAAAAGTTTTTATATAATTGATACATATCCATCTTGAATGCATCACCGTCGTTATATTTTTGTTCTCCAGATAGGCATATTGAGTTACTGAGTGCATAGTTCATTTCTAGGTATCTGCACAGTTGGGACCTTGACGCTGCAACCAATATTTTAACTATGTGCATCTGCCACTTCCCTGAGAATGATCCTATGCGGAGTAAGGTAGCTTAACTTGCAATTATTTACATTTGATGTTCATACATTATCTCGAAAGGTTTTATGGTATTGTGTGCCCGGTCATGATTTTACTTGGTCTAAAAAGACTGTGATTTCATTTATGATTGTCACCTGACGGATATTCCTGTCCAAGCCAACACTAGGTAGCTCTTGCTGGTTTGTCTTGCTATCTACTAACTTTAAAACGTAACAATATGTGCTTGAGTGCTTACGCTCATATGTGATTGTGTCATTCTATGACACAACCTGTTTAGTTTGACGCAACAGGTTCAATTTCTCAAAACTTAGCTTTTACAACCTTATCTAGCATTTCTTTCTTTGCTATTGTACAATCCCTCCACCCATTCCTAGTCATCTTCAACTCGAATTTGGGGCGCCTATTATTTTTAATTATATTGATACCTAGATCCTCCTAGGTATCCATCGTTATTTATTTATTTTTGCTGTGCCATTTTGTAACAGGTGCTACACATGAAGCAATCTCTGCAGCGGTATGGTCATATTATGAGTGCTGATGACCATTATACCAGATGGCAAGAGGTAAGCCAATCAATTAGTGTCATATGATTTTGACCTTCGGACCCACTATTTTAAATTTTGTGATAACATAGGCTTCAAAATTCTTCCTTAAAAGTATGTGTCGCTTTTTGTATTAAAGTTTTCCATGTTTAAACTTGACTGACATTAAAGTTACTAGGTTGAAGTTGATTGCGAAGATGATCCAGAGGGGTTAGCACTTAGGCTTGCTGCCAAAGGAGCTGTATCTGCTGCTTTACAGGTCGCCGAAAGTGCCTCTCTGTCGATTGATTTGCGGAGGGAACTGCAAGGCCGCCAGCTTGTCAAACTTCTTACCACGGATCCACTTAATGGTGGAGGCCCAGCTGCGGCATCACGGTTTCTATCAACCTTACGAGATTCCAATGATGCTCTTCCTGTTGCCATTGGTGCCATGAAGTTATTACCTGACTTGCGCTCAAAGCAGCTTCTTGTATGTTGCCAGATCTGACAAGAGTTAATTGCAAAGCTTTTCTGACAAGGATTAAAATAATACTGATTAATTGTTTCAGGTGCATTTTTTCCTCAAGCGTACTGTTGGGAATTTGTCAGATTCTGAGATTGCTCGACTTAATTCATGGGCGCTGGGTCTTCTTGTTCTTTCCTTATTGCCATTGCCATCACAACAGCGTTGCTCTTCTCTGCATGAACATCCTCAGTTGATTCTGGAAGTACTAATGATGATGAAGCAACTCGAGTCTGCATCTCTGGTATTCCATTTCAACTATTTTTTTGCATGTCAACTCTCATCCTTTAACTTTTTGGGAAAACAAAAATGATTATCTCCTTAGAACTGCTGCTGTACTAGAAACATGTTAAACCTACCATGCTAATGGAAAATTTCTTCTTTATGACTTCAGATTTTGAAAGAATTTCCATCCTTGAGGGACGACAAGTTAATTATTGCTTACGCTAAGAAAGCAATCTCCGTCAATATCGATTCTACTCTTAGGGAACCGCGACAAACCATTTCTGCGGCAAGAGAAAAACAAAAAAAGGCTGCCACACCAGCTAAAACAAATTTTGTGCAGAGTCTTGGCAACTTCCAGAGAGAGGCACGTAAAGCATTCTCATGGGTGCCCCGTGACGGTGGCACCAAACCCCCCCCGAAAGATATCCCTCGGAAAAGAAAGAGTTCAGGCTCAGGAGGTGATAGATCCTCTTGGGAAGCTATGCCTGGTGTACAGGAGGAGCAGACACCTGTATACCTTTCTGAAGGACAAAATAGACTTCCTTTTGTTTCTGCGCCTGAGGAGTGGGTGCTTACCGGAGAGCCTGACAGGGATAACACAACTCGTTCATGTCATAGATATGAATCCTCTCCAGATATCACACTATTCAAGGTGTGTTTTTTGTGTAACAGGCTTGTCTTTTCTTCAAATGCTACTGATTTTAAGTTCTTATCCTGCATTATTCTGGCTTAACCGCAGTCCCCCCTTTTCTGTATTATGCATCAAGGGCAGCTATCTGGTAGCTTTGAATTATGGACCTAACCTTATTTCCTGATATGCCATTTTTAGCAGTTAAGCTGGAATGCTGCTAAATTGACCTTGATTTAGATTAATATTATTATTGAAAAATAATAATGAAGTGTCAATATGAAGCAACTTATGAAGTGTACATAAGCAATAGTGTCAACTTTCTGTTATCTATTTGTGTAATTTTTTGCGAATCAAATTCTAGGCATTGCTTTCACTGTGCACCGACGAGTTAGTAGCCGGAAAAGGTGCGCTTGAACTGTGTATTACTCAGATGAAGGTTGTACTAAGCTCCGTACAGTTGCCTCTCAATGCATCTATGGACAAAGTAGCCCGAGCTTATCATGCAACAGAAACTTATGTGCAGGTATGAAAAAGAACTAGTAGCATGGTACTTTTGAGTATCATAAATTGGTAGATTAACATGAATGGCATTTCATCAGGCAATCTCTTACGCGAGAAATCTACTAAAAAAGCTCACCGGGAGTAGTGATTTGTCAAGTGGCTCTGAAAGAAGTAGAGAAGCTGATGATGTTTCTGTGGACGCTGGCAGTTCAAGCACTGGGGGCCAACATCAAGATGACCTGTCTGATCTCCTTGCTCAAGCAGATTTGTGGCTAGGGCGTGCCGAGCTTCTTCAAAGCCTGCTGGGATCAGGTATTATTGCATCACTTGATGATATTGCTGACAAAGAATCTTCAAGTAGTCTACGTGACAGGCTGGTCAGCAATGAGCGATACAGCATGGCTGTATATACTTCTAAGAAGTGCAAGGTGAATGTTACAGCTTGTTTCTGTCTATACTTTATATTTTTACATAACAGTGGTTGATAAGGTAATTTAATGATGCTATCAATGTCAGATTGATGCTTTTCCAGTGTGGATTGCATGGGGGCATGCTCTAGTTCGAATGGAACACTACGCTCAAGCCCGCGTGAAATTTAAGTAAGGGAAAGCTCTTCTTTGTTGTTCCTCTTGTAAGTGCCCGCCTGCAGAACAAATGGAAGATTTGATTCAAAATACAAAAGAAATCAGGAAAACAATCAGATAAAAAAAAACACTGCCTTCAGAAAAAGGAAGATATTAGAAGACCGATGAACTAAGGATTGTTTCTCATCATTTAGTTCTTCCTAGTTTCTTATCATATAGTGATCTTGCCCTGGTTGCTAAATGTGTATTGGATTGCAGATGGAGTGGTATGCCCTCTAGTTTGCTCTCAGTGCATAGCCATTGTCTAAGGACTATTGCATACAGATGGAGCATTAGAAATTTTTGTAGGAATTCGTATTGCTTACATCCAGACTGTCAGATAGGATGCTGCAAAAGCTGACCTTGGGCACTCAGGAGTCTTTGCTTTATCTTAGCTTGATCAATGACTCCATCCTTCAACTTGTGAACCATGGTGATACTTTCTGTTGTACAAACCTTCATTTTTATTGCATTTCTTTTCCAGGCAGGCTCTTCAACAGTTCAAAAGTGATGCACCTCCTGTTGTCCTTGATATCATTAACACAATTGAAGGAGGTCCTCCTGTTGATGTTTCTTCTGTCCGCTCTATGTAAGGGATTAACATCAATTGTGTTTCATCTTTTGAAACTTTTAAGATTTTTTTCTTGCATGGACCAAGTAAAGTTGCCTAAGTTATTCTGGTTGATGAATCATCAAATTTATGATGTGTATTTCGTACTTATGAACTCAGCAATTAACCTTTTTTGCTAGACTTTTTTCTTTCTCTAGTTCTGGTATTATTGCTTGAGGTCAAGAGCTGGTTGATAGTAGTGCCCCTGAACTGAAAATTTATGTAGCAGTTCCCTGGCATTCTTAATTTCAATTAAGAGATATGTGTTTTTCCTCTTTGTAAGTAACATCTATCAAACTTGCATTGCAGGTATGAACATGTAGCAAAAAGTGCAGCAACCATCTTCGATGATTCCCTTTCTGCTGATTCTTATCTTAATGTTCTATATATGCCATCCACATTCCCACGATCTGAGAGGTCCAGGCAATCCAGAGATTCTCTAGATATCCAATTTTCGTCTGCTAGCTCATACCTTGAAGATGGTCCTCGCAGCAATCTTGATAGCGTCCGATATGCAGAGTGTATTCATTACTTGCAGGAAGTAAGATTTGTCTTCCTTTAAAGGTGTTCCGACTCATTTATCTTCAAATAGCTCAAACTCTGGCATACAGGGTTTACCCTAGAGTTTTCTTTACACTTTCTAGACTCTGCAGTTCGAACATGCAACAAATAATTGTTGTACCTGTAACTGTAAACACCTAAATTTCTTACAGTGGCAATTCAAGCCACACACTTGAACCCTCTTCAGGTTTTGGTTTGCCCAAGTCCTTCTGAATTTATATTAGCCACTGGATTGTATGGTTTGCCCAAGTCCTTTCGAATTTGTGATTAATGGTTTCTTTTGGATACTTGCAGTATGCTCGGCCGCAAATGCTTGCTTTCATGTTCAGGCATGGCCATTATGCGGAAGCATGCTCTCTATTCTTTCCATCCAGTGAACCAACTGCAGAAGGGGAAACATCTTTGTCTTCAGTTCCTCGGAGTGATCCTTTAACAACTGATTACGGGACAATTGATGACCTTTGTGATCTATGTCTTGGATATGGTGCTATTTCTGTATTGGAGGATACAATATTGGCAATAACTCAGTCCTCGACGTATCATGACACAACTGTGATTCAGTACATGAACACTGTTCTCACCCGCATTTGTAACTACTGTGAAATGCATCGGCACTATAATTATCTTTACAATTTTCTGGTATTATCATCGATTTTCCCCTTGCGTCACTTCCTTTGAAGTCCGCTGCTTCCGTGCCAATTAATATTTATATTGAAACATGGTGTATCAGGTCCTAAAAGGTGACCATGTCGCTTCTGGCCTTTGCTGTATTCAGTTATTCATGAATTCAATGTCGCAAGAGGAATCTCTGAAGCATTTGGGACATGCCAAGGTATTATGATATTCATTATTAATGTGTTGTAATGCAGTAGTTGGTTTCTATGCAGCTCCACTACATATGGTACATTGACAATATAGTCCAGTCTCGCTAAATGTCAAAGTTGATATTGCAACAAAGTTAATATTGCCATATTTACCAAAGTTAATATTGCAACAACTTCTAGTCTCTACTCTAGAAGAGGTCTCTTGGCATGACTACATATTTACATGAAGTCATGAATTGAACATAGAACACTACTAGCACATACATGGTACACAGCAACCAGCCCAGCGCTGTGCCAACTGAACCAAGTGAGATAACTAGGAAATAATTCTCAAGAACAGCGACAAACCACTGAATCATGGTTTCTTGAAGAAATGGGCTTCTTGTGCACCACTGAATCATCAATTACCGACTGCACCAGTGGTGAATGCAGGATGAAAATAAAGGATGGGCTCAATTGACTAAATATTTTTTTCGTAAATTTTGCCACTTAAATGCTTCTGCTAGTATTATGTACTTCTGCACACATATTTAATGTGATTTTTTCTTAATTATCACGTCGTTGATTACGGATTGAAAAACTTATATCTTATTCTGCTTTTACCTACCAGTGTATTGTCAGACATCCTTGATATTTAACCAAAATAAAATAAAATTCGTGACAAGTTTATTGGTGGGTCACATGCTATTGCAAACTGAGAATAGACACTACGAAATGTATTGCCAGTGCATGACCATTTTTTTTTAAATGTTCACCATTAGGTAGCAGGGGTAGTTGACAACAATTTTGTTGATCTATGGCTCCAGTCCTCATTGTTGGAGTTATACATGTTAACTGTGTAATATCCCCATTTCCCAAACTAGAGAACATTACAGCTTTTACCTCTCCGAACTCAAGTATTGTTGATACATGTTAGCTGCGTAATATCACTATTGAGATGTTTGTGGTCCAGCTCCCTTCGATTCGAAAGGCGGTCATTGGTACTACATTGGTTTAAGGCTCTGATACCATATGGCAAATATGCAGAAATCACCTTATGCAGTGGGGATATTACAAGACTAACATATACAATAACACTCATATACTCTTGTGGGCCGTCTTTGGCAATAGCAAGCCACGAGGCCCATGATAAGTGGAGTGTACCGCTTCATCCTCAACCAGATGTTCTGAACCACTAGACGATAGGGGCATCACTAGACGATAGGGCCATATACAACCGCTCGTAATTATACTATAATCATAGTATGAGCAGTTTTTTTCGAATTGTCAATATACTCGAAAAGTATAACTAGATCCAAAGCAAAGATTTTTTCCAATTTTTATGTTATGTTTTCATCTAGTACTTTTTTGAATCTACCCTCTTTCTCTCGACGCTGTTGCTTCTTATTTATGACATGTACGGCCGGCGAAAAACTTTTAGCAAATTGATGGCTAAGTGTGGTTTTTTGGCCAAATTAGAGGGTAGACGGAGCCTACCTCTGGTGATTATCCCTGGACTACACAGAACAACAACCAGCTAGGCAACCTTAGACAAACAACTAACTATGTAACTGTTAGAGGTATATTATGTCTCCATGTAGCCTGTATAGTTTCCCCGTAGTATAAGGGGTTTTCTGCATATTTTCCATCACCTGTACATGTACATATACTGGCCTATGGTCCCATAGGAATACAAGTTGCTATTTCTCTAACATGGTATTAGAGCATTAGGTTATTTTTTTGCACGCTCAACTTGTGCTACGATCTACTCCCACGCCGCTGTGGCTGCTTTTTCGGCCGTTGCTGCTGTCTTCTTCCCGTCCGCCTGCAGGTCACCTCTCCAAACCTGCTTGCTGGATGAGCTCAGGACTTGCCTGCAATGCCGGCCTATAAATCGGGACTTGGCTGCACGCCCGCGTATAGTCTGGCCTCCTATGTACGCGTTTAGCCGCCCGGAGATCGCGACTTGGTTGCCCGCCTGCGCAGTGGCGGAGCTACGGTCACAAGTTTGGACGGGCCAGACCCAAAGAAAAGCAGAAAAATGAATTTGATTAGTCTAGCTGGATATGCTTTTTAGCCTGTGTTTCTCGTTGGTTGGGCGGGCCATAGCCTTGGTTTGCCCTCACGTAGCTCCGCCCCTGTGCCTGCGTACAGCCCGACCTCTGTACGATTTCAGCCGCGCGGTCGCTAGCTCAGTCCACTCCGCCGTCGACTGATTCAGCTCACCGTCGGCTTCATCCGCTCCCCTCAGTCGATCTACTTTGCCGACGACTCAATCCACCAATCCACCGCCAACCGATTCTGCATGTTGTCCCCTAATCCAACTCCTTCCTTGCTCGACTGCGTCCTCTGGTTCAATTTCTCTCATGCTGCCTGATTCAATGGGGATCAGGCAGTGTCCTGGACTCCTTGGCGGCCGATGCTGTGCGTCAGCTTCGGTTCGTCTGATTGCTATTTGAAAAAAATGGTAGTACAATGTCTTCGTCATCGAGTTATGTTACCGTCCCTCGTTACTCGGTGATTTTTGATGGTGATTAAATGTGGTCAGAACTGCTCCATAAGGAATCTAAGATAATAGAAAACATTGTAAAAAGATCCCGTGCTCTCTAGGAAAATAGATGTTGAAATTGTTCATGCATATCTTTGCATAACTTGCATCAACTAATTTGAATGAAATACTCCCATGACAGACATGCAGTTTGATTTGCCTCGTCTTTATTGCTAACATTGTTTTACATTTGACTACTGTGGATGTTGTTTAAGCATGTGTACTCATTAGATAAATACTTATAAAAATAAATGAGTTTTTGGCTTATTTTGGATGCGACTATGCGTATTTACATGGTAATTTTGAACAGTGGCTTGATAATTATTACTCCCTCTGTTCGAGAATATAAGGTGTATCGATTTTCATGCAAGTCAAACTTGTTTATGTTTGACCACGATTATAGAATAAAACATGGACATCTACAATACAAAATAAATAAAATATGAATATACTTTTCGTGATTGATCTAATGATACAAATTTGGTACCTTAGATATTGATATATTTTTCTAAAAACATGGTCAAACATGCACATGTTTGACTTTTGAAAAAACTAATACACCTTATATTTTGGAATGGAGAGAGTAGTAAATAATGGTTTGGTGGTTTTCTTATACTCAGCTTCTTATGTATGCAGACACATTTTGAGGAAGCCTTATCTGTACGAGATAGAACAACTGAGGCTACAAAATTGGTATCACGGACTGCCCGCAATAAGAGTGCATCAGAAAAACTAACTCGAGAGATGATAATGAAATTTTCTACCAGAGTTTCCTATCAGGTGAGGTAGTTGTCAAAGTAGATAAATTACTGGGAAACAGGCTTTTTCCCCTTTTATCAAATTTCCTGTGCATGTTTGAGACTGTTTCTCTGCGACCTAACTACCATTATAAACCAAGACACATGTATTTTTTTCTTGCTCTGCACTAATTTGATGCCTGCAGTTTTAGACTTTAGTGGGCTAATCCAGTTGCATATGTTGAAAACATAGATGGATGTTGTGAAGGCCCTCAACACTGTAGATGGACCTCAGTGGAAAACCTCCCTTTTTGGAAATCCAACTGATCCTGAAACTCTGAGGTTTGTGCTACTCCCTCCGTCCCATAATATAGTAACGTTTTTTAAGCTAGTCTAGTTCAAAAAACGATACTATATTATGGGACAGAGGTAGTACTTCTTTGCTTTTTAAGGCTAAATATTTTTAACTGCTCCTGAAGGAGGCTACACGGGTACACATGCTATCTGAAAGATACACACCTCCTGGATGATTCCTATTATTGCATGGTCATGTCCAGTTTATGTTTTCCGCATCTTGATTTAGCTTTAAATTTACTAATGAAGAACTATCTACTATAAATAACTATCTTGTTGTATTCAGCTCAGAGTTTTGCTGACACTTGCAGGGATAACTCTTAAATTTATTATCTTGATGATCGGAATCATTACCGATCTCTCCTTTTCCTTGTGCACCACTGCTTGACTAGTCCATCTCTTTTTGCCTGGTGTGCTTATTTTTTTTAACATATAAGCTCATAATATTTGCAGGCGAAGGTGCATGGTTGTGGAAACTCTGGCTGAAAAACATTTTGATTTAGCTTTTAGAATGCTTCATGAGTTTGATCTTCCAGGTTATTTACATTTCACATTTACTCTTAATTTTGCGGGAACTAATTTTAAAAACTGATGTTTATTCGGGAACAATGTTTGGAAGTTGGCATCTATATACTCAAGAGTTACTGACAGACCAGTTATTTTCAGTTGTGGATGTTTATGCCGGTGTAGCAGCATCCCTCGCAGAGAGGAAAAAGGGTGGCCAGTTAACGGAGTTCTTGAAAAACATAAGAGGAACCATAGAAGATGATGAATGGGATCAGGTGATGTGTACTTTTTTTTTGCAGCCTTATAAGCTATGAACTCCAGAAATAATAATATATTCTTGTAGTAGATTATATTGTTCATGTGAGGATCTTTTGGAAGTTCGAGTTCTGCTTTGTTGTTAATTACCTCATCAGATGTGGGGCTAATGTTTAGCCTATATAGATAGACACTATGTTATGTATGACATTATTTGTGTCTGGAGTTCACAACTTATCCAAAGATTTACATATCTGAGTTGTCGCTAGTGTTACTATATATAGCTATGTAGCCTTTTGTATTTACCCCATAGTATGGGGTTTTCTGCATATTTCCTGCACCTGTACATGTATATATACTGGCCTATGGCCCCATGGAAATACAAGTTGCATATTTCCTAACAGCTAGTACTCTATAAATCTCACTGTATATCCAGTTATATTTCTATGTTCCCGCATGTTCCATTGGGCATTCAGGAAATTTAAACATCACAGCACAAAATGTGTTAGATGATGCTCCATGTCCTTTTGCAGTAGAAAAATGGATATGCTGTATCATTAGTCCAATAATCTAAAACTTCAACATAAGATCTTTGGTTGATTACTGTACGGGAATCATCTTGGTGAAATGCTCTGCTGATCTTTTTGTTCACTTGCTTTTAATAGGTTCTGGGTGCTGCTATAAATGTTTATGCTAACAAGCATAAAGAAAGGCCAGATCGACTTATTGACATGCTAATCAGCAATCACAGGTATCACTTGTTCATAGAAAAGAAACTACTCAATTGTGCCACTGCATCTCATGTGGAAGATAACCCTTTACTTCAGCCTTTCTTGCTAAAGTGCTATAAAGTTATACATGGTTCCTGTGACGTGGTATTTTTTAAGTACATTTTACTAGCCATGGTTAGTAATTGCATTTTAAGTGTTAAACTGTGATTGCATTGTTTATTAGCGATTGGCTTACCTTTTCTTGCTTTCTTGGGCATTATCATGTAATTTGTTCCTCAAGTAGGGCAGTTAAGGGAAGTTCAAACAACATTGTTCTCCCATTTAGTTTTGATTTCTAGCACAAGGTTGGGGAGGAACAACTCCACCTTGCTGCTACAAAGTGTACATCACGAGTGTTGAAGGACTACTTCAACGTGTTGCTCTAGATAGCGCTCTAGAGGCGAATATAGGCCAATATGGCAGCAGGAGTTCAATCCAAAACTCTCACAGCACAAGATCTACTCCAAGATCTTAGATAAGAATACCAAGTTCTATATAGGTACTTAGGTAGTGGGGGTACATAGTCTCACTCCACGCTAGAGGTGAGGACCTCTATTTATAGGCTTTGGGAAGCCTTCACACCTCAACTTCTATTTATAAATAGAACTCTCTAGAAAACATTTCTTAAGATTTAGAATTCCACTCATAGCTAGAAGACTAGAAAACTATAGCTAAAGCTAAGAAAACAAACAAATACTAGACGAGGAATGCTTCGGTCCACCCCTTTCACAAGTTCACAATTTTTGAGGCAAATCAATGTTTATCTAGGGCCTGGGCGGATGCTCACGTGGCCATTTTTTTTGTTCCATCACACATAAATTGTCTTTATTACCTTCTTTAAGGGGTACATTCTAATCTAAGCCATTGATTTGCCTCGAAAGATGTAAACTTTTGAAAGGGGGGGTGTACCGAAGCATTTGTCATACTGGACTGGAGTAGAACTATCTAGAAGTATGCACTTCTGATTTTATTTTTTATTTTCCTTCTCTCTATTGCTGCTAATCAGATCGTGTCCACAGATTCATATATATTTCAAAATGTGCAACTGTATATTTGTGTACTTCTTTTAACAAACCGAAACTTCTATAGTTACAGAAATGATATGTTTATATGCAAAAAAAGAGAGATCAAAGTTCAAAGGTGTGATCAGTTTTACATCATGCCTTCACACTATACCTATTCCACTGTAATCATCCCCAAATGCCATTGTAGCTTGTTTGCATACTGAACCTGCATTCACAGAAATGTCACTGCCACCTAGCAGCACATTATACCTTAAGCGTTACTACCTCTGTCCCATAATGTAGTATCGTTTTTTGAGCTAGACTAGCTTGAAAAACGATACTACATTATGGGACGGAGGGAGTACCTCAGACATGGAAGCACATGATTATGTATTATGTGTTTGTCAACTTTGTGTTTGGAAGCTGTTTCCAGATAATTCGAAGGCGCACCTGGGAGCGCGTCCACCCGGGTGAAAAATAGATTTAGCAAACGTCAAAAAGTTTGGAAAAATTTACATATGCCCATACATTTTCATGGGAAAAAGATCAGCTTTGTGTCAAGTATTAAAAACCAAGTTTAGTGCTTGAAATTTTTCCTTATTAGAGCACTGAATTAAACTTTTTTGCTCAGGGTAAAAAATTGTTGCTCTTTTTCCACCATCACTAGAAGCTTTAACATGTAAATGCATGAACTTTTAAGTATTGGTGAGAATTTGCTGTTCATGTCAGGAGCACGTGCTCCAGGGAGTCATTTTGCCGCACCCTCTTTCCCACCTTTCTAAACTTTTCCTAATTTCTACAGGAAAGTACTAGCTTGCGTTGTTTGTGGCCGTCTAAAAAGTGCATTCCAGATAGCCTCACGAAGTGGAAGTGTCGCTGATGTTCAATATGTTGCCCATCAGGTCAGCTATCTTTCACAGATCTACATATGGTTGACGCTTAATGATCACATGAATTTATGTGTGTTCTTTTACCTGTGTTACTTACAACAAGAGCCAATTAACACGCACCAAAATGAGTTGCAGTAAATAAATGGAGATGTACTGATTTGGCCCCTTTATCTTTAGGCATATCTGACCCCTGAACTTTTCAATATTACTTTATTTAGTTATTTGGTCCATTAACTTTAATAGTTGCACTATAGCAGTAGTCACTTCCACTTTAAAGTGAGGCCTATCAGTTGGCCGATGTTTAGTCTTCTAGTCGAATAGTATACTTGGAAAGTTACGACACTTAACTGGTGTTACCTCAAATTTGAGGACATCTCTCATGTATAACAGACGCATAAATGGTTCAAAGGAAGTGAAATAGTTGCCCTGTGTCTCCCTCATCTGCAATTTATTTTGTCCTCTTTTCTGACTTCCATTTTCTTCTTTGGCAGGCATTACATGCAAATGCATTGCCGGTTCTTGATATGTGCAAGCAATGGCTGTCCCAGTACATGTAACTCCAAGCGTTCCGAGCTTGCCGATTGAAATTTTAAACTAGAGCAAAAGAAGAAAAAAGGTTTGCACCAATGAGCAGAATTCTTCTTTGGGCCAAACCGGGTTAATGCGGAGATCAAATTCAGAACAAGACCTCCAAAAAGGCCAAGGCGTACAGCTCTTCCTGGCATCAGCGTGTGTACCACATGTGCATGCCGCGTGTATATTTTTTCAGGTGAGTAGCTCTTTTGATGCATTTGCACATGGGAGTGCATGCGTGCGCGATATGTGGTGTAAATTTTGCAGTTCCATTGCCTTCATCACAGTGATGGATGGACAACCCAGGAAGGCTAGTGCGTACTTTAGTCAACTAGTCTATATAAAGTTTTGGCTGATCCTTGATCCCTTATCGCGTGGTTTCTTTTTTGAGCTGCACATTTGTAAAGCAAAATAGGTGTACATGCAACATGCATTCTGAAGTAGTCGCTTTGAACTCATAATTTTTAGCTCCTGAGAAGAAAAATGGGCATTCTTACCACATTTGTGGAGCCCCCCCCCCCCCCCCTTCTCGTGAGCTCCTCCCCCTCCCCTCGGTTTGAGAGTCCACGAGACTTTCTTGGGCACGGCCCGATCCCAGATCTTCTTCCTCGGCGCTGCTGACCAGAGACGAGATGGGGGAGGTGACCGCTGCCATCTAGTGATTAGTAGTAGTAGCAGGTTTAGATCGAAGTTATGGTCTGGTGTTATGCCGTGGGGGACTAACTTTCCGGTTCCTCCGAGTGGATTCCAGCGGGCTCATCTTCTGTCTGCAGCATCGTCTCCATGGTGGAGAAAGGTTGCGGATGGTGGATCGGCCAATCCCCCGTAAGCTCGATCTCGTTCTTTGGCGCGGTTTGGCGGTGGCTCTGCTTCTTCTTTTGGCTTGCCATGGTGGTGAGGGAAAAGGAGAAGGTGTTGTTGCTTCTGCGTCTGGGAGTCTCTGGATCTTGCACTCATGGCAGCGGTTTCCAAGCGGCGGAGTTCCTGTCCCGCTGCTATCCATGGCCAAAGGGATGGCCCCGCTGCGCTCGAGTCTTCGGGCTTGTGCTTCCTCCTTAACTGGAGGATCTTCTTCGACCTCATCGCGGCGGTGTACGCTGATGCTTCCCCAAGTGGTGTCGTCCCCGGTGGCCGCGATTGGAGGTCAACGTTCGCCGTCAAAGTTGGATTCGATCGCGTTTTTTGCGATCTTTTTTAGGGTGTTTCTTGTAAGAATTAGGGCATGCGTTGTAACTCTTTTATCTTTGGAGGTCCCTGTTGTAACTATACACCCACAACTTGTTTAATGCAATGTCCAGGGCCTTCGAGGTCTCTTTATGTAAAAAAAACACATTTGATATTTTTTTGGGCAAAGGGTGAATTTTATTCACTCAAAATGAAACATAAAATAGATACAAACACAATACATATGACTTTTTTTTAAAAGGACAGACCCAGTGCATAGAAGCTCCCACACAAAGGACAATACATATGACTTTTGCATAGGTAAAATGATGTTCAAAAAATCGGCGAAGTAACCGATTACTAGGTTGATTAATCGCAACTCGGCCAATTATCGTGTAGATAAACATTATTCGTTAGCTTTAATCGGTTTGGTGATTAATCATTGATTATTGGATCGATTAATTGGTCTCAAAACAATTAATTGTGTGTGAACATATGAAATATTGCACAAATACTACACAATCTGACTTTAGATCGAAATAATTATAACATCAAAGTTGTTTGTCTTGATTATACGAAGAACATTTATGTTGATCATTTTTTTCATTGGAGGCAATATTGAAGGTCAAATAGCCGATGTCGTGTACCATACATGTGTGTCTGGATGTATGGAATCAAGTGCCATATTATTGTCGAGGTCCAGTCTAATTTGTGTTGGAATTATGCCCTAGAGGCAATAATAAATTGTATTATTATAATTTCAGGTTCATTATTAAAGTTTATATGTCTGTGCTATAACTGCAAATGGCTTATGCGGAGGTTTGCCAAGTAGCATGTTAACTACCTCCGAAGGAAAATCCATGGGCAGGTGTGGAGTATGAACACCAAGTGTTCTTAGTCTGCCTCTAGGACTAACCCGTGTGTTATGGATGACATGTTTTCCTGTTCATAGGGCATTGGAAATGCTGGTAACACATGGGAGCACATTGTTGCCAGAACAAGGGTGCTGGACCGACCCAATTGTATGATTTACTTTGAGATCGCATCGTTTCCATGTTATAAGTAAAATCATCTAAGTTAATATGCATGTGTTCTTCATGACCATAAGAATGTTTCGTAACTTCATACCGGAGGGTGGGTTTTGACACTGTCCCAACACCACCCGTGTCAGGCGTGGCAATAACGGCTTTGATCACTCACACCCGAAAGTGTGTCAAGGGACTTAACGATTCGAGTTGGGAATTTGCTTCTCTAACGATGGAGAGATACTTCTGTGGGCCCTCTCGGTATTACGGCATCCAACATCGTCTGGCCAGACACTGTGAATTGATCACAAGGGATACCGGAATACTAAACGAGAAAAATGGAACAAAACAAGTAGGAGGATGACTTGGTATAATGGTTAATGGTTAATCATGCGGATACCTAAAAGATCTCACCTCAGATTTTTTATAGTATCGTGAAGCAAATAGGACTGGCATGTTAAGCTTGTGGTTCACTCGAATTTATATTCGTGTAGGTACGGGAACCATTATGGGTGTCCATGGCTCCGCTATCGGTTATTGTTCCGCGGGAAAACAAGTTTCCGGTTCATGTACGTATTCTACCGAACCTATGGGGTCACACACTTAAAGGTAGATGATCTGTAGAGTACTAGAGTGATAGGAGCATTATTTATCACACCGCGAAAGTCTCGGAGTGATCGGGTTATGATCGATGAGAAAACCGGAACCATTTCGGGACCCGGTAAGGTACCGGGAAGATTTTTAAGAAAACCGGGTAAAACCGGAGGGCCGGAAAAGTTCCGAGTTGGTCTAGATATATTTAATATTCATTTATTATGTATTTCGAAAAGGTTTTGAAATCAAATTAATGAATTTAATATCAATGGGCTCCCTCTCACTTGGAAGGCCCAAGTGGGGAGGGAGCACATGGGCCAAAGGAGCCCAAGAGGGGAGGGCGCCTTGGGGGAGCTTCCAGGAAGCTTCCCCCTCCCCCTTGGCGCAACCCTAGGGAGGGGAACCCTACGGCGCAGCCCCTATGGCTGCCCCCTCCTCCAAGATGGCTCCCCTCCCCCTTCCCCTATAACTAGAGGAGGTGGGGGCACCCCTTCAACACACAATTGGATTTGTTCTCCGCCGAAGGGCTGCCCCCTCTCTCTCCCTCTCATTAGATCCAATCTCCACCACCCCCAAAGGGATGCTCCTCCCTCCTCTCTACTCCGGTGGCTCCGAGCTCTGGACGGCGGAGCCCTGCCGGATCACCTACACTGTACGTGTGGATCAAACGTAGAGAGATCGTACGTTCGATCTTTGTTCGAGGGACTCCACGTGTAAGGCCCGATATGCGGTACTGTTCCAGATCTAGATGTTTCCATCCAGATTCGGGGACGAAGCACATATCGGTCCCACCGCGACATATGACATAGCCATATGCCCCGAATTTCCAACATGATATCACAACATTACAGGTACAAGGATACAACATCTCATACAATCGGCATACAACTGCCTTAAATGCAATACATCAGCGGAAAATACATGTCTGGGTACAGACTACAATCAAATGCCTACTGGCAAAGAGAAAAACATCGATCCCCATAACCACACGGGTCCAGGCCCTTCGCCGGGATCCGCCTAACTAGTCGTCGTCTAGTCTCCACGTGAAACGTCGATCACCATACCTGTTGTTGATCCAGAACCTTGAAAAGAGTTTGGGGGTAGTATCATGAGTACAGAAGTACTCAGCATCCAACTGTAGTGGTCATCTGACCCAGCAAGGACTTCATCACTCGTCATTTTAGGACAACTAGTAGTTTACGGTAAGGAAGGGGCAAGTGGTGAGGTTGCTGCCGCACTAGCATTTATGAAGTGGCTAACGATCTAGAGAGTGAGATAAGAAGCCAAGCATTCGATGAGGAATCGCCTCCAACAAGTCTTTCTATCAACTACTACGCAAACATAACACCTATCCTATCCTTGTCCTCCTCTTCGCATCCCGAAGAAGAAGAAGCAGTCAAGGCACACACACGTTGATCAAATTATATTAAGATTATCTCAGTTGTTGTTGTCTATGAACAAGGAGTAGGTCTCAAGTCGTCCATAACCGTGGACACGGCTTCTCGAAAAGATTTAACCCTGCAGGGGTGTACCAACTGCCCATTACAAGGCTCCGCACGCACGTCCTTCTATCTCAGTTTCTACCCATAACAGGCAACCATTTTATGATTTAGTTCCAAGAGATCCGAAACGACAAGTCCCTCTAACTAACAACGAACAAATCCGGGTGGCCCCCGGGGAGTCGACACCCAATCCAAAAGCCGGCCACGCTCTCGGATCGGACTCTTTCGTATGGCTAAGGTCGGGGTTAGCCTCACCTATATAACAGGGGACTTCCCTAGCTCACAAGTGTGGACCAACAAAGGAACTATGTCTCCGCTGGCCCGAGTTGTTTTAAAACCACTGGCTGCAGACCAGTTACGCACACGGTTTCAAATGGTAAATCAGCTTGGGCCACCTCTAGAAATGTTTGAAGCTAGGTAGGTAAGAAAAGGGGACCCCATAGCATCCCACACGCGGTTAGGCACGCTCAGTCTTAAAACCAATACCCGGAACTCGGGTCCTAGGTGACTCGAATGGAACAAAGCGTCGGGGCGGGATAGCCTAGACCTTCCATCCTTCGTCGAATAAAGTCAACATTTATAATAATCATATCATCAACAGCAATATAATAATGTGATATCCCAAACCAAGAAGTAACAGGGTAACATCGTAGCATCCTAAGCATGCATACTAAGCAGGGGCTGAGCAACGAGCAGTAGTAACATAGCAGTACAGGGTTTGCTAGGAACGGACATGACTGTATCGGTTTGAAAGAGGCTGTAAACATGTGGTAGGATCAAACATCGAACCTAACCTAGACTAGCATGCAAACCGCTGGTTGAAATAGAATGGATCATAAGTAATGTATAGTCCTTGCCTGTTGATAAGTCGGGTTCCGAAGGTGTAGTTGATCGCAAGCTCGCATCGTCTCCGAGAGGTACCCGCGGAAGCACACAAGACGGTAAACACTGGAAAGCAATCAACGAGCAAGCATCTATTACTACGAGGAAAACACGAGCAAGCATCAACAAGAAGAAAACACGTGACATCGCACCTACCGTCGAGAGCGGTTACTAACAGGTTAAGTGGAGTATTCGTCACACACGACGATACCGCACGTTTACGGTGGTTCAAGTTGTTTAGCTACAAATGATCAAAAAAGTTGTTAACATGGCAAGCACAGAAGCATGGCATAGCACACAAACATGGCAAGAGGTGAAGCACAAAGTAAACTATCTAATCTATTCATTTTAAGTGGGGGTAAAACCTATACATGCCAACTATTACGGACCCCACGATAATTATAATGTTTGGTATTGTTTTTCCCTAAACATAATTTTATATTTGTTAACAGCAGCAAACAATAGCACAAACACAATCTACACGAAATTCTAGTCAAGTTACATATAAAGAACATTTTAATCGGAGCAACGGTTGAAAAGTTATTACAGAAACAATTGACAGTGGCAAGGATTGTAATCAGCAGTCAAACAACATGTAAATAAAGTCAAACATGGCAACAAGCAACATTTTATTAATCTACGCGCAAAACGGAGTAACTTTCATGTAGAAAGCGTCTCCATCGGAGCTACCGATGAAAAGATACGGGCACCGCAAAAAATATAATACAATCTGCCAATAAATAAAAAAACCTAGTAGAAAAAAAAACTAAAACATGCCAAAACTGCACTAACGGCCTAACCAGGGGGCGCAACCTAACTAAACAGTGCATAGGGCGTTAAATAGCAGCAAAAGAATTGGGCCAAGCCCAACTACTCAGCGCAGAGAAAAAAAAAGCTGGAGGTGCTCACCATGGGCTCTAGGGCCCATCTCGGCCTGGAGAGGAGGTTGGCAAGCTGGGCCTCGCAGGCCGGCTGGCTGCTGGGCCGGCCCACCACGTGGGCGAGCGGACGAGCGGGCAGCGGCTCGTGCCCGTGCTCCGTCCTGACGGTAACTGGACGAGCGGCGGCGCCGACGCAGCTTCCAGGCCAGCCGCCGGCGAGGGGTGGCCACGGGAGCGCGGCGCGGACGTCGGGAAGGGCGCAGCGGCGTGGAGCTCCCAGATCCGGCAGGGTGAGGTGGCTCCAAGGCGGCGGCGCGACGCCATCTCCGAGCTCGGGCAGCTCTAATGGCGGGTGGTGCGGGGGCTCCGGCGGCTGCTTGCTCCATGGCTCGGCTACAAGGGAGAGGGAGGTGAGGGGAGGTCGAGAGCAGGGGGAGGAGGAGCGCGGGAGGACGGCGACCTGGCAGGCGCGGGCGGCTCGCCGGCGACGGGCTCGCTGGCCGGAGCGAGAGGCGGCGGCGGGGACGAGGCGGCTCGGGCGGTTGGAGCACGGCTTGCTGTGGAGGCCACGTGGACGGCTGGGAGCCCTCCGATCTGGATCTGACGGTCCAGATCGAGGGTCTGGGCTAGGATTTCGGGATTTCGAGGCAGATTGGGCAGACCTGCGAATTTTCAGGGGGGTGGCTGCAATTTTGTGGCTAGGGAAACCCTAGAAAGGGGTGGGAGTGTGGTGTTGTTTATATAGCCCAGGTGGCTGGAAGTTTGCAAAAACATCCCCGGTTTTTCTCTCGCGCGCGGTGCTTACGTTTCTGACCGCCGGGGGTCCGCAGGACCTCCGATTCGGGTAAAACTTCGAACTGCGCGATCAGCACGTCGATCCGGTGGCGTTCACCTCGCGCTGGAACCGTTCCGAGAAAACTTTCCGGCGCGCTATAAAAATATCCCGTTTACTTATTAAACGGGGTTTTCGTTCCGTTGGCTGCGGATGGTCTCGTGCGGTTTTCGCGACGGTGATCGGGCGAAACCCGGTGTCGCAAAGGTCGAGTGTCAGGGTGGCAAGGGTCGATCTCCGTCCGGTACGAGATAATAGGGGGAAAAATAATCGCCGATCGATAAATCGGGGATGCAAACACCGCAAACAAATTAGACAATCAAACAATTCACACCGAAAATATATTTTTTAATTTCTTGCAAAATCTGGGCTGTTACACCACGGTGATTAGATCTGTTCGTGAGATTGTTCATCTTCACGCTTCTTCGACTCTCCATCAACATCTTCCGATGCGAGAGAGTGCATCCGTTGAACGGTTGCAAGAAGGTAACAAGATCGATATCCTCATCTGCATCTTCCTAGATCCGTTCTTGGGTTTGGTTTTCGTAGTGCCGGATTTTTTTTGTTTTCTACTCCGAATCCCAACAATTTGATTGTCATTTGATTGATTGAGATGAATCAAAAAGCAAAAGTGTTCTTTTTGATGAGGCAAACAATTTTTTTGTACAATATTATTTTATATAATGCAACATTATTTTATATAAGATAGGATTGGAAGTGTAATTAGGCATAAAGTACCTAGAGCAGCAATTTTCGATACCTCTCTAAATTTTTTTAGGAGATCTCTCTTATTTCTTTGACAATCCTAAATTTATCCCTAAGAGCCGTATACCCTTAAGCGTGCCACCTTGCGGTTCGGAAATGCGTAGACATGACTGAGACACCTTTCCGATCAATGACCAACAACGGGATCTAGAAACCCATGATGGTGCTCGTGCTCTTCACAGATTAACTTTATCGCTTGAACCTTAAACGTTGAGTCCTAATCCCTTGTCTCACAATACTTAGTTTGTTTGAGATCTGATCTTTGGCATCTTCATACCTAGTTCAATCTCGTTATCGACAAACATATTTACTTGTTCTCGTGATGTTACAACCCCGTGACCTAGACACATGCTTGCAAGCTTCATAGATGTTATTTCATCGAGTGGCCCAGAGTATCTATCTGTCACACGGATGGACAAATCCTGATCTTGATACATACGCCCCAACATATCCCTTCAGAATAACTGATAAACGCTTTTATGATCACCCTGTCACGATTTGATGGTTGATGCACTCAAGGCATCCTCCAATGATAGTGATTAGATATGATCTCACGATCTAAAGATTGAGTTACTAAATTTTCTTAGTTATCGCAATGTTGAACTATGTGATCGGATCTCATTGCAATACTAATGTTGGGTGTGTGTGTCATCACATCATTCACATATTGATATGACCCCATTGTCAATTGACATAAATGCCCATGATCAGGAAACCTTGATCATCAGTTGAACAATGGACTAGTTGAATAGAGGTTACTAGGGACTTGGTTTGTTTACATGTCAGAACCCTAAATTAGGTTTGTGTTTAACCTAGCTTGCATTTTTGCATCATAAATTTTTTTGCAAAAGAAAAATAAATGGGGAAAAGAAAAGCCCTAAATGAATTAAATAAAAAGGCTAGAAATAAATCTTTTTCCAAAATTCTTTTGGATATGTTGAAAAATCCTAAAAATGAGTGTGATCATTTTAAAAGTGATTTGGGATTAATCCCATGCTCATAGATTTTTCAAAAATCCAAATAGTGGCTTGGAAATTAAATCAATTCTCTATTTGAATTGGAATTCAAATAATTTGAATTTCAAAAATTCCCAAAACTTGGGGTTGACTTTCTATAGAGTCATCTAGGTTTTATAAAAATGATTGGGTATTTTATTAAATGCTCTAGCTATTTTTTTAAAAGAGCAAAACAAATAACAAAAAGAATAAAAGGAAAATCAAAAAGGAAAACAGAGGAAAGAAGACCTACCTGGGGCGAGGCCCACTTACCTGGCGCCTAGCCGAGGCCCAGCTAGCCCACCAGGGGCAGCAGGGTCATCCCCTACCCCTGGCCCCGATGCTGCTCGCTGGAGCGCATGCGGTGGCCATGGCCGGCGCCACCTCCTGCTTCGCCGTGGCAGGGCCTCCCCCGTCCCTATCCCCTCGACACCACACCCCCTAGACGCCCTCTCCAGTTTCCCTCTCTCTCTATCCCGTTTCCCCTCCGTTTCCGCGCGCACCCGCAGCACACCGCCGGCCACCGTAGTGCGCAGCCGTGGCCAACGACGACGAGGGGATCCGCCTTCGTGTCCAAACGCTCCGCAGACGTCGTCCTCGTCGAGCCCCGGAGCACAGGAGACGTCGCCCCCTTCTCCAGTTCGCCGCCGGCCACCGTGGACGTCATCGACGAATTCACCCCGTCTCTACCTCTCCGGCCTCCCCGAGCTCGTCGTCGTCTTCCACGTGAGCTTCGTGTCTTTTCCCCTCTCTCCGCACCTCTCCCCGTCCCCTCTGCTGACCGGCACCATGAACAGAGGCCACGGCCGCCGCCGGGCTCGTCGCAGCCATGGCCACAGGCCTCCCCGAGGTCCCCCTGGTGCTCCACTAGATGCGCAAGCGCGCGGGGCACACGCATGTGCCCTCCGTTCCCCTCCCCGTGGCCCCTATCCGATTCCGGCGAGGGCACCGCCGCGGCAGAGCCTCCGGCCTGTTAGCCCCTAACCCACGTGCTAACCACCCCCCAGAGGCTGACAGATGGGCCCCAGCCCCTTAATAAACCCAGTTTAAGTTAAACAGAAATAATTAATCCCCTGAGTCACTTATAGCCGGGCCCCACTGGTCAGTTGACCAGTCAACCGCTGACGTCAGCATGACGCAGTGCAGATGCAGCAATTCCTTTTCAATTAATTTTAATCCAGAAATTTCAGAAAATATCCAAAACTTTGAATTTGAATAACTTTTAAACCGTAACTCCAATTGAAATGTTTTTTATATGAAAATTGATCAGAATAAAATGCTCTATCCAAATATCAAACTTTCAACCATGTTTGAACAAGTTATCTTGATGAACCAGTAGCATTTTGCTATTTGGATCATTTGGGTTAAATCAAATAAAATGCAATGCTCTTTTGAACTTGAACCCTTGCAATGCTAATGTGATCACCTACACTTCAGAATCATTTCACATACATGATCACATGGTTTACCATGAACAAACTTTAGCAAATGCAACTTGGACCAATTTGAATACATTTGGAGTTTGAATTTTAATTTAATTTTCAAATCAACTTCAATTAACATGTTGCAATTTAAACATAGGTCACCTCAGCACCTTGCCATGCTATGTTTTGCATATTGATTGTGCATTGTACTATGTTGAATGTGCATTACTTTCAGTGCTTCGGTGATTGCTTCTTCTCGGTAGAGTTGATCTCGGAGACGAGTTCAACTTCACGACAGAAGACTAGAACCTCGTGATCGTCAGCAAGGCAAGCACCCCCTCTTTGATCATGTCGATAAAATCCCAGTTCCCTCTCATTCTCTCTTATGCATGTTTAGGATATCACCATGATACGTTCTACCGCTAGTTGAAACTATTCCTTTGCATGACCTATCATTTTGTCACAGTAGTAAGCAAACCACAATCCTAGCAGATGTAGGAGTTGGTTGATATCATGTGGCCCCTGCAACTATTACAACTTATTGCATGCTTAAAGTTTACAGTGAGGCTACTTTGATGTGAGTCGGGATGGTAGTGATCATGTGAATGATGGTGGAAACGTGTTGGTGAATTTGACCTAAACAAGGTGAACGATGAGAGGTTGTGTAGGAGTACACAGTGGGTTGTCTCGTTGAACACTGCCTTAAGCCCGAGTTCTTGTGTTGTTATCCAAGACTAAGAGTACGACCACACATTAGGCTCACTGACCCCTCTCGGCCTAGTACCTCACCCCGGACCTTTCCAGGAGTCGCAAGTAGTTCGCCCTTTAACGATCTGAAGCAGATGGAACCAAGGTAAGTGGTTGCTGTAGGTTGTGGGCACGTTCAATCAAGTGATCATGATCGAGTTGAGCTTGATGGCGGTCACACAACGTTAGAGTCCGCATCAGAAAAATCGTCCGGATTCCGATTGTGGTCCCAACTCAAATAGGCGACTCCCTAGGACTAGAGATGGTGCCGTGAGTGAAGTGTCGTGGCAGCATCCTCGCCGGTACTCACTTGAAGGGTCCATCCCCAGGCGGTAACTGATGAGGCGTGTGTGTAGCAGTACACCCCTGCAGGGTTAATGAACTATTCGAATAGCCGTGTCCGCGGTTATGGACTACTTGGAGACCTTTACTTGATCATAGACAACTTCAATGGTTACTCTAAAATTGCCAAGATAAGTGTGAGTGCTAAGGCATGCTTCCTCGTGGGGAAGTCGAGGAAGTATCCATAGTGGTGTTTTGATTGGAGACTTGATACTTGGACTCGTGCACGCTCCTTACCTCTTTATGGTATTCGTAGTACAGGACTAGCCAAGTCAAAGCTGACACTTCTGCAAGTGAAACCCCACCTCCCTTTGCCTTGATAAATGTGCATGAGTAGTTTAGTTCCTATGTAAGTCTTGCTGAGTACGACTTTGTACTCACGTTTTCTTATTCTATGTTTTAGAGATGAGACCACTGACCCTGATGGTGGCCTCTACCTCGAGCTCGACGTGGACCAGGTCGTATAGTTCCAGACAACAGCCTGTGCCCTTTGGAGGGTCGTTGTACTTTTCTTTCAGGATTCTTAAGCCATTTGTTAAACTTGTCTTTACTAAGACATAATTTGCTTCCGTTGATGTTTGATTTAATGTTGGATCACAGACATGTGATCTCCGCTTGTAATACAACTACGATGTCTGCTCTGTTTAGCAGAAGTTATAAAGACTATGAGTTTGTTGAGTTCATGTTGTGATTACCATCTGTTTATACTAGACATGTGTGCTGCGTGTATGTTTATAACATGCATGTCTTAGTATGGGTTTTCGTGACCTTAGTTGTGATCTGGCCGGCAGTCTTTTATACACCAAGTGGCCCTTAGATGTGCGCAGCTTGGGGCATCGCGATGCGATTGCTCGTGACTCTGTCACGTGCACACTTTGTTGTATGATCGAGCCCGCCCTAGACCCCGACTAAGTGATTGGGCTGGAGTAAGTCTATGTAAGGGTTATGATTCAATCGATAACATGGTTGAGGCGACTTGTCTATGAGTATGGGATTCACCACCCATAAGCATTTAGACTTGTGAGCGGACGATGAGAACCAATCTCAGTTGATCACCCGGCAGTTATGGATGGGATGCCCCTCACGTTCGATGCTTACCGAGAGTGATCTGTGCTTGGCCTTGTCTGCTTAGACAAGTAGGTGCGGCTCTCGGCTCTCCATGTGATTGCATTGTGACCAGAATTACATACGCTAACCCTGGGTCCCGACAGACTTGGTATCAGAGCAGGACTGTCTGTAGGATTATCAAACCCTTGGCCGATGTCGAGTCTAGCATTCTATAGTTATATAGTTACTTTGGGTATAAGGGAACAACGTAAGACTTCTTTTTCTCCTTACCCTCATCGATCTGAGTTCTGAGTCACCATCATCTTGTTCTACGGGAAGATAGGACTAGGCTCATCTATGTATTACTAGGACATCTCGTTGATTGCTTCTTTGTAGCTGTAGGAGTGTTGTGGTCTTCCAGAGTCATCATTCCATAGTGTTCCTGTGGAAGTGATGTCCGTTATTCTGTAGGTTGTATCAATTTCCATCCCGGTGCAGCCGTTATGCTGTCTGACTGTGACTTCGATGCTGTTGCATTATAGTCTTGTTGTCTTAGTTTAGAAGTATATCATAAATCCTATTCTGATTGTTGATTCTTATCACACAGAATGTCAGGTGAAAATCAAGGTGTTGATCCCAGTTCCGGTAACATAGACGATGAAGAACCTCCACCACCAACCTCAACGGCAGAAATCATGATGGCGGCTGAACAGAATCGTCGTGATCAGACACGTCTTCTCGAGTGTATTGAGCAGAACACTTCTCGTCAGCGTAATAGTGTTGTTACCATCCAGGACTTCATTCTCCTCAACCCACCAGTATTCCGGTGTTCTTCTGAGCCCCTTGATTCCGATCATTGGCTTCGTTCCCTCGAGCGTAAGCTTGAGACAACCCATGTTGCTCCAAGTGATCATGTGCTATTCGCGGCATACTTTCTAGAAGGTGCTGCTCTTCAGTGGTGGGAGAATTTTGTAGCAATGCAGCCCGTTGGTCACGTGGTGACTTGGCAAGAGTTCTGTGGTGACTTCCGAGGATATCATATTCCGGATCAGCTGATGGAGCGCAAGAGAGAAGAATTTTGCAATCTGACCCAAGGAAAGATGTCTTTTCATGAGTATCGGACTGAGTTCACTCGTCTAGCATGTTATGCCCAAGAAGAAGTATCCACCGTCGCCAAGAAACAAGCAAGGTTCCGCAAGGGACTTAGCCCCGTCCTTCGTCATGACCTGAATCTTGACGAGTTCATCAACTTCAGAGACTTGGTCGACAAATCCTTCAAGGCCGAGTATGGAAATGAGTTGTACGAAGAGTCTCGCAAGCGTGATCGTGAGTTTGCACAATCTTCTGGCCCAGTTTCTCGGAAATGCTGTGTATGGATTCCCTTCAGTGATGTCAGTCATGCTGTAAGTGCTTCTAGACCACCAACCACCATATATCGTCCACCTCAATCCGACCTTCCTCCTTGGATTTTTGTTGGACAATCCAGTGCTCATGTTCCTTTCAATCCACGTGGTGTTTGTTTCCAATGTGGACAATCCGGCCACAATGTTCGAGAGTGTCCCCAAAATCATGTAGCCACCACACCTAATCCAAAGCAAGACTTTCGTCGTGGCAAGCCACCACCCAAAACTTCCAATGTCAAGCCTCCTGCCTATGAATATGGTTATGTGAATCACGTATCCATTCTAGATTCCCACAAGTCAACCGATGTTGTACTTGGAACCCTTCCTGTCAATTCCACCCCAGCGTCGGTTCTTTTTGACCTAGGAGCATCTCATTCATTCATATCCCAGGACTTTGCACTGTCACATGACATCTCTTTTTCGATGTTATCCACACCCTTAGTCGTGCAAGCCACTGGATCTAGATGGCACACCACCATGGTGAGTCATGAAAATGAAGTTGCTATTGAGGGTTTAGTATTCCTTGCCTCACTTATAGCCCTCAAGTTTTCAGACATTGATGTGATCTTAGGTATGGATTGGTTATCAAGACAGAATGCCGTCCTTGATTGTAAAGCCAAGTCAGTGAAACTAACCCATCCATCAGGCCAGACAATCAAGTACACCTCAACAAGATCTAGAACCCAGGTGCATTCTTTGAATGTGCTTCCCCTTCCTGACATTGAAGATATTCCGGTGGTTCGTGACTTCCCGGATGTCTTTCCAGAAAAGCTGCCAGGCATACCACCTGACAGATCTGTAGAGTTTGTGGTAGATCTTATCCCAGGAACCGCCCCAATATCCAGACGCCCATATAGAATGGCCCCACGTGAGTTAGCTGAGCTCAAAATCCAACTTGAAGCTTCGTTGGAAAAAGGCTTCATCCGCCCTAGCTCATCGCCATGGGGTTGCCCCGTTCTGTTCGTAACGAAGAAAGATGGAACATAAAGGATGTGCGTAGACTATCGCCCGCTAAATCTAGCGACGATAAAGAACAAGTACCCACTGCCCAGGATCAATGATCTTTATGATCAACTTGCTGGATCCTCTGTCTTCTCCAAAATGGATTTGAGATTAGGCTATCATCAAATCAAAATCAGAAACGAGGACATTCCCAAAACGGCTTTTACTACTCGTTATGGTCTTTACGAGTACACCGTCATGTCCTTCGGTTTAAGCAATGCCCTTGCCACATTCTCGCGCTTGATGACTTCGATCTTCATGGAGTACCTAGATAAATTTGTTGTAGTTTATCTTGATGACATTCTCATCTACTCGAAGAACGAAGAAGAGCACGCAGAACATCTTAGGCTGGTATTGATGAAACTTCGAGAGCATCGCCTTTATGCCAAATTCTCAAAGTGTGAATTCTGGCTACCAGAAGTGACCTACTTAGGCCACGTGATTTCTGCCAAAGGCATTGCTGTCAATCCCGAGAGAGTTCAGGCCGTCCTTGACTGGACTCCACCTGAATCGGTTAAGCAAGTTAGGAGTTTTCTTGGCTTAGCAAGCTATTGTCGCCGCTTCGTCGAGAAGTTTTCTAAAGTTGCAAAGCCTCTAACTGAACTATTCGAATAGCCGTGTCCGCGGTTATGGACTACTTGGAGACCTTTACTTGATCATAGACAACTTCAATGGTTACTCTAAAATTGCCAAGATAAGTGTGAGTGCTATGGCATGCTTCCTCGTGGGGAAGTCGAGGATGTATCCATAGTGGTGTTTTGATTGGAGACTTGATACTTGGACTCGTGTACGCTCCTTACCTCTTTCTGGTATTCGTAGTACAGGACTAGCCAAGTCAAAACTGGCACTTCTGCAAGTGAAACCCCACCTCCCTTTGCCTTGATACATGTGCATGAGTAGTTTAGTTCCTATGTATGTCTTGCTGAGTACGACTTTGTACTCACGTTTTCTTATCCTATGTTTTAGAGACGAGACCACTGACCCTGATGGTGGCCTCTACCTCGAGATCGACGTGGACCAGGTTGTATAGTTCCAGACAACAGCCTGTGCCCTTTGGAGGGTCGTTGTACTTTTCTTTCAGGCTTCTTAAGCCATTTGTTAAACTTGTCTTTACTAAGACATAATTTGCTTCCGTTGATGTTTGATGTAATGTTGGATCACAGACATGTGATCTCCGCTTGTAATACAACTACAATGTCTTCTCTGTTTAGCAGAAGTTATAAAGACTATGAGTTTGTAGAGTTCATGTTGTGATTACCATCTGTTTATACTAGACATGTGTGCTGCATGTATGTTTATAATATGCATGTCTTAGTATGGGTTTTCGTGACCTTAGTTGTGATCTGGCCGGCGGTCTTTTATACACCAAGTGGCCCTTAGATGTGCGCAGCTTGGGGCATCGCGATGCGATTGCTCGTGACTCTGTCACGTGCACACTTTGTTGTATGATCGAGCCCGCCCTAGACCCCGACTAAGTGATCGGGCTGGAGTAAGTCTATGTAAGGGTTATGATTCAATCGATAACATGGTTGAGGCGACTTGTCTATGAGTATGGGATTCACCACCCATAAGAATTTAGACTTGTGAGCGGACGATGAGAACCCATCTCAGTTGATCATCCGGCCTGGATGGGATGCCCTCACGTTCGATGCTTACCGGGAGTGATCTGTGCTTGGCCTTGTCTGCTTAGACAAGTGGGTGCGGCTCTCGGCTCTCCATGTGATTGCATTGTGACCGGAATTACATACGCTAACCCCGGGTCCCGACATTACATACCACATGTGTACTAATATTTCCGCTTAACACAGTTATATCATGGTATAAAACTTATTAGGAACATATGAGATATGATAATAAAAACATCTTTATTATTTTCTTGTAGGGTACATCTTCAACAATAATTGGTTGCTTGCTATATATAATGATGATGTTAGTATATTAGACGAAGGATGGACGGTTGGGCTATTCCGACTTGTTGTTTTGTTCTATTCGAGTCGACCTAAGGTTATATTTTCGGGTATTGTGTTTCATAATAATCGTACGTACCATCTGTGGGGTATTATGCCCCCTAGATTTACCTATCTAGCTTCAAACATTTATAGTGGTGGCACAGGCTTGTTTTACTATTTACAAAACAGTGTTGGTTCTAAACAACCCCGACCAGTGGGGCAGAGACCCTATTGGTCCAAATTGCGCTAAGGACTGGCTAGCATTGACAGTCGGTTTCCAAACCTATGTCAGGCGGTTAGACTCCTGTTTAGGAGTGTGGTGGACTCTTGTGACGAGTGTCAACTCAGCAGGGGGAGGGAGGGGTCCGAGATTTGTGTGTTGTTTGTTCGAGGGTCCCGTATTTTAGGAATTTCTGGTACTATCTCATCAAATGGGTGCTTGTAATGGGTAGATTCTGGATAGAAAGGGTGTGCATGTGGAGCTTATATGGGTAGTTGGTACACACCTGCAGGGTTAAATCTTTTCAAAAAGTCACGTCCATGGTTATGGATGACTTGAGGCCTACTTCCATGGTGGGAGGTTTCGTGCTCCTCCTTCCGAAAGACGTTTTACCCAGATGCATTGCCGAGTGGTATGGGATGCGGGCTTGCCGACTCCACTGTGCATTTTTCATGGCTGGTTCATCATGTCCTCAAAGGTGTATGGGGGCCGACTCGGGCCCTGTGGACTACTGCCACCTGCCGATTGCCGTACTGAGCATCCGGCTGCTCATCTTTCCTCTTGTTGAAGCCTGTGTTGTTGTTGTTGTTGTTGGTGTTGTTGAAGTTGGGGGTGTTGTAGTTGTTGTTGCGCTGTATCTCGCGCCTCTCGCGCCGATTGGGACCATTCGGCCCTCCTGCCTCTACCGACTGCTGCTGCTGCTGCCCGGAGGACTATCCCTGGATGAAGCCGCTGGGACTCAACTGGATCGGGTGCATTGAAACATCGGACGCGGCGAATGAATTGGCTATTCTCATCAGATCGGCCAAAGATGTTATCTCCTTGCGCAGGAGCTTGTGCTTCAACAATGACCCATCCAAGCAGCCGTCAGTGAAATACTGGATGAATTGGATCTCATGAACTCCCTCACAAGTGTTTCTGAGCTTGATCCATCGCTGAAGGTAACCGCGAAGGGGCTCGTCCTTTCCTTGTACACACAACGCCAGGTATCGTGGCAGACCTGGGCGCTCATACGTGCCAGTAAAGTTGCGATCAAACGCATCATCAAAATCCTTCCAAAAATTTATGCTATTGCTGGGCAAGCTGTTCAACCAGGACCGAGCTGAACCTTGGAGCATGAGTGGTGCATAGCGAACTGCCACACGCCGACTGCCTTCTGCGATGCCGACTGCGGTCATATAATCGACAAGCCAATCCTCTGGCTTGACTGATCCATTGTACTTAGGGGTGTCCCTGGGCAATGTGAAGCCTTTGGGGAACTTCTCTTGCCGAATGCGTGGCCCGAAACTGGCCGGACCCGCTGGTGCATCGTCTTCTGGCTGCTTATCTTGCTGCAGCTTCTCAATACGGTGCCTTGCATCATTCTCCGCGATTGCTCGGGGACCTAGACGCTGACTCATTGCCGGCCGAACTGCTGCCGCCGGTTGCTCTTGATGCCCGCTGTTGACTGCTGGTTCATCCTTCTGACTAGCTCCTGCAGCCCCTTGATTCCTCCGACCGCGGTGCAAACTACCGTGTGGCGAAGATGCCTGCCTGTGCTGCCGAGGTGGCGCATTCGGCCGATTTTCACCCGCAATTGCCCGAACTGATTTTGACGCCACTGGCCCTTGTTACTCGGTGGCCTCCCTTTGCTGCTGGCTTGCTGCTGTTATAAGACCGCGCATTCGGCGTGACCTCTCTCGCAACTCTTCTCCTTCTAAATGCTCCATCTCGTTGGCGATCTGCTCGGCAGCTCTCATGTTCTTCACAGGGGAGCTGTACGCGATCTGTGGAGCGATGACGGTGGATGCTACTGGTTGCTGTGCTCCTGTCAGCTCTCTGTCGACCTCCCGACCAGCATTACAGAGCTCGTCTAACACCGGGGGTGGGATGACGCGCTGCCTGATGCCATGCGCATCATTGTACTCCCGAAATGTTTCTTCCAGACGACGTTTTTCAACGTCCATCCGATCTGATTGCTCCGCCAAGGCTTGGCGAGCTTTATCCAGCTCGGCATGAGCCACGGCTGGATCGGCGTTCAGGTCCACGGGAGTGCGAAGCACGTCCAATGTGTTGCTCGAGCCTGCTGCAGCGGTGGCTGGTTCCTTCGCAGCTCGGACCGCCGAGGTGGAACTGTGGCGACTCGATGCTCCCGCCATCATAACCTCCGCACGGATGTGCGAAGTCGTGCTCTCTGTTCCCACAGCACTCGCTCCACACGGAAGCGGATCTGTGAGCTCAGAAAACACCCGTACCTCCCTGGGATATACCTCTGGAAGAGCCACGACAAAAATGCGGTGGCTATCAAATAGAACAATGACACCATGCAGCAGAGGCATTCCTGCCCCAAACCGCGAGGCGTTGTCGATGACGTAGTCCCACGCTCCGTACCTGAGAACCAGGCCGGACGCAAAGCGCGCGCTCGATGCATATGATGGTCCTGTCCGGATCATAACTCCAGTCGATGCCTCGGCCTGCCCCATGGTGGGTGCCAACTGTCGTCCTTTGGTAACAACAGATGCCATGGGGATGGCTAAAGAGGGGGAAAGACCGAGGTTGGAATCGATGGTGCCGGAATCGAGAGTGGAGACAAACACAGTGAGACACCGCAATGTACCCAATTTCGGGGCTCTCCGTAGAGATAACACCCCTAATCCTGCCGAGCTAGATATAAGAAATAACTCTGGCTACAATGAATGATCCTTGAGCTATATGAATGCTCCTTTAGGCACAAATCTCTCCTGGCTCTCTCTGGTGGGTGATATGCAATAAGTGCCCCGTCGTCCCTCACGCAGGAGGGGTACCCGGGGATCTTATAGGCCGAGCGCGGGGTACAAAGGTAAATGTACAATGGGGAGGACCCAACTGTCAGCCTCAGACGAGCTGAGACACTCATGACGTGAGCTCCCGGATGACCCGGAGTAGACTTGCGGCTCTCCATACCGTTAGCTTGTAGGTCTTGCGTAGTGAACAGTGGTCCGGAGCCCTAAATAGTGGAGTTGGGGGCTCTGTCTTGTCGTCCTGTCCGCGTGATCGGCGGTGGAGGGGACAACACTCCCCTGACAGCCCGGATCCTCTGGGATTGCGCATTGATGAGCTTGTACCAGGTGTCCGACCTGGGGTTTAGCTCGGATGTTGTTGTGTCCTCTTCGGCCGAGTGAGCTTAGGTGAGGCCGATTGCGCTCTCTTGGAGCAATCGGCCCCCGACCTGATTAGCTCGGCCCACTGGAGCTCTTGTTTGGTCTTGTTCTAGATCGGCCTTTCTTTGAGTGATGATCTTCAGCCCGGCCCAAATTAGCTCGGCCTCACTTAGATCGACGATCATTAGATCGGTGATCTTTGTTTTGAAGTAATTTTTCTCCTGGGTGACCCTACCCAGGGGTCATTCGCACGACACTTTGTTCATAGATAACATCACCATGAATCTATTTACAACTTGCCTACATGTGTGTGCCTTGATTGTTCATTCTTCATCGGGATTCAAAGGAGCAGACAAGGTTAGGTGTTATGTTTGTTTAAGTAGGTGAATATCACTTGAACGTGGTCTCTATTGTATGCTTGGCATCTCATCTTACTCTACTTAGACATAGTTGATACGTCTCCAATGCACCTATAATTTTGATTGTTTTATGCTATTATATTTTCACCTCCATAGACTTTCAATAGCATTTCATATAACTTTAATTGACTAATCTATTTACGTAGTGCCTAGTGTTAGTTTCTTTTTTCTACTTGTTTTTGTATTTGTTAGAAAATAATATTTTAGGATTTTTATTAGAGCATAAGAGGCACGAAAAGCTTTGGGAGCCCACTAGTCGAGGTGCCAAGGGGCAAACGGTCAAGTGGCACGCCCTCAGGGCTCTACATGCCCGTGTGGGGCTCTCCGACACTCCTTTAGGTCAATTTCTCCATATATATATATATTCCAAAACCATGGAAATTACACAGAGGCCTTCGTTTCCGACACCGTTCATTCCTAGACCTTGACGAACCAATCTAAAGGTTGTTTCTGGCATGCTATCGGAGGGGGGTCGATCACCGTAGGCTTCTACATCATCCTAGATGCCTCCATGGCGATGCGTGAGTAGTTCTTTCAGGACCTTAGGATCCATAGCTGAAACTAGATCTCTCTCTGGATCTTTAATATCATGTTCCCTCCTTCTTGTAAGATCGGGATCAATCCAATGTAATTTGCGGTGTGTTTGTTGAGACGTGATGAATTGTGGTTTTATGGATCAGATTGTTCATGATATCTTATTCAATCTACTGAGGTTTCTACTTGTGTAATTTCATAGCTTAGCATGCCCTCCGATCTATCTTGTGAACCCTCGACACGTATGTTGGATGGTTCTTCAGAGGGGGTGGTGCACTATAGTGGTTTCAATCTTACGGTGTTCTATATCCTAGTGACATTGTTTGGGATAAGAAACATATTTGTATTGCTGCCACTAAAGGTAAAACGACATGGTTTCATTATATTGCATAACTTTTCCTTTCTACATTATGTAATCTTTTCATTACTCTATTTACTTGTAAACTTAATATACTTCGAGATGCATGCTGGATAATGGTCTTGGGAGTGGATTGATAGTAGTAGAAGAAGCTGGAGTAACATCATTTACTTATAACGGACATAATGCCTTTATTAAATTATGCCATGAATCATTGATAACCCACAAGTGTAGGGGATCACAACAGTCTTCGAGGGAAGTGCAATCCAATTTATTGATTCGACACAAGGGGAGACAAAGAATACTTATAGGCCTTAACGGTTAAGTTGTCAATTCAACCACACCTGAAAAAGTACTACACAAAGTATATTAGTGGCAAACAACGCTAGAAAATACTGGTGCATTGACGATTGTGACCTTTTCAGACTTCCCTGATCACCATCACCACAAAATAGTAATAGTAAAGTAGCAGCAGTAATAGTAACAACGGAGGCAATGAAGATGAAAGATGGACTGGAGTTAATAGTTTCTGTCGGCCTAGTAGGAACCAGGGTACCTCGAGCCGCGCCTAAGACCCAGGAGGTTCTTGCTTCCTGAGGACGCCCCTCCGGAGCCTCTCCTCCACAAGAAGGACTGGTTCTTCATGAGACCCAACACAACCAGATGTTGCCGAGGATACTTCCTCAAGACATCGCTCAAGAAGATCTACATCAGCCAACGCTTCGCGAGCCTCGCGAAGAGCACTGTAACGCACCGGCCACAGCCACCGGTTCCCGGGGTACGCCTGGCGGGATCTAGACTGTCCCCACAGACAAACACTAGTCTTTCCTGCGCACTTTGACCTCACTCGTGCGCACCCGGGAACAACTTCCCGGTCGGTCACCCATCCTCAAATCTCTCCAAGCCAAGCACGCTTAACTTTGGAGTTCTTTGGATCTGGGCTCCCGAAAAAGAAGGTGCACCTTGTTGATATGAGTAGTCTTTCATTCCTACTAAGCCACGATGTCACACACACCCACTCAAAGGAACCGACGTCCTCGTCGGCCCACAGGAACGTTCCCTCTTGGCACACGTCTGTGCGTCCAGTGCCGACACACGGCTCATCCATGTTCACGCACTGACCCGCACACGCACGTATAACTGCGAGGGTCGGCTCTGATACCATTTGTAACGCCCCGGCCACAACCACCGGTTCCCGGCATACGCCTGGCGAGATCTTGACTGTCCCCACAGACCAACACTAGTCTTTCCTGCGCACTTTGTCCTCACTCGTGCGCACCCGGGAACAACTTCTCGGTCGGTCACCCATCCTCAAATCGCTCCAAGCCAAGCACGCTTAACTTAGGAGTTCTTTGGATCTAGGCTCCTGAAAAAGAGGGCGCACCTTGTTGATATGAGTAGTCTTTCATTCCTACTAAGCCAGGATGTCACAGGCACCCCGGATCTCAAAGCGCTCCACTCCAAGACGAGGGAAGTACCAAAAGCAACAACCACCTTATCTTATCCACCTTGTTAGGAGCAGGTAGCTTTAGTCATGATAAGGATAGATTGGTCCCCACCATGACCGGCCAAGTGTGGAATACCTTCCCTCCGAGCTGTAGAGGAAGAGGACTAAGGCCCCTATTGTTAAGTCCTAGCAAGAGCATCGTAGAGAGGGTCGGTCATTCCGAACCCCCAAAAACTTGTAGCTCGCCGTGATCATCTCCACCGGAGCAATCCCAGACATGCAAGAGTAGGGTTTTACACCACCACGGTGGCTCAAACCTGGGTAGCTCCTTGTTTCCCTCGTATGCTTGCTTGCTTGCTTGACTTGGCTGCAAATCTGATCATCTCCGACATCGATGTCAAAATCACGAAGCTAAGCCCCCCGTGTTCGAACTAGGGTTTTGGGGGATTTCCTAAGAAACAAATTTCTTCGAAATTTGGCTCACCAGGTAGGGGGGCTTTGTCTTCGCATCTTTGACCTCGACATCACCATTATCATGAAGTTTTGCGACAGACCTCGTGATGGTCGCAGCGGTCGTGGGACAGGCCGAGCTGGGCGCTGCGCCACCCCCGCCTGCGCTTAGGAAGAGCCCGACACCGATGGCGACGTCGCGGGAACGCAGGGGGCTTCCTCCAACCAGCCTCCTGCACGACAGGCGCCTCGAGCCGACCCCGTGCCGCGCCGCACCATCTCCAAAAACACCTGTAAGATCACGCATCACCCAGGCACCCAAGAAGAGCAAGCCATTGACGGCCCTGAAGCGGGAGGACGACGAAAGGTCTTCCTGGGCCGACGGGTGCCACAATGTAGATCTACTACCTGCACCCCCGCGACATCCACGACGACCCCTCAGCGGACATTTCCACCCCATAACGAGGCGCTCCTCCTCGTACGCGAGCTACACCCCTACTTCAATACTGGGCCCAGTCCCGACGAGCTCCGCTGGTTCGATCGCATCACCAAGGACTTCAAGGCGATCCAGTGTTCCACCATATCAGCCAATGCTCCTCGCCCACCTCCACCAAGCGTGGCGCGGGTAACGCTGGGAATCTCAACGATACTTTCTCCAACCACGATCGCCGCCGCCGAGCGGAGGCTCCCATCTCCTCAAGGGCAACGGGCGGAGGCGTTTCTCCAACCAAATCTTCGGGCCGTGTTCCACGGCCTCCCAGAGTCCCACGGAGAAACCACCGCCCTTCTCCAACGACAAGCGGTGCACGATCGGGCGATATGCACCTACATCAGGTCAAGGGCAATGTCAAGCGTTCCACCATTATCCACACCCGCGTCAGCAACAATGTAAGAGCAAAGTTTTACCCCAAGTGTTTTGGATATTGTTGGTCAAAACAGTAGAGGAACTATGTTTTTGAGTATAAACAGTTGCTTAGGTTTTTGGAGAACAAGATGATTGGTAGATCTTCAAGGTAATCTTACAAGATGACAAAACTATTCCCTTGGACTGAAGTTCTATCACGATGGCTAACCCCTAAAGTTACGGAGTCCCAAAGAAAAACTCGTCGAAGGAAATGGAGAAGACGGTGCAAGACTTAGTAGTTTTTGTGTAGTTCTTTTTCCGTTCTTTGAGTCATAGGAAAAACCGTACTATCAAGAGGGGTTAGTAAGTCGAAGCCGAAGCTAAAGTGAAAAGGCCCAGCTCGAAACCAAACCTAGTGAGAGCTTAAGAAGACAAATCTCATGAGTGCAAAGTAAAGTTTCGATGGCAAAGACTTCATACTTTCCGCCTTCAAAACTAAACTCATACTGTGAGTCAGCTTACTTGAACCGCAAGTAAAGTTGCGCATTGATAACTATCCCCACCATTGGGGACACGCGTGAAACTGTCACATCGGGCAAATTAGTCATTTCGCACCTTGGGATCACCACTTATAAATACCTGACCCCTCTCGTCATTTGCGGTTGGCTGCTCCATGATTATTCTCTGAGAGAGACTGCAGTGAGCTTCCCAAGACAGATACCGAAGCCATACCAGAATCCACCCACCGAAACCCAAGTCCTATTGAGCTGAGCTGGTTCATAATGACTTAGGTGGTTGTTTGCTGGCCTGTTTTTTAATCTTTGAGGACTGCAAGCCTCCTAGATGGTTAGAGAGTCTTCTTCAGAGAGCGAAGAGCAATTGTCGTCTCGAAGAACAAGTCTTTCAAAGGTTTCAGAGATTTCCTCAATAATATACCACGAGTGAAAACCGACCAAGCTCAAGGAGATTGGTGCAGTGGAGATACAGACGGAGAGATGATAGCTCCCGCGTTTAATCACAAATCCATCCAACCAGACGTAGCACTCTGCAGAGTGTGAACTGGTCGAACGAACATAGCTGCGTCGAAGGCTCATTTTACTTCATGCATTACGTTCAGTATTTCCTTTCATGCATGTTTTTCTTCGATGTTTAGTTTCGACATGTACTGCTTCGATATGTTCTTCTTTGTAGTTAGGTTTCATGTTGATTTTGCTCTTAGATGCTTCTAGTTTTCCACCGCTAAACTGTTTTACTTCGAGTTTTCTGTGGAAAATTGAAGTGATCATTCACCCCTCCACCTCTGATCACATTCTTGAGCCTTCAATTGGTATCAGAGCTAGGCACTCCCTACGCTCTGCGTGTTTTCAACTAACCTCCTGGAGTGTTGTCAAGATTGTCGTTTGCAGCTATTCGGTTTGGTGAACCCATCCCTGTGTACAATTGAACCGACTACCCATACTGGAAAGACAAGATGATGCGAAAAATTATCTCTATTGATGTTGAAGCCTGGATTATTGTCAAGGACGGAGTCAATGTTGTCGATCTCACTGCTCGCACTGACGCCGAAAAGAAACTGCAAGCACTCGACTGACAAGTCTGGGTGTTCATCACGAATCATATGACTCACGAGCAATATGATCAAGTGAAGAATATTCCTTCGACGAACGGTGTCTAGGACTATCTGGAGAAAGTTGGAGAAGGTGTCACCACTCAGAAAGATGCCCGAGTAGATACTCTTCAAAGAAGATTCCATCACTTCAAGCGTTGAGAGGGTGAAAATGTGACCTCTATCTACAACAGACTCTGTGCCCTTGCCAGCGAGCTGAAATCTCTCGGTGCTAGTGATGTTACAAGCATCATGGTAGTAAGAATTCTGCTTAGAGCTCTGGATGATACATTTTCTCATATGGTGCTGATGATCAAAGAGAGACCCGATTTCAGAACCCATGTTCCTGCTGATATCATAGAGAGCCTTAAAACCCATGAGAGGGAAGAAGAAGAAAAACTTGATGTCAATGGTTCACGATGAAGAACTCATGCTCTCAAAGCAAAAGCTTCGCACCATTCTTCTTCGGACGTTGGCTCTACCTCTGGAGGTGATACTGATGATCCTGAGAGCGTTGGAAAAGATCTTGCCCTTATCATGAAGCGTTTCAATCATTTTCAGAGAAAGAGCTCATCATCACCGAAGAAGAACTATTCGTCAAGACACTTGAACAATTCCTCTCATCACCGCTAATCGTCAAGAAACCGGTCCGCGAAGGATAACTCATGCTACAAATGAAAGAAGCCTGTACACTTCACCGCTGACTATCCTCTGTCGGAAGCCGAAAACAAATCCAAGTACTCGAAGAGTAACTCCTCCAGCAAGTCGCACAAATCAATCAGAAGTTTTGATCCAAAGAAATATGAGTCCAGATCCAGAAGAGACAAGAAGAATGATTCTGATGATGACAAGAAGAAGAAGTATCACAAGAAGCACGAGGGTTGTTCCTTGAAGTCTTACTCTTCACGAAGAAGAAACTCTCACCGAGCCAAAGCTTATCTGGGTAAAGAGATGAACTCTAAAGATGAAACCTCTAATTCTGAATCTGAATCAAACTCAGGGTCTGGGTCTGGATATGAGTCTGATGGTCTTGCTGGGTTATCTTTTGCTTCGGCTGGTGCTTCGTGTTCTTTCTTCACCAACCACAACAATGAAGATGAAACTCCTACATACTGCTTCATGGCTAAGGCCTCCAAGGTATGTGCCTCTAAAGCCTCCTATGATACTTCTGATGGATCTTCTTATGAAAGTAACTTTAGAGTAGGCTATGCAAAACTTGCTAAAATTGCTTCTATCCAACAAGACGAACTTAATTCACTAAGAGAAACTATTAAAAAATTTGAGACCTTGTTGATCGATAAAATTGAGAAAGTTCATACTTTAACTAATGAGCATGCTGGTGTGAAGGAAAACTATGAAAAACTGTCCATTTGGCATGATCTTTTTTCAGTCAACTATGAGAAGCTTATGTATGCCTATTAGAAGCTTACGTATGAGAAACTAAAAGAGGCTCATGAAGAGTTGGAGAATGTTAACCTCTCTCTCTCACTGCTCAACAAGGCTCCGAAGCTAACACTGATTTAGTTTCGCCATGCTTAACTTGTTTTGAATGAAGTAAAACTGAATCTATTTCAAAGCAATCGAAAGGAAAGGAACCGATTATCATTGATGAAATTGACCCCTCTGATGAGTAAAATCCTGCTGTTACCGAGGAATTCCTCAGGTTGAAAGTTTTGTTTGAATCATGAATGTTCAAAAGTGTTGAGGTACACCAGTACCTATGTGATATTCTTAAGAAGGCATTGCTTCATAGGAATCCTCGTAAGGAAGGTGTCGGCTTCGAATGGAAACTAAACCCCGTTGGCTCATATTGGGAACCCGAGAAGTATTCTAAAACTGTGTGGGTTCTGGCTAAAGAGAATCCTATTTATATTGCTAACCTTTCAGGTTTCAGCAGAAAAATTGATAAGGCCATTGTTGATGAATCACTTGATTCTGACTACAAACTTATCAAAAATCAGGAAGGAAAGGTTTCGTTCGAATACATTGGTACCCCACCTAAGGATGGTTTCTATAAGAGACAGATCTGGGTGCGCAAGTCTCTCATAGAGAAACTGTCCACTAACCATTCTATGCATGGAAAATTGTCGGTACCACCGAAACACTTCTATTCTCTTGAAGAGACAAATGATCCTTTAGTTCCCTAAACTAATGTTCCTCAAAAGGAATACTATCGTGTTGACGGTAATGTCTATCGTCACCGTGACAACAATGATAAGATTACTTATGCTCACCAATATTCTAACCCCTCATCGAAGAATTATGTTTATGGTGTGCTTGATGGTTTCCCTCATAGAAATACTCATGCTCATAATGTTTCCTCTGCAATTGCAAGTATTTCTGCCTCTTCTCAGTCACCTGCTCATTTGTGGGTGGTTAAGAAGAACTAATTATTTTGCAGGGAAATGTCTCTTGTGGATCCGAATGGGCCATGGACAGTGGTTGCACTAATCATATGGCCGGAGACAGAGAGTTGTTCACCGAAGAAAAACTTACTCACTATTCATAGAGATTCATTACCTTCGGTGACAACAACAAAGGAAAGGTTCTTGGTTTGGGTAAGGCTGCTATATCAAAGGATAAACATATTGACAAAGTCATGCTGGTTCAGTCTCTTTGATTAAACTCATGTAAATTTCTAACTTATGTGACATGGGTATGCTTGCATTGTTCTATGGCTCTTGTTGTGTTGTGCTTTCACAGAGTGACTACTCATTTAACTTCGAGGGCTATCATAAAGGAGATTTGTACATTGTGGATTTCCCATCTGGCCCTGCTGTATCCACCTGCTTAATGGAAAAAGCTACATCTAGGTGGCTATGGCACAGAAGACTTGGACATGCTGGAATGAAAAATTCTTCAGACTCTTGTCTCTAAGAAGCATATCATTTCCCTTAACAAAGTAAAATTCGATAAGGATTGACTCTACAGTGCCTGTGAAGCTAAAAATATTACAAAGAAACATCATTCAGCGAAGACAATCATGACTACTACCCGTCCTCGTGAATTGCTTCATATGGATCTATTTGCTCCCCAAAATTATGCTAGCCTGGGAGGTAACAAGTATGGTCTCATTATTGTTGATGATTTATCTCGCTTCACTTGGGTTTTATTTCTAGATGACAAGAGTAAAGTTGTTGAGATCTTCATGTCATTTGCAAAGAGAGCACAAAATGAATATGAACTCACATTGAAGCATATCCGAAGTGATAATGGGACTGAATGCAAGAACACTCATATCAAAGATTTTCTTAATAATTATGGCATTACTCATGATTTTTCTGCAGCTTACACACCGCAATAGAATGGTGTCGTTGAAAGAAAGAATCATACTCTTATTGAGATGGCCAGAAAAATGCTTGCTGAATACAAGACTCCTATCAGGTTCTGGGTCGAAGCAATTAATACTGCTGCCATATCATCAACAAGGTTTATCTTCATAAGTTTCTGAAGAAAACTTCTCATGAACTGGCACTTTTTAACCTTTAGTTGCCCCAAGTACACCATACGTTTAATACCTCTGTAAACAACAAGAAGAGAAGCTTGAAAGCTGTCATGGCTAGTTTGGGATGAAAGGGTTTGTGTTTTTTGGCACCGACAACGAACTGTTTTCTGGTGTCGTTGACCACCTACTTGAAGACCTTTGAAGTCCTACTCGATTGATAACCTTAGTGTCTTCACTAAGGAAAAACTGCCACTTGCTACATCATACCTTCCTCTTAGGGTTCCCAACGAGTGTGTGTGTGTGTGTGTGTGTGTATGTGAAACACACTACAAGCAATCCATCACTTAACCAAAAAGGTGTTTGGAAAGAGTTATTGCAGAACAAATACCTTAACTCCATAAAGTTATCTCAAGTAGATGCTCTTGATGAATGTCAAGTCATCCATTTCCAAGTGATGTTATTTTACAATTGGTGAAGGCCAATCGACAAGTTCCTAGGAAGTTACATATGGTTGTCTGACACTCCATTAGTTTTGAAATATCCGACCTTATATAATATTTTGTTGATAAAAGTGGATTTGAACATCCAATTCCACACGGCTTTACTAAGTGAAAAGACTAACTTGGTCGAGTTGGTTTCTAGGTTGATGTCAATTAATCAAACTTAGATGATAGATTTTGTCCAATGAAGGTTAATCACTAATGATGTCTTCTCTTTGAAGTCTATTGTAATGCCCCGCCACAACCAATACGTCCCAAACATATTTATAATTTCTGTTTGCTCCATGCATGCTTTGTGTGATATTGCTATGATCTAGATACACTTTCATACACTTTTGATCATATTTGGACTAACTTATTAACTCAGTGCACCACAGTGCCAGTTCCTGTTTTCTGCTGTTTTTCTATTTCAGGTTTCCCCCATATTAAAAGTGCTCCAAAAATTCGGGAAAAATCAGATAAAAATCAGCGTACGGGAACCTTCCGGAATCACCTGGGTGGGGCCAGAGGGCCACCAACAGGGACCCAGGCGGCCACCTGGCGCGGCCTAGGGTCTGGCCGTGCCGGGGGGCGCCTGGACCCCTGGTGGCCCCCCTGGTTGCCCCCTTCGCCTATATATTTTCCGTGACGTGAAACCCCCGAAGACAGAACCCTTTTCTCCAGAATCAATTCCGATCTCCGCCGCCATCGCCAACAAGCTTCGGGGGACCAGAATTCTTGTGCCGGCACCCTGCCAGGATGGGGAAGTGCCCCCAGATTAATCTCCATCGACCTTGCTTCCTCCCTCCATGATGCGGGAGCAGTCCCTCCTCGGGGTTGAGGTTTCTACCAGTAGTTGTGTGTTCTTCTCTCTCTCCCATGATGTGATCTTCATTGTGATCATAGGCTATGTTAATGTAGGGTGATCCCATGATATTTCCCCTTCCTCTATGTATTGGATTGATGTACTCACTTGATCTTATCTAGTATAATCCCCGAGACAATGGTGACAGCGGTCTATTGGACATGGGTTAGAAGAATATTATCATGAGTGATTTCCTCTTTTGTGTGTTGATTGAAGATTGAGAGTCTCTTGGGGCTTGTCTATGACTATCCTTGAGATATGTTGTGGTGATTGTGATACTTTTTTGGATGGCCGCGGTGAAATTGGGAAATCCATAGATTGAGAACTACGAACTCTGAGGTGTATTTTTATAGCCCTACATAATTCTCGTCCTCTCTTGACCACAAAGGAATGACCTCCGAGTACGTCTCCATTGCATGTTTTATGGGAAATATCATGTGATTAGATTATGTTAATGTTGTTGAGAGTTGCAACTAGTGAAAATATGAAGCCTAGGCCTTGTTTCCACAATTGTTACACCGTCTGTGCTCACTTTTGTCACATGTTTGCTTGCTGCACTTTTTATTACAGATTTATATTAGTTTGTTTTGCCACACCTATCACTCGTATTTTACCATCTCTTCGCCGAACTAGTGCACCTATACAACTCCTAGTTGTATTAGGTGTGTTGGGGACACAAGAGACTTCTTGTATCTTAATTGCAGGGTTGCTTGAGATAGACCATTTTCAACCTCTACTTCCCTGAGTTCGATAAACCTTAGGTCATCCACTTGAGGGAAATTGCTGCTGTCCTACAAACCTCTGCGCTTGGAGGCCCAACATAGTCTACAAGAATAAAAGTGTGCGTAGACATCAACATTCACCGGTTCCCGACCGTTACGCCTGGCGGGATCTAGACTAGCCCCACAGACCAAGACTAGTCTTTTCTGTGCACTCACTACAAAATCTGCGATCTCTTTTGACAAAAAAACGCATGACTGAGAGACAAACATCTTCGCAGTTTGTTTTTCTCTGATGGATACCGTCACCAGGTAATCCCCCTCCCGTCCCAGTGCCCGAACCAATTTCGGTGACAGTCTCGACTGATTTTAGAGGACGTATTTGGCTGTCACCGAGCCTTCTTATTTTCTGCGACAATTATACGTGTCGGCTGTCACCGGGCCTTCTTATTTTCTCCGACAGTTATACGTGTCACAGAACATGGGTTAAATTGTCAACATGATTGTATTTCAATTCTCAGCAAATAAAACAAATAAAAATATCTTAGCGTTCCAAAATAAGTATGTTCGTCGGGTTGAAGATATGAAAATTAAATAATAAATAGTAGAAAAATAGCAGTCTACAAGATTTGAACCCGGGAACCTCACGCTTTCATACGCGTTCGCCTCGGAGATTTACTAATACGCTAGTGTTAGACTTGTCAAAATATATTGTAGGACAATAATTTTCTAGTCCGTATAATAACCATTTGCGTATGATTTAGCCCAATGGCTCCATGAATTAAAAAATCAATACATGCTCACATATTATTACATAACCACCATGCATTTGCACATCAACACAACACTTTGTTTTTACATACAACAATTAAATACGATTAGAAACACTTATTATTCTACGTAATTAAGTAATACAATACACACAACATGAACGATCTAGTACGCTCCTAGTAAGAACATATGATGGATCAATCTAAATTAATCTATAATACTACTATATACACTAGTTGAACGTAGACATGCACGTTCTAGCAATTCACGACTAGTTCTTGTTCCCCCACTGGCGCTTCTAGCCGCTCGAAGTTCCTTGGTCTATCTTCTAACGGGGGCGGTGTCGTTCACACAATTCTGATGGTTCGAGAAGGTGACATAGACCACGTGTAATGATTAGGATCCTATGGTACAACTTGTAGCTCACGTACCTGTCTTTTGTTACGTACTCGAGGTGCAATGGGGATAGTGGCTTCCACTCCCTGTAGTCGTGCTTGTCCTTTGGGAGGGTCTTGTAAGAAGGGTCGATGATGTCCTCTGCAAGGTCGGACATGGAGTCTGTTTTACCGCCACCTTTGATGCGGAACTCCATTTGGATGTCGACGTGGTGCTCGTCTGGAATTAGGATCCATTCATTGCCGAGAACGATCTTGTCTCCCCTGGTGTCCACGCTAGAAAAAGTTGTCCCTTTGCATTGCAGGAAATGATCCAACGCCTGGCACCGCTCGGACCTGCAGAAGTGGTACACGAGGACATGATTGCGCATGGCGAGTTGCACGACGACGACTCCTTGTGGTTTGTAAGGGACCCGACGGGTGTACTCAATGTCGAGGCCCACGAACTTGTACTTCTCCTTATTGAGCCATTGCTCGTACATGGCTATGATTTGCTCCACGGTCTTCGACATGTAGGTGTACACCACCTCCAGCACGATGGTTCCATGGGCAGTGATTTTGTGGGTCTCCGTTGTTTGTTTCTTGTCATCCATGGCTTGCAATGAGGGAATGGGGCCGACAAAAAAGGAAAGAGAGAGGAAGAAGAGAGAAATTAATGTGCAAGAAGAATGCGATCGATATTTTGCGCTGCATAATATGGAAACCGCGATGAAATGCAGTTACCAGGAAGGTTTCGTGGTTCCAGGAATCAGACGCTGGTTTGTTTTTTGGAGGTTCCAGAAATCAAGCATTTGTTTGTGTTTTTGGAGGTTCCAGGAATCAGGCGCCTAATTGTTTTTGTTTTTAATTTTAGTTTCCTCAGTATTGAACGAAAAAGTATATGGTAACTGAGTATCGAACGATAGACGTCGAGATGCAGTACATATTGCATTGCCAGTGCGGTATAATTATGAATTTTGTCTATTTTTTTGAAGCTTTTGTTTATTTTTAGTGTAACAGGGTTGCCAGACTTATGTTTTTTTTGAAGCTTTCTAACTGGAGGGTAAAGCACCCCCCAGTATTTTATTACCAGGAACACAATATTTACAAATGTACAGAAAAAGCTTCAAAAAAACACCACTCAAGGTGGAAGGAAATCAATCCATCTAAGCAGGAGATCCTTAAATCTAGGCTTAATTCTATAACTAAGCAAGGATAAGTCATGAATGAAACCAACCCTCCACTTAGCAAAGGAGGGCCTGACATGCTTGAAACATTTTGCATTCCTGATCAACCAGATGTTCCACCAAGCTGTAAACACCACTTCAGCAAAGAAGGGTTTATCGAAGGACTCCTTGGCACTCTTGGCAATCTGAATCATGTCATCACCATGGTTCCAGTCAATTTGAAGGTATGCCCATACTCTAGCACTGAAATTACACTGGAAAAAGAGGTGATCTCTGGTCTCCAAATGTTGTGTATGGCAAAGCACACACTCCGGACCATCCTGGATGTTCCAATGTCGTCTGACCAGCATGTCCTTTGTATTGAGACGATCCATGATCACCAGCCAAGCGAAAACTTTTGTCCTTAGGATGCAACAGGATTTCCAAATCCAATTTAGAAGAGGATTTGCCTGTATAGGATCATGCACCAGTCGGTAGACTTTCTTAGCAGAGTATTGTCCTTTGCCATTCAACCTCCAAGTCCAGCAGTCCTTTATTGTATCACCATTTTGACTTGGTAGCATTAGCTGCATCTCAGAGAGCTCCTGGAAGGCCTGTGCAGATAGGGGCAGATTGAAAAGCTCGGTGAGATCAGTTATCTCCATGGCCTCTTTAACAGACAGAAAAGGATCCTTAGCAAAGGAGAACAATCTTTGGAACTTCTGAGCTAAAGTGGCATTACAGGTCCAAGAATCATTCCACAGCAAAACAGAGTCACCAGTACCAACTTTAACCTGGGACACAACCACAAAAGTATCCATCAATTTGGCCACATCTTTCCACCAAAAAGAACCACAGAGCTCAGTTTCATGGGGCACTCTTTCATGGTAATATGAATTCCATACAAGAGAGACCCATGGAACATCCTCTTTGTTGTAAAATTTGTGTAAGTGTTTCATCAACAGGGCCTGGTTCTGCAACTGTAAATTGAGGATGCCCAGACCACCCTTGTTTTTTGGTCTACATACTAGATCCCAAGCATCAAGTGATTTACCAGAATCCTGTCCATACTTTCTCCAAAGACATTGTCTCTGGATCCTCTCCAATTGCTTGATGATCCCAGCAGGAATGTGCAAATAACAAAGGTAGTAAATAGGCATGGAAGAAATCACAGAGTTTAGCAGCTGCAGTTTGCCCCCTTGAGTTAGGAAGAAGGAACTGGCAGTAAGCCTCCTTTCCATGCAGTCCACTAGGGGAAGCAGATCCACAATTTTTTGCCTGGTGGTGCCCACAGGCAGCCCCAAATAAGTGAAAGGGAGTTTCCCCACTTGACAACCAAAGACATTGGCCAACTCCTTGATAGTGACCTCACTTATATTGATGGGGATCATGGAAGATTTGTTGTAATTGATATCCAGACCAGTCGATTGGGTGAAATCTTGAAGTGCTTCCTTGAGTCTTAGGACTTGTGATGACTCTGCTGGCATAACTAAAATTGTATCATCAGCATACTGAACAATTGGGAAATCAGTATCATGGCATGGAATGGGCAAGCTGAGATGCCCTTTCCTCAGAAGATCATTGACCACAGATTGTAGTAAATCAGCAGCCAGCACAAAAAGCAAAGGGGATAAAGGATCACCCTGTCTGAACCCCGTTTTACATTTAAACTGTCTACCTGGTATGCCATTTAGAAGCACAGATGAAGACCCAGAATCCAACAACTGCTGTACCCAGATTCTCCATTTTAATGGAAAACCTTGTGTTTTAAAATTTCTAAGATGGCATCATGCTCTATAGAATCAAAAGCTTTCTCAAAATCAATCTTGAGCAAAATTAAGGGTCTTTTGGAATGGTGGCACTGATGCAGATATTCCAAAGTCCAAGCAATACAGTCCTGGATGGACCTCTCCTTGATAAATCCATATTGATTTTTGTGAATGCATCTCCTGATGTCCTTCTGTAGCCTGTTAGCAGCCATCTTAGTCAGGAACTTAATGCCCACACTAGTGAGGGAGATAGGCCTGAAATCATTCACTGTCTCAGGAATGGCTTTCTTGGGGATAAGAGTGATGAAAGATCCATTTAAGCCTTCTAAATCAGCATTACCACTGTGGAAATCTTCAGCCAACCTGTAAAAGTCATTGCAGATTATAGTCAAGATTTGAGGAATCTCCCATTAAAACCATCAGGTCCAGGTGACTTATCATGTGGCATGAACTTGATTGTATCATCCATTTCTTTCTTATCAAAAGGTGCAACCAGAGCTTCCAGGCCATCCACAGGATCAAGTAGATCATTTAGGTTGCAGACCATTATAATACCCTTGGCTATCCCCATTCTATTTTTAAAAGAAGTCCAAAAGGCATTAGCCAGTAAAGCATGAGAGGAACAGGTAGTTCCATCAGCTAGCTGAAGAGAGGCAATTGAATTTCTTCTATGTCTCTTAGAGGCCATTGCTTGAATTTTTTTGGAATTCTCCTCCCCCACTTTGACATATCTCTGTGTGCATCTTTTCTTCCAGTACATATGTTGCCAATGTAATATTTTCTACATATGCAGCTTGACAATTCTCCTAAAATTGGATTCAGGTATAGTAAGTTTCCTGAGCTCCTCCAAACAGTCAAGGAGAAAAATGACCCTGTTGCACTTGGAAATAAGTAGCTTGAAGCTAGAGAATTTTTTTTGCCAGAGTTTGAGTGCCCTCCTAAGTCTCTTGAACTTATCCAAAATTCTAGCCACAGAATGATCTTTAGAGCACCCAACATTCCAAGAGGCTTTTACACAATCTAAAAAGCCAGGCATCTCCACCCAGAAGTTTTCAAATCTGAAAATGTTAGCTTTTGGGATGGAGGTGTTGATAGATACCACGCAAGGTACATGGTCAGAGGCAGTTCTAGCTAATGGCAGCACTTGAGTAGAAGGGTAAGATAGGATCCAATTAGCAGAGGTGAAGAACCAATCCAGCTGCTCCAGCAAAGGATTATCCTACATATTGGACCATGTAAATCTTCTACCTTTCAGAGGTAGTTCCAACAGCCCCAGATGACCAATTATCTCATTGAATATGAACATGTCATTGACATCTCCTCCACGCAAATTCCTATTATCTAAAGACCTGATGAAATTAAAATCCCCAAGTAAAAGCCAATTAGCATCAAAAGGGATAGAAAGATGATAAAGTCAGTCACAAAATTATCTCTTTGCTGTTGCTCACAGGGACCATAAACATTCACCAGAGTCCAGGATTCAGCATTATGGGAAGAAGTGAACTGAATCACCATCCCAAAAGGTGTGGTATCCATTAGTTGCCCATGAAAGATAGATGAATTCCATATGGTCAAAATTCCCCCAGAAGCCCCTCTCGAGGGGATCACAGCAAATTGGTCAAACCGCCTGGGGCAAAAGGATTTAATGAAATTGTGGTCAACAATCTCACATTTGGTTTCTTGCAGGCAGATAACTGCACACTGACTATGCTCAATTTTCTCCCGAACTGCACTTTGTCGAGCTGATGAGTTCAGACCACGAACATTCCAACAAAGCACTTTCCAATCTCTAGTGGTTGTATAATTCATGTAGGGGAGCAGAAAGGAAAAGTAGGATAACCATAAACATTACAGTTATCGTCCAGTCACATAGAGAACACCACGGGCCAAAAAAACGCTGCCCATTAACAGTATCACAAGCGGCCAAATTAGAGGCTTGCCACACCCAGATAACATAAAGGTAATTAAACATCATCATTAGCCCCCTGGGATGCAGATGATGAGGCAGCCATAAGCTGCTCCTTCGTTAGAAGAGACGGATCGATTTGCAGGTCCGCGCCAATGGTCTGAATGACCCTGATTGGAGTGGGTGGCACCACCTGCTCATCCTGTTGGGCTGGGCCTTGGGCTTCTCCTTGGGGCTCTTCCTCCATCACCAAATGGATGGGCTTGGCCTTGGGATTCTTCCGTTTTGGAGCCATAGGGAGCTCAGCCAGAGTTCCCGCCTTAAAGCCATCCCGCTTGATTGCGCTCCTGGTGCAGCGTCTAACATAAGTGTCGACCACCGGTGTTGCCCTCTTCTTGCGCCTTGGAGCAGGCACCCTTGCTAGCGGTGGGCTGGAAAAGGTGACTGTCTTGGGAAGCTCAACTTCAGGCCATGAAGGGCGCGAAGAGTGTGAACCTGCATCATCCTCAATAAAAATAAGTGAAAGTTCCCTGGAACTCTCATCAAACGCCATGCTCCAAGATCTCTTGGAACAAACCAGAGGGAGAGCTGGGCACACGTTTAGACTCCTGGGGATCTATAGGGAGCAGAGTTCAGGCATCACTCTGGAGAAAGCCCTGCTCCATTGCATTTCCGCGGGAAATTCAGGACCAACAGCAATTTTGATCATCCCCACAAACACTTGTTGCGGAGGGAGAGGTGGTGGGGCATATGGAACCATTGCCAAGATGGGTTCCTCCTCAACTGGCTGCTGAAGCACTAGCTCATCATCAGGAATGTTGACAACTTCTATCATTGGTTGTTCCACCGAATCAGAAGGTTCAGGATGGTCCAGTACCATGGACTGTTGATCCTGATCAGGGGCCTCCTGCTGATTCTGGTTCTCCAGCTGTTGTTCTGCAGCCTCACCCCAAACCGCATTTCCCCAACCCGGAGGATCCTGTGGAGGAGGAACATTGTCCGGAGCTGGTGCAGGGACTTCATTCCAGCCAATCGCCGGGAATTGGGCGAGCACCCATGAAATGTTATCTGGCACTAGCTCCCCAGGCAGAGGATGTGGGTTCCCATTGAGGGCATTGGGTCCTCAGCTTGCGGCATTTGGTTCGCCCAATCTGCTCCTAAGATATAGCAGGTCGCCGTCCAGTTGACTCTGTTCCCTCCCCATTCAGCATAATCCCCAAAAACTACATCTCGTGGAACCAGCTCGTTGGAAGGGAAGGATGCATGAATAATCGAGCGCACCAGATAGGGATCATCAGAGTTCTAAGAGTGAAATTTACCAAAAGTATTAATGGCCTCTGACAGATTCTTGGTGTTGCGGTAATCAAGAGGAACTCCCACAAGCATGAGCCAACCCGTACGGAAATCATCCGCACCACGGAAACCAGCACCCTGGTCGTGGTTATAAAAACGCACAAATCTATCATCGCCGAGATCAAAAGGGGGGTGCTGTGTGAGAGTGTACCTAACCGCTGCATCCCGGACTTGAAAAAGCCCCACTCCCAGAAACCATGGTTGCACCGAGCGCACCATAATGCCGCGGGCCTGGAGGAAATCCGCAATCTCTTCACGGGCTGGCCCCAAAGCTTCAGGTGGTGGCGGCGGCATGATCTCTGCCACCATGAAGTCCTCGTGTCGCCGCTCCGGCCTTGCCCCCGCAGTGACAAAGGTGCGCGGCAGCCTATTGGGCCCACCATCCACGATAAGATGGCCGGAGGGGAGGTACCGATGGGGGTCAAGCTCATAGACCGCCATGGATGTCGAGCTGGGAGTGCAGCGCGAGCAGGGCGGAGCGGTGAGGTCGATTGGAGGCGGCGAAGCGCAAGCGGCAGATGGGGTTTTCTCCTCGGAGACGCTTGGGCAGAGAAGAGAGGTGGCGCGAGTCCCAATATGAGAGGAAGAGTCCGGTATGTACTCAATGGATTGCGTGTGAATAGGCCTCCAGACGCGTCCCTCTCTACGTGCAATCGCATCGCAGTCACGTCTACGGTGGCCCACGCGGTTGCATGCCATGCAGAGGCATTTAGACGGACAAGACGATGACAGGTGGCCCTGAATGTTGCAGATAGAGCAGGTCATGATCCGGGCCACCATGTCATCCACCATCGCTTCAAACGCATCAGTAGAAGACTCACCCAACGTGGTGGAGGGAGAAGCCTGCATCGAATCTTTTTGTTTCTCCTGTAGGGAAACTCCAGATATGGATACATGCTGATTGCCCCAAGAAGGCGAGGCACATATGTTTAAAGATGGCAGAAGATTCCGTTGCACCGTATCCGGAAGAGAATCCTTATCACCTGCAGAAGATCCGGGATCCCCCATGGAAAGTGGAACTGTTCCAAATTGAATCACCGGCGTTGCCGCCGTCTGATGAACAACCAAAGGTGGCGACGGCGGAAGACATTCATCCGGGAGAAGATCATAGCCTGCTTGAATCAAATCCTTACGTGCCTCGGGGTGTACCCTCATATTATAGCTTTTGCAGGCATGATAATCGATTATAGTAGCAAAACATAGGGTTTTGGACCTAGAAGGCCCAACCTTCATCGCCGACTTCTTTGGATTCGCACGAAGTGCATTCATCCCTGCTTGGGCACGTTTCTTGGATGGACTTACCAATGTCCATTCCTCCTTGCATTGCTTCTGCCAAAGCTTGAACTCATAGATCCATTGAGGCCCTCCATAATTCCAAAGATAAAAGTAACAAATAAACTTCGGAGAGACAAACTTCCTGCGCTTAGTTAGCATAAAACCAACATGTTTGTTAGCAACCGTGAAGGAGAAAACACGATCACGTATAGAAGAAACCTTGAGCGCATCACATCGACCGCCCGTAATGGACTCAAGAGCAACCGCCGCGGAATCTTCATCCAACTTGAAAGACGTTCGGCCAAACGCCACCACCATGGTGAAATGGCCCGAATGCATGGTGGGATGCACCGTAGAGAAGAAACTACGTCGAACCTCCTCAGAGAACTCCCTTCCAGGAGCCAGATCCAAACCCATCTGGAGGGCTGCATAGACCGCCATGAGATGGCTACCAATGCAAAGAGGAGGAGACGCCGGAGACGATGATCGGAGCCAAAGGTTGAGGAAGAGGCCCGATCAACGAGGATCTTGGATGAAGAGGCTAGGGTTTAGGGGTGGCGACGTGGGGGGTGGGAGAGATCTTCCGGTGCGCCATGTGGGAGAGCCAAAAACGCCAGACTTATCTTCTCTGCATGCATGGTTCATATCGTTGCCTGTCAATGGCATGGAGGGCACACCACGTTTTAATGGCGCAGAGTTTCATTAAATGTGGACAGGCCGGCCTCTAGCCAACTTCCCCACAACCATTAACTCCACCAAGACCACCACCCTTTGCTATAAGATTTCCATTGCCATGAACAAATAGCTCATCCTCATATCCCACATCCCCCTCCACATTGCCATGGTGTAATAGTTCAACCCTTTCCCCCCCACATCCACCATATCTCTCCCCATCGCCCTGGCCAGAGCCAAATAACTCCCTTCCAGTTCGCCACCTTATAAGCGGCCAAACTAGGCGCCAGTCTTGGAGGAAATGTCCGCGAAGGAGGATCCTGTCACCTTCTGGCAGCATCTTCAGGAGAGAGCTCACCCACGCAGCTCGTGGTCGACACCACCAGCTTGCTTATTGCATCGCGTAATGGAGCCAAATGAGGTGGACACAACGTGTCATTTGGCTCCATTAAGTGAAGCAACAGACACGTTTGGTGCAATACAAGGATGACATGCCATGCCGCGGTCGTACCGGCATGGTTACATGAGGCCATGGTTTATCACATATACATGTCCATGTGTGCAACATTCAGCATCAAGGCGGTGAAGTGCGCACAACTACTATAGTCACCTCTTACCGCTTGCGGGGAACAAGTAGTGCAGTCGCCTCTTTGAGGGGGGGGGGTGAACAATCGCTCGATGTACTTTCCAATAGTGCTAAAAAGAAAGTCTTGAAGTGCTTTTAGTATTTCTCAATGAATGAAGATCTGTTTAGAAAGTGATCAAAAGGTACATACATTAAATTGCAACACACACATTTACATAAAAATGTTGTTTGTGAAGTTATATACATTCCGTATGCTGTACTGACTTTGAAGAAAATGTTGCTTCGATCAAAATATTTTTCCTGATTGATTCAAAATACAATTGGAGAGAAAGTTTTAGTAAATAGAACATAACAGTGAAGTGTATAAAAGGAAGGCCGAGTAATTTACACATATTAAATCCTCTACTGCCTCTAGATGTACAATTCAAAAATATATCAACAATGGAAACTTCACTCTTAATACTCTGCTTATTAGATTTAACTATCTCAAGATAAACTACTGTCCTATGTGGATCCCCAAACTGTGCAAATCTACCTCTTCTCCGTCAATATCAGTGAATAAGTACATCGGATAAACACCAATTAGAAACTTGGAATGAGTTACAAAGATAATTGTATCAGCTTGTGATCCCCAAAACGCTTTCCCAAAGCCAAGTCTTTTATCTGTGTATAAGGGTACCCTTCTCTAGAAAAGACCCCTCTCTGCCACACCTGAGAGATAATGTATGGGTTTCACTTGTTCCTTCTAATTATTTGATGAAGGCTAACTAATCATGTAATACGGAACAGGCCGCCATGCTGCCAGAGAGCGGTCAAATGCGCATGATAGGTCCTCGCAAAAGAAGAATACCATTATGCATAGATCGATCTTGGCTTTGGGAAAACAATTTTGAGGGGGCATGTTTCTCGAAGGTGTAAATCTGATGTATTTATGCACAACTGTGGAAGGAGGAAACATATATTTGCACAGGTTGGGATCCATATGAGGACCGTAGTTTCTATTCATATAGTCAAATCTAATAAGTCAAATTATAAGATCGGTGCTGCAGTTTTCTAGATATAGAGTGTAATTTTCCATTGTTGATTTTTCTTTTGAAAACAACATCTAAAGAAAATTGAAGATTTAAGATGGGTAAATTTTTCTCGGACATCTTTATATATCTTGCACTAATATGTTCTATTTGTATTTTTCTCTCCAGTTGTATTACGAATATCTCGGGCTACCTTGTATATCTGCCACTCTCACTGGCTCACTGCAATAGACCAGAGGAATATTGTCATAACTACGTTGCTAGATCTGTTAATATCTAAGACATTGGGAAGGTTCATTACAGAGCGAGGTAAGCTCACCAAGATCTGGTCGACGGTGGAGGTGGAAAATGTCCGGTGGGTGAGGAAGGTACATCACATCTGCGGCGGCCCGAAGGAGTTGACGGGGGCGGCGATAGATATCTCCCATGGTGCCGCCGGGGAAGGATGAGATGCTCTAGGCCGGGGCGGCGTCGAGGGCGGAGTCGATGCCGACATCGACAATGACACACATCATCCCAATCTACGGCGGCGAGGGGGAGGGGGCGAGGCGAGGTTCACGGATAAGACTGTCCCATCCTCCTAGCTCGACACCCCCAGCCCTCCAATAACCTTGATCGGGTGGGCGAACAACACAGAAGCCGTCCATCTTGCATCGAGGGACCATGAATGAACACACCTGTTCAAGAACTATGGATATGGAAATATTAACATGTTCTTTACAAATTGCACCTATTTTTGAACTATATTTGTGTTGGATTCATTAGATTTAATGAAAGATATAAAGAAACCCCAAATGGTGACATTGTAATAGTACTCTCAAGCGCTGTTCAAGATATCTTCTGATATTCCCATAAATCCTCCGGTTTATCCCTTCTCGGTGTCTGACCTGAGAATATTAATCCACCGATAAATTGGTTGATATGCCGATAAATCACCCGATATGCCGATAAATCACTCGGTTTACCCCTTACCTTGGGTCAACCGATAAGCTCCCGATAAGAGATATCCCCAACATTGCTCTCAAGAGATATTTGGAAAAGATCTTATTTATATATATATATATATATATATATATATATATATATATATGGTGGGTCTATTCTACTAACATCCCTTAAGACATTATTCTACTAACCTTTCTTATTCCGCTAACACATGTACAACACGAAGATAAAATACAGATCAACCATCAGCCCAAAAAACCACGCCAGTCCTCCCATGACCATCTTCCTCGTACACACCCACCTTCTCCCACCTTCAGACCGGGGCATCCCCAGCCACGCCTCCTAGAGCCGGATCCGGCCGTCTACCGCTCCTAGCACACCTCCTGGCGCTGGATCCACGCTGCCGCATTGAAAGTGCAATCATGCACTTAATCATATTTTGATGTTGATGAAACTATACATATAGAGGACTAATACTGTTTGTCAAGTGTATCTCAGGTTTTAGTCCTCGGTTCGTTGTGATGGTGGATCATAGAGCATTGATATCTACAATTGCTCAAGAGATGGAACCAATGAATTTGAAGCGTAAGCTTTTTCCGTTTATCTTGAGTATAGGTATCCCCGCACTATTAAGAGGGTTCAGTGTGTGTACTGTTTAAGTCTTGCTCAAACATCTCGCAAAACAAATGAATTTCTTGTCACACACTCATTTAGACAAGCCTGCTGAATATACACACATCGGACGTCCGGTACCTAATGCTCTCGGACGTCCGGTCACCGCCGGACTAATGGTCCGAGAGGTCAGTGGGCTTTTGCCCTATTTCATCGGATTTCTGGTCCCTGTCGGACGTCCGGTGGTCGGACGTCCGGTTGGCGTCGGACTAAGGATCCGAGGGGTCAGTAGCGTTTTTCAATGTTTTATCGGATTTCCGGCGCTCATCGGACATCCGGTCATCGGATGTCCGGTATCCGTCGGACGTCCGGTACCTGTTGTGTTCTTCTACGCATGCAGTGTATTAGTGAGTGTCCGGTGCAAACCGGACGTCCGGTATGCACGTACCGGACGTCCGGTCCGAACCGGACGTCCGATACTTATGCAGGCAGAATGCTCCAACGACCACTTCTGGCCTTGGGCTATAAATATGCCCTCTCCACCACTTGAGAGGGTTGACCACTTCATTTGCAACACGCCCAAGAACACAAGTGCTCCCTCTTACTCTCTCCCTCACCAAATCTCAGACCCCGGAGAGCCCCGTGAGAGTTCTTGACGGATCTTTCACCCCGTGATAGATCCTCCCCTTCCCCATCTTTCTACCAAAGAAAATCGCGTTTTGAGAAAGTCTTGAGCTTTACCCATTGATCTTGTTACTCTTGGAGGTTGGAGACTCCTAGACGGGTAGGATTTCTTTGGTGAGGAATCGAACATTGTGATTACCCCCGTTGAGTTTGTGAGGGTTTGGTGACCACCTTTAAGGTCAACCGGTAGTGGTTGGGAATCGCCTTCGTGGTGATATCTCAAGGGGAATAGAGTGAGCCTTCGTGGCATTGGTGTGCCTTCGTGGTTTCACCCACTCTCTCCGAACGGTGAGTAGCTTCCCTCCAAGGAAGTGAACATCGGGATACATCGTTGTCTTCGCGTCATTCGGTTAGCCCTACTCTTTCCCCTTATTACTTGTGCTACCGTACTATTTGCCCCTCACTTGCTTTAGTATATTGTGCTTATTGTTTATCTTGTCATAGCTAGGTAAACCTTGCAATTTTTAGGCACACCTTTATCTTCCGCATTGTTGCCTAAAATTGTTAAGTAGTGTTAAAATTTGTAATAAGACCTATTCACCCCCCTCTAGGTCTATCTCGATCCTTTCAATTGGTATCAGAGCCTCGTGCTCTATTATTGTGGCTTAGCCGCCCTAGAGCGAGATGACCAAGAATGTCATCCCCAAAAGTTCGGGCGCCAATGTGGAGGAGGTCGCAATTGCTGCGGATGCCGCTAGTTCGGAAGCCGAGAGATTGGCTGCCGAACAAAGGGCCGCCGCACAAGCTGTGTTTCCTCCTTCCACGGGGCATGTTAGTTATCAAATTGAGGATCCCAAGTTATTCATCTCCGGAGATATGGAAAAATCCTTGCAAAAGGCTTTGTACAATCAAAGGAAGGAAATGGAAGCCTCCTTTGCAAGATTGAAGGCTTCAACATCGGAGTCACAAACGTCAAGTGGTGCGGCCCCTAGGTCCCCACAAGCGACCTTTGTACACCCCGGTTCCGAGGCTCCCTTGCAAAGAGGTGGTTGATGTCTACGCACGCTTCTATTCTTGTAAACTATGTTGGGCCTCCAAGCGCAGAAGTTTGTAGGACAGCAACAATTTCCCTCAAGTGGATGACCTAAATCGAACTCAGGGAAGTAGAGGTTGAAGATGGTCTCTCTCAAGCAACCCTGCAATTAAGATACAAGAAGTCTCTTGTGTCCCCAACACACCTAATACAACCAGGAGTTGTATAGGTGCACTAGTTCGGCGAAGAGATGATAAAATACGAGTGATAGGTGTGGAAAAGCAAGGTAATATAAATCTGTAATAAGAAGTGCAGCAAGCAAACATGTGACAAAAAGTGAGCACAAACGGTGTAACAATGGTGGAAACAAGGCCTAGGCTTCATACTTTCACTAGTGGCAACTCTCAACAACATTAACATAGTCTAATCACATGATATTTCCCATAAAACATGCAATGGAGACGCACTCGGAGGTCATTCCTTTGTGGTCAAGAGAGGATGAGAATTATGTAGGGCTACAAAAGCACACCTCAAAGTTCGTAGTTCTCAATCTATGGATTTCCCAATGTCACCGCGGCCATCCAAAGAGAGTACCACAATCACCACAACATATCTCAAGGATAGTCAAAGACAAGCACCAAGAGACTCTCAATCTTCAATCAACACACAAAAGAGGAAATCACTCATGATAATATTCTTCTAACCCATGTCCAATAGACTGCTGTCACCTTGGCCTCGGGGATTATACTAGATAAGATCAATTGAATACATCAATCCAATACATAGAGGAAGGGGAAATATCATGGGATCACCCTAGATTAACATAGCCTATGATCACAACGAAGATCACATCATGGGAGAGAGAGAGAAGAACACATAGCTACTGGTAGAAACCTCAGCTCCGAGGGAAAACTACTCCCGCTTCATGGAGGGAGGAAGCAACGTCGATGGAGATGAATCCGGGGGCACTTCCCCGTCCCGGCAGGGTGCCGGCACAGGAATTCTGTCCCCCCGAAACTTGATGGCGATGGCGGCGGAGATCGGAATTGCTTCTGGAGAAAAGGGGTCCGGAATCAGGGTTTCCTCCGCGGGGGTAAAAATAGGGCCAAAGGGGGGCACCAGGGGGCCACATGGCAGCCAGAAGGGCAGGTGGCGCGGCCTAGGGTGGACCCGCGCCGGGCACCCTCCTGGGCCCCTGGTGGTGGCCCTCCTGCCATGTCTTGGTTATTCCGGAAGCTTCCGGAGCGCTAATTTTTTATATAATTTTTCCGGGATTTATTGGGCACTTTAATTATTGGAAAAACCTGAAATACAAAAACAAGAGAAAACAGGAACTGGCAACTGGGTGCACTCAGTTAATAGGTTAGTCCAAATATGATCAAAAGTGTATGAAAGTTCAAGCAAAACATTGCAAAGTCACACAAATCATGCATGGAGCAAGCAGAAATTATAGATACGTTTGGGACGTATCAACATCCCCAAGCTTAATTCCTGCTCGTCCTCGGGTAGGGAAATGATAACAAGTATAATTTTTGTGGCGACATGCCACACAACCATATAAGGACTTTTTAAGTAAAGGAATCAAAGCATGCAATTCAATTCAAGTCTTAACAAGCAAGAGTCTATATTAGTATTGACACAAGCAACAAAAGAACAAAGGGTGCAAGAGCTCTCGCTGTCCGTGACTCGAATGTCTCCTGATGGTGTTTGCGTGCAAGCAGGGGACTGGGAAAAAGAGAGAAAAGGTTTTTGAGAACAACTATCTACTTAAGATTCACACTTGGTCTCCTTTGGATTCTTATCTTGACTCGTCCCCAGACCACTAGCCAGGTACAAGTCAAACTGATCCACTCCGTTTCGATATTTTGAGCACTCATGCAATGGATGAGCGTGAGCAAGAAAGTTGACACCTAAAAGGTGAAACAGAAAGAAGGTGGAGGAGGAAGACAAAAAGGTGTGAAAGGCTCACATCAATGAGGACAATCATAGGCGAGAGAAGGCCATATGATAGATATGATGTGAGGAGTAGGGATTTCCATGCAACGGATGCACATGTGAGCTAAAAGCTCTCCAAGGTAAGTAGTGGGGGTGCATCTAACTTGCTTTCTCAAGAAGACCTAGAGCTCGTTTGAGGAGGCTCATCATTGGAATATACAAGCCAAGTTCTATAGTGTGAAAGTCCCCACATAGCTATATGCATGATGATGATCTCTATGTAGTACAAGGGATAGAGGATGAAGTACTAGTGTGGATATCTCAAAAGGAATAGTAGTGTGCCCCCTTCTCTCTTTTTATTTTTATTTTTATTTTTCTCTCTTTTTTTTTGGTGGCCTCAATGGCTCTTTCTATTTAACTCTCATTTGTCCTCTTTGGGATCTTTTGATTTTGTCCTCTTTGGGATCTTTTCCTCACTTTAGGGGCAACACTCTACATTTTACAAGAATATAGGAGATCTTTCACACTTTACAAAGGTAATCACATAAAGAAGATATAACTATCATGATGCAAATGTATGCCTTTGCCAGGATAGCAGGATATGCAATGATACTAGCGCGTCATGTAGCAATGATTAGGGCAAGGCCAAACTAGCATGCGGCTCATCGATCAAGCAAGTAGCATGTATGACATGAGGATCAAGTCATGAGAAGGTGGATGCTGCATGTCAATGTATCTCGGAAAGGCTATGGAAATGCCTTGTAGGTAGGTATGGTGGCTGTTTTGAGGAAAGATATAAGGAGGCTTATGATGACAGAGCGTATCGTGCCAAGGTTTTGGATGCACCGGCGAAGTATGCGCCAACTCTCAAGGTGAGAAAGGGCAATGCACGGTACCGAAGAGGCTAGAAAAAGTATAGGTGGGTGGAAGTGTCAACTTCTGAATACTCACATTAGTCCGAAGAACTCATGCACTTATTATCGGTAACTCTCAATCTAATCAGGAGGTTCACAAAGAGACAGGTCCCCCGAGGAGGAGTGTATGGGGGTTTGATTATCCTTGCCCATCCTCGACTCATGGTACGTGAGTGTACTCTAATATTCGAACCCTCCAGAGGTTAGTGATCCATCTTGTAGCTAGAGTTATCAACAGGGGTTTTTGGTTTTCGAAAAACACACGGATTGCCCAAAATACGACATCTATCACTAATAGGCTCGAGCTCTTGACACCGAAAGTTCAAACATTACTCTAGTCAATACCTCAAAACTATTGCAAGTTACTACTATAAAGAGAATAGCAACTTCAACTACCTACTTTCTAGTCAAGACACAAAACTCAGTGCAACAGGAAAACTCTCTAACAAGATAAAACATGCAACCTATAGAAAGTTCAACCTGAGACAAAAGAAAAACTCTAGAAGAAAACTAAAGCACTACAACTAAACAGGGTAGCAGCTAAGAAAAGAAAAACAACAACTCACAGCTAAGGAAATAATCATGCAAATCCTATGAGGAGTTCTAGTTCAAACGGAGCGTGTTTCTCTCCCACACAAAGTAAGACGGGATCTAACTTGTTATGAACAGCAAGCAAAGCTAAAGAAAACTAAAAAAAACCCTAAGAGAGAGACGCTCCAAGCATAGCACATAACGCATGAAGTGATAAAGATATAGTGAGACGAAGGACGAACTGATGATTGTTGATGGAGAAGGGGATGCACGGGGGCATCCCCAAGCTTAGACGCTTGAGTCTCCTTGAATATTTGTTGGGGATGCATGGGGGCATCCCCAAGCTTGAGCGCTTGACACTCCCGAATCTTCTTTCATCATCTTCCATCGCACACTTGAAAACTCCCTTCATACATAACTCATCATAAGCTGATTAGAGAAGTTAGTACCCTTAATAAATAATTTTTCCCACTGGATATAAAGATATTCTTGAAGATATACTGTTTCTCAAGATTGCCAAAAAGTTTTTTCAAAGAAAAAGCAAGCTTAAGGTTTGCAAAAGTTAGGATCCCACTGAAAATTATTATGAGAGGGGAACATATGCTTATAGATATTTCAATAATATCAAGTTACCTCTCTTTATGTTGAAGGTTTTGAAGTTGCACTTATTTTTGCTTCCTCTGCTAATATCTTTATACTTCAATGAGTTATTTCTCTACAAGATCCCTTTGCATAGGAAGCATGTTAGACTTAAATGTGTTTGTTATTTGCTTCTTGATGCTCTCTTTTGTTCTTCAACTCTTATTCCTTATTCCTATGAGAGCATCATTAAAATCTTCAGCCTATCTTTATGGCTATAAAGAAAGAGCTATAGGGAGACAACCCTTGTTATCTTTAGTTTGAGTTTTTACTTTCTGTTTTTAGTGGTCTTGATGATTGTTACTACTGTAGCAACATCATTGTATCTTTATTTTCAATCTTTGTGCGAAGTCTAGCCTCCGATTGCAAGAAAGTTCAAAAGTTGTGACATGCTGTCCATAAAACAGATTCTGTCCTTGGAAGGAAAAATTAGCCTAAAATCACCAGATCATCTTTTTGATCTGAATTGTTTTGACAGCATGCTCCATACAATTGACTTTCGAGCTTCTGTTCTGAGTTTTTTGATTCGAGTTGCAGAAGTACCCCTAAAAAATTCTTTACTACCTGTTGTTCTGTTTTTCACAGATTCTGCCACGTTTTGTCTCCATGAATAAACTCAACAATATAAGTATCACATAAAGAATTGTTACCATGATCCACATGCAAAAGGGTACTCTTACTCTCCACATAAGCATAATCTTTCTCATTGGTAATAGTGGGAGTAGGACTATCATAAACAACTTGAACACTATAGATTAATTGTGTATTAGGAAGATGGTGTTCAACAAGGGAGTAATTCCCTCCATGATTATGACAAGTTTCATAAGGATAATTTCTCCTTATGTCATAGGTACCTTTATAATCACTAGAGATAGGAGTTATAACATCATCATAGTAGATAATAGCATTATCATTGCTAGAAACTATATTTGTAAACATGTTATCTTTATTCTTACTAGCAAAATAATTATCAATTACCACATCACTAATGGGTAAAGGACTTGCAATCCTATCATCCCCAAGCTTAGAGCTTTCCATATCATCACTCTCAGAGTTAGTACCAAAAAGATTTTCAAGATCATAAGTAGCATTATCATCATTTTCCCAATCACAAAAAGTAACATGCATATCATAATCAAAATCATCTTCAATAGTGCCTACGGACTTAACATCAGGATAATAATGAATGCAATCAAGCTCACCGTCCTCCAAAAAATTCTGTCCGTTAGGATAAAAATTGATTCGAGGGATATGCTCAGGCCAGGTTGATACCAATTCTTCTTCCTTCTTGCTCCTCTTCCTCCTCCTCTTCTTTTTCTTCTTATTTACCTTAGGAGGGAGTGGTTGGAGATGAAGCTTCTCCACATATCCTGGTTTATCATTAGAAACAATAGGGGAAACTTGGGAGAAACTCTCCTTTTTATTAGTAGAGATATAAGAGACATTGTTATACTTTGGTAAAGTTCACTCCTTTCTAATCTTACTTATGTAATCATTTTCATGGCAATTAACAACACAATAGAGATGGCAATTTTGCAAAGTGTTGCTAATTCCTAAGGCATTAACATCTAGCCAGGAAGTCTTTTCTGATAACTCTTCACACATCAAAAATAACATAAGTTCATCATAAAGATCAGAAGTGATCATGTTATCACACAACTGATTAACAGTTATGCTTTGAAAGTTCATGCATTGAAAATTAAAGTGACCCTCTATGCAGCAAAGTTCAGAAGTAAAAGGATAAATGTCACACAATTCTCTAGCAATTTCATTTAAATCTTTGACCCAAGTTATTGTTCTTTCATGCTTATGTTGCTTACAATACTTCTCTTCTTCAATCATAGGCCTTTCACAAGGTCTATCCACTCCACAAAAATTAACATGCTTATATAAAACTTCATTTTCAGGAATTGGATCATGCATGTTGCAATCATCATGAACAATCTCATTTTCTTTGCAAATCTCTTTAAAAGGTTCATGATGCTTGATCCAATTCTCCTTAGGCATATTAAGATTTGAAGAAAAAGATTTTAGGAAATCAACAAGGACTTGAGAATCAAGCCCAAACTTAGCACTAAACTTATTAAAACTTGCAGTTTCAACAAAGGACTTAATGCAATCATACTCATAATTTATACCTGACTCTTTACCTTCGTCGATCTCCCAATCTTCAGTATTGCGTTGGATTCTTTCAAGAAGTTCCCATTTAGCATCAATCTTTTCGTTTGTGAAAGAACCCATAGAGGAAGCATTGAGCAAGTCTTTATCCTGTCGAGAGAACCTCGCATAAAAATTATTAATAATTATATCTTTGGGGAGCCCATGGTCAGGACATTTTAGCATTATAGTTTTCAGTCTCCCCCAAGCTTGAGATATGCTCTCTCCGTCATGAGGATAGAAATTATAAACATAATTCCTATTCTCATGAACTTCATGAAGAGGATAAAACTTGGAGTAAAAGAGAGACTGGATCTCTTCCCAATCCCGTAGGTGAGAATCATCTAGTAGCCTATACCATTCCAATGCTTTTCCTTTCAGTGACAAGGAAAATAATTTCTTCATGACTTCACCTCTTGTCAAACCTGAAATCTTAAGTAACTCACAAAGTTCTGTAAGTTTCAACAAATGAATACTAGGATTGACTGTCCCATCATAACAATCATTAATAATTATTTCAACTATCCCAAGTGGTATTTTGAACGGGATACATTCAGTAGGCAGAGGAGACTTCTCTACCACGGGCGTGGTAAAGCGGCCTTCCCCAAACAACAAACTAAGAGTGCAGTTTTCCATAAGCATAACTAGTGAAAATAAAAACAAGAAACAAAAAGATTTAATTGCAAGATCTAAAGATATACCTTCAACGCTTACCTCCCCGGCAACGGCGCCAGAAATAGCTTGATGTCTACGCACGCTTCTATTCTTGTAGACTATGTTGGGCCTCCAAGCGCAGAGGTTTGTAGGACAGCATCAATTTCCCTCAAGTGGATGACCTAAGGTTTATCGAACTCAGGGAAGTAGAGGTTGAAGATGGTCTCTCTCAAGCAACCTTGCAATTAAGATACAAGAAGTCTCTTGTGTCCCCAACACACCTAATACAACTAGGAGTTGTATAGGTGCACTAGGTCGGCGAAGAGATGATAAAATACGAGTGATAGGTGTGACAAAGCAAGGTAATATAAATCTGTAATAAAAAGTGCAGCAAGCAAACATGTGACAAAAGTGAGCACAAACGGTGTAACAATGGTGGAAACAAGGCCTAGGCTTCATACTTTCACTAGTGGCAACTCTCAACAACATTAACATAGTCTAATCACATGATATTTCCCATAAAACATGCAATGGAGATGCACTCGGAGGTAATTCCTTTGTGGTCAAGAGAGGATGAGAATTATGTAGGGCTACAAAAGCACACCTCAAAGTTCGTAGTTCTCAATCTATGGATTTCCCAATGTCACCGCGGCCATCCAAAGAGAATACCACAATCGCCACAACATATCTCAAGGATAGTCAAAGACAAGCACATGGAGACTCTCAATCTTCAATCAACACACAAAAGAGGAAATCACTCATGTCGGGACCCGGGGTTAGCATATGCAAGTCCCGCTACGACATAGTCATATGGAGAGCCGAGAACCGTACCCACTTGTCTAAGAAGATAAGGCCAAGCACAGAACGTTCTTGGAAAGCATCGTACGTGAGGGGCATCCCATCCAGGCCGGATGATCAACTGAGATGGGTCCTCATCGTCTGCACACAAGTCTAATGATATGGGTGATGAACTCCCATATTCAAAGACAAGTCGCCTCAACCATACTATCGACTATCTCATAACTCTTACATAGACTTACTCCAACCCGATCACTTAGTCGGGGTCTAGGGCAGGCTCGATCATACCACAAAGTGTGCACGAGACGGAGTCTCGAGCAATCGCATCGCGATGCCCCAAGCTGCGCACATCGAAGGGCCACTTGGTGTATGAAAGACCGCCAGCCATATCACAACTAAGGTCTCGAAAACCCATACAAAGACATGCATGTTATAAACATACACGCAGTACACATGCCTTGTATGAACAGCAGGTATCATTACAATTCTCTACAAAGTATACATTTTATTGATAACTCTTACAGAGTGCACACAGAGATCACAAGTATGTGATCCAACATTACAACAATAATGCGGAAGCAAAGTATGTTTGAGTACAGACAAGTTTAACAAATGGCTTAAGAAGCCTTATTTAAACACAAGCCCTCCACGAGGGAACCAGTCGTCTGACTGGGACTAGACTAGCTTGATCTTCAGTCGTCCAGGTCGATGAAGAAGCCACCTTCAGGGTCAGTGGGTTCATCTAAAACATAGATTAAGCAAACGTGAGTACAAAATCGTACTCAGCAAGACTTACATAGGAGCTATGCTACTCATGCACATGTATCAAGGTAAAGGGAGGTGGGGTTTCACTTGCAGAAGTGCCAGCTTTGACTTGGCTAGTCCTGAACTACGAGTACCAGACTTTGAGGTAAGAAGCGTACATGAGTCCACTACTTTCTCCAACCAATTACACCACTATGGTGCCTTCCTCGACTTCCCCACGAGAAAGCACGCCATAGCACTCACACGTACCTTGGTGTGTTTTAGAAGTATCCAGTTCAAGTTGTCTAATAATCAAGCTAAGCTTTCCAAGCAGTCCTTAACCGCGGACGCGGCCATTCGAATAGTTTTGTTAACCCTGCAGGGGTGTACCGCTACACACACATGATCATCATTTACCGCCTTTGTCCTCGACACCGTTCAAGAAGTGTCGGCGAGGATGCTCACCAAAACTGTTACCTCATAGCCTATCTAGTCCGAGAAAGCCGCCTACCTGGGTTGGCTACCACTATCGTGAACCCGGCCGGTTTACCGAAGTGGACCCAAGTGATGTGTGCGTGGTGCAAAAGCCGGTCTCGGATGAGCCGTTCTCTCACTTAGCAGCCAGGTCACAGACCTACCAGAACTCCGAACTATTGCGACATCTGGACATCGAAAGGGATGAGTTCGTAAGCTGAGAGGGGTCAGTGAGCCCAATGTGTGGTTGTACTCTTCATCTTGGATCACCACACAAGAACTCGGACTTAGGGCGGTGTTCAACGAGACAACCCACCGTGTACTCCTACACAGCCTCTCATCGTTCACCTTGTATTAGGGTAGATTCACCAACACCTTTCCACCATCATCATCATGATCACTACCATCCCGACTCACATAACAGTAACATCATTGTATCACTCTAAGCATGCAATAAGCAGTAATAATTGCAGGGGCCACATGATATCAATCAACTCCTACAGTTGCTAGGATTGTGGTTTGCCTACTACTGTGACAAATGATAGGTCATGCAAAGGAATGGGTTCATCTATGCGGTAGAAACGTAGCATGGTAATCAACCTATACAATGCACAAGCGATAAATGAGAGGGAAGTGGGATTTTATCGACATGATCAATGGGGGTTTGCTTGCCTTGCTGACGAGGTTCGGGTTCGGGGTCTTCAACGAAGGGGGCAGCCTCCTGTTCCGGTTCCACCTCTACTCGACAAAAAACAAACAACAAACAAGGTAGCAAAGTAAATACAATGCACAATCACATGATTGAAGGTTGAAACTTGATGTATATGCTTTGATGTGTGAAGCAATTCCGTTTAAATGGAGTATATTGCAAATTGAATTGCAAATTCAAACTCCCATTTGAATTCAATTTAGTCAAGTTGCATATGACATTGTTTGGTCAAGTTAAACCCTTTTGAAATGTGTATGATATGCCTCTGATGTGTAATTGAAATGTAGCATATTGCCATGGTTCAAGTTGCAAAAGCATTTGAAAAGAATTTGAATTAATTCCATTTAAATAAAATAGCAAATGCTACTGATAACATTTTAAATTCAACTGAAACATGGTTGAAAGTTGGATATTTGGATAGCTTATTTTCTCCTGATCATTTTTCATATATTATTTGTTAAATTTGGAGTTGATATGAATTTTCTATGAATTTCCAAAGTTTCAGCCTTTTTATGGATTTTCTGGATTTTCTTGAATTCTTTTTATTCTCGAAAAGCTTTTGCTGCGTCACTGTGACGTTAGTGTGACGTGGGCGGGGTCTGACGTGTGGGGTCCAGTGGCCAGCCACAGTGGGGTTAATTAACCCGGTTAGTTTAAACTAACCGGGGGGGTTAAGGGCCCTGGGCCCACTGTCAGTGGCTGTTAGGGGGGGGTTAGTGGGGTGATTAGCCCTAAGCTAAACCAGCCACCGGCGGCTAACTGGCGGCGACCACAGTGGACGGCGGCGTCCGCGGGGACTGCGTTCCCGTGGTCCAAATCGAGCGCAGCTTCCACCAGAGTGAAGCCCTCGTCAACGCGCGTCGATTGGGACCGGTCGGAGAGGCTGGGGTGCCCTGTACGCTCGCCGGCGACGAGCTTTGCGGCAACAGGGGCACGACCGCGAGGTGGAAAACTCTACAAGGCGCCATTTTAAGCGGGGCTGGGATGGTTCGACGCAGTGGAGCACCGCGAGTGCAACTGACATGGCCTCGGCTTCGATTGCGTAACGGTTGCTCGCCGATGACGACCGTGGCGGCGAACTACTCCGGCTTCCATGGTAGAACACGAAGGAGAAACGGATTGGGGGCTCAAGAAGAGGGGGTTTGACCGTGAGCTCACCAGGAACTCGACGGAGGTGGCGGCGAAGGCTGAGGTGGCTCGACGGCGACGAATTGGACGTCGATCTTCCTCGGCTCCGGCTAGAAGGAAACGGCGATTGCGGCGGCTCCTTGACCAATTAGGTCACCATCTTCAACAACTTGGCGTGGACGACGACGTAGGGCGAGGGGGACACGGTCTTCTGGCTCTTCTCCAGCGTTGGCCTTGGATCCCGTCGACGGTGAACGACGGAGGCTCTCGGGGAAGAAGGGGAAAACGAGGAGAAGGCGCGAGACGGAGCGGCGATGGGGGGGGGGAAGTGGTTCACGGCGCCACAGCGTCTCTCTGGCGCAAGGAGAAGGCACGGGAGGGCCTTCAGGCAGGCAAGCAGGTGGCGCCGGCGTCGGCATGCCGGGCACGCAGCTGCCTGCTCGTGCCCGGGGAAGAAGACAAAAGCCGAGGTGGGCCTGGGCTGCGGTTAGGTTAGTTGGGCCTAGCGTCCAAAGTAAGAGGGCTACTTTGCCTTTTCCTTTTTCTTTCTGTTTTATTTTTCTGTTATATGTTGGCCTTGCTAAAATAAATAGCTGGGCATTCTTAAAAATGCTGAAACTTTTTATATGGCCTCATATTATAATAGACTAGCCACTTATAAAGTTTGGCACTTTTCAAAATTCAAATAATTTGAATCTTAAATCAAATAGGGGTTTTTGATTAATTCCAAGGCACTGTTTGAATATTTGAAAAAACCATGGGGTGGGTCCCACATCACTTGCTATGTGATCACACTCATTTATAAGACTTTTCAAAAATCTAACATGAATTTTTGGAGAAGATTTTTATCTGGCCGTTTGAATTAATTCATCTGGGGGGGGGGTTCTTTCTCCCATTTTGATTTTGATTTTGATTTCAATGATTTCTTTGAAATTTTTAACATGATGCAAGTGACTTGCTAATCCTAGCACATTACCTAATAGGGGGTTCTGAGAACTCGCCCCCACTCAACAGAATCTCGTCCCGAGATTCAGAAGTCTGCGGGAGGAAGGAGGGATACTCGGCACTGAGACGGTCTTCTCTTTCCCACGTAGCTTCTCTCTCAGAGTGGTGTGACCATTGCACTTTCAGAAACTTAATCTTCCGACAACGAGTGACACGCTCTGCGGAATCAAGAATACGAATGGGGTATTCTCGATAAGAAAGGTCATCTTGGAGATCAAGCGTTTCATGGTCGACTTCGCGGATGGGGTCCTTGAAGCAACGCCTGAGTTGGGACACATGGAATACATCATGTACTCGGGAAAGGTGCGGGGGTAGTTCAAGTTGGTAGGCAACTTCTCCACGTTTGGCAAGAATGCGGAAAGGTCCGATGTAACGTGGGGCCAACTTGCCTTTGATACCAAAACGTTGGGTTCCCTTCAGAGGAGTAACCCGAAGGTAAGCCTTCTCATCCAGATTGTAGCTCTCCTGCCTATGATGACGATCATAGTAGCTTTTCTGACGAGACTGGGCTGCTTTCAATTGATCACGAACAATGAGAACTTGCTCTTCTGCTTCCTTGATCATATCCGGTCCAAAGAATTGTCTTTCACCGGTTTCTGACCAGTTTAATGGTGTTCGACATCGTCGTCCATATAGGAGTTCAAAAGGATCCATGTTCAGACTAGATTGGAAGATATTGTTATAAGCAAATTCGGCGAATGGCAGAGAATTCTCCCAATTCTTTCCGAATGAGATAACACAAGCTCTGAGCATGTCTTCAAGAATTTGGTTAACCCTTTCGACTTGACCGCTAGACTGAGGATGGAAAGCTGTACTAAAGGAGAGATGAGTTCCTATAGCATTCTGAAAACTTCCCCAAAATCTAGAGGTGAAAAGGCTACCACGATCAGAATTGATTTCCAAAGGAACACCGTGAAGAGATACAATTCTAGAGACATACAAGTCCGCTAACTGGTTAGCAGTTATAGACTCGCGAACTGGAAGGAAGTGAGCAACTTTGGAAAGCCTATCTATGACAACGAAGATGCCATCGTTTCCTTTCTGGGTTTTTGGAAAGCCGGTGATGAAGTCCATACCGACTTTGTCCCATTTCCACTCTGGAATAGGCAAAGGTTGAAGTGTACCAGCAGGTCTTTGATGTTCTGCCTTAATGCGACGACAAACAGCACATTCGGCAACAAATTGAGCAATGTCTCTCTTCATCCTAGTCCACCAAAATCCCTGGCGTAGATCTCGGTACATTTTTGTGCTACCGGGATGAATTGAGAGGGGTGTGTCATGGGCTTCTTTGAGGATGAGTTGCCGTAGTTCCCTATTCTTAGGTACTATCAAACGATTTCTAAAGAATACCATTCCTTTACTATTTGTGGAGAAACATTTAGCAACTCCGCTAGCAATGTTCTCCTTGATCCGGCGAACACCTCGTGCACGCCGTTGGGCAACTATGATTTGATCCTCAAGGGTTGGTTTCGGCACCAAGGTAGAAAGATAGCCATGAGGAACAATCTCAAGATTGAGCTTGCGAAATTCCTCATGAAGAAGTGGTTGATACTGTTGTAACATGAGGTTGTTACAATACGACTTATGACTTAGCGCATCAGCCATGACATTGTCTTTGCCTGGGGTGTAAGAAATTCCTACGCCGTAATCTTTTATCAACTCAATCCAGCATATTTGCCTGAGATTAAGATCTGGCTGGGTGAAAATGTATTTGAGGCTTTGGTGGTCGGAATATATCTCGCAACAATCACCAAGGAGGTAATGTCGCCAAGTTGTTAGGGCATGAACTATGGCAGCGAGTTCAAGGTCATGGGTAGGATAGTTCTCTTCATGTGGCCGCAACTGGCGTGAAGCATAAGCTACCACATGTCTATCTTGCAGAAGTATGCATCCTAACCCTTGCCGTGATGCGTCACAATAGATCTCGAAATCCTTTTTGGTGTCTGGAGGTGCAAGTACGGGTGCAGAAGTCAATCTCCTTTTTAGCTCTTGAAAGCTTTCCTCGCACTTGGGAGTCCATAGTAATTTCTTATCTTTCTTGAGGAGTTCAGTTAGAGGCTTTGCAACTTTAGAAAAGTTCTCGATGAAGCGGCGGCAATAGCTGGCTAGGCCAAGAAAACACCTAACTTGCTTAACCGATTCAGGTGGAGTCCAGTCAAGGACGGCCTGAACTCTCTCGGGATCCACAGCAATGCCTTTTGCAGAAATCACGTGGCCTAAGTAGGTCACTTCTGGTAGCCAAAATTCACACTTGGAGAATTTAGCATACATGCGATGCTCTCTAAGTTTCATCAATACCAGCCTTAGGTGTTCGGCATGTTTTTCTTCGTTCTTCGAGTAGATGAGAATGTCATCAAGATAAACTACAACAAATTTATCTAAGTACTCCATGAAGATCGAATTCATCATGCGTGAGAAGGTGGCGGGGGCATTGGTTAAACCAAAGGACATGACGGTGTACTCGTAAAGACCATAACGAGTAGTAAAAGCCGTTTTGGGAATGTCCTCGTTTTGGATTTTGATTTGATGATAACCTAATCTCAAATCCATCTTGGAGAAGACAGAGGATCCTGCAAGTTGATCATAAAGATCATTGATCCTGGGAAATGGGTACTTGTTCTTTATCGTCGCTAAATTTAGCGGGCGATAGTCTACGCACATCCTTTCTGTTCCATCTTTCTTCGTTACGAACAGAACGGGGCAACCCCATGGCGATGAGCTAGGGAGGATGAAGCCTTTTTCCAACAAAGCTTCAAGTTGGGTTTTAAGCTCAGCTAACTCACGTGGGGCCATTTTGTATGGGCGTCTAGAAATTGGTGCGGTTCCTGGCACAAGATCCACTATAAACTCTACACATCTGTCGGTTGGCATGCCCGGCAGTTTTTCAGGAAAGACATCCGGGAAGTCACGAACCACCGGAACATCTTCAAGGTCGGGAAGGGGAAGTACATTCAAAGAATGCACTTGGGTTCTTGTTCTGGGTGAGGTATAGTTGACGGTCTTGCCTGAAGGGTGGGTGAGTTTCACTGATTTGCCTTTGCAATCTAGGTAGGCATTCTGCCTTGATAGCCAATCCATGCCAAGGATGACATCGATGTCTGAAGACTTGAGGGCTATGAGGGAAGCAAGGAATACTAAACCCTCAATTGCAATTTGATTACCATGGATTACTCTACTAGTTTGCCATCTTGACCCTGGAGTTTGAATAATCATTGGGGTGGACAATGCAATAAAAGATAACTCATGACGAAGTGCATAACTTTCCGACATGAATGAATGAGATGCTCCTGGGTCGAATAGAATGGAAGTAGGAACATAATTGACTGGGAGCATACCAAGAATGACGTCAGTGGTGTCGTCAGTCTCTTCGGCGGCAATCTGATTCACACGTCCACGAGTGGAGGGAGGAGCTGGTTTGGTGGTGTAGACCTTCTGGGGGGGGGGCTTTCCACGACCATTGTTGTTGCCTCCGGCACGGGGTGGAGCATTCTGATTCTGGAGCTGGTTCTGGGGACACTCACGAGAGTAGTGGTCTTCCTGACCACATTTGTAACAGGCTCCAAAGACAGTGCGTGGAGCTGGGTTGTTTGGTGGAGCTGGGTGGAACTGAGTTGGTGGACGAGGCGCCACATAGGATGGCCTCAGTGGGTTGTTCTGGCGGAACATACTGTTGGGGATCCAGATCTTGCGCTTCTGAGAGCCGGAACAGGATGAACCATCGTCTCTAGGGTGTTTGCGGAAGTCATTATGGGTGTTCATGTCCTCTGCCTTGATGGCCTTGTTGACAAGGACCTGGAAGGTGGCAAAGTCATCTAGGTTGAGCTCACGACGGAGTTCAGAATTGAGTCCACGGCGGAACCTCTCTTGCTTCTTTGCGTCGGTGGAGACTTCTTCAGTAGCATAACGAGAAAGTCGGTTGAACTCACGACTAAACTCGTCAACGGTCCTTCTGCCTTGGGTGAGGTTGCAGAACTCCTCACGCTTGCGGTCCATAAGACCCTTAGGAATGTGGTGCTCGCGGAAGGAAGTGCAGAATTCATCCCAAGATGCGGGCGGTCCAACGGGACGCATGTTCAGGAAGTTCTCCCACCAAGAGCTAGCTGCACCTTCAAGGTGATAGGTGGCATAGCTGACCTTGTCGCCATCTGCAACATGGCCTGCTTGGAGCTTCCTCTCGATGCTGCGAAGCCAGTCATCGGCGTCAAGGGGCTCGGTGGAGTAAGTGAAAACCGGGGGATGAAGCCGGATGAAGTCGTTCAGAGACACCAACTCGTTGCGCTGCTGAGTGGTGTTGCGCGCAATGACCTCCAGCAAATGGTGAGAGTCTCGGCGGTTCCTCTCAACCTCCATCAGAACCTGAGCCATCGTGGGTGGGGGTGGAAGGTTGCCTTCCTCCTGTTCATTCCCACGACCCTGGGCACGACCAAGCTGGCCACGGGTTCCTTGAGACATCCTGAAGGTGAAAACCAAAGTCAAACAAAGATGATGGAAAGAGTCTAATCAAGGTATTGAAGCACTGGAAGGATTACAGAGCAAAGGAAGTAATCATCTTGACAACATGGTGATAAAAGAATACAAGCCATATATTCACAAGCTGTCATACAAACCATACATCGTTTTACTACAAGCACCAAGCTAATACAAACGTGATGAAGATGATACATCCTTCAGAGGCACTCTGACTTCCTATACATTATTTATCTAAGCCTCTGGAACTTAGACACCTTGCGTACCATATACTAAGATACTAATACATACTCACTAAGTAAGACCACAGGCGGTCTCACTCATCTCCATCTCCATAGTAGTCCTTGTAAAAGTTACCCGCGTATCCCGGTAGCTGAAGGTGACCATCGGAAAACACGGAGGCCTGTGGACCCTGATATCCATTTGGGCAAGGATGGGGCCTAGGTCCAGCGTAGGGTGGAAGCAAAGGACCACGGGGTGGGAAAATGCCTCCAATCTCGGGCCAAGCAACTCGAGAAGGCATCTGAGTCCTCACAGGGTAGATAGCATCATACTCGACTGATCCAACACTCACGAAGGGTGCCGAGAGTGTCAGTGCTCGATACAGACGAACACGGGTGGCGTGAAGCTCAAAACGGAGAGCGTGTGCATCACGATATCGATCACTAGCAAACCTAGCAGTCATCTGAAGTACTGGATCTTCTGCAGAGTGATCTGAGTAGAGTCCGGTGTAATATCCCTCTTCTCCTGGAAGTGCAGCAGGGATATAGCGGAACGAGGTCTCTCTCAGCATAGTGTGCTCCTCTCTCGGCAGGGTAATACATGAGTATGCAGCATCCTGCACAGCCATGTTCTCTGTCATGCCAATGCCATGTCCAAAGTGGATAGGCTGAGTCACTCCATTGTGGTGCGGGTAGATCCTGACGATGCAGTGGAACTGGGTCTGGTTGAAGTCAAGGAACTGCTCCTCAACTGTGTACTCAGGGTACCATCGATATCCCACGTAGGACATCATCTCGATCAACGTGGCGGGATAGCCACGCACACCGAGGCACCTGGTCAAACGAACAATCTGCCGAGGGGGAAGATCTGCCATCTAAAACAGAAAGCAGGATTTTGCAAATGCATCAGATTGTGAGATAAACCTGGAATGACTCGGATAGCATAACAGCTGTAATTGTACACTTACATACGATGTAAGAAATCAGGAAGCACAACAACCCTAACGAAACGAACACAACCTTCCTATGGCTATAAGGAAGCAAACAACGAGATGTTCTAATCAGACAGAGGAGAGCCTAGTACTATCTTCCCGTAGAATAAGATGAGGGTGACTCAGAACTCAGAACGAAGGGGGTAAGGAGAAAAAAGAAGCCTTACGTTGTTCCCTTATATACCCAGTGTAACTATATAACTATAGAAGGCTAGACTCGACTTCGGCCAAGGCTACTAGTCCTACAGTCAGTCCTGCTCTGATACCAAGTCTGTCGGGACCCCGGGGTTAGCGTATGCAAGTCCCGCTACGACATAGTCATATGGAGAGCCGAGAACCGTACCCACTTGTCTAAGCAGACAAGGCCAAGCACAGAACGTTCTCGGAAAGCATCGTACGTGAGGGGCATCCCATCCAGGCCAGATGATCAACTGAGATGGGTCCTCATCGTCCGCACACAAGTCTAATGATATGGGTGATGAACTCCCATATTCAAAGACAAGTCGCCTCAACCATACTATCGACTATGTCATAACTCTTACATAGACTTACTCCAGCCCGATCACTTAGTCGGGGTCTAGGGCGGGCTCGATCATACCACAAAGTGTGCACGAGACGGAGTCTCGAGCAATCGCATCGCGATGCCCCAAGCTGCACACATCTAAGGGCCACTTGGTGTATGAAAGACCGCCAGCCAGATCACAACTAAGGTCTCGAAAACCCATACAAAGACATGCATGTTATAAACATACACGCAGCACACATGCCTTGTATGAACAGCAGGTATCATTACAATTCTCTACAAAGTATACATTTTATTGATAACTCTTACAGAATTCACTTAGAGATCACAAGTATGTGATCCAACATTACAACAACAATGCGGAAGCAAAGTATGTCTGAGTACAGACAAATTTAACAAATGGCTTAAGAAGCCTTATTTAAACACAAGCCCTCCACGAGGGAACCAGTCGTCTGACTGGGACTAGACTAGCTTGATCTTCAGTCGTCCAGCTCGATGAAGAAGTGTAACACCCTCAGTTGCTTGTAACAGTAACCATCCTTACTGTTGATCATCACTGTTGAGTTATCACTGTTGATTCCCTGACCCTGTTCAAACTTTATGATGCTAATGATCAGAACCTTGATGTGGGTGATCAACACCCCATGCACCATGTACTTGAGCCCTTGGAATAAAAACCCCAAAGTCAAAACCCTTAAAACCCCTTTTGGTGGATAATAAAAACTTGGTGGAAATTAAACCTTACTCAAAAATCATGAAACCATTTTTGTAAATTGCCTAAAATCATTATAATCATGTTGGACCAACTTTGGTAATTTTTGGAGTTATGAAAAATCTCAAACAATTATAACAGTAGCTTATAAGGTCCTTTTTAATCATAAAATATTTAAAAGAAATATCCACTGAGTTTTAAGATGTACCAAACCTTTTGTGTCACCTACATGTGACATACACCTATTTTACAAACCCCCAACACATTTAAATAAAATGCAGAAGCATTTATTTTAATTGCAGCAGTAAACAAAAGAGATACAGAAAAATAAAACAAATTGAAAACTCACTATACCTCGCCCAGGGCGAGGCCCACCCCGGCCCACTCCTCTCTCTCCTTCCTCCTCCCGCACTGGCGCCATGTCGCCGCCGTGGCCGCCGCTGCCAAGCTAGCCCCGCCCTCCTCACCTACTCCCCTGTCCCCTAGCCGGCCCGGAGACGATAAGGACGCCTCCCCGCGATGCGTGGATCTCACCTGCCCCTTTTCCCCTTCCCCTGCATCTCGCACTCCTCGGGGCAAAACTGCCCGAGCCGTCGCCGGCCACCGTCGCGCCCCGGCGTGGCCAACGCCCTCCGCATGCCTCGCCGTCTTGTCCATCGCCGCCGCCGTCTACGTCTACACCACCGTGCGGGGGGAATCGATCCCGGAGCTTCTCCACACCGCCCCCGACGCCTTTCCCCATTTCGGCTCCGACGACCTCCGCCGCCCGATTCCGGCTGAACCGCGTCCTCCCCGAGCACGCGGCCACCTTCTACGCGCTGCTGGTGAGCACGTCCACCATCCCCATCCCCCAACTCGTCCTCCTTTGCCCCGTGCGCCGTTCCACCATTGGAGCAGAGCTCCGGCGCCGCGCGCGTCGGCATAGCCGTGGCCCTAGGCCATCTCAGCTCGCGGCGAGGGCACCCCTGGACGCGCGACACTTGTGGTGTTTGATTCCCCCTAGCCGCGCAAAATTTGGTCACCGGAGCTGGCCAGTTTGGATCGCCGCCGTGCCACGACTCGTCGTCGGCGTGCGCGCGCTGTGGCATAGGCCACTGACATGCGGGCCCGCCCGTTTTGGTTTAGCACTGATGACTCATTAGGCGTAATAACCCCCCCCCCTGTTAGCTTATTTCTTAAATAATTAACCGCCATGTGAGGCTTACAGGTGGGCCTGCCCCACTTACCCCCCTGTTAGATTAAATAAAATTGTTAGTTAATAACTGTTAGACTGACAGCTGGGCCCCACTGTCAGATTAATAATTAAAATGAATTTAGATAAATTGAGTCACTGACATGTGGGCCCAGTGCCTATTTGGATTTATTAAAATGTTTTATAAATAAGCAGAGGCTGACATGTGGGTCCCATATGTCAGGCACTGTTTTGGATAATGTTCTCGATAATGTTGAATAAATAATAAAAGAAATTCAGAAAATCATTTAAATAATTTAAAACTTTGAAATTCAATAACTTTTAAACCGTAACTCAGATTCAAAAACTTTATACATGAAAATTGATCAGAAAAATATAACGAATACGAATACGCTATCCGTATGTCTATCACCCCCCTCTAACTCAACGAACATCGAACCGTTCCCCTCCGGACCGGCAGTCCAAAAAATTGTCCGGTACTGTTAGAGTGCCCGGATGAATTTATTCCGAACACGAATGTTTCTCGGAATAGATCAACTAGCACGGATACACCCCCCTTATGTTTGTCAAGTACCCACGACACCTCCGGCTTGATCCTTCCCCCTCCGGACACCTTGTCCGATAATCACCCGGAGCTGACAGTTCATCCCCGAATGAATTTCTGTTCCGAGCAACGTGCATTGCACTCCGTTAGAACCCCGTTAACTTTTCATCTATCATGTCATGCATCTGTTTGTATATGCTTGCTTCCCCCCTTAATCTCCGGTGGACCCCGCTGCTGCCGTCGACTACACCGCTGCTTCCAGGCAAGCAGAGCCATTTTCTTCCCCAGATATCGCCTATCTTTCCGTACATTTCTTGCACTAGGCATTGTTACTGCTGCTACTACGTTACAGTCCTATTCAATTGCATAGCCTGTTTTTGTCGCCCCTTGATGTACCTCCTTTATCCTACGCGGCCTATTATTATTATGCATTATTCAGCAGTGAGCCCTACGCATTGTTAGTTAGGATTAGATAGCGGGCCGTGATCACTCAAGGGAGTGAACGCGGATACAGTTATTATAACTGCACAGGTACGGTACAATGCAGACACCGCCTGAGGTCCCCTAGCTCGGCTCTGCCGAGCCACCATCCAGTGTGAGCTATCAAGGAGTAATCCTTGTACTCCACTCGTTGCTGACTCTGTATAGCCGCTCTAGGTACCTGAGTAACGGTTGTCCTTCAGGTAAGAAGTCGGGCGACCCAACGGTGTCCGCGAGAGGTATTGCGACGGGACGACAGGGAGGGTACGACCAGTGTACCGGTGTGCTTGCCCCCTGATCGTTGGCCGCGAGAGTTACCAAAGCACGAAAGTCGAGCTCCTCCAGGAGCACACGCGAGACAAGGTAAGGAGACGATTCACCTTGTTGGTAACCGCAGTGACTTGGTGGGACGACAGGGCAGGCACCGATGTACTGGTGGTCCTGGCTGCTGTCGTTGTCCGCGGGTCAGTTAAGTCGAGGCAACGATAACGGTTGTCACGCAGGTTAATTAAAATGCTAAATGGTTCGGCGGATGTCTTGAGTTGGCTATATGACATGTACGCACTACCTACCCGTGGGAATTACGAGTTATGGGCTCCTCTTCTTCGTAGTGTCGTCCGAGGACTCTTCAGACGTCAGCAGTACCGCGGCCTGCGCCGGGAAGTGGTGTTTTCTTATTTGCCGCGGCAGTGTGATTTGTATTTGCTTTGATTTAACTTCACCGGCCAGCCTCGCACCGTGCAGGAGTACGTCGGGGTTAGGGTCCAAAGCCCCGCGTACATAGGATATAGTCCGGCGGATGACCTCTCTGTTGAGTTTGAAAGATGGGCTATGAAGTGTCGGATAGCCTCGGTGGAGCGTTCCCTAACAAGGTTACCGCCACCCTGGAGATCCGTGCGTGTAGCGTAACACAAGTGCACCCCTGCAGGGAAGATTAATCTATTCGAATAGCCGTGTCCACGGTAACAGGACGCTTTATGCTGAAGCTGGATCTTACCACTAGAAACTATTATTATTAAACTGTATGGTTCCGGGTTTTCTTCCTCGCGGGGATGTCGAGGAGGTGAACTCAGAGGCATTGTTAATTATTACAACTTATTATTATACAATGCTGCAGCAACTTCTGCTGCATTGTTACTTTATGCTTTATATAAACTGTTGGCTGATTCTTACCTCATGCTGCAAGACATCGTCGGAAGATGCTAGTCTTCGATAGGCCTAGCTTCTTACCCTTGCTCTGGATTTCTGTCTTTCAGTCCACTATATACAACCTCTTCTTTCCGTTGATACAATGCATAATGCTTAGTAGCGGACGTAAGACTCGCGGGTATGCTAGATACTCACCTTTGCTTTTTCCCCCTTTTTCGCTTTGCCTGATCGGCTGCTGCAGTCGACGTTGGAGCCCAGGAGCAGGAGTACCCCGGAGGCGCCTACTACGACGTCGAGTTCCTCGTTGACCAGGAGTAGTTCGGTGGATCCCAGGCAGGAGGCCTCGCCTTTTCGATCTGTATCTCTGATGTGATTTGTGCTAGCCTTCTTAAGTCAAAACTTGACTAACTATGTCTGTACTCAGATATTATGGCATGTATGACTTATGTATTCGGGTCCGCGTGACCCCCCTCTATTGTAACATATTTGTTTATCCTTTTGTGTTTAGTGTTGTGCTGTGATATTCTCACCGTGGCACCCTAATCTCAGCCGTGTACCCTGCGTGTATGATTACTGTACACGGATTGATTTTGGGGGCGTCACAAGAAGCCACCTTCAGGGTCAGTGGGTTCATCTAAAACATAGATTAAGCAAACGTGAGTACAAAATCGTACTCAGCAAGACTTACATAGGAGCTATGCTACTCATGCACATGTATCAAGGTAAAGGGAGGTGGGGTTTCACTTGCAGAAGTGCCAGCTTTGACTTGGCTAGTCCTGAACTACGAGTACCAGACTTTGAGGTAAGAAGCGTACATGAGTCCACTACTTTCTCCAACCAATTACACCACTATGGTGCCTTCCTCGACTTCCCCACGAGAAAGCACGCCATAGCACTCACACGTACCTTGGTGTGTTTTAGAAGTATCCAGTTCAAGTTGTCTAATAATCAAGCTAAGCTTTCCAAGCAGTCCTTAACCGCGGACGCGGCCATTCGAATAGTTTTGTTAACCCTGCAGGGGTGTACCGCTACACACACATGATCATCATTTACCGCCTTTGTCCTCGACACCGTTCAAGAAGTGTCGGCGAGGATGCTCACCAAAACTGTTACCTCATAGCCTATCTAGTCCGAGAAAGCCGCCTACCTGGGTTGGCTACCACTATCGTGAACCCGGCCGGTTTACCGAAGTGGACCCAAGTGATGTGTGCGTGGTGCAAAAGCCGGTCTCGGATGAGCCGTTCTCTCACTTAGAAGCCAGGTCACAGACCTACCAGAACTCCGAACTATTGCGACATCTGGACATCGAAAGGGATGAGTTCGTAAGCTGAGAGGGGTCAGTGAGCCCAATGTGTGGTTGTACTCTTCATCTTGGATCACCACACAAGAACTCGGACTTAGGGCGGTGCTCAACCCGTGTACTCCTACTGTAAGGCTCGATATGTGGTACTGTTCCAGATCTAGGTGTTTCCACTCAGATCCGGGGACGAAGCACATATCGGTCCCACCGCGACATATGAAAAAGCCATATGCCCCGGATTTCCAACATGATATCACAACATTACAGATACAAGGATACAACATCTCATACAATCGGCATACAACTGCCTCAAATACAATACAATAGCGGAATGTACATGTCTGGGTACAGACTACAATCAAGTGCCTAGTGGCAAAGAGAAAAACATCGATCCCATAACCGCACGGGTCCAGGCCCTCCGCCGGGATCCGCCTAACTAGTTGCCGTCGTGCCTCCACGTGAAACGTCGATCACCATACCTGTTGTCGATCAAGAACCCTGAAAAGAGTTTGGGGGTAGTATCATGAGTACAGAGGTACTCAGCATCCAACTGTAGTGGTCATCTAACCCAACAAGGACTTCATCACTCGTCATTCTAGGACAACTAGTAGTTTACGGTAAGGAAGTGGTAAGTGGTGAGGTTGCTGCCGCTCTAGCATTTATGAAGTGGCTAACGATCTAGAGAGTAAGATAAGAAGCCAAGCATTCGATGAGGAATCGCCTCCAACAAGTCTTGCTATCATCTACTTACGCAAACATAAAACCTATCCTATCCTTGTACTCCTCTTCGCATCCCGACGAAGAAGAAGCAATAAAGGCACACACACGTTGATCAAGTTATATTAAGATTATCTCAATTGTTGTTGTCTATGAACAAGGAGTAGGTCTCAAGTCATACATAACCGTGGACACGGCTTCTCGAAAAGATTTAACCCTGCAGGGGTGTACCAACTGCCCATTACGAGGCGTCGCATGCTCGCCCATCTCTCTCAGTTGCTACCCATTATAGGCAACCATTTTATGATTTAGTTCCAAGAGATCCGAAACGACAGGTCCCTCTAACTAACAATGAACAAATCCGGGTGGCCCCCGGTGAGTCGACATCCATCTCAGGAGTCGGCCGCTCTCTCGATTTGGTCTCTACCGTCTGTCTCGAGTTTGGATAGCCGGTTAATCACACATGGGAAACCGGGTCCTCAGCCGAACAAGGTGGGCCAGCAAGGGAACTATGTCCTCACTGGTCCGAGTTGGTTTGAAAACAACTGGCAGCTGACCAGCACACACACGGTTTCAAATGGTAAATCAGCTTGGGCCACCACTAGAAATGTTTGAAGCTAGGTAGGTAAGAAAAGGGGACCCCATAAAATCCCACACGCGGTTAGGCACGCTCAGCCTTAAAACCAATACCCGGAACTCGGATCCTAGGTGACTCGAATGGAACAAAGTGTCGGGGCGGGATAGCCTAGACCTTCCATCCTTCGTCGAATATAGTCAACATTATAATAATCATATCATCAGCAACAATATAATAATGTGATATCCCAAACTAAGGAGTAACAGGGTAACATCGTAGCATCCTAAGCATGCATACTAAGAAGGGGCTGAGCAACGAGCAATAGTAACATAGCAGTACATGGTTTGCTGGGAAGGGACATGGTTGTATCGGTTTGAAAGAGGCTGTAAACATGTGGTAGGATCAAACATCGAACCTAACCTATACTAGCATGCAAACCGCTGGTTGAAATAGAATGGATCATAAGTAATGTATAGTCCTTCCCTGTTGATAAGTCGGGTTCCGAAGGTGTAGTCGATCGCAAGCTCGCATCGTCTCCGAGAGGTACCCGCGGAAGCACACAAGAAGGAAACACTGGAAAGCAATCAACGAGCAAGCATCTATTACTACGAGGCAACACAAGATCAAGAAGACAACACACGACACGGCAACGCGATACGGATCTATCGTCGACAACGGTTACTAACAGTTTAAGTGGGGTATCGATCACACACGACGAATACCGCACGTTTACGGTGGTTCAAGTTGTTTAGCTACAGGTTATCAACCAACGGTTATTAACATGGCAACTCAAGCAAGCATGGCATAGCACACAAACATGTCAAGAGGTGAAGCACAAAGTAAACTATCTATGCTAGTCAATTTAAGTGAGGCACAACCTAAACATGGCATAACACTAAGTGCCGCACGACAATTAAAACATTTGGTACTGTTCTTCCCTAAACCATATTTTAGGTTGGTTAACAACAGCAAACAATAACATAAACAAAAAGTTCACGAAAAACTAATCAAGTTACATATAAAGAACACCCCAAACGGAGTTACGGTTAAAAAGATACAAGCAAAACAAGTTACGGGCACAAACTGCCAACATCACGAAGCACAGTTTAGAGCAATGCATAAACAGGTTAACCAATGAAAACATGCTCACAAATGATATGGAATTAAATTAGACATGACAGGGAAGGCATAGCAAAAATAATCATGAAAAAAGACATCATAGATCAAAAGATATTAAGCAAACAACATGGCATCGCAAAGTAACAGACTTAGAGAAAAACAGAGGTGGCTGTCAAAAACAGCAGCATAGCAACTTTGGAGCTCAATAACTATATGACCAGCAAGCATATAATGGCAATGCAATACATGGGATGAAAGTAGACATGATGCTTAACAATATGCAATTGGAATCACTCAATTCCGATAAACGGTCGCGACACACTCGTCGACCGAAGTTGCAACAAAATAACAGTTTCAGCAACAACAGCACAATAGCATCAGGATAGCTACTTTGGAGCAAGATATAAAGATGATGCAGCAAGCAAATATGGCATGTGAATGCATGAAACTGAAGTAGAAACATTGCTTAATGCAACGCAAAAGGAAGCAATGCAATAGGCCTCATGGATTTGTTACAATCATCATGCAAAGTTGCAACAAAATAATAACAGCAGCATCTAACAGGAAAAGTAGCAGTTTAACGGCCTGATTCCCTGTTCAGCACACAATTACACAATCAAGATGAGCTCAAATGCAAATGCTCACAAAAGATGAATTAAATTACACGCAATTCTAAACAATTCGTCTTTTGGGCACGAAGTCATCCGGGCTACGGATCGCTTGTAAACTACATCGCGAAAACGATTACAGCAAGCAGTTTTCACAGACTTAGCAAAAAAAATAAAAAAAATATTAGAGAGAAAAAAAAAGGAGGAGGGCGGCCTGGGCTCTCACCCAGTGGGCCTCGGCCCAAGTGGCCTAGAGCGCTAGGAGGGGGCGGTTGGGCCTTGAGGCCGGCCTAGCTGCGGTGGCCCACGTGGGCACCGGCTGGGGCTGGCCGCTCCCGAGCTCGCTCCCGAGCGGGTATACCAGCGGCGGAGGCTGCCTCCCGGTGGCGCGCCGGCCACCGGCGGCGAGGAGGCGGCGAGGCGCGACGGGCGAAGGTGCGTGGCGGCCCTGGCGGCGGAGGGGGCCGGCGTGGTTCCGGTGGCTGGTGCCTAGGCGGAGGAGGGAGGCGGCGGCCTCGAGCACGGGCTCGGCCCCGTCATGGCGCGGCGGCCACCTGCAGCGAGAGAGGGAGGAGGGAGAAAGAGAGGAGAGGGGAAGGGAGAGGAGGAGAGGTGCCAGTCGGAGCCTTGCCGGCGGCTGGACGGAGGGAGGCGCGGCGCGACTGCGGGTCTCCACGGCACGGAGGCGGCGTCAACGGGAGAGGCTGGCTAGGAGAGAGAGAGAGGTAGGTGGGGCTGCTAGATCCGATCTGGACCGTCGGATCTGACGGTCCAGAACTCATTGGGCAAAAATGTGAAATTGGGGCATTGTTAGGGGGGTGGCTGCAGTTTTGTGGCTAGGGAAACCCTAAAAATGGGTGGGAGTGTGGTGGTCTTTATATAGCCCCGGTGGCTGGCAGTTTGCAAAAACATCCCCGGTTTTTCTCTCGCGCGCGCGGTGCTCACGTTCCTGACCGCCGGGGTCCGCAGTACCTCCGATTCGGGTAAAACTTCGAACTGCGCGATCAGCGCGTCGAGCCGGAGGCGTTCACCTCGCGCTGGAACCGTTTCGAAAACACTTTCCGGCGCGCTATAAAAATATCCCGTTTATTTATTAAACGGGTTTTTTCGTTCCGTTGGCTGCGGCTGGTCTCGTGCGGTTTTCGCGACGGTGATCGGGTGAAACCCGGTGTCGCAAAGGTCGAGTGTCAGGGTGGCAAGGGTCGGTCTCCGTCCGATACGAGATAAGAGGGAAAAATTAATAGCCGATCGATAAATCGGGGATGCAAACACCGCAAACAAATCAGACAATCAAACAATTCACACCGAAAACAATTTTTTTAATTTTTCTGAAAACTGGGCTGTTACACCTACAAAACCTCTCATCGTTCACCTTGTATTAGGGTAGATTCACCAACACCTTTCCACCATCATCATCATGATCACTACCATCCCGACTCACATAACAGTAACATCATTGTATCACTCTAAGCATGCAATAAGCAGTAACAATTGCAGGGGCCACATGATATCAATCAAATCCTACAGTTGCTAGGATTGTGGTTTGCCTACTACTGTGACAAATGATAGGTCATGCAAAGGAATGGGTTCATCTATGCGGTAGAAATGTAGCATGGTAATCATCCTATACAATGCACAAGCGAGACATGAGAGGGAAGTGGGATTTTATCGACATGATCAATGGGGGTTTCCTTGACTTGCTGACGAGGTTCGGGTTCGGGGTCTTCAACGAAGGGGGCAGCCTCCTGTTCCGGTTCCACCTCTACTCGACGAACAAAAAACAAGGTAGAAAAGTAAATACAATGCAAAATCACATGATTGAAGGTTGAAACTTGATGTATATGCTTTGATCTGTGAAGCAATTCCATTTAAATGGAGTATATTGCAAATTGAATTGCAAATTCAAACTCCCATTTGAATTCAATTTAGTCAAGTTGCATATGACATTGTTTGGTCAAGTTAAACCCTTTTGAAATGTGTATGATATGCCTCTGATGTGTAATTGAAATGTAGCATGTTGCCATGGTTCAAGTTGCAAAAGCATTTGAAAAGAATTTGAATTAATTCCATTTAAATCAAATAGCAAATGCTATTTATCACATTTTAAATTCAACTCGAACATGGTTGAAAGTTGGATATTTGGATAGCTTATTTTCTCCTGATCATTTTTCATATATTATTTGTTAAATTTGGAGTTGATATGAATTTTCAATGAATTTCCAAAGTTTCAGCCTTTTTATGGATTTTCTGGAATTTCTTGAATTCTTTTTATTCTGGAAAAGCTTTTACTGCGTCACTGTGACGTCAGTGTGACGTGGGGGGCTCTGACGTGTGGGGTCCAGTGGTCAGCCATAGTGGGGTTAATTAACCCGGTTAGTTTAAACTAACCGGGGGGGTTAAGGGCCATGGGCCCACTGTCAGTGGCTATTAGGGGGGGGTTAGTGGGGTGATTAGCCCTAAGCTAAACCAACCACCGGCGGCTAACCGGCGGCGACCACAGTGGACGGCGGCGTCCGCGGGGACGGTGTTCCCGTGGTCCAAATCGAGCGCAGCTTCCACCAGAGTGAATCCCTCGTCAACGCGCGTCAATTGGGACCGGTCGGAGAGGCTGGGGTGCCCTGTACGCTCGCCGGCGACGAGCTTTGCGGCAACAGGGGCACGGCCGCGAGGTGAAAACTCTACAAGGCGCCATTTTAAGCGGGGCTGGGATGGTTCGACGCAGTGGAGCACCGCGAGTGCAACTGACATGGCCTCGGCTTCGATTGCGTAACGGTTGCTCGCCGATGATGACCGTGGCGGCGAAGTACTCCGGCTGCCATGGCAGAACACGAAGGAGACACGGATTGGGGGCTCAAGAAGAGGGGGTTTTACCGTGAGCTCACCAGTAACTCGACGGAGGTGGCGGCGAAGGCTGAGGTGGCTCGACGGCGACGAATTCGACGTCGATCTTCCTCGGCTCCGGTGAGAAGGAAACGGCGATTGCGGCGGCTCCTTGATCAATTAGGTCACCATCTTCAACAGCTTGGCGTGGACAACGACGTAGCGCGAGGGGGACACGGTCTTCTGGCTCTTCTCCAGCGTTGGCCACGGATCCCGTCGACGGTGAACGGCGGAGGCTCTCTGTAACGCCGCGGCCACACCCACCAGTTCCCGGCGTACGCCTGGCGGGATCTAGACTGTCCCCACAGACCAATACTAGTCTTTCCTGCGCAGTTTGTCCTCACTCGTGCGCACCCGGGAACAACTTCCCGGTCGGTCACCCATCCTCAAATCGCTCCAAGCCAAGAACGCTTAACTTTGGAGTTCTTTGGATCTGGGCTCCCGAAAAAGAAGGTGCACCTTGTTGATATGAGTAGTCTATCATTCCTATTAAGCCAGGATGTCACATACACCCCCACTCAAAGGAACCGATGTCCTCATCGGCCCACAGGAACGTTCCCCCTTGGCACACGTCTGTGCGTCCAGTGCCGACACATGTCCCACATGTTCGCGCACTGACCCACACATGCCCGTATAACCGCAAGGGTCGGCTCTGATACCATTTGTAACGCCCCGGCCACTCCCACCGGTTCCCGGCGTACGCCTGGCGGGATCTAGACTGTCCCCACAGACCAACACTAGTCTTTCCTGCGCACTTTGTCCTCACTCGTGCGCACCCGGGAACAACTTCCCGGTCGGTCACCCATCCTCAAATCGCTCCAAGCCAAGCACGCTTAACTTTGGAGTTCTTTGGATCTGAGCTCCTGGAAAAGAAGGTGCACCTTGTTGATATGAGTAGTCTATCATTCCTATTAAGCCAGGATGTCACACTCTCGGGGAAGAAGGGGGAAACGAGGAGAAGGCGCGAGACGAAGCGGCGATGGGGGGGAAGTGGTTCACGGCGCCACGGCGTCTCTCTGGCGCAAGGAGAAGGCACGGGAGGGCCTCCAGGCAGGCAAGCAGGTGGCGCCGGCGTCGGCATGCCGGGCACGCAGCTGCTTGCCATGCCCGGGGAAGAAGACAAAAGCCGAGGTGGGCCTGGGCTGCGGTTAGGTTAGTTGGGCCTAGGGTCCAAGGTAAGTGGGCTACTTTGCCTTTTCCTTTTTCTTTCTGTTTTATTTTTCTGTTATATGTTGGCCTTGCTAAAATAAATAGCTAGGCATTTTTAAAAATGCTGAAACTTTTTATATGCCTCATATTATAATAGACTAGCCACTTATAAAGTTTGGCACTTTTTAAAATTCAAATAATTTGAATCTTAACTAAAATAGGGGTTTTTGATTAATTCCAAGGCACCGTTTGAATATTTGAAAAATCCATGAGCATGGGGTGGGTTCCACATCACTTGATATGTGATCACACTCATTTATAAGACTTTTCAAAAATCTAACATCAATATTTGGAGAAGATTTTTATCTGGCCGTTTGAATTAATTCATCTGGGGGGGGTTCCTTCTCCCATTTTGCTTTTGATTTTGATTTCAATGATTTATTTGAAATTTTTAACATGATGCAAGTGACTTGCTAATCCTAGCACATTACCTAATAGAGGGTTCTGACAACTCGCCCCCACTCAACAGAATCTCGTCCCGAGATTCAGAAGTCTGCGGGAGGAAGGAGGGATACTCGGCACTAAGACGGTCTTCTCTTTCCCACGTAGCTTCTCTCTCAGAGTGGTGTGACCATTGCACTTTCAGAAACTTAATCTTCCGACGACGAGTGACACGCTCTGCGGAATCAAGAATACGAACAGGGTATTCTCGATAAGAAAGGTCATCTTGGAGATCAAGCGTTTCATGGTCGACTTCGCGGATGGGGTCCTTGAAGCAACGCCTGAGTTGGGACACATGGAATGCATCATGTACTCGGGAAAGGTGCGGGGGTAGTTCAAGTTGGTAGGCAACTTCTCCACATTTGGCAAGAATGCGGAAAGGTCCGATGTAACGTGGGGCCAACTTGCCTTTGATACCGAAACGTTGGGTTCCCTTCAGAGGAGTAACCCGAAGGTAAGCCTTCTCATCCAGATTGTAGCTCTCCTTCCTATGATGACGATCATAGTAGCTTTTCTGACGAGACTGGTCTGCTTTCAATTGATCACGAACAATGAGAACTTGCTCTTATGCTTCCTTGATCATATCCGGTCCAAAGAATTGTCTTTCACCGGTTTCTGACTAGTTTAATGGTGTTCGACATCGTCGTCCATATAGGAGTTCAAAATGAGCCATGTTCAGACTATATTGGAAGCTATTGTTATAAGCAAATTCGGCGAATGGCAGATACTTCTCCCAATTCTTTCCGAATGAGATAACACAAGCTCTGAGCATGTCTTCAAGAATTTGGTTAACCCTTTCGACTTGACCGCTAGACTGAGGATGGAAAGTTGTACTAAAGGAGAGATGAGTTCCTATAGCATTCTGAAAACTTCCCCAAAATCTAGAGGTGAAAAGGCTACCACGATCAGAATTGATTTCCAAAGGAACACCATGAAGAGATACAATTCTAGAGACGTACAAGTCCGCTAACTGGCTAGCAGTTATAGACTCGCGAACTGGAAGGAAGTGAGCAACTTTGGAAAGCCTATCTATGACAACGAAGATGCCATCATTTCCTTTCTGGGTTTTTGGAAAGCCGGTGATGAAGTCCATACCGACTTTGTCCCATTTCCACTCTGGAATAGGCAAAGGTTGAAGTGTACCAGCAGGTCTTTGATGTTCTGCCTTAATGCGACGACAAACATCACATTCGGCAACAAATTGAGCAATGTCTCTCTTCATCCTAGTCCACCAAAATCTCTGGCGTAGATCTCGGTACATTTTTGTGCTACCAGGATGAATTGAGAGGGGTGTGTCATGGGCTTCTTTGAGGATGAGTTGCCGTAGTTCCCTATTCTTAGGTACTATCAAACGATTTCCAAAGAATACTGTTCCTTTACTATCTGTGGAGAAACATTTAGCAACTCCGGTAGCAATGTCCTCCTTGATCCGGCGAACACCTCGTGCACGCCGTTGGGCAACTATGATTTGATCCTCAAGGGTTGGTGTCGCCACCAACGTAGAAAGATAGCCATGAGGAACAATCTCAAGATTGAGCTTGCGAAATTCCTCATGAAGAAGTGGTTGATACTGTTGTAATATGAGGTTGTTACAATACGACTTACGACTTAGTGCATCAGCCATGACATTGGCTTTTCCTGGGGTGTAAGAAATTCCTACGTCGTAATCTTTTATCAACTCAATCCAGCGTCTTTGCCTGAGATTAAGATCTGGCTGGGTGAAAATGTATTTGAGGCTTTGGTGGTCGGAATAGATCTCGCAACGATTACCAAGGAGGTAATGTCTCCAAGTTGTTAGGGCATGAACTACGGCAGCGAGTTCAAGGTCATGGGTAGGATAGTTCTCTTCATGTGGCCGCAACTGGCGTGAAGCATAAGCTACCACATGTCTATCTTGCAGAAGTATGCATCCTAACCCTTGCCGTGATGCGTCAAAATAGATCTCGAAATACTTTTTGGTGTCTGGAGGTGCAAGTACGGGTGCAGAAGTCAATCTCCTTTTTAGCTCTTGAAAGCTTTCCTCGCACTTGGGAGTCCATAGGAATTTCTTATATTTCTTGAGGAGTTCAGTTAGAGGCTTTGCAACTTTAGAAAAGTTCTCGACGAAGCGGCGGCAATAGCTGGCTAGGCCAAGAAAACTCCTAACTTGCTTAACCGATTCAGGTGGAGTCCAGTCAAGGACGGCCTGAACTCTCTCGGGATTCACAGCAATGCCTTTTGCAGAAATCACGTGGCCTAAGTAGGTCACTTCTGGTAGCCAAAATTCACACTTGGAGAATTTAGCATACAGGCGATGCTCTCTAAGTTTCATCAATACCAGCCTTAGCTGTTCGACATGTTCTTCTTCGTTCTTCGAGTAGATGAGAATGTCATCGAGATAAACTACAACAAATTTATCTAAGTACTCCATGAAGATAGAATTCATCATGCGTGAGAAGGTGGCGGGGGCATTGGTTAAACCAAAGGACATGACGGTGTACTCGTAAAGACCATAACGAGTAGTAAAAGCCGTTTTGGGAATGTCCTCGTTTCGGATTTTGATTTGATGATAACCTAATCTCAAATCCATCTTGGAGAAGACAGAGGATCCTGCAAGTTGATTATAAAGATCATTGATCCTGGGCAATGGGTACTTGTTCTTTATCGTCGCTAAATTCAGCGGGCGATAGTCTACGCACATCCTTTCTGCTCCATCTTTCTTCGTTACGAACAGAACGGGGCAACCCCATGGCGATGAGCTAGGGAGGATGAAGCCTTTTTCCAACAAAGCTTCAAGTTGGGTTTTAAGCTCAGCTAACTCACGTGGGGCCATTTTGTATGGGCGTCTAGAAATTGGTGCGGTTCCTGGCACAAGATCCACTATAAACTCTACACATCTGTCGGGTGGCATGCCCGGCAGTTCTTCAGGAAAGACATCCGGGAAGTCACGAACCACCGGAACATCTTCAAGGTCGGGAAGGGGAAGTACATTCAAAGAATGCACTTGGGTTCTTGTTCTGGGTAAGGTATAGTTGACGGTCTTGCCTGAAGGGTGGGTGAGTTTCACTGATTTGCCTTTGCAATCTAGGTAGGCATTCTGCCTTGATAGCCAATCCATGCCAAGGATGACATCGATGATTGAAGACTTGAGGGCTATGAGGGAAGCAAGGAATACTAAACCCTCAATTGCAATTTGATTACCATGGCTTACTCTACTAGTTTTCCATCTTGACCCTGGAGTTTGAATAATCATTGGGGTGGACAATTCAACAAAAGATAACTCATGACGAAGTGCATAAATTTCCGACATGAATGAATGAGATGCTCCTGGGTCGAATAGAACGGAAGTAGGAAAATAATTGACTGGGAGCGTACCAAGAATGACGTCAGTGGTGTCGTCAGTCTCTTCGGCGGCAATCTGATTCACACGTCCACGAGTGGCGGGAGGAACTGGTTTGGTGGTGTAGACCTTCTAGGGGGGCTTGCCACGACCACTTTTGTTGCCTCCGGCACGGGGTGGAGCATTCTGATTCTGGAGCTGGTTCTGGGGACACTCACGAGAGTAGTGGCCTGCCTGACCACACTTGTAACAGGCTCCAAAGACAGTGCGTGGAGCTGGGTTGTTTGGTGGAGCTGGGTGGAACTGAGTTGGTGGACGAGGCGCCACATAGGATGGCCTCAGTGGGTTGTTCTGGCGGAACATACTGTTGGGGATCCAGATCTTGCGCTTCTGAGAGCCGGAACTGGATGAACCATCGTCTCTAGGGTGTTTGCGAAAGTCATTGGGGGTGTTCATGTCCTCTGCCTTGATGGCCTTGTTGACAAGGACCTAGAAGGTGGCAAAGTCATGTAGGTTGAGCTCACGACGGAGTCCGGAATTGAGTCCACGACGGAACCTCTCTTGCTTCTTGGCGTCGGTGGAGACTTCTTCAGTAGCATAACGAGCAAGTCGGTTGAAATCATGACTAAACTCGTCAACGGTCCTTCTGCCTTGGGTGAGGTTGCAGAACTCCTCACGCTTGCGGTCCATAAGACCCTTAGGAATGTGGTGCTCGCGGAAGGAAGTGTAGAATTCATCCCAAGATGCGGGCGGTCCAATGGGACGCATGTTCAGGAAGTTCTCCCACCAAGAGCTAGCTGCACCTTCAAGGTGATAGGTGGCATAGCTGACCTTGTCGCCATCTGCAACATGGCCTGCTTGGAGCTTCCTCTCGATGCTGCGAAGCCAGTCATCGGCGTCAAGGGGCTCGGTGGAGTAAGTGAAAACCGGGGGATGAAGCCGGATGAAGTCGTTCAGAGACACCAACTCGTTGCGTTGCTGAGTGGCGTTGCGCGCAATGACCTCCAGCAAATGGTGAGAGTCTCAGCGGTTCCTCTCAACATCCATCAGAACCTGAGCCATCGTGGGTGGGGGTGGAAGGTTTCCTTCCTCCTGTTCATTCCCACGACCCTGGGCACGACCAAGCTGGCCACGGGTTCCTTGAGACATCCTGAAGGTGAAAACCAAAGTCAAACAGAGATGATGGAAAGAGTCTAATCAAGGTATTGAAGTACTGGAAGGATTACAGAGCAAAGGAAGTAATCATCTTGACAACATGGTGATAAAAGCATACAAGCCATATATTCACAAGCTGTCATACAAACCATACATCGTTTTAGTACAAGCACCAAGCTAATACAAACGTGATGAAGATGATACATCCTTCAGAGGCACTCTGACTTCCTATACATTATTTATCTAAGCCTCTGGAACTAAGACACCTTGCGTACCATATACTAAGATACTACTACATCCTCACTAAGTAAGACCACAGGCGGTCTCACTCATCTCCATCTCCATAGTAGTCCTCGTAAAAGTTACCCGCGTATCCCGGTAGCTGAAGGTGACCATCGGAAAACACAGAGGCCTGTGGACCCTGATATCCATTTGGGCAAGGATGGGGCCTAGGTCCAGCGTAGGGTGGAAGCAAAGGACCACGGGGTGGGAAAATGCCTCCAATCTCGGGCCAAGCAACTCGAGAAGGCATCTGAGTCCTCACAGGGTAGATAGCATCATACTCGACTGATCCAACACTCACGAAGGGTGCCAAGAGTGTCAGTGCTCGATACAGATGAACACGGGTGGCATGAAGCTCAAAACGGAGAGCGCGTGCATCACGATCTCGATCACTAGCTAACCTAGCAGTCATCTGAAGTACTTGATCTTCTGCAGAGTGATCTGAGTAGAGTTCGATGTAATATCCCTCTTCTCCTGGAAGTGCAGCAGGGATATAGCGGAACGAGGTCTCTCTCAGCATAGTGTGCTCCTCTCTTAGCAGGGTAATACATGACTATGCAGCATCCTGCACAGCCCTGTTCTCTGTCATGCCAATGCCATGTCCAAAGTGGATAGGATGAGTCACTCCATTGTGGTGCGGGTAGATCCTGACGATGCAGTGGAACTGGGTCTGGTTGAAGTCAAGGAACTGCTCCTCAACTGTGTACTCAGGGTACCATCGATATCCCACATAGGACATCATCTCGATCAACGTGGCGGGATGGCCACGCACACCGAGGCACCTGGTCAAACGAACAATCTGCCGAGGGGGAAGATCTGCCATCTGAAACAGAAAGAAGGAGTTTGCAAATGCATCAGATTGTGAGATAAACCTGGAATGACTCGGATAGCATAACGGCTGTAATTGTAAGAAATGTCTTTTCTTCCAATGTAGAAACATCACTTACATACGATGTAAGAAATCAGGAAGCAAAACAACCCTAACGAAACGAACACAACCTTCCTACGGCTATAAGGAAGCAAACAACGAGATGTTCTAATCAGACAGAGGAGAGCCTAGTCCTATCTTCCCGTAGAATAAGATGAGGGTGACTCAGAACTCAGAACGAAGGGGGTAAGGAGAAAAAAGAAGCCTTACGTTGTTCCCTTATATACCCAGTGTAACTATATAACTATAGAAGGCTAGACTCGACTTCGGCCAAGGCTACTAGTCCTACAGTCAGTCCTGCTCTGATACCAAGTCTGTCGGGACCCAGGGTTAGCGTATGCAAGTCCCGCTACGACATAGTCATATGGAGAGCCGAGAACCGTACCCACTTGTCTGAGCAGACAAGGCCAAGCACAGAACGTTCTCGGAAAGCATCGTACGTGAGGGGCATCCCATCCAGGCCGGATGATCAACTGAGATGGGTCCTCATCGTCCGCACACAAGTCTAATGATATGGGTGATGAACTCCCATATTCAAAGACAAGTCGCCTCAACCATACTATCGACTATCTCATAACTCTTACATAGACTTACTCCAGCCCGATCACTTAGTCGGGGTCTAGGGCGGGCTCGATGATACCACGAAGTGTGCACGAGACGGAGTCTCAAGCAATCGCACCGCGATGCCCCAAGCTGCACACATCTAAGGGCCACTTGGTGTATGAAAGACCGCCAGCCAGATCACAACTAAGGTCTCGAAAACCCATACAAAGACATGCATGTTATAAACATACACGCAGCACACATGCCTTGTATGAACAGCAGGTATCATTACAATTCTCTACAAAGTATACATTTTATTGATAACTCTTACAGAGTGCACACAGAGATCACAAGTATGTGATCCAACATTACAACAACAATGCTGAAGAAAAGTATGTCTGACTACAAACAAGTTTAACTAATGGCTTAAGAATCCTTATTTAAACACAAGCCCTCCACGAGGGAACCAGTCGTCTGACTGGGACTAGACTAGCTTGATCTTCAGTCGTCCAGCTCGATGAAGAAGCCACCTTCGGGGTCAGTGGGTTCATCTAAAACATAGATTAAGCAAACGTGAGTACAAAATCGTACTCAGCAAGACTTACATAGGAGCTATGCTACTCATGCACATGTATCAAGGTAAATGGAGGTGGGGTTTCACTTGCAGAAGTGCCAGCTTTGACTTGGCTAGTCCTGAACTACGAGTACCAGACTTTGAGGTAAGAAGCGTACATGAGTCCACTACTTTCTCCAACCAATTACACCACTATGGTGCCTTCCTCGACTTCCCCACGGGAAAGCACGCCATAGCACTCACACGTATCTTGGTGTGTTTTAGAAGTATCCAGTTCAAGTTGTCTAATAATCAAGCTAAGCTTTCCAAGCAGTCCTTAACCGCAGACGCGGCTATTCGAATAGTTTTGTTAACCCTGCAGGGGTGTACCGCTACACACACATGATCATCATTTACCGCCTTTGCACTCGATACCGTTCAATAAGTGTCGGCGAGGATGCTCACCACAACTGTTACCTCATAGCCTATCTAGTCCGAGAAAGCCGCCTACCTGGGTTGGCTACCACTATCGTGAACCCGGCCGGTTTACCGAAGTGGACCCAAGTGATGTGTGCGTGGTGCAAAAGCCGGTCTCGGATGAGCCGTTCTCTCACTTAGCAGCCAGGCCACAGACCTACCAGAACTCCGAACTATTGCGACATCTGGACATCAAAAGGGATGAGTTAGTAAGCTGAGAGGGGTCAGTGAGCCCAATGTGTGGTTGTACTCTTCATCTTGGATCACCACACAAGAACTCGGACTTAGGGCGGTGTTCAACGAGACAAGCCACCGTGTACTCCTACACAGCCTCTCATCATTCACCTTGTATTAGGGTAGATTCACCAACACCTTTCCACCATCATCAACATGATCACTACCATCCCGACTCACATAACAACAACATCATTGTATCACTCTAAGCATGCAATAAGCAGTAACAATTGCAGGGGCCACATGATATCAATCAACTCCTATAGTTGCTAGGATTGTGGTTTGCCTACTACTGTGACAAATGATAGGTCATGCAAAGGAATGGGTTCATCTATGTGGTAGAAACGTAGCATGGTAATCATCCTATACAATAAACAAGCGAGACATGAGAGGGAAGTGGGATTTTATCGACATGATCAATGGGGGTTTGCTTGCCTTGCTGACGAGGTTCGGGTTCGGGGTCTTCAACGAAGGGGGCAGCCTCCTGTTCCGGTTCCAGCTCTACTCGACAAACAACAAACAAGGTAGCAAAGTAAATACAATGCACAATCACATGATTGAAGGTTGAAACTTGATGTATATGCTTTGATGTGTGAAGAAATTCCATTTAAATGGAGTATATTGCAAATTGAATTGCAAATTTAAACTCCCATTTGAATTCAATTTAGTCAAGTTGCATATGACATTGTTTGGTCAAGTTAAACTTTTGAAATGTGTATCATATGCCTCTGATGTGTAATTGAAATGTAGCATGTTGCCATGGTTCAAGTTGCAAAAGCATTTGAAAAGAATTTGAATTAATTCCATTTAAATCAAATAGCAAATGCTACTGATCACATTTTAAATTCAACTCAAACATGGTTGAAAGTTTGATATTTGGATAGCTTATTTTCTCCTGATCATTTTTCATATATTATTTGTTAAATTTGGAGTTGATATGAATTTTCTATGAATTTCCAAAGTTTCAGCCTTTTTAAGGATTTTTTGGAATTTCTTGAATTCTTTTTATTCTGGAAAAGCTTTTACTGCGTCACTATGACGTCAGTGTGACTTGGGGGGGGGGGGTCTGACGTGTCGGGTCCAGTGGTCAGCCACAGTGGGGTTAATTAACCCGGTTATTTTAAACTAACCGGGGGGGTTAAGGGCCCTGGGCCCACTGTCAGTGGCTGTTAGGGGGGGGGGGGGGTTAGTGGGGTGATTAGCCCTAAGCTAAACCAGCCACCAGCGGCGACCACAGTGGACGGCGGCGTCCGCGGGGACGGCATTCCCGTGGTCCAAATCGAGCGCAACTTCCACCAGAGTGAAGCCCTCGTCAACGCGCGTCAATTGGGACCGGTCGGAGAGGCTGGGGTGCCCTGTACGCTCGCCGGCGACGAGCTTTGCGGCAACAGGGGCACGGCCACGAGGTGGAAAACGCTACAAGGCGCCATTTTAAGAGGGGCTGGGATGGTTCGACGCAGTGGAGCACCGCGAGTGCAACTGACATGGCCTCGGCTTCAATTGCGTAACGGTTGCTCGCCGATGACGACCGTGGCGGCGAAGTACTCCTGCTTCCATGGCAGAACACGAAGGAGACACAGATTGGGGGCTCAAGAAGAGGGGGTTTGACCGTGAGCTCACCAGGAACTCGACGGAGGTGGCGGCGAAGGCTGAGGTGGCTCGACGACGATGAATTCGACGTCGATCTTCCTCGGCTCCGGCGAGAAGGAAACGGCGATTGCGGTGGCTCCTTGATCAATTAGGTCACCATCTTCAACAGCTTGGCGTGGACGACGACGTAGCGCGAGGGGGACACGGTCTTCTGGCTCTTCTCCAGCGTTGGCCACGGATCCCGTCGACGGTGAACGGCGGAGGCTCTCGGGGAAGAAGGGGAAAACGAGGAGAAGGCGCGAGACGAAGCGGCGATGGGGGGGAAGTGGTTCACGGCGCCACGGCGTCTCTCTGGCGCAAGGAGAAGGCACGGGAGGGCCTCCAGGCAGGCAAGCAGGTGGCGCCGGCGACGGCATGCCGGGCACGCAACTGCCTGCTCGTGCCCGGGGAAGAAGACAAAAGCTGAGGTGGGCCTGGGCTGCGGTTAGGTTAGTTGGGCCTAGGGTCCAAGGTAAGTGGGCTACTTTGCCTTTTCCTTTTTCTTTCTGTTTTATTTTTCTGTTATATGTTGGCCTTGCTAAAATAAATAGCTGGGCATTTTTAAAAATGCTGAAACTTTTTATATGGCCTCATATTATAATAGACTAGCCACTTATAAAGTTTGGCACTTTTTAAAATTCAAATAATTTGAATCTTAACTCAAATAGGGGTTTTTGATTAATTCCAAGGCACTGTTTGAATATTTGAAAAATCCATGAGCATGGGGTGGGTCCCACATCACTTGATATGTGATCACACTCATTTATAAGACTTTTCAAAAATCTAACATGAATTTTTGGAGAAGATTTTTATCTGGCCTTTTGAATTAATTCATCTGGGGGGGTTCCTTCTCCCATTTTGCTTTTGATTTTGATTTCAATGATTTCTTTGAAATTTTTAACATGATGCAAGTGAATTGCTAATCCTAGCACATTACCTAATAGAGGGTTCTGACAACTCATGATAATATTCTTCTAACCCATGTCCAATAGACCGCTGTCACCTTGGTCTCGGGGATTATACTAGATAAGATCAATTGAATACATCAATCCAATACGTAGAGGAAGGGTAAATATCATGGGATCACCCTAGATTAACATAGCCTATGATCACAACGAAGATCACATCATGGGAGAGAGAGAAGAACACATAGCTACTGGTAGAAACCTCAGCCCCGAGGGAGAACTACTCCCGCTTCATGGAGGGAGGAAGCAACGTCGATGGAGATGAATCCCGGGGCACCCTCCTGGGCAGCCAGGAGGGCAGGTGGTGCGGCCTAGGGTGGACCCGAGCCGGGCACCCTCCTGGGCCCCTGGTGGTGGCCCTCCTGCCATGTCTTGGTTATTCCGGAAGCTTCCGGAGCGCTGATTTTTTATATAATTTTTCTAGGATTTATTGGGCACTTTAATTATTGGAAAAACCTGAAATACAAAAACAACAGAAAACAGGTGGCAACTGGGTGCACTGAGTTAATAGGTTAGTCCAAATATGATCAAAAGGTATGAAAGTTCAAGCAAAACATGGCAAAGTCACACAAATCATGCATAGAGCAAGCAGAAATTATAGATACGTTTGGGACGTATCAGTGGTCCCTACCAATGGGACTATCCCGCTCCTAAGCTTGTGGAACCTAAGTATAACTTTAACGGAAATCCGCCGGTACTAACCGAGAACACTAACTTTTTTGATTGGAAAATTCTTATGGCAGATTATCTTAGGTTTGTGTGCGAACCCATGTCGAACCTCATAGACTCCGGGAAAGGCTATTATCCCGTTGATCCAAACAACCTTACTCTAAGTGAAGTGTTTGATCGACATCTCAATCTTTCAGCTATTGGGTTTTTGAAAAGAGGAATGGATGAGTTGACACGTGCACCATTTCTTCATATCACCAATGCCAAGGAAATGGGGGATACTCTTCTCATTGCCAAGTCCGGCACCGGGTCTATTCAAATGACAAGATATGAGACCGCAAAGAATGCATTGCACAACCTTCACATGAAGAAAGATGAGACGCCCCAAGAACTTCATATGTGTCTCAAAGTTCTCTCTGCTCATGTCCAGTCCTTCACATGTGAGAAATCTTTGGACGGATATCAAATCACCAACCGTTACCTTGTGGAAAAGATGTTGAATGCTCTCATGGTGTACTCTCATCAAGTGGTGTGGGAATTGAGGCGTATGCCCGACTTATTCAAGATGACACCGGATGATGTGATTGCCACCTTCTTGCAATACGAAGAGCACCTAAAGAAGTCCTTGAGACTACTTGCCACATATGGTGGTCTGTCCTCAAACCTTGCACTCAAGGCTAGGCTCGAGGAGTTTGATGATGATGAGGAAGAATATGAGTATGAAGATGATGATAAATCTGATGATACTCCCTCATATGATGATATTTCTCTCTTTGTGAAGAGGTTCACCAAAGGAGACTTCAAGGGAAGATTCCAAAAGAAGAAGACAAGAAACTGCTAAAACTGTGAGTAACTGGGACACTTTGCGGAGGATTGTCCGTCTGAGAAAAGAGAGGACAAACCTCGATTTCCTCAGAAGGAAGTTACCAAGAAGATCACAAACCCTCTCAACAACAAGTTCAAGAAGAACGCATTGTTGGCTCTAGAAGGGTCCGATCCCGAGGATGTTGGTGGTGTTGCCGGAGTTGCTCAAGATACACAAAAGACCTTGAAGCTCCTCAACAAGGAAGGTGAAGTTGTGAACTACAACTACATGAGTGACTACACCGGCAATGCACACAAGTGTCTCATGGCCAAGTTGGTTGATGGTGACACTCCCTCATCCTCGGCTAAGATCAAGGTAACTCCTATTGATGAGTCCTTCATGTTCTCTTCCGAACCTCATGATGAATTTCATGATGCGGAAAGTGATGATGCACATGCTATTTGTGAAGATTTGTTGTTTGCTAAAGTGAACAAAATGATGAGCTCTCTCAAAGGCAACAAGCTCAAAATGTTTCAATTACTTATGGATGTGGTGGGTAAGTGATACACGAGATAACTTCTCGCCCCCGTTGGTTACCCCAAGTGGAAGGTGAGATGTAGATAGCGGCAAATTTCCCTTAGCAAAAATGCTAAGGTTGAGTATCGTCCAGGAGGACTCCAACAGATACAAGTAGGTGGTGAAGTGAACAATGGCGTCGTTTACAACCTAAGGTTGCTTACTTCACCTGGACCTGCACACACAACAAATAGCTTTTCTCCCAACGAGTACAGAGGAGTTGTCAATTCCTCCGGCCTTGTTGTTTACAAAGGATAAAACGCACGGGATAATAATGATAGTGATAGCTACGGAAAAGTAAATACTGAAAGTAAATTGAAGGTGTAAACAGTATTGGTGATATGGACCGGGGTCCCATGATGTTCACTAGTGATGTCTCTCTCCCAAAAGACGATAAAATAGCCATGCGAGGTAAACAAATTACAGCTGGGAAATTGACAGGCTTATGCACGCAAACCAATGCTAATTATGCAAAACAGAAAGGAAGAGGTTCAAAAGCACGGGCAGTACGCCAAGACAAGTAGACCGAAATCCATCTGCATCTACCCACTAATCATCCACCTTGAGATATCTATCCAGAAAATCTCGCTGGTATTAAGTTCTGAATCCCACCCAAAGTGTAAACTCAAAGCAACGGACAACTGCATTAAAGAACTTTGCGTAAAGTAAAAAATCCTTGCACCCGCAAGTACAAGCACCGTTGTTTTCCCCCTTGTGGCAACAACACATCCCCTAGACTCATGTTTCTGTCACTCAAGCTAGTCATTTGTGGGCATGAACCCACAATCATGCATAACTCTCCCTCTTGGAGTCACTACCTACTACTTGGCCGAAGCAATAAACAGCAACGGAGAACATGCAAGAGTTACTCAAGAACATAAATATAAAAGAAGAGAATATATAACTCAATCACAATCTGAAAGATTACATAATCTCATAATCCATTGGATCCCAGCAAACTCAGCATAGCAACAGCAGAAAGATTACATATGTGCCTCGATCATGTAGGGCAGCTCACGAGGTCTAATCCATGAAGAACAAAGAGGGGAGGAGAACATCACATAACTACTGATCATGGACCCATGGTCCAAGGTGGACTACTCACGGTTCATCCGAGAAGCATCCATGGTGGTGGAGAAGCTCCCAGAGGTGGTTCCTCCCTCCGGCAGGGTGCCGGGAAGAGGTCTTCTGGTGCTCCCGATCTTGGAAGCGAGGCGGCGGCAGAACAGAGGAGAGATCGCGAAATGGGTTCCGTCCCCGAGGGTTTCTCGTCACGGGGAATAAATGGGCGAAAGGGGGCAGCCAGAGGTGGGCCAGGAGCTCCGGGCGCCCCCTGGCTCCTCTCTGGCCCCACTCGGGCTCTTCGCGAAGCTTCCAGTACGCTGATTTTTCCTATACTTTTCCTGGAATTTTTCTGGAACTTTTAATAAGAGGGAAACCTGAAATAGAAAAACAGCAGAAAACAGGAACTGGCACTGGGGTGCACTGAGTTAATAGGTTAGTCCAAATATGATCAAAAGTGTATGGAACTTCATCAATATCATAGCAATATCACACAAAAGAGGCATGGAGCAAGCAGAAATTATAGATACCTTTTGGACGTATCCGTAAGCACTCCACAACCATTAAGGATCTTGAAATTGTCCTCACCGAGGAATAGGAGAACTATACTCTCCTTGAGCGAAAAGTTGACTTTGAGGAAGCTCGAAATGATAACTTGTGCAAAGTTGTTCACGCATCAAATGAATTAAATGACAAGCATGTTGCCTCCTTGAAAAAGGCTAATGAAATATGTAAGGAACTTTCTAATGATATGAGAAAGCTTGTGGAGCTAAACACCTCCCTTTCTAAGGATGTTGAGGTACTCACCTTGTCTCTCAAGACAAAAGATGAGGAACTCACCACCCTTAAGAAAAATCTTGAGGCTCACAAACTTGATCATATAAAAACTCTTACTATGATGTCTCCTCCCACTATTGTTCATATTGATGCTTGTGCTACTAACTCTACCCTTGATCAAGAATCTCTCATTGAGGATAACTTAGCTCTTCATGCTCAACTAAATAAGGGCCTCTTGACTTGTGCCCAAGGCGAGAAAAACCTAAATGATGTATTAAGTCATCACAAGGAGTCCTTTGCTAAGGAGGGACTTGGGTTTGATCCAAGTACGAGTGTGACAAAGGATGTCACCCTTAGCAAGGAACCAACTTCCCAAAAGGTGATCTTTGTTCGTGAAGGGAACAAGGACAAAGTTAAGAAAATTGTTGATGAGGTTGGTGTTGGGAATGGAAAGGCCACTAAGGGCAAGCCCACTCCTAACAAGAAGAAGGAGAAGATGCCTCCATCCTATGTTCTCCATAAGGCAAAGGATGGAGAGGTGTTTGCAAAATTCATTGGGGCCCGTAATGCTTTCCGTTTCTATACCATTTGGGTTCCAAAGACCCTTGTTACTAACCTTAGAGGTCCCATTGCAAAATGGGCACCTCTAACAAAAGCTTAAATCTATGTGTAGGATGCTATCTCCGGTGGAGTCAAATGGTTGATTTATAGTGGATGCACCAATCATATGACCGGAGAAAGTCGTTTGCTCAAGGACTTCATGGATGCAATTCAACCATATATGAGCATTGTCTTTGGTGGTGGTTCCAAGGGAAAGGTACTTGTGTTGGGCAAGGTGGCTATTACTAATGACATGTCTCTTGCAAATGTCATGCTTGTCCAAACCCTTCAATACAATTTGCTTTCCGTTCGTCAATTAGCTTCCGTTGGATACGATACACTATTTGGTCTAACAAGTGTGAAAGTCTTTAGGAGAGATACTCTCGAAGTGGCCTTTGTTGGAGAGTTGGATGGCAACCTTTACACGGTTGATTTCTCGAAAGAGAGTACTTACCATGCAACTTGTCTAATGGCCAAGGCTGACAAGGGGTGGCTATGGCATCGCCGGTTATCCCATGTCGGTATGAGAAATCTAAAAGATCTCCTAAATGGTGAACACATCCTCGGACTAACAAACGTGTCTTTTGAGAAAGATCGTGTGTGTAGTTCATGCATAGCCGGGAAGCAACATCAAGAAAATCATTCCCCCAAGAATATCGTGTCAACGTCAAGGCCTTTGTAGCTCCTTCATGTGGATCTCTTTGGACCTCCATCATGGGATAGTCTTGGTGGGAAAAAATATGGTCTTGTCATTGTTGATGATTATTCAAGATACACATGGGTGTTCTTTCTCAAGTCCAAGGACGAGATGAAGGCCACCTTCATTGATTTTTCCAAGAAATCCCAAAGGAAATACTACATGGCTATCTTGGCAATATGAAGTGACAATGGCTCCGAATTCAAGAACTACACTTTGGAAGAATTCTTGAGTGATGAGGGGATTGAACATCAATATTCCACACCTTACACCCCTCAACAAAATGGTGTAGCCAAGAGGAAGAACCGCACTCTTGTGGAGATGGCCCGGTCCATGTTGGATGAGTACAAGTCACCATATAGCTTTTGGGACGAAGCCATCAACACCGCATGTCATGCATCAAACCGGCTCTTCCTTCGCAAGATCTTGATGAAGACCCCCTATGAGCTTCTAACCGGTCACAAGCCAAACGTCAAATACTTCCGAGTATTCGGTTGTAAGTGTTTCTTTCTTAATAAGAAAGACCGGTTAGCTAAGTTTCAATCCAAAAAAATTGAGGGTATATTTGTTGGGTATGCATCAAACTCTCACGCCTATAGGGTCTACAACAAATCCACCGGATGTGTTGTGGAAACTTGTGACATGGATTTTGATGAATTTAATGGCTCCCATGGGGAGAAAGTTGATCTAAGTGATGTAGGTAATAATGAAGATTCGTCTCAAGACATCTTCGCTATGGGCATTGGAGATCTTGTGCCCATTGCTCAAGTTCCTAGAGATGATGAGGTGGGTGATGGGCCATGTGTTCCACCACCACAATCACCTCCTCCTACCACTCAAGATCCGATTGCTCATGAGGAGCCCACTATCCAAGAACAAGAACAAGACCCTCCACAATCCGTTGTGGTTGCTCAACCACATGCTGATGATGCGGTTGATCCACAAGATCGGCTTGACCGCATTTGCTTTGGAGAAAATAATGAAATTGAAGATGGCTCCGCCCTTGATGATGAACCAAATGTTGTTCATGAGCCCGAATGGGTGGAGCCTATTGAAACTCCAACTTCCATCATGCCATTGGTGGCTAGACGTGTTGATGTTGACAAGATTCTCACGGGATTGGGGCAAGGTATAGTTACTCGTCGTCAACTTATGAACTTTTGCGCTCACTTCTCATTTGTGTCTTGCATTGAACCACTTAGGGTTGAACAAGCACTTGAGGATGCGGATTGGCTCATTGCAATGCAAGATGAGATCACTAGTTTCACCCGGAATGAAGTTTGGTCTCTCGTGGAGAGGCCTTCCGGTCAAGATCATAACATCATTGGAACCAAGTGGATCTTCAAAAACAAGCAAGATGAATATGGTAATATCATTCGAAACAAGGCAAGGCTAGTGGCTCAAGGGTACTCCCAAGTTGAAGGCTTGGATTTTGATGAGACCTTTGCTCCCATCGCCCGTCTTGAATCTATACGCATGTTTCTTGCTTATGCCGCATTCAATGGATTCCCATTATTCCAAATGGATTTAAAAAGTGCTTTTCTTAATGGTCCACTACAAGAGGATGTATATGTAGCACAACCACCCCGCTTTTGTGACCCTCATCACAAGGACCACGTGTACAAACTTCATAAGGCATTATATGGTCTTAAGCAATCCCCTAGGGCTTGGTATGACCATCTTAGGAAGTTTTTACTCGAGGAAGGATTTGTGAGGGATGTCATTGATGCCACTCTTTTTACCAAGAGAACCAATGGTGAACTGCTCATATGCCAAATCTATGTAGATGACATAATATTTGGTTCTCCTAACCCATCTTTGTGCAAGTGGTTCTCGGAAACTATGACCAAGAACTTCGAGATGTCCATGATGGGGAGCTTGAAGTACTTCCTTGTATTTCAAATCGAGCAATTTGCCGAAGGAACCTTCATCTCCCAAACAAAGTACATTCAAGACATGCTCGTGAAGTTTGGCATGAAGGATGCCAAGCCATGCAAGACACCCATGCCAACCAAGGGATATCTAGATCAAGACCTTTCCGGTATTCCGTTTGATGCTACTCTTTATCGTTCTATTATTGGGTCATTTCTTTAACTTTGTGCATCTAAACTGGATATTATGCTTAGCGTAGGAATGTGTGCAAGATATCAATCCTCTCCTATGGAGAGTCATCATTTGGCGGTTAAGCGCATTCTTAGATACCTTGTTCATACTCCTTTGTTGGGCCTTTGGTACCCCAAGTAAGCCAAGTTTGATCTCTTGGGGTACACCGATGCGGATTGGGTCGGAGACAAGGTGGATCGGAAGTCAACATCCGGTTCATGCCAATTTCTTGGGAGCTCATTGGTAAGTTGGCACTCCAAGAAGCAAAATTGTGTCTCCCTCTCCACCGCCGAAGCCGAGTATGTGGCCTCCGCAAGTTGTGCTACTCAAGTTCTATGGATGAGGCATACTTTGAAGGATTATGGCCTCACCTATAAGAAGGTACCCATCTTATGTGACAATGAAAGTGCTATCAAGATTGCCAACAACCCGTGTCAACATCCTCGCACCAAGCATATTGACATTCGTCATCACTTCATACGGGATCATATCAAAAGGGTGATATTGTTCTTGCACATGTGGGCACCGACAAGCAACTTGCCGATATCTTCACGAAGCCGTTGGATGAAGCAATGTTTAGCCAACTAATGGGTGAACTTGGTATCTTGGAACGTTATAGATTTTCTTCCTAGGGGTATCTTGCTCTCATTCATGCACATAGCATATAACTTGTCTAGATGTAGGCATATATGTAGGGGGAGAAACTCAATTCATGAGTTCTCAACTCTCTATGTGATGCACAAAGAGAACCAACATCAACAATCCGCATGCTCACTTCGGTGAATCCATGTGTAGCGGTTAAAGATGAAGCCCTGACTTTGGACCCAAGATACATCTTCGCGGTGTCAAAGCACATACACTCAAATATGGTGGTTTCGGCCACCGCCCTTCCCTTCAGAAGGATTGCTTGTGTCCTGTGTGCTTGATTGGTTGGTTTTATTTATTCATACATACATATCCACTATGACCCTATCTACTATATGATCTTGGTATATTAGTCTCTCGTAAATATTATGGCCTTGGTATTCGTCTCTGTCACAGACCTCACCCAGGCATCGGACATCCGGTACAAACCGGACGTCCGGTACCTGGAACACCCACTTCCTGGACCTCACACAGCCGTTCTGCCCTATTGGAAATCCGGTGCCCATCGGACGTCCCATCGACCGGACGTCCGACCCGCACCGGACGTCCGACCCGCACCGGACGTCTGGTTCCGTGCAGACTATATAAAGGCAACCGCGTGGAGAGGGGTAGTTATCCTCTCCACACGTTTGTTTCCAGCCGCCTGCCGCCACCGCTCGTCTCGCCCGACTGCCGCCGCCGGCCACCTTGGCCGGCTCCCGGCCCCTCTCCTCCGGATCTGCGCGCCACGGGTACCCTTCCCATCGATCTATCCTTTCCTCCAATTGGTTTTTGGGATGGTGCCCGGATTTGTGCCTCATTGCTTGTTCCCCATCTAGGGTCTCACCATGGTTCGCACGAAGCAATCTGCGCAAAAGAGAGTGGGTGGATTCGTCTCCCGGGGTATGCCTCTCCTTTCTTGTAGTAATTCTTCCCCGTTAATCCCGGTCAAAATCAGTTTTCACTCATCCACGGTATATTTTGACTACGGGGGTCCGAGGATTCCGATGAACATCGGCGTCCCAAACGCCTTGATTGTCGGGTTATCTCTCATGGGAAACAGCCCAAACACCGTGCATCATCCGAGGACAGCGATGACACTCATGATGATCCCGACATCTCGTTTGAGAATGAGGAAGTCGACGAGGAATTTTTCGCTGACTTTGAGGAGGATGATCTCATTCCTGTTGAACCTGTTCGCCCGGCGGCGCGTGCCAAATTGAGTTCACGTCGCGCTGCTCGGGGTTCCTCCTCTGCTTCGAGGGCTCATGCTGATGATGATTTGGCCCCAGATGGCGCTCTACCGGTGGCCCGTGTTCACATCTCTTGTGCCAGTTGCCACCCATGGCGTCCTGCCTCGGACTACACCAAGTCGTCAGCCACTGCTTATCAGAAATTGCGCCGTGCTGTCAATCAGTTTGATGTGGAGCAGGATTTCCTGGATACACGTTTTTGGACCAATGTGCAGGCATATGTGTTCTCCTCTGTTGTTCTGCATAAAGGGCTGGCCAACTCTCATGCCTGCATTCCACTCCAGTTCATTCGGGATAACCCGTCCAAGTTTCCGGGTGTCCGTGATATCATTAATGCTATGGATCTTGATGCGCCTTTTGGGTTTCAGCGTGATTGGAACAAGGAAGCCATTCTTCAGTTCTATGCCACGTGCTTCTTCAAGAACAAGACCATTTTGTGGATGACTGGTGAGGACCGTCTCTCTGCTACATATGCTCAGTTTTTTAAGGCCCTTGGCTTTCGGGCCTCTGGCTTTCGCATCCACTCTGCCAACAAGGAGCACAGGCCCATGACTCACGAGGACTGCATTCGTCTCATCAAGCCGGATCTGACAGGTGATGATGCCTACAAGAAGCTCAATGATGTGTCCATCTGGCTACCATAGTTTCACTTTCTGTTCCAGTGTGTGCTTCGGACTCTCTATCCGAAGTCTGGGGACAAGTCCACTTGTAGCAGCTATGCCATTGATCTGATGTGTCGCATGGAGTCGCATCCCACAGAGCTTATTGATATACCACACTTTATCTGGAATCAGATCCGTCTTGCCAGCATTCAGACTAAACGCAGTTTCCCTCATGCACCGTTCATCATGGCCCTCATCCAGTCTCGGGTGTCTCACCCTATTGAGATCACTCATCGACACCCGGTGTGGACTGTCCCGGCCTACATGTACTATGATGCTCCTACTCCCACGACTCGCGCTGTACCGGAGTCTGCTATTGTTGGTGGCACTCTCCGGCGCCACACTTCTGAGAAGGCGCCCGTGCGGAGGATTGCACACTTCTTGGGCAAGGCCCAGTCCGCTATGATGCGGGCTATCACGTTCAACTGCACCTCCAACCACGATGTGGTCACTAGGCTCATATCCTCCAAGAACAAGCTCAAGGCTCGTCTTCGTGCAACTGGTGAGGACGATGTCAGCGATGATGAGCGTCTTCCGGAGGCTCCTCCTGCTGGACTCGACTTCGACTTGCCCACGGGACCAGAGTGGGCGGACTTCTTCCCGGAGGCTTCGGGTGCTAGTGGCAGTGGCACTCACTAGATCGTGCTTGTTGGTGTTGCCTCTTTTTGGTACTTGCTGCCAAAGGGGGAGAGTCATATGCGTTTTATGCGTTTTATCTATGTGGCTAGGAGTTGTGATCTTAAGACTTGTGTTTGTATACTTTGTCATATCGTTGTTTGAACTTGGTGTGTGTCTAGGATCTTATGCGAACCGTGTGAACCTTTGGTACTATGCATGGTGTTATCTTATTGTCTTGGCTTGCTATGTTGGTGGTTCTTTGGTCATCTTTGATATCTTGTGCTTGCAGTATACATTATCTTTGTCATATTCATGTATTGCTAGCATCAATAAGATGTCCTTTGAATGTGTAATATCATGTGATGAGACTACTCTCAAGGTGTGCATCTTGCTTAAAGTCAAGAATCCTACATGCACACATTGAGGGGGAGTTCATAATAAAACTTTCTCCCACTAAGACTAAAATGTGTACATCTTTGGGAGCTATATGTATGTTGTCATAAACTACCAAAAAGAGGGAGATTGAAAGTGCAATCATGCCCTTAATCATATTTTTATGTTGATGACAATATACATATAGAGGACTAATAATGTTTGTCAAGTGTATCTCAGGTTTTAGTCCTCGGTTCGTTGTGATGGTGGATCATAGACCATTGATATCTACAATTTCTCAAGAGATGGAGCCAATGAATTTGAAGCGTAAGCTTTTTTCGGTTATCTTGAGTATAGGGATCCCCGCACTATTAAGAGGGGTTCAGTGGGTGTACTGTTTAAGTCTTGCTCAAACATCTCGCAAAACAAATGAATTTCTTGTCACACACTCATCTAGACAAGCCTACTGAATATACACACATCGGACGTCCGGTCCCTACCAGACGTCCGGTACCTGATGCTCTCGGACGTACGGTCACCGTCGGACTAAGGGTCCGAGAGGTCAGTGGGCTTTTGCCCTATTTCATTGGATTTCCGGTCCCTGTCGGACGTCCGGTGGTCAGACGTCCGGTTGGCGTTAGACTAAGGATTCGAGGGGTCAGTAGCATTTTCAATGTTTTATCGGATTTCCGGCGCTCATCGGACATTCGGTCATCGGATGTCCGGTATCCGTAGGACGTCCGGTACCTGTTGTGTTCTTCTACGCATGTAGTGTATTAGTGAGTGTCCGGTGCAAACTGCACGTCCGGTATGCACGTACCGAACGTCCGATACTTATGCAGGCAGAACGCTCCAACGGCCACTTCTGGCCTTGGGCTATAAATATGCCCTGTCCACCACTTGAGGGGGTTGACCACTTCATTTGCAACATGCCCAAGAACACAAGTGCTCCCTCTCACTCTCTCCCTCACTGACGAGGATTATCCTCGGCAAATCCCATGGTCAGGGACCCTAGGTTAATCATAGAGAAGGAACAGGTTGGACGATACTCGTCGGCTAACAGGAGAAGCACTTCCTTCTTGATATTATTGCGTGAGGGGGCGATTACAAGGGAGGCCAAGGTGAGTTCTCACAAGACCAGGAGAGTAGATTGTGTATTGGATTGATCAAGACGTCTCCCCTCCCAGCCTTTATATACTAGGCTAGGTCTCGGGTAGTCCGTACTAGATTACAAAGATAGTTTCCTAGTTCTAGTCTTGCCTTGTACGCCAAGTCGTGCCTTCCATATCAGTCGCGGACTCCTACGTTGGTGCTTGATTGGGCCAGTCGTGGGCATGTCGAGGCTTTCCAGCGGGCCTCCCGTCTTTATACGCACCAGGTATCCTCACACGCAGGAGTCGTGGGGTCACCCCCTCATTAGTAGCCCCCGAGTGCCTGGGGGCCTCGAAGAGTCGCGCAGGGGCTCGAATTCGTTAGTGCTTTATTGTTTGTAGGCGCGGCACCGCCGCAGGTCGCTGGCAGTTTTGAGCCATGACAATACCTGTTTCGAGGGATTTCTAAGCTGAAAAGGGCCCAAGGAGTCGACTGGTCGAGCCTTGGTGAATTGCGCTAGTGGAAAATACCGCAGTAGCCCAATCAAGCTCACGCCCCTCGACATGAACTTGGAACGACCGGTGTCTAGCAAAGTCATGCCGCTGCAGGTCTTATAGGATCAATTGCTACCAGTCTAATCAAATAGCCTGAGCGCGTCCGCTCGACTAGAGCGCATGGAAAAGGTCGGGAGTGAAATCGCTCTATGGCAAGTCCCGGCCCGGCCGTTCTGCGCAGCGGGGTCTTACCTACACGCTAAGCTTGCGTGGCATCTGGGTACAGTGTGCCGTAGCCCAGGCATAACTGTTTTTTGTAGAGGCACGAAGCCTGGTTAGCGATGCACCCACTTGGAATAAACAATCAAGTGAGCTATTAGCAGTCACTCGTGGAGCTTTTAGCGAACTCAGGCGAGGAAAAGAAGAAAGCACCCACTCGGAAAGTCGTCGAGTGCGCGAGTAAATCATATTGTCGAATACTTTTTGAGTCTTTAGCGAGTAGTCACTTGAATGCTTTACTGTCTTCAGGGTGAGGGAGCACCCGAACTCTGAAAGTATGTTGTTTCTGCTGGTGCGAGTGATCACTCGAGCACATCTTTGCCTTCTGGGTGAGGGAGCACCCGAACTCGAATAAAGGTACTCCCGATGGGAGTAAGAGATTTTAAAATCAGAAAATTTTGACATCAAGAGATAGGTAGCTTTTGGAGTCTTTAGTTTTTTTCCAATTTCTTTTATCTTGATCCTTCCCTCTTGGGATGTCATGCCGATATGCATTTTCATGCTGTCTGGTGACCTATGATGCTGCTTGCTTCTTTGATCCATCGCGTCTTTTGGCCAGTCATAATGTTGATTTGGACGTCATGCTGCCTGGTGCCTGTTGGATTTCCAAGGATTGTATGGGAAACAGGCGAGAATTGACGTGTCCTTTAAATAGTGTCGACCGTGTGAAGGCATCTTGTCTTGGAATTTGTAACGCCCGACCCGTTTGGTCTTTGATGTAATGATGGCGCCGCCTGGGCTTCTGCGTGTTTTCCCTTGTTTGCCCTTGGATTGTGCTATAAATACCTCATGTGGTTTTCTGTCCTTGGCATCCATTCTTCTCGTTTTTCTCTTCTGCTTCTTCTTCATATGGCGCCCAAGCGTGGTGGTGGTGTGAATGGGCGAGGTCGTGGCCGCCGTGGCCATGGTGGCCGCACGCCTCGTTCTTCGCGCGGTGGATGTCGTCGTGTTCCGTTGGCACCTTCTTCTTCTTCCATGGAAGAGGGTTTTTGGCGCTATGGTTTTCTTTTGCGTGTTCTTAGCCGGACCGCTGCCCGGATTCCTCTTCCATTCTCGTTTGCCTCCATTGCTTCTGAGCTTAATATTAGGGGTCTCTGGCTACATCTTCACGGATGTGCTCGGTCTTCTTCTTGGGTGGAGTTGGAAGTTGATAATTCATCCTTGATTTTCCTTGGATCTAGCTGGAGGGCGTTTTCTCGTCGGTTGAATCTGCGTGACGGAGATAGCCTTTGATGTCATTTTGATGGCGAAGATACTCTTACTATTCGCGCATTTGATGTCGGTGGCAATCGTCTGGATCCATACTGGGAGAAAACAAGCAGTGGAGATTCCGATGGGTCAAGTGGTGGTTCGCCTGCTTCTCCCGTGACTTCATATTCGGCCGATTCCTCGGCTGATGGTGCTTGCTCTTCTAGTTCTAAAGATGAGTTGGACGTCAAGCCGGTCGTCAAGAGGCTGCGTCAGTATGCGAGGCACCTTGTAGAACTGGCGCGCTCCGACCTGCTTCTTCGCAGACTGGGTTGCTACTTTTTTTGTGGTGATGCTCGTCAAGTTTTGTGGTACGAAAGTGCCAATTATCTCATCATGAGCATACATGTAGAAGTCATAATTCCTTGGGATAGTTGTAACCCGTCTGGTAGTTGCTCGAGTCCTTTTGTAGCGATAACTATTCTTTGACTCCTTTGTAATGAAAATTGTCCTCGACTCCTTTGTAATGAAATTTTCCTCGACTCCTTTGTAATGAAATTGTCCTCGACTCCTTTGTAAGGGAGAACTGTCTTCGACTCCTTTGTAATGAAATTGTCCTCGACTCCTTATAAGGGAGAACTGTCTTCGACTCCTTTGTAATGAGATTGTCCTGCGGTTGCGCGGCAGCGCTCCCGATGGGAGTAGCCCCCGAGGCTACGTTTGATTTGTAGAATCAGGCGTAGGCTGTGATTTTTGTCTACCTGGGTTGTCCTTTCTCGTTGCTATTTATTCCAAGTTTTTGATCGGGTGCGCGTCAGCGCTCCCGATGGGAGTAGCCCCCGAGTCTTTAGGTGATCGCTTGCGATCAGGTGAAGACTAAAGAACTTTGCGTTTTTCGATATGATTCTCTTTTGCGGAAAACTCTTGGTGAGTCGGAGGGGATCTTGTGTTCTGGATTCCCGGTGCTTGCAGATGAGGTCGCGTTTCAACGAAGATAGTGTCTCTCGGGGGGATTTTTATGCTCGAGCCCCGAGTGCTTTTAAGTATAGTCGCATGTGCGAGGATAGCGTCTCTCGGGGGGGAGTTTTATGCTCGAGCCCCCGAGTGATTTTAAGTATAGTCTCATGTGCGAGGATAGCGTCTCTCGGGGGGAGTTTTATGCTCGAGCCCCTGCGTGCTTTTAAGTATAGTCGCATGAGAGAGGATAGCGTCTCTCGGGGGGAGTTTTATGCTCGAGCCCCCGAGTGCTTTTAAGTATAGTCGCATGAGCGAGGATAGCATCTCTCGGGGGGAGTTTTATGCTCGAGCCCCCGAGTGCTTTTAAGTATAGTCGCATGAGAGAGGATAGCGTCTCTCGGGGGGAGTTTTATGCTCGATCCCCCGAGTGCTTTTAAGTATGGTCGCATGAGCGAGGATAGTGTCTCTCGGGGGGAGTTTTATGCTCGATCCCTAGAGTGCTTTTAAGTATAGTCGCGTGAGCGAGGATAGCGTCTCTCGGGGGGGGGGGGAGTTTTATGCTCGAGCCTCCGAGTGCTTTTAAGTATAGTCGCATGAGCGAGGATAGTGTCTCTCGGGGGGAGTTTTATGCTCGAGCCCCCGAGTGCTTTTAAGTAAAGTGTTTGGGCAGCATCATTTTATTTCTTCGAGTTTTACATGGGTTGTTGATCGGTGCTGCTGCCGATGTCTCTTACAATGCCTAGAGGACTTGAAAGTCCAAGTATGTGATCAGAGGGGGAGGGGGTGAATGATCACTTCAAAATTTTCTACAAAAACTATGAAGTGAAGCATAAGTAAAGCGGAACAGCGAAGTAAAACTGGAAGCGAAACTAAATGAAGTGAATCAAAACCCATTGAAGCATAACTATGAAGCAAATGCAATACGGAAGGTAAATGCTTGAAGTAAAACAAACTTAGACTCGGCGATGTTTGTTCGACCAGTTCACGCTCTGCAAAGCGCTACGTTTGGTTGGAGGGACTGATGATTGAACACCTGGAGCAAATCTCTCTCCGTCCGTTGCTCCACTGCACCAAACTCCTTGAGCTTGGTCAGTTCTTCACTCGTGGTTGCTTATTGAGGAAATAAATTAAACCTTTGACAAACTGGACTTCGAGGCGACAATTACTCTTCGCTCTCTGAAGAAAAACACTCTAAACGTCTAGGAGAATTGCAGTTCTCCAAGATAAAAAAAGGCTAGTAAGCTTTCACCTAAGTCATCTCGAATCTACTCAGATCAATGGGACTTAGGCTTCGGTAATCTGGGTTTTGGGTTTTGCTTCGGTGGTGTTTTTGGGATGCTCTCTTCAGTCTCTCTCAGGAATATTCTCAGAGCAGCCACCCGCAAATGGAGGACGGGGTGGCGTATTTATAGTTGGCAATCACGACGTGCGGAATGACCAAATTGACCCGAAGTGACAGCTTGACACGTGTCCACAACGGTCATATTTGTCATCACTGCGCAGCTTTACTTGCGAAACAAGTAAAGCTGACTCATGGACTTAGTTCTGCTTCAGAAGCCAAGGAACGAAGTCTTTGCTGCTGAAGCTTAACTTAGTGCACATGAGATTTCTTCGCTCTGGCTTCTCACTTGGTGTGGATTTGATCTGAGCATTTTCTCAATAAATTCGGTGTCCACAAACTAAAGACCCCTCTTAATAGTACGATTTGTCCTATGACTCAAAGAACAGAAAAAGAACTACACAAAAACATCTAAGTCTTGCGCCGTCTTCTTCATTTCCTTCAATGAGTTGGGCTTCAGGACACCTTCATTTTTGGGGGTCATCCTTCGTGATTAAGCTTTGCTAAACAGGGTAATGCTTCGATAACTTGAAGACCTTCCCTGAAGCTTTATCACCTAGCTTGTCCTTCATGAACTTATTCAACTGTTTACACTAAAAAACATTGTTAGTTCCTCTAATGTCTTGTCCAACAATATCCAAAACACACGGGGGGGGGGGGGGGAAACTTTGCTCTTACAATCTCCCCCCCCCTTTGGACTATTGTTGAAAAAACAGGCATCGATAAAAGATATTGAAGTTTTTGTGAAGTGATGGGACAAACTCTAAGATATGAAGTTTTTGGCTCCCCCTGAATGCAAGCATCGAATATTTATATAATCGAAGTTAATGCTTGAGAGAAATTTCTTCGGTGGAGAGCAAAACAAATATCTTAGCCAATACAATTGCATTTGAAGATAAGTATCCAGGAATGTATGCAATTGCTTCCAATGACCTGTGACTTAGAAAATAGTAACCACCTGCAAGATAGAGGCTCTTGAAAGCAAAGGGGTTATTAAAACTTAAGTGTAGCACAGGAGTATCATGACCGAGGGTAAACTTAAGTTACAACCCAATCAAAGAGAATGGAATGTTTGTTGTAACTTAACCAAGTGAAGCAAAACGCGAATAGAAAAAGCCATTTCCCCGATGCAAATCTAACTCATCGATGCCCTCATTCTCCCCCTTTTTGTCAGTGATTGGACAAAAGGTTGGGAAGAGGATCGAGAGATCTACTGCGCGGCATTAGCACCCTTGGAGCTCGACGAAGCAGAGCTTGACGAAGACTCATCCGATGAAGATTGATCGCTAGAGGATTCTTCTTCGGAGGTAGACAAAGGAATTGCTTCGTGGCGCGTCTGGGTGATGAGGTTGATGTCGAGGTCGCTATCGTCGAGGCCGTCGTCGTCTTTTGATGTGATGGAGTCGTTTCCAGAGACGGTGTCAGGCCTGATGGGTTCTGGCTCGTTGACGAAGAAGACTTCATCAATCTTGTGCAGGGGAGGGATCTTTTGATTCGGGCGATCCACCGTATCATCACGGGAAAAGTTTCGCTGGAGGTGCTCATATTCTTTTTTAATGCGATCTTTACGAAGGCCTTTTAGAGAGTGAAATTTCCGGAGTCCCTTCCAGGAATGGCGTTTGAGAACACGCAGATACTGATTGTTATTGAGCGCAATGTTGCCAACTCGGTTTATCTCATCAGCAAGTGATTTCATCTGGCGCTGATTTGGTTCAATAAAGTTTTCAAGCATTTGCTGCGACCGAAGATTAACTTCAAAGTGGTGGCAGTCTTTCTGGAATTTCTTTGATAAGTTACGCTCATTAACTTCGTGGCGCACGCCAACATATGCGGCAAAAGGATCATTGGGCTTCCTCAGCAATTCCAAAGTGTCACACACTAGTGGAAGGAAAATCTTCGGATGATGGCGAGCCACAAAATCTTCATTCCTACCATAGTCGCAGACAACTTGCAGCCAGGGAGCATAGGGCTTCAGTGTGAATGGCAGCTCTGCTGCATGAACCAAATTCCTAAGGAAGCAGTCTTCAAAGTCAAAGATGAGACCATGAGTGAGCTTCATAATGGCCTGCCTTGTCTCTGGATAAGTATTTAATTCTTCCGAAGCAGTACTCAATGGAATTAAAGAGCTAGACAAGATGTAGAACCAAGTCCTGGAGATGAAGTTCAAATGCTTCGGGCGAATGTTTTCAGGAAAATAGTTTGCAGTGACTTCAGTATCCAGCAAGGTAGCAAATTGTTCTTAAGCCAGATCAGGCTCTAAGTGAATCTTTTCTTGATCACCAGAATACCTTGGGTTATTGACTATCTCCATGAATTCGGTTGAAGACATTCTGAAGATTTTACCTTGGATCATCCATTCCAGCGTCCATGAGCTGGGTTCATGTGCATCACCAGAAACATATAAAGTGGCATGAATTGCTTGATGAGTTTAGAAGTGAAGGGAGTGCTCAAAGCAAACAACCGAGTCAGATTCTGATTCTCAATGGTTTCAGTGATGTTCTGGAAGCAAGTGGCAGTGGAAAGACTTCGCATATCCAGATATCGGTGCCTAAACAGAACACCTTGCTGACAGAAGACATTGGTGTATAAAATTTGTTGCTCTGCAATCTAGAAACGAAGATCATCTGCAGTGCGATATGAAGCATAAGGACTGACACCAAAGAATCGGTGACGCTTCTGATGTTGTTCCAAGCTGAAATCCGGACCATGCCTTGAAGAACAGCCAGCGCCCTTGAAGATAGGAAATGTTTCTCGAGGGTAATTGGATTCAAGTGGGGTGTCTTGGCAGGGGCGCGAGTGTGCGCGAAACCTTTGCAGAGGAGCTAGTTGATTGGCTCTAGAAGGGCCAGTCGTTTGAGAGACTATAAACGCTTGCTCTTGAGAAAGATTCAGTATCTGAACTTGCTCATCTTCATCTTCATGTGCTTCGGCGCGAGGCACATTGATTCGGATTCTTGAGCGGTTCTGGCGGGGGAATAGTCTCGGGTGCCACGGGTTCTAGAGTGGGTTGGAGAGGGCTCATGTGCTTCATGGGGAGGTGATGGAGGTGGTGCGGGAGCAGCAGGTGGTGTGGGAGTCGTTTGCTGTGCGGGAGATGGAGCACGTATTGGTGTGGGCGCACGAGGTGGAATGGGTGCGGGCGTTGGTGCAGGTGCTGGAGTTGGGGTAGGAGTTCTCTTGGAGGTAGGAGCATTTGGTGGGGGAGTTGTTTTGGGAGTGGATTTGGTAGGAGGAGGTGTGGGGGTTTTGGTGGGTGGAGCTGAAGCTTTTGGTTTAGTCTGGGAAGGTTTTGGCTTCGGAGCAGGAGTGGGAACTGCTTCAGGAGTTTCCTTCGGCTGCTCATCGCTAGTGTCCATGTCAGCAGCTGAGGCCAAAGTGATCTTCCGCTTCTTGGTAGATCTCTTCTTTGGAGAAGGGTCCGAAGCCTTTGAAATAGTAGGCTTGGCAGCAACTGGTTTTGCAACAACTGGTTCAGCTTCTTGTGGAGCCTTGCACTTCCGTGAATCCCTTTCCATAATGGACGCATTATGAGTCTTCACCATGTCATCGACAGCGGCTTTAATCTTGCCCCTGAAGATTTTGATGTTATCCTTGGTGGTGGTGTTGACTTCTGTCACTTGCTGAAGCAATTTCAATGAATGTTGTTTGAATTCTTCATCTAGTTTAGATTCAGCGCGCTTCTGAGAGTTGTGAATCTTTGCAACTTTAGATCTATCTCTAGAGTGCAAGTCCTTCAGCTGACTAATCATAGTGGAGATCATTGCTTCGATGGAGCTTGAGATATAGACTTCACCTAGATCAACAGCTTTAGGCTCTTCAACAGCACACTTCTTCCAAAGGGCTTCAGTAATGCCCAATTGATCCCATAGTTCGCCTTCACGAGGGTCAGGGAACTGATGTTCACTATGGCGATCAGCTTCAGTTTGAGCTTCAGGCAAAGATAAGCCTTTCTGCTTCGGTGGAATAGCTTCCGTGGAGGGAGTCATGTCGACAACAGACTTTTTCTGAACTTCCCTAGCAGCTTTCTCAGCTTTCTTTGTCCTAAGGCATTCTAGAGAGGCCTTGCGTTTAGCTTCGTGCAAAGACAACAGTTTGGCTTCAGCGGCAGCTTTTTCTTCATTCTTTTCGGCTTTGGCGAGCTTGCGCTTCGTCTCAGCCTTTTCTGCAGCAAATTTTAGTGAGTCCAACTCCTTTTGCTTTCTTGCAGCAGCCTCATCTGCCTTCTGCTTCTCTGCAGAACTTCTAGCAAGAATGTTTCGTTCAAGAGCCTCTGCGAGGTCTTTTTGTTTTAATTCAACTTCAGTGAGCTTACGCTTCGCTGAAGGGTTTGGTGTAGGAGACTGCTTGGGCTTCGCTGATGCAACAACCTTTGCAGATTGTTGTTTAGCAGGGTCATGCCTCTACTTCGTACGCCTCTCAGTGTTGAGAGCATCAGCCGGTGGCTTGGAGGCCAAGGGCTTCGCAACCACCGAGTTTGAAAAGTCAATGGTGGGGCGAGCTGAGGGCTTATCCTTGGGGTCTTGAAACTTTATCCCCTTAGCAGCAGGTTTTTCTCCTGACTTCTTCTTCAATGGAATCCGAATCCTTTGCTTTTTGGGGGGAGCAGGATCTGATTCATCATCAGCTTCTAATTCTGATTCGTTATCAGCTGCAGCATTTGATTCGTGCAGAATCAAATCTTCTAGAGCAGCTTGTTCCAGTCTTGCTTGCTCTTCATCATCTGTAGAAGCATGAGGAGGAGAAGCAGATTTCTTCTTCAGTTTTCTCTTCTTCTTCGAGCTAGGCCCAACATCATGGGCTTCACCATCAGCTAGCTTGGCAGCTTTCTTTGCTTCCTTGAGTCTCTTTTTCTCTGCAGCGATTCTCAATCGCTCTTGCTCATCAAGGTAGTCATCCGGAGTCTTGAGAGTGTTGGGGTGAGGGTACTTTGGTGGAACTGGATAGTACAAATGACGATTTTCTTCAGTGTACTGACTGCACATGGCAGTAGTGTATTGAAAGGGTGGACTGAAGGCAAATTGTATGGCCCACTTCCAGTCATGGATGCTCTTGTACTTGTACCATCTGACACCCCAGTAGCGGCGAATGTTTTGCAAGCGAATCTTGCGCTGTTCTTTGGTTTCTCCTAGAGGCGTATCGTATCCAAGATCAATGCGAATGGATTCAGGGATGCCTCTGGCATTGTTGGTTTCCTTGGTTCTGCCACCTTTCTTCTTCGGAGCAGCTTGTTCTGCTTCGTTGATGTGATCAAGAATAGGGGACTCATTCCCGAAGCCTAAATCCACAGACATCCTGTGAAAAGCACAAGGTAGCGAGGGAAAAAGGAAAGTATGGTATGAGCACCAGCAAAAGTTTCGACCCAAAACAAAAAGGTTTTGACAAGAGATTCAGTTGAATATGGGTGAGATATCCGATCTGTTCTGAGCTAGACTTAGCAACCTCAATTTGAGTGACAAACCCTAACACAGAACAGATGGCATCTAACCCTAGCTTCTAACCTGAATCGAGATGGGAAGCTTTTGCTAGCAGAAACAAGTTTCCCAACGGAGCAAAGATCCAACGGATCAAAGAAACCTAAGAAAAACAACCCAACAACAAAACTAAGAACTCGGATCCAATCCAGACAAGGATGAACAAAGAGAAGAGAATTGGATCGAGGGCTCGGCGTACCCTAACTCGGTGGCGTCGAGCAGCTACAGCCGGGAGGAGCGGAGAGGAAGTGCTCGTCGACAGCGTGATGTCCACGGCGGCGGCTTTCCGACAGCAAAGCAGCGCAGTTATCATTGGAGGCGAGGAGCTCGGCGGCGCGCTCGGGAGAGATAGGTATCCGGAGAGGTGAGGAATGAGGTGAGGAGATGGATTCGCTAGGGTGGATGCCTGATATAGGCTGGTCTGATAGGAGTTGTCAGATCAGATCGGACGGCTCCCAGCGTCCGTCTCTCCGGATTCTACGGCGAGGATTTCGTGGCGGATCGTGAGGAAATCTCAACGACCCGGATTAGACGGGATCTCAACGACCGAAGAATAAGTCTTTGTTTTGAGTAAAACTTCGATAAAAGTTGGAAGCATTTGATTCGTAACACAATGATGTTCGAAGAAAAATATTTTCCGTTTCAATTGTGCTCAACCACTTTGGACAGATAGAATAAGAAAGAAGAAGAACAGAAGGGGTAGGGTCCGAAACTTATCACCTCGAAGAAAAAACAAACGAAGCAAAAGGTGATAAGCATTGAGGACTAAATCCAAGCAGAAATAAAAATAAAAGATGAAGCAAAAACAAATAACGAAACCAAAAGATAAAAAACGAAGTAAATGAATATATACAGGAGTAAAAGGTTCGGTCTTACAGTACATTGCGTGAGTCCAATATATTGAGCTCACACCTTAACGCACAGAACCTTTTCTCATCCAATGGTTTCATCAATATGTCAGCCAATTGACCTTCAGTTCTGACATGACTTATCACAATATCTTCACGCTGAACATGATCACGAAGAAAATGATGGCGAATGTCAATATGCTTCGTGCGAGAGTGCTGCAGAGGATTGTGAGGAATTTTGATTGCACTCTCATTATCACATAGAAGGGGAATTTTCTTCACATGAATGCCATAGTCCTTCAGCGTTTGCTTCAGCCACAGAATCTGAGTACATCATGACCCAGCAGCAATGTATTCGGCTTTAGCTGTAGATATTGAGACACAGTTTTTCTTCTTAGAATCCCAACACACAAGTGATCTTCCAAGGAAATGACAAGTCCCTGAAGTTGATTTCCTATCCACACGATCACCAGCCCAGTCTGAATCAGAATATCCAATGAGATCAAACTGAGCTCCCTTGGGATACCACAAGCCCAAGGTTGGTGTGTGAGCAAGATACCGAAGAATTCTCTTTACAACATTATGATGTGATTCCTTTGGATTGGCCTGAAAACGAGCAAAAATACATACTGAAAGCATAATGTCAGGTCTAGATGCACAAAGATATAAAAGAGATCCAATCATAGACCGATATTTCTTCTGATCGAAGGCTTTGCCCTTCTCATCTGAATCTAGGAAGCCAATGGTAGGCATTGTTGTCTTAATAGTTTTGCAATCAGTAAGACCAAACTTCTTCAGGCAATCCTTGAGATATTTTTCTTGAGAAATAAAGGTGCCATTCTTCTGTTGACGGATTTGAAGTCCAAGGAAAAACTTCAGTTCACCCATCATTGACATATCATATTTCTTCGACATCATTTTGGAAAATTCTTCGCTGATTTCAGTGTTAGTGCAGCCAAAAATGATATCATCTACATATATTTGGCATACAAACAAATCACCATTATAAGATCGAGTGAAAAGTGTTGGGTCAGTTGCTCCTGGTTTGAAGCCTTTCTTCAGAAGGAAGTCCTTCAATGTGTCGTACCAAGCACGAGGTGCTTGCTTCAACCTATAGAGGGCCTTGTGCAACCTGTACACCATGTCGGGTTTCTTTGGGTCTTCAAAACCTGGAGGCTGCATAACATACACTTGTTCTTCGATTTCTCCGTTAAGAAAATCACTTTTCACATCCATTTGATAAAGTAGAATACCATTGAAATTTGCAAAAGCAAGCATAACACTAATGGATTCGAGACGACCAACTGGAGCATAAGTTTCACCGAAATCGATACATTCGATTTGGGTCTAGCCTTGTGCTACTACCCGTGCTTTGTTTCTTACCACTATACCATCTTCATCTTGCTTGTTGCGAAAAATCCACTTTGTACCAATGATGTTGTGCTTCGTGGGATCAGCTCTGTCAACTAAGGACCAGACTTTGTTTCGCTCGAACTGGTTGAGTTCTTCGAGCATAGCAGTTAACCAATTTGGATCCTTCATGGCTTCATCAAACTTTGAAGGTTCTAGCATGAAGACAAACGAAAAGTTTCCACAGAAGTTACTGATGGCGGAGAAGTTAATAGGTTTAGTTGGGTTGCCTTCCCTGTTAACCGCGCCAATAAACGATTCTTGATAACCCACAAGTCTAGGGGATCAATTGTAGCTTTTCGATAAATAAGAGTATCGATCCCACGAGGAGTAGAAGGTGTTGATAAGTGACACTGGATAAGGAAAGGGCTGCAAACACTCAAAGGTAAATATTTAAGGGTTTTTGGTTTAAGCAACAGAAAAGTAAAAGACAGGCAAAGTGAACAGGGTAAGTGAGGAATAGCAAGTGGCCCAATCCTTTCACAAGGATAAGCCTAGGAACTGAACTTATAAAAGCTAAAGCGTTCTCGAGAAAACACGGGAGAGATAGTCAAGTCACTTTCACCATACTCCGCCAAGTAATATGTATCGTCTTTATAAGTGTCGGTGGGTGGATCAATTCTAGTACACCTTCTAGACTAAGATAAGTGCACTCTTATGATTACACACCTTGCAAGCATCCGCAAATACAAGGTAGTAATTAAGGCATAAGCCTAACCACAGCATTACGATCAAGGATCCATAACTCCCTTGTGCGAAAGTCTGCGAACTGGGGTTCAGGTTTCTGTCACTCCGGCAACCCACCATAAGCATCATTTGTGCACAATGTATTCCTCTAGGCCCATGAAAGGTGAAGTGTTATGTGTTCGACTCACATAACACCACTAGAGAAATAACAACACAACTTAAGTATCAAACAACACATAATACTTCAGCATCATATGACTACTAACAACTAGACTTCTCCCATGTTCTCATGAACTAAAGTAACTACTCACAAGACATAAAAGAGATCATGATCAGAGGTGATAGATGGGTGGTAAACAATCTGGACACAATGATATTTCTCCAACAAAACTCAATAGCATTCACCACAAAATAGTAATCAACACCAACAGAGTAGAGAGGATAGATAGTACGGATTACAACACAAGTTGTAATTGTGAGATGAGATGGGATGGAGATGGAGATGGTGCTGATGTTGGGGATGATGTTCATGATGATCTTGATGATTCCAGTGACGATGATGATGATGATGGCGACGATCTCCCCTTCCGGGAGGTGATCTCCCCGGCGGAATCTGCCCGCCGAAGATGGCTTTTCTCCTCTTTAGGTTTCCGCCCCGTGGCGGCGGCAAAACACGGAAACGACTATTCTTTAGGGGTTTCCACCCCAGGGGGTTTATATAGGCGAAAGGGGGCACCGAGGGGGGCCACCAGGCACCCAGGAGGGTGCCTGGCGCGGCCAGGAGGGGGACCGCGCCAGGCACCCTTCTGGCTGCCTGGTGGGTCCCCTCACCTCCTCCTTCGGTGATCTCCAGTCAATCTTCATAAAAATGTTCCCCGTAAAATTCATCACATTTGGACTTGATCTGATTAAGCAACTTGGTATCCACTTTTTACCGCTGAATTCTGGTTCTGCTGCTTCGGCACCAGAAAGTTGTAAACTGTGTAAAATAAGCCAAAACAACATAAGAACAATACTTTAAAGTGGAATATATCAATAAATAGGGTGAAATCACAATATAAAATAGTGATGCTTTTTGGACGTATCAACTCCCCCAAGCTTAGACCTCGCTTGTCCCCAAGAGATTGCTGAGCTCGGTAAACCTGTCCACAAGTTTAGAGAGTGAAGTGTCGATAAAAGAATACGAACAAGAAGCATCAAGATTCCTCACCAAACTTAAACATCCTCAACAGCAACCTCAACTCATAAGGTCCTTATGAGAAAGTAGTAACAATTATAACAAAGTAGGACCTGGAAAACTCATCAAATCATGAGAAACATAGCCTTGGTCAAGGAACAACTAATAACTTTTCCTTTTGTTCTTTCACTTATAATGGAATAGTTGAAGCTTTTGAAAGAACATGCTATTAGTCAAGAAGTGCACATGTCAACACAAAGGAAGATGTTTACTAAGCATAAGCTTTTGCAAACAACTCACTTATCAAAAGATAATGTCAACAAAGATGTAACATGCTAGATTTCAATGCAACTTTATATGCAAGCATCTTTATCAACATCAAGTGTCTGTTCTCTCTCTAGAAAGGAAGGAAGTAGGAAGGACTGACTCAGCACAAAATAAAGATAAACCCCATGCAAAAGGGTAAGCAGGGAAAACTTATGTGCCATCTCTAGATCAAACAGAATAAAAACAAACTTTTGGGAGGTGCATGATCCGTCAACGACTGCTGATAGATAACTCACTCACTTCATGATTTGGACAAGTTTCGAGGAACGGCTCCCATGTGGGGACGATCACATCCCCTTGGATTCCTTTGTTTATCACTCGTAAAAGGGCGAAGGAACTTGTGTGTTAGTATTTATCTTTTACGAGCTGGGCACTCATGCCAGTCCCTTCTCGTATTAGGGGTTTGAAGATTAGACATGAAATCCCAAGATAAAACTTGTCCAAATTAAGAAGATCATGGGTCACCCACCACTTCCTCATGAGCTGAATCAGCGACACAAAACAGAAGATTTTGAACATCTAAAGATAGCACATAAATTATATACTTTAGGAGTGGTTGTGCAATACCACAAGTAGGAAGGTATGGTGGACTCAAGTGGAAGAAGTTGGTTTCAAGGTATGGAAGTACAAGAAGAATTCCGCTTAGTACAGAGTTTTGGCTAGCAAGGCTTTGAGAGAGCAGACAATTGATGACAACTTAGTTGCAAGCAATACAAAGCATAAACATTAAAACTAGCAGGAAACATCAAGTTGTCTTCCTTGTCAACATAACAGTTCAAGCATAATAACACAAAGGTTTTGGCTATGTCGCTACTTTGAGAAAAACATGCTTGTTGTTATGACCAAAGCTATACTTGCCAAGATTAAATAAAGTTTTCGAAGCCATGCCTGATATAAGGTCAAAACTCCCCATAAGAATCAGCTCATAATGTCGATTGCGTGAAGAGAATACCAAGTGCAGCGAAGAAACCAATAGACTTCTCATTAATATTCCTTCATAGACGACTCCACACTCACGGGTACAAATCTCTCCACAAAAGGAGTGATAGACCTCAAAGCAACACCTATTTCATAAAGTGACTTCCCTAGACATGATACGACTCTACTTGACTCCTAAAGAAAAAGATAAAGATAAAGATACCCGGCACTCCCCCAAGCTTGGAACAAGCTAAGGGGATGCCATTACCCGAGGAGTTTTACTCCTCATTCTTGTTCTTCTCAGTCAAGTACTCCTTGGCGAAGCGCTTCCATGGCAGCTGTTCTCCAGTCTTGAAGGACATTCCCGTCTCCAAGATCCTGCACTCAGCACCTAAACCCATCCGCAGAAACTTTAGTTCATATTCACAGTTCTGGTTCTGCAGATCATAGATCTGTGCTTGGAGTTCATAAACTTTTTCTTCTAATGCGGCCAAACTTGAACACATCTCCTTCATCTCCTTCTTGTGGGAAGCCTCGATCTCGTTCATGATGTCGAAGTTAGCTTCAACACCGCGCTCCACCATCTTCTTGAACTTGAATACCTCATGTTCCATCTCCTTCAGCCGCTCCTTGGTGCTCCCTTCCTTGACAGGTCCCTTCAGATCTTCCTTGTGGAGAACACCGTCCTCCACACGACGGACCTGGGGTGCTTCTTCACCTCTGCGAGATAAGGGTTGATGACGTTGACGACGAACTTGTCCTTGGGGGAACTTGGAGAAGCCATGGCACCTAGATCTGCTGAAATTTTTCCTGGCAGAAACAGACTGAGAAAGAAAACACACGAAATCGCGAGATACGGTGCCGGGACGATCCGAGCAAATATATAGCAAAAAAATCCGCAACAGAAGGAAGGTTTCAAGCCTAGGTGGAGTCGGAAGTGGAGTCCAAGGCAGCCAGGAGGGTGCCCGGCGCGGCCAGGAGGGGGACCGCGCCAGGGGGCCTCCTGGCCTCCCTGGAGCTCCTATCCGGCTCCACTCGGGCTTGGAATTTTCCTAATTTTGCAAAATCTCTGAAAAGTTAACTTTTATTGACGTTCGCGGTGTTTTCTTACCATAATTCATACCTTTTCTAATTCTGCTCCTGCCGGAGTCTGAAACTGGGCTGCAACATGTTCTTCATGAGTACTTGTATATATCATGTTTGCGTCCACATTGATTGGATCACCTGCCATATAATGTTTGAGTCTTTGTCCATTCACAACTTGAGGTTTGGTGCCTTCGAAATTATTGATCTTGATTGCACCCGACCGATATACTTCTTCAATATGAAAAGGTCCTTCCCATCTGGAATGTAGTTTACCTTGAGAAAACCTGAAACGAGACCTAAACAACAAAACTTTATCACCAACATTAAATTCACGTTTCAGAATTCTTTTATCGTGCCACTTCTTTATCTTTTCCTTTAACATTTTAGCGCTCTCGTAAGCTTCACTCCTCCACTCATCTAGAGAAGTCAAGTTCATGAGACGCTTTTCACCAGCTAACTTTGGGTCAGCATTCAGCTCTCTGGCAGCCCAGAAAGCTTTATGCTCTAACTCTAATGGTAAATGGCAAGCCTTGCCATAGACCATCTTATACGGAGACATGCCCATGGGGTTTTTGTAAGCAGTTCTATACGCCCACAAAGCATCTCCTAACTTCTTTGACCAGTCCTTTCTAGAACTGTTTACTGTTTTCTGCAAGATCAACTTGATCTCCCTATTGGTGAGCTCAACTTGCCCACTAGTTTGAGGGTGGTACGGTGATGCAATCCTATGATTGACATCGTACTTGGCTAGAGCTTTCCTAAAAGCTCCATGCGTGAAGTGTGACCCTCCATCTGTCATGAGGTACCTTGGTACTCCAAACCTAGGAAAAATTACATCTTTGAGCATTTTCAAAGATGTCTTGTGATCAGCACTCTCAGTGGGGATTGCTTCAACCCACTTGGTTACATAATCAACAGCAACTAAGATGTGTGTGTACTTGTGTGAAGGAGGAAAAGGACCAATAAAATTAAAACCCCAGCAATCGAAAGGTTCGATCACTAGTGAGTAATTCATAGGCATCTCATTTCTCCTGCTAATGTTACCAACTCTCTGACACTTATCACAAGATAGAACGTACCTTCGGGCGTCCTTAAAGAGAGTAGGCCAATAAAAACCTGATTGTAAAACTTTATGTGCGGTCCTTTCACCGGCATGATGTCCTCCATAGGGACTATCGTGACATTGTCAAAGAATGTCCTGCTGCTCGTGCTCCGATATACACCTTCTTACGATCCCGTCCACACCTTCTTTATAAAGATGTGGATCATCCCAAAAGTAGTGCCTCAAATCCCTGAAGAATTTCTTCCTCTGTTGAAATGTGAAACCTGGAGGCAAAAACTTTGCAACGATAAAATTAGCATAATCTGCAAACCAAGGGTCGGAATGAGATTGTACTTTTACAACAGCAAGCTGTTCATCTGGGAAACTGTCGTTGACTGGAATAGGATCGTGCGGGATATCTTCCATCCTTGAAAGATTATCCGCCATCGGATTGTCTTCTCCTTTTCTATCGACAATCTGGAAATCAAATTCTTGAAGAAGGAGTACCCATTTAATGAGTCTTGGTTTTGCATCCTTTTTCTGCATAAGATACTTAATGGCAGCATGGTCAGTATGAATAATAACTTTAGAATCAACAATATACTGCCTAAACTTATCACAAGCAAACACCACTGCCAAGAATTCCTTCTCGGTAGTAGCATAATTCCTTTGAGCACTATCAAGTGTTTTGCTGGCATAGTGGATGACATTCAACTTCTTGTCAACCCTTTGTCCTAAAACAGCTCCAACAGCAAAATCACTAGCATCACACATAATTTCAAAGGGAAAATTCCAGTCAGGTGGTTGTACTATAGGAGCGGTTATCAAGGCTTTCTTAAGAACTTCAAAAGCTTCCTTACAATCTTCATCAAATACAAAAGGAGCATCCTTCTGGAGAAGATTGGTAAGGGGTCTCGAGGTCTTAGAAAAGTCCTTGATAAATCTTCTATAGAAACCAGCATGACCTAGAAAACTACGAATACCTTTAATGTCCCTTGGATAAGGCATCCTTTCAATAGCTTCAATTTTTTCCTTGTCCACTTCAATTCCCCTTTCGGAAATCTTGTGTCCAAGAACTATCCCTTCGTTAACCATGAAATGGCACTTCTCCCAATTGAGCACCAAATTTGTTTCTTCACATCTCTGCAAAACTTTATTAAGATTGTGGAGACAGTGGTCAAACGAGTTTCCATAGACAGAAAAGTCCTCCATGAAAACTTCTACAATCTCCTCACAGAAACCATGAAATATTGAAGACATACACCTCTGAAAAGTAGCAGGTGCATTACACAAACCGAAAGGCATACGCCTATAAGCATAAGTACTGTAAGGACACGTGAAAGTGGTCTTCTCTTGATCCGCGGTGTTGACGTGAATCTGGGAGAAGCCAGAGTACCCATCAAGATAGCAGAAGTGGGTGTTTTTAGACAACCGCTCGAGCATCTGATCAATAAAGGGCAAAGGATAGTGGTCCTTCCGGGTGGCCTTGTTTAACTTCCTGAAATCAATACACATTCTATATCCAATAATAGTCCTCTGAGGTATTAGTTCATTTTTATCATTAGGAACAACAGTCATACCTGCGGCTAGAAGTTTGAGAACCTCCGTCCTAACCACATCCTTCATCTTTGGGTTCAACCGTCGTTGATGATCACCAACCGGTTTAGCATCGGGCTCGAGATTGATAGTATGTTGGCAAATGGATGGGCTAATACCCTTGAGATCATCAAGAGTATAGCCAATAGCACCTCGGTGTCTGCGGAGTGTATCCAATAATCGCTCTTCTTCATACCCTGAAAGGTTAGAATTGATAATAACAGGATATAATTTCTTTTTATCTAAATAAGCATACTTGAGTGTATCGGTTAGTGGTTTTAGGTCGAACACCGGGTCTTCTTTCGGTTGCGAGAGTATTCCTAAAGGTTCAACCGGGAGGTTGTGCTTCAGGATGGGCGTTTGTCTTAAAAATATGTCTTCTAGTTCATCCCTCTCCTGCATATGTATATCATTCTCGTGGTCTTCCATAAATTGCTGCAAAGTGTCATTAGGAGGAATAGCAATGGAAGCAATTTCTTCAATAATTTTGTCATTACTTGACAGGTCAGGACCACGAGGCTGCTAAGAAAACTTAGAAAAAATAAATTCATACGGCTCACCGTTGAATTCAACAGAAACTTTACCTTTCTTGCAATCTATTATAGCTCCGCAAGTGTTGAGGAAGGGCCTACCAAAGATAATAGGGCAAAAACTATCTTGCACTGAACCAAGTACAAGAAAGTATGTAGGATATTTTACCTTCCCGCAGAGTACTTCAACGTCTCTTACAATCCCAACTGGAGAGATTGTTTGTTTATTTGCAAGATCGATAGTGACATTTATATCCTCGATCTCACACGGCTGAATCTCGTGCATGATCTCTTGATAAAGTGTGAAGGGAATAGCGCTGACGCTAGATCCCAAATCACATAGCCCATAGTAATTATGATCTCCTATTTTGACAGATACAACTGGTGTACCTGAAATTGGGCCTTTGTTCCTGGCTGTGACAATGTTAGTGGCAACAGCACAAAAACTAGTAGTGGATTCTTTGATATCACTGGTTACCAGATCCTTGACCATTGCAACTTAAGGCTGGACCTTGATCATGTCCTCAGGTTCGTCAGTGGTCCTTCTATTCTTGTTTAGAATACCTGTAACAAAAGAGTGCTCCTTTATCCTGGAGGGATAAGGAGGCTGTTCATACACAACTGCAGGTAAAACAGGATCAGTAACATTAATCTCAATTGGTGACTCCTTGAAAGGTTTATGATGTTGACTCTCCTTCTTCCTGGAAGAATCAATATGAGAAGCAAAGTCCTTGCAAAATTCAACCATTAGCTGGGAATCAAGACCAATTTAAGAGCAAAAGGTATTAAACTAATCAGTCTTCACATAACTCTCAATGTAGTCATGCTCATAGTTTATAGCGGGTTCAATACCTTTATCAATTTCCCAGTCTTTAGTGTTCTTCTGGATCCTTTCTATAAGATCCCATTTTTCTTCCATACTTCTGGTCTGGAATACCCCACTAGAGGAGGCATCCAACATCTCCTTGTCCTGACGAGAAAGCCTGACGTAAAAATTTGTAAGTATAATTTCCTTGGGGAGCTCATGGTTTGGGCATTTGAGCATCAGGGACTTCAGTCTCCCCCAAGCTTGAGCGATGCTCTCTCCGTCGCGAGACCAAAAGTTGTAGATGTCGTTCCTGTCTTGGTGAATTTCACGAAGAGGATAAAACTTTGCATAAAAGAGAGACATAAGCTCTGGCCATTCAAGCAGATCAGAGTTATCGAGTAGCTTATACCAATCTGAAGCTTTATCTTTGAGTGATATGGAGAATAGTTTCTTCATGACGAACTCCATCGTCACACCTGCAAGCTTAAATAAAGAACATAATTGTGATAAATATAGCAGGTGTTCTCCCGGATGTCCTTTGTGACGCCCCCAAAATCAGACCGTGTACAGTAATCATACACGCAAGGTACACGATCGAGATCAGGGACTCACGGTGAGATATCACAACAGAACTCTAAAATAAAATAATACAAGCTGTATAATACAAGCCAGGGGCCACGAGGGATCGAATACAACAGCTCGAGAGCACAAAGTTAGCGGAAGCAATAGTATCTGAGTACAGACACAAGGATACAAGGTTTCCTTAAGAAGGCTAGCAAAAATATCAACAACGATCGAAAAGGCGAGGCCTCCTGCCTGGGAACCTCCAAACTACTCCTGGTCAAAGGGGAACTCGACGTCGTAGAAGGCATCGATGGTCTTCACGTTGCGGTGGTCGGCATCGGGGATCTCCTGCTCCTGGGCTCCAACGTCGACTGCAGCGGCCGATCGGGCAAAACAATGAAAGGGGAAAATAAAGCAGGTGAGTATCTAGCATACCCGCGAGTCTTACGTCCGCTACTAAGCATTTATGCATTTGTATCAAATGGAAAGGGGAGGCTGTATATAGTGGACTGCAAGGTAGAAAGTCAGAGCAAGGAAGAGAAGCTAGGCCTATCGAAGACTAGCATCTTCCGACGAGTCTTGAAGCATGAGGTAAGAATCAGCCAACAGTTTAATATAACAGTAATGAAAGTAACAATGCAGCAGAAGTTGCTGTAGCATTGTATAATAATAAGTTGTAATAATTAATAATAATATATGCCTCCGAGATCCCCTCCTCGACTTCCCTGCGAGGAAGAGAAAACCGGAACCAACAGTTTAATAGTAGTAGTTTGTAGTAGTACGCTCTGGCTTCAGCATAAAGCGTCCTGTTACCGTGGACACGGCTATCCGAATAGATTATCATCCCTGCAGGGGCTGCACTACTATTACCCTACACGCTCAGATCTCCAGGGTGGCGTACACCTTGTTAGGGAATGCCCCACCGAGGCTATCCGACACACCGAGGCCCATCCTACGACTCATCAGAGAGGTCCCCGCCGGTCTAAAGTCCTAAGAGCAAGGGGGTCTTGGACCGTCGCCCCTCACCCTCCGGGTCGTTGTGTGCCAGGTGATTCCACGCAACTCTTCTAGGATGCGGATCGAACTAACCACAATGATGAACTGGACGTCTTTCAGAGCTTTCGAATGAGACCACAACGCGGAGGGCCCACACCGTAATCCCACGTGAAGGTAGTGCGTATAGGGCACGTCGACCCACTCAAGTCATCCACCTGAACCGTTAGTCATTTTATTATTTTCTGTCGGGACAACCGTTATCGTTGCCCCTATCCGGGTGAGTCGCGGACAACGACAGCAGCCAGGACCACCAGTAACGTCGGTGCCTGCCCTGACGTCCCACCAACTCGTGCGGTTACCAACAAGGTGAACTATCTCCTTACCTTGTCTCGCGTTTGCTTCGAAGAGCTCGACTTTCGTACAACAGGAAATCTTTCGGCCACGAACAGTACCAGGACCGCCGCACACCGGTGGAATACACCTGACCTGTCGTTCCGCTAAGATACCCTGCGCGGGCACCGTTGGGTCACCCGACTCCTTACCTGTAAGGACACCAGTTAATTCAAGTGCCTACCATCAAGTGAAACCAGGAGGAATCACCCTCGATGGTACACTTGAAGAGGTTCGACAGAGACATCAGCGGAATGAACTAAAGAGGAATATTCTCGTATCACCCCGGTGGTGCCGAGACACCAGCGGAATGAACTAAAGAGGAATACCCTCGTATCATCCCAGTGATGCTACGCTACTGAGCCGACGAGAGTGAAATACGAGTCCGGCCACTAGTAAGTCAAACTCGAAGCGACTCGGCAGGGTCTCACCGTTGTAGGTTCCGTAGGGCATCTGCATTGATCCGTACCTGTTGCATTTATAATATTTTGTAATCCGCGTTCACTCACCAGAGTGATCACGGCCCGCTATTCTAAACCTAGCTAACAATGCGCAGGGCTCACTGCTGAATATAATATATAGATATAGCAGGCAGCATAGGATAAGGAAGGTACAACAAGGGGCGACAAAATCAGGCTATGCAATTGAATAGGATTGTAACGTAGCAGCAGTAGTAACAATTCCTAGTGCAAGAAAGTACGGAAAAGATAGGCGATATCTGGGGAAGAGAATGACTCTGCTTTCCTGGAAGCTCGATAGTTGGGGTACGGTCGTCGACGAAGTAGTCATACTCAGAATCGGTGTCGTCGACGGCAGTGTCGAGGTCTATCGGATAATAATAATGGGGGAAGAAACAATAAATACAAAAAAATAATAGCAATAAAAATGTATGACATAGAAGATACAAAGTAACGGGGCTCTAACGCAGTGTTCGGTGATTTGCTCGGAGCGGGAATTATTCCGGGGTTGACTCATCAGTACAGGTTGATTACCGGACAGATGATTCAGAGGGTAAGGTTCCATGTCTGCAGTGTTAGATACAACTGACAGACATGTGATTAGTGTATCCGTGATCGTTGATCCATTCTGAACAACTTTCATGTTCAGAACAATTTCATCCAGAAACTTTTACCGGCTCCGGTCGTCTGACAGACGGATGAACCGGAGGAGAAATGTTTCACGTTCGGTATGTTAGAGGGGTGTGGTGGGTATGCGGGTAGCGTAGTCGTATTCGTTAAATTTTTCTAAGCAATTTTGATGTATAAAATATTTTGATCCGACTTACGGTTTAAAAGTTATTCCATTTCAAAGTTTTATTCATTTTAAATCAATTTTTGGATTTATTTTATTCAATAATTCAACAATATCTAAACAGTATAATTAACCAGGTCAACCCTGACAGAAGGGACCCACATGTCATAATCTGGCATTTAAATAAATCCTTATATTTATTTAATAGCAAGTGGGGCCAACTTGTCATTGTCTCATTGGGTTCCACCGAAATTTTACTAAGTCTGAGATTTTGCGGTGTTAATCATCCATTAGCATATTCGGAAGGTTACGATTTAGGGTTCTACTCCTCCGATCAATTTGTGCCCAACATCAACCTGCATCAGTTGTCCGTGATCTCGAATCCGGTACGGAGGGAATTTTTAGCAGAGCCCGTTTACTTAATTAAAACTCGGACCAGAAAGTACTACTTATCAAAATTTCCAGAATCTGTTAAAGTTGGCGTTTTGTGATTTTCGTAGGAATTTATCTATGCATCGAATGGAGTTGGTCCAATGGAACAAATTGGAGCTTGTTAGGTGACAACCATTCCACATAATTTTATCCAGGTTTAAATTGTGTTTGACCATATTTTACTGCTGTCCAAAGTAGTATCCATCATCAGTTTTTGGTTCTTAGCAAAATTCATAAAAGCTTCAGTAGAAGCAAGCAACAGCAGCAACCATGCAGGTTCAGCAGCAGCGACAGTGGCAAGGGCGGGTGGGGGCTCGACCACGAGCGGCCAGACGTGCGCATGTACGTGCAAGGCGCGGCCAGGCTCAGCCGGCGCGCGGCTGCGAGGCAGTGAGCGCGACCAGTGCAGCCCGGGGCGCGGCCAGAGCACGGCCAACACGGGGTGAGCACGGGTGCGGCACTGGCGACCGGAACGCTGGCTCTATCCATGGTGGCCACGGCGCACGGGATGACGACGATAGACGGCATCGGGGAGAGAGAGGGGGGTGGGTTCTCACAGCGGGCGGGGACGGCGACGGTTGCGGTTGTGGCAGGGCGCAGCAGTCCGGTGAGGCGGCGCTCATGCGAAGGCGGCGCGTCGTGGGGCCATTGAGGAGGGCGAGCGCGGGAGAGCTGTGGAGGCGGCTGGAGCCACGGCAGGCGGCCGGGGCTCGCCGGTGCTGGCCGGAGTAGCCGGCGCCGGCCATGGGGGAGAGGGGGAGGAGGAGATCCGGATCGGGATTGAGGGGAGACGGAGTCGGGAGAGAGATGGGGATCGTGTGGGAGGGGGTTGACTCGGGCGCCCTCTGTAGGCCGACGAGGGCAGTGGGTTGGGGCGGCCCGGCAGGCCGGCCTGGGCTGGCTGGCCCAGCTGGCCTGGGCCGGTTCATTTTTTTATTTCATTTTCTGTTTATTATTATTATTATTTGTTTATCGTTTTTAAACATGGTAATAAAATCCCATTTCACTTTTAATATAGCCTACTGTTATTTAGGCATTTTATAAAATTGGTTTCATAATTTTTTGTTCATTTAAAATTTGCACTTGTTTATTTTATTCCATGGCAATTTAATAGCTTCCTAAAGCTATTGTTTTATTTCATTTATTATTCCTTAATATTACTATACCATTTTAATAAAATAACCATTGCTATATAATCATGGCCTAATGATTGTTAGGCATTTTATAATTTGATTCCATCATTTTGGTTTACTATGATTTCATTTCCATTTTAAATCCCATGACAATTTTGATATGCCAACTCTAGGGTTTTCATAATTATCCTTGGCTTGTTATTACCCTAATGACTAAGGTTAAAATGGTTTAGGTATTTGCAAGATGGTTATCATCCATCCAAAATTTCTTGGAGCAATTCTATAGTCCACACAAATTTGAAAATTTTATCAGGGTGGGAATGTGACAGAGCTATTATCAAGGTGATCATGGCTGGATTAGAAACAGTGATGACCATGAACAGGAGAATCACTGTAATGATTACTGTACTGGATCTGGGGGTGTTACAAATCTCCCCCACTACAAGAATTCTCATCCCGAGAATTAAAAGTAGTGTAAGGGGTAAGGTTCCGGTTTCGTATTCTAACGAATCTTCTGGTTCTTGTTGACCCTCTCGAAGGAGTTGATCCTTCTCATTGATGTCTTCACTTCTCTCCATCAGTGCATCTCGACGATTTGTCATTCTTCCGTCGGGGCTCCATCATACTTACGAATGGGTTGGGGGGTAAACTCAAGGGGGTCAGATCGATACCATGTTAATCAACCGAGGTTGTCCAAGGGAACGGTGTACAAAGTATCTTCCAAGTTTATACTCAGAGGAATACATCGAGAAAAAAAAAATAAGGTATGAGAAGTTTCAAGCGGATAGACATGCATTCGATGTCGATGACGAATGATGAAAAGGGGTTCAGAGCATCAGGAACAAGCACTGAGTCTGATATCAGACGGAATATCACAAGGTAGACGACATGAGTCAGGTTTCGATCATGTGGAACTGTGGGTTATGGGCCCACATTGAACAAGCAGGGTGGCGACATTCCATGCGATCGCGATGCAAGGTCTGTCAGAGAACATTTCGTCAGTTATCTCGGCAACAACGTCGGTAACAAGGACAGTGGACAAAGAGAACCACTTGGCAAAGCTCTCGTCCATCGTCGGTAACCAAAAAGGTTATCCACGATAGTAACAGGTTGTACCACAGAGTAGTACATCAAAGTGTTTACATAAGCAGGGGATTATCACTGCTCAGTTAAGACACCTTACAGGAAAGGTTAAACAGACCAATCGAAGGGAACATGTGATGATACACATGTATCAGGTGTACATCTTTCCCAAGGGAAAGCAGAGCATGATGTACTCGACCAAGTTGTTTTGGCAGAGAGTCAAAGGAGGTTGTCGATGATAACACAAATCATCGAGGGCAAGGATGGTATTTCACATGATGAATCCAATTGACACATGGGAGAAGCCATGTAAGATTATTCAGATAGTAATCCACCAAAGGTCGGGTGGTTCGCAAAGAATCTGATGTGAGCATCAGTACGCAACCAGAAGGAGAAAGAATGCAAAGGCATCAGATGATAGAGGCATCAAAATAATTCGATGCTTAAGTACAAGGGAATTATGATTTCTAGATTGAGAGGTGGATGTAATTATCCATACAGACTTATCGGTGGCAGGGGATTGCAAAGGCGATGAACACATAGGTTCGAGAATTTCTCGAAGAGTAATCTCAGGAATCTTCTGGTGAAGCAAGCGATCATCTTGGGTGAAGGGATCTCCGGGTAGATGCGACCACGAGATCATGATGTTAGAGTTAGCAAAATCTTTAACCCGAAAAGATGAGAGAGCGGAGTCCCAGAGTAAAGGTACGGAGAAAAAGATCCTAATACCACCCAATTTGTGACGTGGGCCGATAAGCCACACGACACCGTTAGTAAAGTAGTTTCGCAAAGACTAGACTTGACTTCGACCAAGGAGTTGGAAGGGGGTATCCTACAGGCAGTCGGCTCTGATACCAACTTGTGACGCCCCCCAAATCAGACCGTGTATAGTAATCATACACGCAAGGTACACGATCGAGATCAGGGACTCACGGTGAGATATCACAACACAAATCTACAAATAAAATAATACAAGCTGTATAATACAAGCCAGGGGCCACGAGGGCTCGAATACAACAGCTCGAGAGCACAAAGTCAACGGAAGCAATAGTATTTGAGTACAGACACAAGGATACAAGGTTGCCTTAAGAGGGCTAGCACATATATCAACAACGATCGAAAAGGAGAGGCCTCCTGCCTGGGAACCTCCAAACTACTCCTGGTCAAAGGGGAACTCAACGTCGTAGAAGGCATCGGGGGTCTTCACATTGCGGTGATCGGCATCGGGATCTCCTGCTCCTGGGCTCCAACGTCAACTGCAGCAGCCGATCAGGCAAAACAATGAAAGGGGAAAATAAAGCAGGTGAGTATCTAGCATACCCGCGAGTCTTACGTCCGCTACTAAGCATTTATGCATTTGTATCAAATGGAAAGGGGAGGCTGTATATAGTGGACTGCAAGGTAGAAAGTCAGAGCAAGGAAGAGAAGCTAGGCCTATCGAAGACTAGCATCTTCCGACGAGTCTTGAAGCATGAGGTAAGAATCAGCCAACAGTTTAATACAACAGTAATGAAAGTAACAATGCAGCAGAAGTTGCTGCACATTGTATAATAATAAGTTGTAATAATTAATAATAATATATGCCTCTGAGATCCCCTCCTCGACTTCCCTGCGAGGAAGAGAAAACCGGAACCAACAGTTTAATAGTAGTAGTTTGTAGTAGTAGGCTCTGGCTTCAGCATAAAGCGTCCTGTTACCGTGGACACGGCTATCCAGATTATCATCCCTGCAGGGGCTGCACTACTGTTACCCTACACGCTCGGATCTATAGGGTGGCGTACACCTTGTTAGAGAATGCCCCACCGAGGCTATCCAACACGCCGAGGCCCATCCTACGACTCATCCGAGAGGTCCCGGTCGGTCTAAAGTCCTAAGCGCAAGGGGGTCTTGGACCGTCGCCCCTCACCCTCCGGTTCGTTGTGTGCCAGGTGATTCCACGAAACTCTTCTAGGATGCGGATCGACCTAACCACAATGATGAACTGGACGTCTTTCTGAGCTTTCGAACGAGACCACAACGCGGAGGGCCCACACCGTAATCCCACGTGAAGGTAGTGCGTATAGGGCACGTCGACCCACTCAAGTCATCCACCTGAACCGTTAGTCATTTTATTATTTTCTGCCGGGACAACCGTTATCGTTGCCCCTATCCGGGTGAGTCGCGGACAACGACAGCAGCCAGGACCACCAGTAACGTCGGTGCCTACCCTGACGTCCCACCAACTCGTGCGGTTACCAACAAGGTGAACCGTCTCCTTACCTTGTCTCGCGTTTGCTCCGAAGAGCTCGAATTTCGTACAACAGGAAATCTTTCGGCCACGAACAGTACCAGGTTCGCCGCACACCGGTGGAATACACCTGACCTGTCATTTCGCTAAGATACCCTGCGCGGGCACCGTTGGGTCACCCGACTCCTTACCTGTAAGGACACCAGTGGATTCAAGTGCCTACCATCAAGTGAAACCAGGAGGAATCACCCTCGATGCTATACTTGAAGAGGTTCGACAGAGACATCAGCGGAATGAACTAAAGAGGAATATTCTCGTATCACCCCGGTGGTGACGAGACACCAGCGGAATGAACTAAAGAGGAATACCCTCGTATCACCCAGTGATGCTACGCTACTGAGCCGACGAGATTGAAATACGAGTCCGTCCACTAGTAAGTCAAACTCGAAGCGACACGGCAGGGTCTCGCCGTTGTAGGTTCCCTAGGGCGTCTGCATTGATCCGTACCTGTTGCATTTATAATATTTTGTAATTCGCGTTCACTCCCTAGAGTGATCACGGCCCGCTATTCTAAACCTAGCTAACAATGCGCAGGGCTCACTGCTGAATATAATATATAGATATAGCAGGCAGCATAGGATAAGGAAGGTACAACAAGGGGCGACAAAATCAGGCTATGCAATTGAATAGGATTGTAATGTAGCAGCAGCAGTAACAATGCCTAGTGCAAGAAAGTACGGAAAAGATAGGCGATATCTGGGGAAGAGAATGCCTCTACTTGCCTGGAAGCTCGATAGTTGGGGTACGGTCGTCGACGAAGTAGTCGTACTCAGCAACGGTGTCGTCGACGGCAGTGTCGAAGTCTACCGGATAATAATAAGGCGGGAAGAAACAATAAATACACAACAATAATAGCAATACAAATGTATGACATAGAAGATACAAAGTAACGGGGCTCTAACGCAGTGTTCGGTGATTTGCTCGGAGCGGGAATTTATCCGGGGGTGACTCATCAGTACCGGTTGATTACCGGACAGATGATTCGGAGGGGAAGGTTACATGTCTGCAGTGTTAGATACAACTGACAGACATGTGATTAGTGTATCCGTTATCGTTGACCCATTCTGAACAACTTTCATGTTCAGAACAATTTCATCCAGAAAGTTTTACTGGCTCCGATCGTCTGACAGACAGATGAACCGGAGGAGAAATGTTTCACGTTCGGTATGTTAGAGGGGTGTGGTGGGTATGCGGGTAGCGTAGTCGTATTCGTTATATTTTTCTGAGAAATTTTGATGTATAAAATATTTTGATCCGACTTACGGTTTAAAAGTTATTCCATTTCAAAGTTTTATTCATTTTAAATCAATTTATGGATTTATTTTATTCAATAATTCAACAATATCTAAACCAGTATAATTAACCAGGTCAACCCTGACAGAAGGGACCCACATGTCATACTCTGGCATTTAAATAAATCCTTATATTTATTTAATAGCAAGTGGGGCCAACTTGTCATTGTCTCATTGGGTTCCACTGAAATTTTACTAAGTCTGGGATTTTGCGGTGTTAATCATCCATTAGCACATTCAGAAGGTTACGATTTAGGGTTCTACTCCTCCGATGAATTTGTGCCCAACATCAACCTGCATCAGTTGTCCGTGATCTCGAATCCGGTACGGATGGAATTTTTAGCAGAGCCCGTTTACTTAATTAAAACTTGGACCAGAAAGTACTACTTAACAAAATTTCCAGAATCTGTTAAAGTTGGCGTTTTGTGATTTTCGTAGCAATTTATCTATGCATAGAATGGAGTTTGTCCAATGGTACAAATTGGAGCTTGTTAGGTGTACAACCATTCCACATAATTTTATCCAGGTTTAAATTGTGTTTGACCATATTTTACTGCTGTCCAAAGTAGTATCCATCATCAGTTTTTGGTTCTTAGCAAAATTCAGAAAAGCTTCAGTAGAAGCAAGAAATAGCAGCAACCATGCAGGTTCAGCAGCAGCGACAGTGGCAAGGGCGGGTGGGGGCTCGACCACGAGCGGTCAGACGTGCGCATGTACGTGCAAGGCGCAGCCAGGCTCAGCCGACGCGTGGCTGCGAGGCGGTGAGCGCGACCAGTGGAGCCCGGGGCGCGGCCAGAGCAAGGCCAACACGGGGTGAGCACGGGCGCGGCACAGGCGACCGGAACGCTGGCTCTGTCCATGGTGGCCACAGCGCACGAGACGCCGACGATAGAGGGCATCGGGGAGAGAGAGGGGGTGGGTTCTCACAGCGGGCGGGGACGGCGGCGGTTGCGGTTGCGGCAGGGCGGAGCAGTCCGGCGAGGCGGCGCTCATGCGGAGGCGGCGTCCTGGTCGTGGGAGAGGCGGCGCATCGCGGGGCCATTGAGGAGGGCGAGCGCGGGAGAGCTGTGGAGGCGGATGGAGCCACGGCAGGCGGCCGGGGCTCGCCGGTGCTGGCCGGAGTAGCCGGCGGCGGCCATGGGGGAGAGGGGGAGGCGGGGCGACGTCTTGCAGGGAGGAGGATATCGGGATCGGGACCGAGGGGAGACGGAGTCGGGAGAGAGATGGGGATCGTGTTTGAGGGGGTTGACTCGGGCTCCCTCTGTAGGCCGACGAGGGCAGTGGGCTGGGGCGGCCCGGCAGGCCGGCCTGGGCTGGCTGGCCCAGCTGGCCTAGGCCGGTTCCTTTTTCTATTTTATTTTCTTTTTATTATTATTATTATTTGTTTATCATTTTTAAACATGGTAATAAAATCCCATTTCACTTTTAATATAGCCTACTGTTATATAGGCATTTTATAAAATTGGTTTCACAATGTTTTGTTCATTTAAAATTTGCACTTGTTTATTTTATTCCATGGCAATTTAATAGCTTCCTAAAGCTATTGTTTTATTTCATTTTTTATTCCTTAATATTACTATACCATTTTAATAAAATAACCATTGCTATATAATCATGGCCTAATGATTGTTAGGCATTTTATAATTTGATTCCATCATGTTGGTTTACTATGATTTCATTTCCATTTTAAATCCCATGACAATTTTGATATGCCAACTCTAGGGTTTTCATAATTATCCTTGGCTTGTTATTACCCTAATGACTAAGGTTAAAATGGTTTAGGTATTTGAAAGATGGTTATCATCCACCCAAAATTTCTTGGAGCAATTCTATAGTCCATACAAATTTGAAAATTTTATCAGGGTGGGAAACTAACAGAGCTATGATCAAGATGATCATGGCTGGATTAGAAACAGCGATGACCATGAACAGGAGAATCACTGTAGTGATTACTGTACTGGATCGGGGGTGTTACATCCTTCTCCTTTATAACGATTAGCCAATACATAATCAACAATACCAGATGGTATTTTATAGGGCACAATTTCAGTAGGGGTATGAGTGACCACCACAGTCGTGGGGCGGATCCTTACCAGCAAAGAACCAACAGCAGAAGAATCCATAAGGACTGAAAGTAACAACAGAAAATAAAAGTTCCCTTACCGGCTTCACTTACCAATAGCGCTACACTCCCCGGCAACGGCGCCAGAAAAGCTCGTTGATGGCGGAGAAGTTAATAGGTTTAGTTGGGTTGCCTTCCCTGTTAACCGCACCAATAAACGATTATTGATAACCCACAAGTCTAGGGGATCAATTGTATCTTTTTGATAAATAAGAGTATCGATCCCACGAGGAGCAGAAGGTGTTGATAAGTGACACTAGATAAGGAAAGCGTTGCAAACACTCAAAGGTAAATATTTAGGGGTTTTTGGTTTAAGCAACAGAAAAGTAAAAGACAGGAAAAGTGAACAGGGTAACTGGGGAATATTAAGTGGCCCAATCCTTTCACAAGGATAAGCCTAGGAACTGAACTTATAAAAGCTAAAGCGTTCTCGAGAAAACACGGGAGAGATAGTCAAGTCACTTTCACCATACTCCGCCAAGTAATATGTATCGTGTTGATAAGTGTCGGTGGGTGGATCAATGCTAGTACACGTTCTAGACTAAGATAAGTGTACTCTTATGATTACACACCTTGCAAGCATCCGCAAATACAAGGTAGTAATTAAGGCATAAGCCTAACCACAGCATTACGATCAAGGATCCATAACTCCCTTGTGCGAAAGTCTGCGAACTGGGGTTCAGGTTTCTATCACTCCGGCAACCCACCATAAGCATCCTTCGTGCACAATGTATTCCTCTAGGCCCATGAAAGGTGAAGTGTTATGTGTTCGACTCACATAACACCACTAGAGAAATAACAACACAACTTAAGTATCAAACAACACATAATACTTCAGCATCATATGACTACTAACAACTAGACTTCTCCCGTGTTCTAAAGAACTAAAGTAACTACTCACAAGACATAAAATAGATCATGATCAGAGGTGATAGATGGGTGGCAAACAATCTGGACAAAATGATATTTCTCCAACAAAACTCAATAGCATTCACCACAATATAGTAATCAACACCAACAGAGTAGAGAGAATACATAGTACGGATTATAATACAAGTTGCAATTGTGAGATGAGATGGGATGGAGATGGAGATGGTGCTGATGTTGGGGATGATTTTGATGATGATCTCGATGATGCCCGTGACGATGATAATGATGAAGGCAACGATCTCCCCTTCCGGGAGGTGATCACCCCGGCGGAATCTGCCCGCCGGAGATGGCTTTTCTCCTCTTTAGGTTTCCGCCCCGTGGCGGCGGCGAAACACCGAAACGACTCTTCTTTAGGGGTTTCCGCCCCAGGGGGTTTATATAGGCGAAAGGGGGCACCGAGGGGGGCCACCAGGCACCCAGGAGGGTGCCTGACGCGGCCAGGAGGGGGGCCGCGCTAGACACCCTTCTGGCTGCCTGGTTGGTCCCGTCACCTCCTCCTTCGGTGATCTTCAGTCAATCTTCATAAAAATGCTCCCCGTAAAATTTCATCGCATTTGGACTTGATCTGATTCAGCAACTTGGTATGCACTTTTTACCGCTGAATTCTGGTTCTGCTTCTTTGGCACCGGAAAGTTGTAAACTGTGTAAAATAAGCCAAAACAACATAAGAACAATACTTTAAAGTGGAATATACCAATGAATAGGGTGAAATCACAATATTAAATAGTGATGCTTTTTGGACGTATCAGTTACCAACCGAGTACGAGAACGAGTTGTGGGACGACCTGGTTGATGAATTTCTTTAAGGATCGAATCAACATCAACTCTTCTTCGAACTCGTGATAAAGTTGAATCATTTGCTTCAGGCTCAGCTTCTACTTCAGGATCTGCTTCAGCTTCAGGATCTGCTTCACCTTCAGCTTCAGCATTTTCCTTCAGGATTAGCATTTCCTTCGTTCCCTTGCTCTTCTCCGTCCTGTTCATCATTAGCTTCAGGATGTTGATCTCCAGCGCCCCGGGCTATGTGTGGGAACATTGGATCATCATCATCACTATTTTCTTGGCGAGGATTATCTTCAACAGGGCGAATATCTCCAATAGCCATGGACCTGATCACTTCATCAAGTGGCGGTTCATCTAGATCATGAGGCAAATGCTCTTTTTGAGAGCCATTAGTTTCATCAAACCTCACATTTACAGTTTCAATAACTTTCCCAAAGTGGGAGTTATACACTCTATACGTGTGATAATTTGAGCCATAACCTAGCAGAAAACCTTCATGTGCCTTAGGGGCAAATTTGGAGTTATGATTCATATCTCTAATAAAGCAAGGAGCACCAAATACCCTAAGATACGAAACGTTTGGCTTGTTACCAGTGATAAGCTCATGTGAAATTTTCTTCAGAAATTTGTGAAGATAAACCTTGTTGATGATATGACAAGCTGTGTTAATTGCTTCGGCCCAGAACCTGATAGGTGTCTTGTATTCAGCTAGCATAGTCCTGGCCATTTCAATAAGAGTTATATTCTTCCTTTCAACTGCACCATTCTGTTGAGGAGTATAAGCAGCAGCGAACTCATGAGTAAAGCCATGATCATCAAGAATTCTTCAATATGAGTATTTTTGAATTCGGTTCCATTATCACTTCGGATATTCTTCAGAGATAATTCATATTCTGTTTGAGCTCTCTCTTGGCGAATGACTTGAAGATTTCAACAACTTTGCTCTTGTCATCCAGAAAGAAAACCCAAGTATATCGAGAAAAATCATCAACAATAACAAGACCATATTTTTTTCCTCCCAGACTTGCATAATTTTGAGGACCGAAAAGATCCATATGAAGCAATTCAAGAGGACGAGTAGTAGTCATGATAGTCTTCGTTGAATGATGTTTCTTCGCAATTTTACTAGCTTCACAAGCACTGCAGAGACGATCCTTATCGAATTTACTTCGCTAAGGCCAATAACATGCTTCTTCTTCACTAGATTATGAAGATTTCTCATCCCTGCATGACCAAGTCTTCGATGCCATAACCAACCAGATGAATCTTTTGCCATTAGGCATGTGGATACGGCAGGGCCCGAAGAAAAATCAAAAATGTATAAATCTCCTTTTCGGTAACCCTCGAAGACAAACGTATAATCATCCTGTGAAAAGACAACACAACGCGAAGCAGAAAATAGAACAAGCATACCCATATCGCATAACTTTGAAATAGACATAAGATTATATCCAAGTGATTGGACTAGCATAACCTTGTCAATGTGCTTATCTTTCGATATGGCAACCTTACCCAAACCTAAAACTTTACCCTTGTTGTTATCACTGAAGGTAATGTACTTCTGAGAAGATTGAGATAGTTTTTCTTCGGTGAATAACTCCTTGTCTCCGGTCATATGATTTGTGCAACCACTATCCATGACCCATTCGGATCCACCGGAGACATAGCCCTGCAGAAGAATTGGTTCTTCTTAACCACCCACAAACGAGAAGGTGACTGAGAAGAGGTTGAAGCACTGGTTGAAGCAATATTAAAACGAACAGGATTATATTGCCTAGAGGGACCATCAAGTACACCATAAATGTAAGTCCTCTGCGAATGGTTAGGATAAGAATGAGCATATGCAATCTTATTATGGTTTTCATGAGGACGATAAGTATAGCGACCAGTGCAATAGTATTGCTTCTGAGGGACATTTGATTCGGGCACCAGTGAATCATTTCTCTCTTCCAGAGAATAGAAGTGATTCGGTGGTACCGAAGACTTTCCCTGCATAGTATGGTTAGAAGGCAGTTTTTCAACAAGTGCTTTCTGCACCCATATCTGCCTCTTATAGAAGCCATTCTTAGGAGGAGTACCAACATACTCAGCAGTAACCTTTCCCTGTTCATCTTTAATGAGCTTGTAGTCTGAATCAAGTGATTCATCCACAATAGCCTTATTCATTTTGCAGTCGAAACCTGAAAGGTTAGCAATATCAATAGGTTTCTCCTTCGCTAGGACCCAAACAGTCTTAGGATACTGCTCAGGTTGCCAGTAGGTGCCATCAGGGTTTATCTTTCTCTCGAAACCAACACCCTCATTCCTGGGATTCCTGTGAAGGAGAGCCTTACTCAGGATGTCACAAAGATATTGGTGACCTTGCACCCTTTTGAACATGCATGTTTCAAATAAGTTTTTCAACCTGAGGAGTTCCTCGGTAACAGCAGGATTTTCCTCATCCGAGGCATTAGTATCATCAATAATAATAGGAGCTTTTCCTTCGGAATCAGTTTTGCTTCGTTCCAGACAAGTTAAGCAAGGTGAATCAATTTTATGATTTGCTTCAGAACCTTGTTGATCCATGAGAGAGAGATTGACATTTTCCAACTCTTCATGAGCCTCTTTCAGTCTTTCGAGAGCCATTTTCCTCTGAAGAAATTCATAGGTAAGCTTCTCATAATCAACTGAAAGAAGATGATGCCTAGAGGATAATTCTTCAAACTTTTCCTTCAGAGAGCATGCTCATTAGTCAAAGTTTGACTTTTCTCTATCTCATCGATCAACAGAGTTTCTGACTTCTTAATGGTTTTGCTTAGCGAATCAAGTTCATCTTTTTGGATTGAAGCAATTTTAGCAAGTTTAGCATAGCTTATCTTTGAATCACTATCAAATGAGGAACAATCAGAAGTATCATAGGTAATCTTACATGAAGATACCTTCGCTTTTGCCATGAAGCAATATGCGGGAGTTTCATCTTCACTACTGTTGTTGGTGAAGAATGAGCTCGAAGCTTTGGTTGAAGCATCTGCTAAAGCGAATGCCAAACCAGCAACACCATATGATTCGGACCCAGACCCAGACCTTGAGCCTGATTCAGCTTCGGACGCAGAGGCTTCATCTTCAGAGTTCATTTCCTTTCCCAAATAGGCCTTGGCACGGTGAGAGCTGTTTCGACAAGACGAGTGAGTCTTCGATGAAGAACCCTCATGCTTCTTATGATACTTCTTCCTCTTGTCATCATCAGAATCTTTCTTCTTTTCTCTTCTCGAACTAGAGTCGTGTCTCTTGGACTCATAGCTTCTGGAGGATCTGTGGGACTTGGTTGAGGAGTCTCTAAGCGAATGCTTTGTTTTGTTCTCAGTTTCCCACAGAGGGAAATCAGCAATGTAGTGACCTGGTTTCTTGCACTTGTAGCAGAATTTGTCCTTCGATGGAGAGCTTCTTGAGGATGAACGGTGAGATGAGAGACTTGAGTTCCTTGATGAGTAATTCTTCTTGGGTGAAGAAAAACCTTTTCTTTGGAAGCGGTTGAAGCGTCTCATGATCAATGCTAAATCCTTCCCAATGCTTGCAGGATCATCAGATTCGACACCTGAAGCAGAACTGACTTCGGGTGAAGAATAACGCGAAGCTTTTTCTTTCAAAGCATGTGATCTTCTTCGAGAGCCATTAATGTCACGTTTCTCATCTTCTTCCATTTCAAAAGTATTGAGTCTCCCAAGAATATCAGCGGCAAAAAGACATCTGAAATCAGTCCTTTCCTTGATCATCAGCACAATGTGATCAAACGAATCATCCAATGAGCGAAGCAAAGTTCTTACAACTGAGTGAGGAGTAATGTCATCAGCACCGAGGGAAATCAACTCATTAGCAAGAGCAGTGAGTCTGCTGTAAATGGAGCTGACTTTTACACCCTCGTTTCTCTTGAATCGATAGAATTTGCTTCGGAGTGTGTCAATTCTGGCATCCTTCTGGGTAGAAACACCTTCACCAATCTTTTCCAGATAGTCCCAGACACCTTTGGCAGTTGGAATATTCTTCACTTCATGATACTTTTCTGGTGTATGATGATTGGTGATGAATACCCAAACTTCAGAATCAAGATCAATCAATTTTTCTTCTTCAGGAGCGATGGCCTTCTCATCAGCGACTGTGACTCCATACAAGACAAAGGAAACAGAGTTGATAGCCATAATATTTCTCTTCATTTTGTCCTTCCAGTATGGGTAGTCCTTCCCATTGAAAACAGGAATAGGTTCGCCGGAGCGAATAGCTGCGAAAGACATACTTGAAATCACTCCAGGAGGTTAATCCAAAACACACAGAGTGTAGGGAGTGACTAGCTCTGATACCAATTGAAAGTCCAAGTATGTGATTAGAGGGGGAGCGGGTGAATGATCACTTCAAAAATTTTGACTGAAACAATGAAGTGAAGCATAAGTAAAGCGGAACAGCGAAGTAAAACTGGAAGCGAAACTAAATGCAGTGAATCAAAACACATTGAAGCATAACTGCGAAGCAAATGCAATACGGAAGGTAAATGCTTGAAGTAAAACGAACTGAGACTCGGCGATGTTTGTTCGACCAGTTCACGCTCTACAAAGCGCTACGTCTGGTTGGAGGGACTGGTGATTGAACACCTAGAGCAAATCTCTCTCCGTCCGTTGCTCCACTACACCAAACTCCTTGAGCTTGGTCAGTTCTTCACTCGTGGTTGATTATTGAGGAAATCGCCGAAACCTTCGACAAACTGGACTTCGAGGCGACAATTACTCTTCGCTCTCTGAAGAACAACACTCTAACCGTCTAGGATAATTGCAGTTCTCCAAGATAAAAAGGCTAGTAAGCTTTCACCTAAGTCATCTCAAATCTACTCAGATCAATGGGACTTAGGCTTCGGTAATCTGGGTTTTGGGTTTTGCTTCGGTGGCATTTTTGGGATGCTCTGTTCAGTCTCTCTCAGGAATATTCTCAGAGCAGCCACCCGCAAATGGAGGACGGGGCGGCGTATTTATAGTTGGCGATCCCGAGGTGCGAAATGACCAAATTGACCCGAAGTGACAGCTTGACACGTGTCCACAACGGTCGGATTTGTCATCACTGCGCAACTTTACTTGCGGAACAAGTAAAGCTGACTCACGGACTTAGTTCTGCTTCAGAAGCCAAGGAACGAAGTCTTTGCTGCTGAAGCTTAACTTAGTGCACATGAGATTTCTTCGCTCTGGCTTCTCACTTGGTGTGGATTTTATCTGAGCATTTTCTCAATAACTTCGGTGTCCACAAACTAAAGACCCCTCTTAATAGTACGGTTTGTCCTATGACTCAAAGAACAGAAAAAGAACTACACAAAAAAATCTAAGTCTTGCACCGTCTTCTTCATTTCCTTCAATGAGTTGGGCTTCAGGACACCTTCATTTTTGGGGGTCATCCTCCGTGATTAATCTTCGCTAAACGGGGTAATGCTTCGATAACTTGAAGACCTTCCCTGAAGCTTTATCACCTAGCTTGTCCTTCAGGAACCTATTCAACTGTTTACACTAGAAAACATTGTTAGTTCCTCTACTGTCTTGTCCAACAATATCCAAAACACACGGGGGAAAAACTTTGCTCTTACAGGACTATGGGTAGAATAGACGTAGGTTCGCTACGTTCCATGTATTTCCCACGTCCTTATTGGTTTTCGGGTTCTTCAACCTGTATGCACCTCCTCCGATGACTTCCGAGATTATGAACGGCCCCTCCCATTGCGGGGCAAGCTTGTGCACTTTCTCATGTATTAGCCGTAACACGAGGTCTCCTTTGGTGAACATTCTGGTCCGCAGGCGACTGCTTTGATAAGTGCGCAGTTTGTCCTGGTATCCTTCAGATCTTGTGATGGATGTATCCCGTGCTTCGTCTGCTGTGTCTTTGTCGTTCTGCAGTGCTTCTTCTGCCTCTTCCTCTTCGTACCCTGAGATTCTGGGAGCTCCAAATTTGAAGTCGTGCGGCAGTACTGCTTCTTCCCCGTACACCAAGAAGAAAGGTGTATACTGGGTTGAGCTGTTTGGGGTGGTGCGCAGGCTCCATAGTACTGCGGGAAGTTCCTCTACCCAGTTTCCTGTGGCTTGTTCTAGTGGTGCTAGGATTCCTTTCTTTATTCCTCCGCATACTAGGTCGTTTGCTTTCTCCACTTGGTTGTTGGACTGTGGGTGTGCGACTGATGCGTAGTTGATTTTGATGCCCAGCTCTTGACAGAAGTTTTGGAATTCTGCTGCTGTGAAGTTTGTACCATTGTCTTTGATGATGTTGTGTGGTACTCTGAATCTGAAGATGATTGACTTGATGAAGTTAACTGCCGTGAGGGCTGTTGAGCTAGTGATTGGTACTGCTTCAATCCATTTGGTGAACTTGTCGACTGCGACTAGTAGGTGTGTTCGTCCTCCTTTTGAGGATTTCTTGAGTGGGCCTACCATGTCGAGTCCCCATGTGGAAAATGGCCACGACAACGGTATGGTTTTGAGTTCTGATGCTGGGGCGTGTGGCCTGCTGGCGAACTTTTGGCAGGCGATGCAACGCCCTACGATATCCTCTGCATTTCTCATAGCGGTCAGCCAGTAGAAACCTTCTTGAAAGGCCTTGGACACAAGTGCTCGACTCCTCGTGTGATGTCCGCAGGTGCCTTCATGAATCTAGAGCAGTAGGGCTTTGCCGTCTTCTTCATCTATACACTTTTGGAGGACCTGGGAAATGTTGTGCTTATAGAGCTGTCTGTTGATTACTGTGAAAGCTTTAGATCGTCGACTGATGCGTCGGGATTCTGCAACGTCTTGTGGTAGGGTGCCCTCGATTAGGAATCAAAGGAAAGGTTTTGCCCAGGCTGGGTCTTCGGGTGCTGCTGGTTCTTTGGCTTCGGTTTCTTGGCTGCTGGTGCCGTCGGCTGTGCTCATTGCTGCCACCTGTGCTGGTTCATTTGTGTCATCTTCCTGTGCGACTACCTTAGGTGCCGCTGGCTTTACTTTGATTGGTCTCTGGTTGATGCTCTCGAGGAAAACATCTGGTGGTATTGGTCCTCGAGTCGATCCGATGTTCGCAAGTTCGTCGGCTTCTGTGTTATTTTCTCTGGGGATGTAGTTGAGTTCGCAACCGTCGAATCCTCCCTCTAGTGTGTTATAGAGCTTCTGGTAGGCCGTCATGTTGTCTGCGACTGTGTTACAGTCTCTCATCGCCTGCTGGACAACGAGGTTGGAGTCGCCATAGATCGAGAGGCGAGTGGCGCCGCAAGTTTTTTCCATGCGCATGTCGTGGAGTAGTGCCTCGTATTCTGCTTCGTTGTTGGAGGCATTGCTGAAGTTGATCTGGAGGATGTATTTGAGCTTCGTTCCTTTGGGGGAGACTAGTACAACGCCTCCTCCGGCTCCTTGCTATCTTTTGGATCCGTCGAAATACATTGTCCATGAGTTGGATAGGTCTGGGGAACCTGGTGTTTGGACCTCTGTCCAATCGACCAGGAAGTCTGGGAGTACTTCGGCTTTGATTTCTGTTGGGTGTTTGAACTGCAGATCTCGCGGGCTGAGCTCCATGTTCCACTCAGCGACTCGGCCGGTCACTCCGGGGTTGTTGAGGATGTCCGCGAGTGGTGCACTGCTCATGATTGTGATGGAGTGTTCGTCGAAGTAGTGCGATACTTTCCTGGAGGTCATGATAATGGCGAGCAGGAGCTTCTGGTAGTGCGGGTACTGTTGTTGTGGCTTTGTGAGCAGCGTGCTGAGCAGCGTGCTGAGGAAGCGCTGCTATGTAGAGGTACAACTTCTCCCGTTCTTTGGGCACCGCCAAGATTGGTGGGGTCGATAGAGTTTTCTTTAGGTCTACGAATGCTTTGCGGGCTTGCTCGGTCCACTCGAATTTTTCTCCTTTTCTCAGCAGTTGGTAGAACGGTAAGGTCCTTTCTCCTAGCCTTCTGATGAAATGGCTCAATGCTGCGAGTTTTCCTGTGAGCTGTTGCACGCCTTTGATGTTGGTTGGCCTTTGCATCTTGGCGATTGCTTGGACCTTTTTGGGGTTTGACTCGATTCCTCGGGCAGAGTCCATGTACCCGAGTAGTTTTCCGGCTGGGACGCCGAAAACACACTTTTTTGGGTTGAGCTTGATTCTGTAATTGTTGAGGGCGGCGAATGTTTCACGGAGGTCGTCGAGTAGCGCGTTTGCGCTGTAGGTTTTGATGACAATGTCGTCTACCTAGACCTGGACGTTTCTGGCAATCTGGTCTCTCAAGCATGCTTGCATCATTCGTTGGTACGTGGCTCCGGAATTTTTTAGGCCAAAGGGCATTTTTTGATAGCAGAATACGCCATAGGGGGTGATGAATGAGGTGTGATCTTCGTCTTCTTCCTTCATCCTGATCTGATTGTATCCCGAATATGCGTCGAGGAAGGATAGGAGGTCGCATCCTGCTGTGGAGTCGATTATTTGATCGATTCTTGGCAGGGGGAAGTGGTCTTTTGGGCAGTGCTTGTTGACAGGCCCATAGTCGACGCACATCCTCAGTACCTCAGTGTCCTTTTTAGGGACTAGGACTAGGTTTGCTATCCAGGTTGCTTTCTTCGTTTCTCGGATGAACTGTGCGTCGAGTAGTCGGTTGATTTCTTCTCCGATTGCTCTGTTGACGAGGGGGTGACCCCACGACTCCTATCGATGGGCCTACCCGGTGTACCCGAAGACAGAAGGCCCACAAAGATGCCGCCTGGGCCCAGCCTTGGCCAACTAGTGGCACCGACGTAGGAGTCCGCGACTCGTAAGGAAGGTGCAAACCTGCCGTGCGGTACAAGATTAGGGTTAGGAAACCTCATCTGTAATCCAAGACGAGCTCCCCGAGACCTAGCCTAGTATATAAGGGCTGGGAGGGGAGACGTCGAGGAGGGGGGATACACAATCTGTAATCCTAGCCTTGTGCGTTCTAGCCTTGGCCTTCCCTGTAATCGCATCTCCAAGCAATAATATCGAGCAGGAACGTCTCCTCCTGTTAGCCGACGAGGTATCGTACAACCTGTGCCTCTCATGATTAACCCAGGGTCCCTGACCATGGGATTTGCCGGGGTTGATCCCCGTCAATTCGCGCCGTCTGTGGGAACTACACAGGTTGGAATTGCGATCTCGGCGGTTCCGTCTTCAGCAAACCACAACTCAAGAGCAAGAACCAGATCCAATCCACCCGAAGAATTCAAGAACATGGAAAACATCTCTGTCGCCCCATCGAGATCGCTCGGCATGCAGTTGCGCCAAGACCAATACTATGGCGGCAACCAAGTCCACCGCCAGCGAAGGAGAAATCGACGACCCAAAAGACAGGCGCGAGGGTTTTACGCAGAGATCCCGATCGACGAACTACAACACAAAGCAGAGGACCTGCCGACCACTCGACGACCCACCGCCACCCAGGCACCCGCCGCACAACAAGACACCGACTCCGAGCTCGAGATCAGCGATCGTCAAGATCATCGCCAACGAAGAAGAGATCGACGACCTAGAAGACAGGCGCGAGGATTCTACGAAGAGACCCCACTCGATGAGTCGCACAATACAGCTACGCGCTCGCCGACCACTCGACGACCCGCCGCCGTGCGGACAGCTGTCGCCCGCCAGGACAGCGACTCTGAGACTCAGAACAGCGAATACTACGACCCAGATCGAAGACCAGACGAATTCTCCAACCTCATAAAGAACCAGAATCTGAGTGAGGGGATCGAAATCGACCCGCGAGTCCACGAGCACCCGGCGGATCACGCGCAGATCTTCCGAATCTCAAGGAGGAGACGGCACGCCGGATCCAGCAAACTCACGGTCAGGGAGCAGCTAGAAGGAACCTGCACGATCCACTGCTTAGAAGACGACTGGGGATATATCAGATCGGGTCACACTCTGGGAGACTGCCGCCTGTTCAACGAACTCGCTGACAGCCTCAAGGAAGAAAAACAACGAGAAGCCAAGCGCACCCGACGAACCGAGAAGTCGCAGACTCCAAGTACCGAAAGACGCTACAACCCGCCTCAAGGACAGGTGTACACGATCCAAGAAGGCAGGGTATCGCAAGCTCAACAGGACGCCTACACCCTGCAAGCCAGAGCAGTCGAGAACCTAAACACAGTCGAAGTCTACCAGCTACACGACGCAGAAACTAGTATCACGTTCTCCCAGAGCGATCACCCACCTACAGTCCCAAGGCCAGAGCACGCGCCCCTGGTACTCGATGCTCAAATTGGAGGATACGACATGGGTAGAATCTTCATGGACGGAGGCAGCAGCATGAACATAATCTTCGTCAGCACCCTACACAAGATGCTGATCCCACGATTAGTATGGAAATAAATCAAGCACCGTGTTACACGGAGTAGTCCCAGGAAAAGCGGCTACTTCCCTTGGAATAATCGAGCTCGAAGTTGTCTTTGGCAGCAGACGCAATTTCGCAAGACACACCCTCGAGTTCGAAGTACTCGATTGGCAGTCGCGGTACCACGCCATACTGGGTCGTCCAACATTCGTGCAATTCATGGCGGTTCCTAACTACGCATATCTCAAACTCAAGATGTCAGGATCCGCGGCCGTCATTATAGTCAACGGGAGCTTCACCAAATCAGACCAATGTGATCGCGATTTCCACAAAGTTTCTGACACCTTTGGAGCCGAGAAATAACTCACGGAAATAGCCATGGCGACGGACAAAAGTATCTTTCCGCTAGCAAGTCGAAGCGAGTCAAAAGAGTATGGGCGGGACTTCAGCATCGACAGCGAGACAGTCACCCACCAATTGCACCCGACGGACCCAGAAAAAACAGTCCGCGTGTACGCCCACCTCCCGGAAGAACAAGTGACTGCCCTCATCGCTTTCCTCCGTGAAGAATGGGAAATCTTTGCCTGGTGCCCAGCCGACCTACCAGGAATACCACGTGAGTTCGCGGAACACGCGCTGCGCATCAAGCCAAACACCAAGCCAGTGAAGCAGGCACTATGAAGATTCTCATAACCCAAGCGCAGAGCATTCGGGGAGGAGGTCAAACGATTACTTGACGCTCAATTCATCTGAGAGACGAAGAAAGCCACTTGGATAGCCAACCCTGTGCTGGTCCCCAAGAAAGACACAGACATGTTGCGGATGTGCGTCGACTACGGACCAGTCAACAAATACTGCCCAAAGGATCACTTTCCCCTGCCAAGAATCGATCAGATAATCGACTCGACAGCAGGATGCGATCTACTATCGTTCCTCGACGCCTACTCAGGATACAATCAGATCAGGATGAAGGAAGAAGACGAAGATCATACATCATTCATCACCCCTTACAACGTATTTTGCTACAGGACAATGCCCTTCGGACTCAAGAACGCCGGTGCCACATACCAGCGGATGATGCAAGCCTGCTTGAAAGAGAAAATCGGAAGAAACGTGCAAGTCTACGTGGACGACATCGTCATCAAAACTTACAGTGCAAACACGCTACTCTACGACCTGCGCGATACCTTCGCAGCATTCAACAAGTACAGAATCAAGCTCAACCCGAAGAAGTGCGCATTTGGCGTCCCAATGGGGAAGTTGCTCGGGTATATGGTCTCCGCTCGAGGAATCGAAGCGAACCCTGAGAAAGTTCAAGCAATCGCCAGGATGCAGGAGCCAACCGACATCAAAGGCGTGCAGCAGCTCACCGGAAGACTCACGGCCTTGAGTCGTTTCATCAGCAGATTGGGAGAGCGCACACTGCCATTCTACCAGGTGCTCAGAAAAGGGGAGAAATTTGAGTGGACCGAAGAAGCCCGCAAAGCATTCGCGGACCTGAAGAAGACACTCTCGACCCCACCGATCTTGGCGGTACCCAAAGAACGAGAAAAGTTGTACCTTTATGTGGCAGCACGCAACAGCGTGGTAAGCACAGCACTCGTCGTCGAGCGCACAGAAGAAGGCAAGGTCCAGAGCACACAAAGGTTTATCTACTACCTCAGCATGCTCTTGACAAAATCCCAGCAGCGGTACCCGCACTACCAGAAGCTACTACTGGCCATCATCATGACCTCAAGAAAGGTGTCGCACTACTTCGACGAACATCCTATCACAATCGTGAGCAGCGCACCACTCGCGGACATCCTCAACAACCCCAGAGCGACTGGGCGAGTCGCCGAGTGGAACATTGAGCTCAGCCTGCGGGACCTGCACTTCAAGCACCCAACAGCAATCAAGGCCCAAGTACTCCCAGATTTTTTGGTCGAGTGGACGGAGGTCCAGACACCAGGCCCCCCAGACCTGTCGAAATCATGGACAATGTTCTTCGACGGGTCCAAAAGACAGCAAGGAGCCGGAGCAGGAGTCGTTCTGGTCTCCCCCAAAGGAACAAAGCTCAGATACGTCCTCTAGATCAACTTCAGCCATGCCTCCAACAAAGAAGCAGAATACGAGGCACTACTCCATGGCATGCGCATGGCCAAAACATGCGGTGCCACTCGCCTCGTAATCTACGGAGACTCCAACCTCGTCGTCCAGCAGGCGATGAAAGACTGTGATGCAGTAGCCGACAACATGGCGGCCTATCAGAAGCTCTACAACACGCTCGAAGGAAGTTTCGACGGTTGCGAGCTCAATTATATCTCCAGAACAAACAACACAGAAGCCGACAAACTCGCAAACATCGGCTTGACTCGAGGACCAGTACCACCCGGCGTCTTCCTCGAAAGCATCAACCAAAGATCCATCAAAGTAAAAAACAGCAGCACCTGAGGCAGTTGTAGATGATGACACCACTGAGCTAGCACAGGTGGCATCAGCGAGTCCATCCGAAGGAAACAACAGCCAAGCGGTCGAATCTACAGATCCAACAGCACTCGAAGGACCAGCGTGGACGAAACCGTTCCTCCGATTCCTAATCGAAGGCACGCTACCGCAAGATGTCACAAAAGCTCGGCGCATCAGTCGTTGATCCAAGGCATTCACAGTGATCAACAGATAGTTATACAAGCGTAGTATCACCCAGATACTCCAAAGGTGTATCGACGAAGAAGACGGCAAAGCCCTACTGCTCGAAATCCACGAGGGTACCTGCGGGCACCACGCGAGTAGTCGAGTGCTCGTGTCCAAAGCATTCCGAGCAGGGTTTTATTGGCCCACTGCCATGAAAAACGCAGAAGACATCGTGCGGCGCTGCATCGCCTGTCAAAAATTCTCCAGCAGACTGCACGCTCCAGCCTAAGAACTCAAGACCATACCACTATCATTGTCGTTCGCCACCTGGGGACTCGACATGGTGGGCCCGCTAAAGAAATCATCAAAGGGAGGAAGAACACACCTGCTAGTAGCAGTCGACAAGTTCACCAAGTGGATCGAAGCAGTGCCCATCACCAGCTCCACAGCCCTCACGGCAGTGAATTTTATCAAATCAATCATCTTCAGGTTCGGGGTACCACACAACATCATCACGGACAACGGTAAGAACTTCACAGCGGCAGAATTCCAGAACTTCTGCGAAGAACTGGGCATCAAAATCAACTACGCATCAGTCGCGCACCCGCAGTCCAACGGCCAGGTGAAAAAAGCAAATGGCCTATTATGCGGAGGAATCAAAAAACGGCTCCTTGCACCACTCGAGCAGGCCGCATGCAACTGGGTAGAAGAACTCCCTGCAGTACTATGGAGCCTGCGCACTACCCCAAATACCGCAACCCAGTACACACCTTTCTTCATGGTGTACGGGGCGGAGGCAGTACTACCACATGACCTCAAATTTGGGGCACCCCGGATCTCGGGGTACGAAGAAGAGGAAGCGGAAGAAGCACTACAAGATGACAAGGACACAGCAGACGAAGCAAGAGACACAGCCCTAGCAAGGTCAGAGGGGTACCAGGACAAGCTGCGCACTTACCAAAGCAGCCGCCTGCGCACCAGAACCTTCAACAAAGGCGACCTTGTCCTACGGCTCATACAAGAGAAAGTCCACAAGCTTGCCCCCCAATGGGAAGGACCGTTCATAGTTTCAGAAGTCATAGCAGGAGACGCCTATAGACTGAAGAACCCGAAGACTGACGAGGACGTGGGAAATCCATGGAACGTAGCGAACCTACGCATGTTCTACCCATAGTCTCCACCAGTCATGCTCGACTGGCAACTCATGTAACCTTTCGACGCAATAAAATGATGTTGCCCAAATACTACCACCCCAAAGCACTCGGGGGCTCGAGCACAAACTCCCCCCGAGATACGCTATCGTCGCTCACGCGATCTTTACCCAAAGCACTCGGGGGCTCGAACACAAACTCCCCCCGAGAGACGCTATCGTCGCTCACGCGATATTTACCCAAAGCACTCGGGGGCTAGAGTACAAACTCCCCCCGAGAGACGTTATCGTCGCTCACGCGATCTTTACCCAAAGCACTCGGGGGCTAGAGTACTGACTCCCCCCGAGAGACGCTATCGTCGCTCACGCGATATTTACCCAAAGCACTCGGGGGGCCAAGTACTGACTCCCCCCGAGAGACGCTATCGTCGCTCACGCGATCTTTACTTAAAGCACTCGGGGGCTCGAGTACCAACTCCTCCCGAGAGAGCCATCATCGCTCACACGATCTTTACCTAAAAGGCCCGGGGGCTTGAGAACACCTCCCCCGGATAAACGCTATCATCTCCCGCGCAGCCGGTAACTTAAAAATAAGGGTCCAAGAAAAAAAACCCGATAGGCGCCACTTGCTGAAAACCGTTTGGAATCAAAGGGAAGACACGGCTACAACCAGGTGGAACACCAAGTACTTTGGAGAAATATGGATGGAGCACAGGACACAGACAATCCTTTATTCTTCACCTGATCGCCAACGATCACCTAAAGACTCGGGGGCTACTCCCATCGGGAGCGCTGTCGCGCCCCCGATAAAAGACGGCAGTTAATAGAAGAATGACAAAGGAAACAAATCTCAGCCTACGTTCGACTCTACAACTCGAACATAGCCTCGGGGTCTACTCCCATCGGGAGCGCTGTCGCACACTCGATAGAATCCACAATAGAAGGGCTTGATGGACTCGAAGACAGCACTCGTCGAAAGAATTCACAAACAGCTCATACCACAAGGACTCGAAGACAGGTCACATTGCAAAGGACTCGAACACAGTCCAATACTCGAGTAAATTGGATAGAAGGCATCTCTCATTACTCGAAGACAACTCTCATTACATGGAGAACTAACCTAGTTACAAAGACACAAGCAGCCGACAAGACTACAGCACCAATCACCCAAGGAATTACGACTTTTACATGTGTGCCCGTGCTGGGGTGATTGGTGCTAATACGACGAGCATCATCACAGACAAAGGAGCTGAAGCAGCCAGCTCATGATGTCAATGACATAACAAAATGTGAAGCTCGACTTATTTGCGGAACACCGAAGCCAATGCTCCACCAACTTCTTCTCCAGCTGCACAGCTTCTTCTTCAGCTCCACCCGAGCTGCCGGCGAAGATGACGCCGCTGCCTCTAGTTCTACAAGGTCGCCTGGCGTGCCCGCTTGATTGGTGGCTTCACGTCGAGGTCCTCTCCAGAACTGGAGGGCACAGCATCACCACCCGAGGAGTCGCCAGAGGATGAAGCCGTTGAAGACATGGGCGTAGGACTCCCCGACCTGTCGGAATTGTCGCTGCTTGTCTCCTTCCAGTACGGATCCATGCGATTGCCACTCGGGTCAAAAGCGCGGATGGTGAGAGTATTTTCTCCATCAAAACGGCAACAAAGAGCATCACCATCACGCAAGTTCAAACGCCGAGAAAACGACTTCCAGCAAAAACCAAGAAAAATCAAGCGGGAACTATCGGTCTCCAACTCAACATAAGAAAGAGACCGAGAACACCCCTGAAGACGAAGAAGCAGGCCATCCAGGCTACGCTCAGAAACAATGGCAGCAAATGCAGAAGGAAGAAGAATGCGAGCAGCGTTCCGGCCACGGATGCGTAGGAGAAAGTCGTAGCGCCAAAAACCCTCCTCTGAGGAAGAGGAGGAAGGCATCAACGTTGCACCACGACGGCCACCGCGAGAAGAGCGCGGAGTATGACCACCGCGGCCACGGTGAACCCGGCCGCAGCTAGTCATACTTGCACCTCGCTTTGGCCCCATGAGAAGGGAAAGAGAAAGAGGAAGATGAAGAAGAGGAGAAAGATGGGCAGAGGACGAACATTGATGCTAGATGAAAAATAGGGGTCTATTTATAGTGCAAACCCAAGGGCACGCAGAAGCCCAGACAACGGCAGCAATTAATTCAAAGACTGAGCGTGCCGGGAGATTCGAATTCCGAGAAAAAGATGCTTTCACACGGGCGGCACCGTGCGCTGGACGTGACAAATCTCGCGCGTTTTCAATGCGCGCATCGATAACTCAACAGGCGGCTGCAGCACGCCACAAAAGCCATCATTACGACCGGTCATGAAGACATGACGGTTCGCAGACAGAGAATCTTTGACGGTCATTCAACAAGGAGATCGTTATCCTTATCAAGAAGATATAAATCAAAGTGGCAACACAAAAGAAAGTGCAGCTTGCGAGGATCGTTTTTTCACTGATTCAAATACATTTTTCAAATATATTTAACTCCCATCGGGAGCGTATCCACCCATGAGAGTCTCGGGTGCTCCCTCACCTAGAAGAAAAGACGTGCTCGAGTGATTACTCGCACCCATGAGAGTTTCGGGTGCTCCCTCACCACGACACAAGATAAGCATACTTGCGCTCGCCAGGTCGTACGGTCCCAGAGTATCGGGTGCTCCCTCACCCCGAGAGCGAAGGCGATACTCGAGTGATTACTCGCAGAACTCTGAGTACCCGAGCACTCGAAGACCTCCCGAGCAAGTACTCCTCTACATTACTCCTCGCCCAAGCGCTCGACAAAGCTCCGCGAGTGACCACTAAAACAACTCACTTGATTGTTTATTCCAAGTGGGTGCATTACTAACTAGGCTTCGTGCCTCGATAAAAAATACATATTCCTGGAACACGATACACTATGCCCAGATGCCACGCAAGCTTAGCGTGTAGGTAAGACCCCGCTGCGCAGATCGGCCGGGCTGGGACTTGCCGCAGAGCGATTTCACTCCCAATCTTTTCCATGCGCTTGCATGATAGAAAAAGCCGGGCGGACGCGCCTAGGCTACGAACTTTACTGGCGGCAATTGATCACTGTAAGACCTGCAGCGGCATGACTTTGCTCGACACCAGTGTTCCAAGCTCATGTCGAGGGACGTGAGTTTGATTGGGCTACTGCGGTATTTTCCACTAGCGCAATTCACCAAGGCTCGACCAGTCGACTCCTTGGGTCCTTTCAGCTTAGCATTCGCTCGAAACAGGTTTTGTCATGGCCCTAGACTGCCAGCGACCCGCGGTTGAACCGTGCATACATCGAAACGACTCAAGAATGGACTCGAGTCCCTGCGCGACTCTTCAAGTCCCCCAGGCACTCGGGGGCTACTGACGAGGGGGTGACCCCATGACTCCTATGGATGGGCCTACCCGGTGTACCCGAAGACAGAAGGCCCACAAAGATGCCGCCTGGGCCCATCCTTGGCCCACTAGTGGCACCAATGTAGGAGTCCGCGACTCTTAAGGAAGGTGCAAACCTGTCGTGCGGTATAAGATTAGGGTTAGGAAACCTCATCTGTAATCCAAGACGGGTTCCCCGAGACCTAGCCTAGTATATAAGGGCTGGGAGGGGAGACGTCGAGGAGGGAGGGATACACAATCTGTAATCCTAGCCTTGTGCGCTCTAGCCTTGTCCTTCCCTGTAATCGCATCTCCAAGCAATAATATCGACCAGGAACGTCTCCTCCTGTTAGCCGACGAGCTATCGTCCAACCTGTGCCTCTCATGACTAACCTAGGGTCCCTGACCATGGGATTTGCCAGGGTTGATCCCCTTCATCTGCGTTTGGGCTCTGAGAATCGTCGCAGCGCCTCCTTTACTGGCTTGGTGTTTGGCTTGATGTGGAGCGCGTGTTCTGCAAATTCTCGCGGTATTCCGGGCATGTCGGTTGGGCACCACGCGAAAATTTTCCACTCTTCACGAAGGAAGGTTATGAGGGCGGTTGCTTGTTCTTCTTGGAGGTGGGCGTATACGCGAACCGTCTTTTCTGGGTCTGTTGGGTGGACTTGGTGTGTGATTGTATCGCTGTCGATGCTAAAATCGCGGCCGAATTCTTTTGACTCGCTTCGGCTTGCCAGCGGAAATATGCTTTTGTCCGTTACCATGGCTATTTATTTGAGCTGTTGTTGGGCTCCAAACGTGTCGGAGACTTTGTGGAAGTCACGGTCGCACTGGTCCGATTTGGTGAAGCTTCCATTGACTGTGATGATTCCTGCAGATCCTGGCATCTTGAGCTTGAGATATGCATAGTGCGGGACCGCCATGAATTATGCGAATGCTGGTCGCCCGAGTATGGCGTGATACTGCGACTGCCAGTCGAGCACTTCGAACTCGAGGACTTGCTTTGCGAAGTTGCGCTTGCTGCTGAAGATCACATCAAGCTCGATTGTTTCGATGGAGGCGGCTGCTTCGCCCGGAACTACGCCATATATTAGTGTGCCTGACTTCTTCCAAACTGACCGTGGGATTAGTATCTTGCGTAGGGTGCTGGCAAAGATTATGTTTAGGCTGCTACCTCCGTCCATGAAGACTTTGTCCATGTCGTAACCTCTGATCTGGGCTTCGAGGACCAGGGGTGCGTGCCCCGGCCTTGGAACTGCAGGCGGGTGGTCGCTCTGAGAGAAGGTGATGCTGGTCTCGGCGCCAGACAGTTGGTAGGTTTCTGCTGTCTTTAGGCTTTCGGCTGCTTCGGCATGCAGGGTGTAGGCGTCCTGCTTTGCTTTTGAGGGTCTTCCTTCTTGGATCATGCAGATTCGTCCATGGGACATGGGTTATTGCCTTTCTGTACTTGGTGTTGGTGACTGCGCGCTTCTTCGAGTACACTTGGCTTCATGCTGCTTTTCCTCCTTGAGGCTGTTGGAGAGTTCGGTGAATAGGCGACAATCTCCTAGGGTGTGGCTTGCTCTGAGGTGTCCCCAACTGTCTTTGAAACAGTGGATCGCGCAAGGTCCGTCCAGTTGCTCTTTGGCTGTGAGTTTCCTGGAGCCAGCGTGCCTTCTTCTCCTTGAGATTTGGAAGATCTGCGAGTGATCTTCTGTTCGGTTGTGGAATCTTGGGTCAAGCTCTATCCCGTCGCTGAGTGATTGGTTCCGGATGAAGATGGCGAATTCATTTGGTCTTCGGTTTGGGTCGTAGTACTCTCCAGTATGGGTTTCGGAGTCGCTATCTTGTCGCGTGGTGGGAGTCTGGGCGGCGGCGGGTCGTCGACTGGTGGGCGAGTCTTCTGTCACGCGCCACGACTCTTCGAGTGGGATTCCCGTGCAGAGTCCTCGCGCTTGTCTTTTGGGTCGTCGAGTTATTTTCCGTCGGCGATGGATCTGGCGGTCGTTGAGGTGCTGGACTTGATTCGACTGCAGGCTAGGTGATATTGACGGGGCGATGGAGATGCTTGTGGTGAACTTGAATTCCTCGAGCGGGCTAGATCTGGTTCGAGTCTTCGGGTCTTGATTTGCTGAAGGCAGGACCGCCGAGATCGTGATTCCAACCTGTGTGGTTCCCACAGACGGCGCCAATTGATGAGGTTTAGCCTCGGGAAATCCCATGGTCAGGGACCCTGGGTTAATCATAGAGAAGGAACAGGTTGGACGATACTCGTCGGCTAACAGGAGAAGCACTTCCTGCTCGATATTACTGCGTGAGGGGGCGATTACAAGGGAGTCTAAGGCGAGTTCTCGCAAGACCAGGAGAGTAGATTGTGTATTGGATTGATCTAGACGTCTCCCCTCCCAGCCTTTATATACTATGCTAGGTCTCGGGGAGTCCGTACTATATTACAAAGATAGTTTCCTAGTTCTAGTCTTCCTTGTACGCCAAGTCGTGCCTTCCATATCAGTCGCGGACTCCTACGTCGGTGCTTGATTGGGCCATTCATGGGCCTGTCGAGGCTTTCCAGCGGGCCTCCCGTCTTTATACGCACCAGGTATCCTCACACACAGGAGTCGTGGGGTCACCCCCTCGTCACTCACCAAATCTCAGATCCCGGAGAGCCCCGTGAGAGTTCTTGACGGATCTTTCACCCCATGATAGATCCGCCCCTTCCCCATCTTTCTACCAAAGAAAATCGCGTTTTGAGCAAGTCTTGAGCTTTCCCCATTGATCTTCTTACTCTTGGAGGTTGGAGACTGCTAGACGGGTAGGAGTTCTTCGGTGAGGAATCAAACATTGTGATTACCCCCGTTGAGTTTTTAAGGGTTTGGTGACCACCTTTAAGGTCAACCGGTAGTGGTTGGGGATCGCCTTCGTGGTGATATCTCAAGGGGAATAGAGTGAGCCTTCGTGGCGTTGGTGTGCCTTCGTGGTTTCACCCACTCTCTCCTAACGGTGAGTAGCTTCCCTCCAAGGAAGTGAACATCGGGATACATCGTTGTCTTCGCGTCATTCGGTTATCCCTACTCTTTCCCCTTATTACTTGTGCTACCGTACTATTTGCCCGTCACTTGCTTTAGTATATTGTGCTTATTGTTTATCTTTCCATAGCTAGGTAAACCTTGCAATTGTTAGGCACACCATTATCTTCCGCATTGTTGCCTAAGATTGTTAAGTAGTGATAAAATTTGTAATAAGACCTATTCACCCCCCCCCCCTCTAGGTCTATCTCGATCATGTCACGCATCCCTCTCCCCCCCCACCCCCGCGCGCCTCCTTCCTCGCGCCCCGGTGCCGGATCCGCCCTCCTCCCGAGAGATTCACATCGATGGCGACGGATCCGGACCTGCCCCAATGGCTAACCACTCGGAAGCCAGGCTCTCCCACTCGTGGTCATTGCGGCGGCTCTGAAAGTACGCGTTGACGGGGTCGAACACGATTTGGTGCGGGGATGCGCCTCCGTGACTGAGGTGGGAACTGAACAGGCAGAAGCGCCGACGTCGTAGGGGAGCAGGAGCGGGCGGCAGGGGTGTGGCGGCAGGCCAATTAGGATCCGGATCCATCGGGAAAGGTGATGGCGTGGCTCTGCTTCGATGCCCACGCGGGAATTGGGCGCTGGTGGGGTGGGGTGCCACTGACGCACGCGGGTACTTCCAGACACAGACGGCGCGTGTGTCCATTCACGAGCAAGGATTGCTAGATGTACGTGCTGGGGTCGCTGGTGCGCGTGTGGCGTCGCCATCAAGCCCGCATGAAAAAGGTTCGGGCGGTGTGGAGCATCTTGCTGGCCACCCGCCCAGCGTGGCTGAATACCATAGGCTGGTGGAACGACGACGGCTGGAGCGTGCGGAGATACAGCAGAAGGTGGTGAGGCAGAGATGCCTGGGCCTGGGAGGCGACTGGAGCTGGAAGAGGGAGCTCGGGCGTGCTTCCTTTCCAGAACATCACCGGCCGACCGTCTACGAGGTCAAGGATGACAATGACGACAAGAAGGATGTCAAGGCGGCCAGGGCGTGGCCGGCTGCAGCACAGCTGGTCAGCAAGTTTAAGGTACCTAGCGTGTTGCTTATTCATGAATTGTACGTATGTTTTCATTCAGCAAGTAGAATCTGATATATTTAGTGTGGCATGTTAACCGTACGAGTAGGAGGAATGACAATGGTGGAAACGAGGGGTTGTTGAAGAAACTCTTTTTGACATTCCAACTATCGAAAAGAAACCCGACAGGTGCTGATCGACCGGGTTGCACATCGATGTCATTTGCGTAGATCAGATGGTCGTCGTCGCGACGAGGACGGTGAGACAGGCCACTGATACACAAGATAACTTCCCGCCCCCGTTGGTTACCCCAAGTGGAAGGTGAGATGTAGATAGCGGCAAATTTCCCTTAGCAAAAATGCTAAGGTTGAGTATCGTCCAGGAGGACTCCAGCAGATACAAGTAGGTGGTGAAGTGAACAATGGCGCCGTTTACAACCTAAGGTTGCTTACTTCACCTGGACCTGCACACACAACAGATAGCTTCGCTTCCCAACGAGTACAGAGGAGTTGTCAATTCCTCCGGCCTTGTTGTTTACGAAGGATAAAACGCACGGGATAATAATGATAGTGATAGCTGCGGAAAAGTAAATACTGAAAGTAAATTGATAGTGTGAACAGTGGTGGAAGTATGGACCGGGATCTCATGATGTTCACTAGTGATGTCTCTCTCCCAAAAGACGATAAAATATCCATGCGAGTTAAACAAATTACAGCTGGGCAATTGACAGGATTATGTGCGCAAACGAATGCTAATTATGAAAAACAGAAAGGAAGAGGCTCAAAAGAACGGGCGGTACGCCAAGACAAGTAGACCGAAATCCATCTGTATCTACCCTCTAATCATCCACCTTGAGATATCTATCCAGAACATCTCGCTGGTATTAAGTTGCGAATCCCACCCAAAGTGTAAACTCAAAGAAACGGACAACTGCATTAAAGAACTTTGCGTAAAGTAAACAATCCTTGCACCCGCAAGTACAAGCACCGTTGTTTTCCCACTTGTGGCAACATCACATACGCTAGACTCATGTTTATGTCACTCAAGCTAGTCATCGGGTGGCATGAACCCACAATCATGCATAACGCTCCCTCTTGGAGTCACTACCTACTACTTGGCCAAAGAAATAAACAGCAACGGAGAACATACAACAGTTACTCAAGAACATAAATATAAAAGAAGAGAATCAAATATATAACTCAATCACAATCTGAACATAATCTCATAATCCATCGGATCCCAGCAAACTCAGCATAGCAACAGCAGAAAGATTACATATGTGCCTCGATCATGTAGGGCAGCTCACGAGGTCTAATCCATGAAGAACAAAGAGGGGAGGAGAACATCACATAGCTACTGATCATGGACCCATGGTCCAAGGTGGAATACTCACGGTTCATCCGGGAAGCATCCATGGTGGTGGAGAAGCTCCCGGAGGTGATTCCTCCCTCCGACAGGGTGCCGGGAAGAGGTCTTCTGGTGCTCCCGCTCTTGGAAGCGCGGCGGCGGCGGAACAGAGGAGAGATCGCAAAAAAGGGTTCCGTCCCCGAGGGTTTCTCGTCACTGGGAATAAATAGGCGAAAGGGGGCAGCCAGAGGTGGGCCAGGGGCTCCAGGCGCCCCCCCTGGCGCGGCCAGGGGTGGGGTCGCGCCCACTGGCCACCTGGGGCCCCTCTGGCCCCTCCTGGGCTTTTCTCGAAGCTTCCGGTACGCTGATTTTTCCTATATTTTTCCGGCAATTTTTCTGGTACTTTTAATAAGGGGGAAACCTGAAATAGAAAAACAGGAACTGGCACTGGGGTGCACTGAGTTAATAGGTTAGTCCAAATATGATTAAAAGTGTATGGAAGTTCATCAATAGCATAGCAATATCACACAAAAGAGGCATGGAGCAAGCGGAAATTATAGATACGTTTTGGACGTATCAACATCCCCAAGCTTAATTCCTGCTCGTCCTCGAGTAGGTAAATGATAACAAGCATAATTTCTGTGGTGACATGCTAACAACCATATAAGAACTTTGTAAGTAAAGAAATCAAAGCATGCAATTCAATTCAAGTCATAACAGGCAAGAGTCTATATCTAGCATTGAAATAAGCAACATAAGAACATAAAGGTGAAGAGCTCTCGCTGTCCGTGACTCGAATGTCTCCAAATGGTGTTTGCGTGCAAGAAAGGGGATAGGGATATACGAGAAAAAAAGTATTTTTATTGTTGAGAACTCAATCTACTAAAGTGTCACACTTGGTCTTCTTTGGAATCTTATCTTGACTCATCCCCAGACCACTAGCCAGGTACAAGTCAAAATGATCCACTCCTTTTCGACATTTTGAGCACTCATGCAATGGATGAGCGTAAGCAAGAAAGTTGACACTTAGGATGGAAAAGAGAGAATAAGATGGAGGAGTAAGAAAAAAAGGTGTGAAAGGCTCACATCAATGAGGACAATCATAGGCGAGAGAGAGCCAAATGATAGATATGATGTGAGGAGTAGGGATTTCCATGCAACGGATGCACATATGAGCTAAGGTAAGCTCTCCAATGGAACTAGTGGGGGTGCATCCAACTTGCTTGCTCAAGAAGACCTAGAGCTCATTTGAGGAGGCTCATCATTGGAATATACAAACCAAGTTCTATAGTGTGAAGGTCCCCACATAGTTATATGCATGAATGATAATCTCTATGGAGTACAAGATACAAGATGGAGTACGAGTGTGGATCTTCTCAAAAAAATAGTACTGTGCCCCCTTCTCTCTTTTTATTTCTTTTTTCTCTTTCTCTTTTTTTTCTTTTTCTATTTTTTTGGTGGCCTCAATGGCTCTTTCTATTTAACTCTCATTTATCCTCTTTGGGATCTTTTAATTTTTCCATTTTGGGATCTTTTAATTTTTCCATTTTGGGATCTTTTAATTTGTCCTCTTTGGGATCTTTTCCTCACTTTAGGGGCAGCACTCTATATATTACAAAAAGTATAGAAGATCTTTCACACTTTACAAAGTACTCGAATCATAAAGAAAATGTAAATATCATGATGTATGCAAATGTATGCCTCTGCCAGTGTAGCAGGATATGCAATGATACTAGCGCGTCATGTAGAAATGATTAGGGCAAGGCCCAACTAGCATGTTGCTCATCGATCAAGCAAGTAGCATGTATGACATGAAGATCAAGTCATGAAAAGATGGATGTTGCATGGCAATGTATCTCGGAAAGGCTATGGAAATGCCTTGATAGGTAGGTATGGTGGCTGTTTTGAGGAAGGATATAAGGAGGCTTATGATGACAGAGCGTATCGTGTCAAGGATTTGGATGTACCGGCGAATGTGGACGCTAACTCTCGGAATGAGAAGAAAGCAATGCACGGCACAGGAAAGGCTAGCAAAATATGGGAAGGTGGAAGTGTCAACTTTCGAATACTCACATTAGTCCAAAGAACTCATGCACTTATTATCGGTAACTCTCAATCTAATAGGAGGTTCACAAAGAGACAAGTACCCCGAGGAGGAGTGTATGGGGGTTTAGTTATCCTTGCGCATCCTCGACTCATGGTACGTGAGTGTTCTCTAATATTCGACCCCTCAAAAGAGTAGTGATCCAACTAGTAGCTAAAGTTCTCAACTAATTTGTAGGTTTTTGAAAATAAACACGGATTTGCCAAAATACGACATCTATCACTAATAGGCTAAAGCTCTTAACACCAAAAGTCTAAACATTACTCAAAACAACACCTCAAAACATTTGCAAGTTACTACTACAAAAAGAATAGCAACCTCAATTACCTACTTCAAGTCAAGACACAAGACTCAGTGCAACAGGCAAACTCTCTAAACAAGATAACCATGAAAACTCAAGAGAGTTCCAGCAACAAACTAAACAAAAGCTCTTTTAAAAGATAAACATGAAATCTAAGAGCAAAGCATGGCAGCAGCTACGGAAAGATAAAGAACAAACACAGCAAAGATAAGCAGGAAAAAGTCCTATGTTGTGTTCTAAATTTTGGAAGTGGAGCGTGTTTCTCTCCCACACAAAGAAAGCTGGGTTCTAACTTGTTATGAACAGAAAGAAAATCTAAAGAAAACTAAAAACAAAACGTAAGAGCGAGACGCTCCAAGAATAGCACATAACACATGAAGTGATAAAAATATAGTGAAACGAAAGACGAACTGATAATTGTCGATGGAGAAGGGGATGCACGGAGGCATCCCCAAGCTTAGACGTTTGAGTCTGATTGAATATTTCTTGGGGATGCATGGGGGCATCCCCAAGCTTGAACGCTTGACACTTCTTAATCTTCTTTCATCATCTTCCCTCGCACACTTGAAAACTCCCTTCATACATAACTCATCATAATCTGATTAGCGAGGTTAGTACCCATAATAAAATATATTTTCTCTACTGGAAATAAAGATAACCTTGAAGAGATACTGTTTCTCAAGAGTTCCAAAAAGTTTTTGCAAATAAAAAGCAAGCTTAAGGTTTGCAAAACGAAGGAAAGGCAAAACAGGACAGAATCTGTGAAAAACAGACCAGCAGGTAGAAACGAATTTTTTAGGGGTACTTCTGCAACTTAAATCAAAAAACTCAGAACATACGAAAGTTTCGTAATTGTATAGAGCACTCTGTGTAAAAAATTCAGCTCAAAAAGATGAACTGGGATTTTTCTCTGATGTTTCTAGTCACGAGGACAGAATCTGTTTTCTGGACAGCATGTCACAACTTTCACTTCCCTTGTCGTATGAGGCTATAAAAGGCACAAAGCTTGAAAAGTAAAGATACAATAATGTTGCTACAGTAGTAACAATCATCAAGACCACTAAAAACAGAATAAAAACAAAAAGGAAATCCTAAATTCGTTGCGGGTTGCCTCCCGAAAGCGCTTCTTTAAAACCATTAGCTAGGCTTAATGCAATAGATCAAGTCTTTTCAAGAAAATTACCAGCCCGTGTGACGTACTCAAAAGGCAACTTAATATTTTTCCTAGGGAAGTGTTCCATCCCTTTATTGAGAGGGAATTGGAATTTTATTCTTTCATATCAATAACAGCTCCCACGGTGCGGAGAAAAGGACGTCCCAAAATAATTGGACAAGAAGGTTCACATTCAATGTCCATAATAGTAAAATCAACGGAAACATAATTGTCATTGACAATGATAAGAACATCATCGATCTTCCCCAAAGGTTTCTTTACGGAAGAATCGACAAGACGAACACCAAAAGAACAAGGATCAAAAGGTTCAATTCAAATATATCATACATTCTTTTGGGCATAACGGAGGTACTAGCTCCAACATCATATAAAGCATATCAGGAGAAGTTATTCAACTTAATTTTAATCATAGTATCCCAACCATCTTCTAGCATTCTAGGTATGGAGGCTTATACCCTAAGATTCTCCTCCCTAGCTTTAATGAGAGCATTAGTGATATGCTCCGTGAAGGCAAGATTAAGTGTGCTAGTGTGGGGGTCTCTAGACATCTTGTGAAGGAAACGAATAACTTCAGAAAGGGGCAATTATCAAAATCAAGGTCACTACTATCAATTAAAGTGGTAGTGGTGTCCTTTAGGCTCACTTGTTTGGTAGCTTCTATAGTTATAGGAGTTTCTTCTTCTACGGTTGAGGTCATAGCATCACCATTAATAGGTCCTATGGGACTAGGGGTGCATTGGATGCTAAGAGTTTGGATATCCTCAACCAGTTGGATAGTAGCAACGGTATGGTGTGTAGGAAGGCTCTTAATTCTATCTTCTTCCTCCTTTTCTCTAGCCCATCTCTCTTTAAGTTTAGCCATCATCCTAATGGTTTCATTAATTTTCACTTGAATAGCATTCATAGGAGTGACCTTCCTCTCCTCAAGAGGAGAAGTTCTGATTTTAAGCAATTCTACTTCATGGGCTAAATTGTCTACCTTCGACGAGAGATTATCTAATTTGTCTAGTTTTTCCTCTACACTCTTGTTGAAGGATTTTTGGGTAGTGATGAAGTCTTTAAGCATACTCTCTAATTCAGAAGTGGAGTTCTTGGTGCTAGGATAAGTGTTGTTGTTCCCATAGTTGTTGGAGGGGAACAGTCTAGGATTGCTACCAAAATTACTCCTATAAGCATTGTTGTTGAAGTTGTTTCTAGAGATAAAATTCACATCTACTTGATCCTGAGCAATCAAAGAATTTAAAGGAACATCATGAGGATCAATATGAGATTGCTTGGTAAGTAGAGAAATAATCAAGTCAACTTTTTCATTTAGGGAGGAGATCTCCTCGACAGAGTTTACCTTCCTACCTGTTGGAGCTCTTTCGGTGTGCCATTGGGAATAGTTGGTCATCATCTCATCGAGTAGTTTTGTGTCAGCACCAAGTGTTGTTGACATAAAGGTTCCTCTCGCGGCCGAATGTAGCAAGTTCCGCGAGGTAAAGTTCAAGCCTGCATAAAAAGTTTGGATAACCATCCAAGTAGTCAAACCATGCATAGGGCAATTCTTAACAAGAGATTGCATGCGTTCCCAAGCTTGGGCAACGTGTTCATTATCCAATTGCTTAAAATTCATAATATAACTCCTCAATTGGATAATCTTAGCAGGGGGATAGTACTTCCTAATAAAAGCATCCTTGCACTTATCCCAAGAATCTATGCTATTCCTAGGCAAGGATTGAAACCAGATTTTGGCTCCTCCTCTCAAGGAGAAAGGAAAAAGCTTAATCCTAACAATATCACCATCTACTTCTTTGTACTTTTGCATATCACAAAGCTCAATAAAATTATTTAAGTGCAAAGCAGCATCATCTCCAGCACCGGAGAATTGATCTTTCATAACAAGGTTCAGCAAAGCAGGTTCAATCTCATAAGAAGGTGCTGAAGTAGCAGGTGTAGCAATAGGAGTGCAGATAAAGTCACTGTTGTTGTGACTAGTGAAGTCACACAACTTGGTGTTCTCGGAGGAACCCATAGTAGAAACAAGCAAGATAACTATTTTTTTGATTTTTGATAAAGGACACTAAAGGAAAAACTGAAAGGTAAACTAACAAGACTAAAAAGCAAAGATAAAAGATAGTGTGCAACTCCCCTATCTTGAAGAGTGGAGTCCCCGGCAACGGCGCCAGAAATTTTCTTGATACACGAGATAACTTCTCGCCCCCGTTGGTTACCCCAAGTGGAAGGTGAGATGTAGATAGCGGCAAATTTCCCTTAGCAAAAATGCTAAGGTTGAGTATCGTCCAGGAGGACTCCAACAGATACAATTAGGTGGTGAAGTGAATAATGGTGCCGTTTACAACCTAAGGTTGCTTACTTCACCTAGACCTGCACACACAACAGATAGCTTCGCTTCCCAACGAGTACAGAGGAGTTGTCAATTCCTCCGGCCTTGTTGTTTACGAAGGATAAAACGCACGGGATAATAATGATAGTGATAGCTGCGGAAATGTAAATACTGAAAGTAAATTGATAGTGTGAACAGTGGTGGAAGTATGGACCGGGATCTCATAATGTTCACTAGTGATGTCTCTCTCCCAAAAGACGATAAAATAGCCATGCGAGGTAAACAAATTACAACTGGGCAATTGATAACATTATGTGCGCAAACCAATGCTAATTATGCAAAACAGAAAGGAAGAGGCTCAAAAGCACGGGCGGTACGCCAAGACAAGTAGACCGAAATCTATCTGTATCTACCCACTAATCATCCACCTTGAGATATCTATCCAGAACATCTCGCTGGTATTAAGTTGCGAATCCCACCCAAAGTGTAAACTCAAAGCAACGGACAACTGCATTAAAGAACTTTGCGTAAAGTAAACAATCCTTGCATCCGCAAGTACAAGCAGCGTTGTTTTCCCCCTTTTGGCAACAACACATCCCCTAGACTAATGTTTATGTCACTCAAGCTAGTCATCGGGGGGCATGAACCCACAATCATGCATAATGCTCCCTCTTGGAGTCACTACCTACTACTTGGCCAAAGCAATAAACAGAAACAGAGAACATGCAAGAGTTACTCAAGAACATAAATAGAAAAGAAGAGAATCAAATATATAACTCAATCACAATCTGAACATAATCTCATAATCCATCGGATCCCAGCAAACTTAGCATAGCAACAGCAGAAAGATTACATATGTGCCTCGATCATGTAGGGCAGCTCACGAGGTCTAATCCATGAAGAACAAAGAGGGGAGGAGAACATCACATAGTTACTGATCATGGACCCATGGTCCAAGGTGGACTACTCACGGTTCATTCGGGAAGCATCCATGGTGGTGGAGAAGCTCCCGGAGGTGATTCCTCCCTTCGACAGGGTGCCAGGAAGAGGTCTTCTGGTGCTCCCGATCTTGGAAGCGCGGCGGCGGCGGAACAGAGGAGAGATCGCGAAAACGGGTTCCGTCCCCGAGGGTTTATTTTCACGGGGAATAAATAGGCCAAAGGGGCAGCCAGAGGTGTGCCAGGGGCTCTAGGCGCCCCCCTGGCGCGGCTAGGGGTGGGGCCGCGCCCACTGGCCGCCTGAGGCCCCCCTGGCTCCCCTCAGGCCCCTCTTGGGATTTTCTCGAAGCTTTCGGTACGCTGATTTTTCCTATATTTTTCCGGGATTTTTTCTGGTACTTTTAATAAGGGGGAAACCTGAAATAGAAAAAAAACAAAAAACAGGAACTGGCACTGGGGTGCACTGAGTTAATAGGTTAGTCCAAATATGATCAAAAGTGTATGGAAGTTTATCAATATCATAGCAATATCACACAAAAGAGGCATGGAGCCAGCATAAATTATATATACGTTTTGGACGTATCAGCCACCACCCCGTCATCACGGCCGACGCCTCCGTGGAGAAACCACTGTCAAGCCGTGGACATGGCACTCCTTCCCCTGAACTTCTGAGATGTTTGGCTCTCGATAGTGCATCGCCTTGGTGAAAACGGTCCTCCCGGTCGAGATTCAACCGGCCCTGCGGTGCGCACACGGCATGCAGTGCGGGTGGGGACACCGTGCAAATTCCTCGCGGCGACAAGGGCCCTTCCACTCCTCATCTTACATCTCCAGCAAACCGCTTCCGGGATAAGAACAGTTGTGGATGAGTAGCAGGAGGCGTGCAGTTCAGAAGAATTTTTTTATTCTTCAGATTTGGCTGTTCATTTTAATGTTTTTGTATGGTTTTATTGGAGATAACTAAATGCAATGTGGTTCACGGTTGGAGAGTTAAGTGCAATGCGGTTCACTGTATTTTTTCCTTGTGGTTCAGTTTAGTGTTGATTGCAAGACAACACCAAAAAACAAGTGAATAAAAATACATTAAAAAAATTCAAAAAAATCATGCAGTTCATTTACCCTTTGGTTGCGGTGCGTTTTTTTGGTTGAAGCAGCACTATCGATCGTTCAATGAAGTTTGTGGGATGTCGTTCATTCCTAGTTCTTTGTATATATATAGCGCCAAAAAATGTTAAAGAAAGTCTTGCAGTTCTTTTCATTTATGCATGCGTTCATTTCCCCTCCCGCGAACTGCGAAATACTATTAAATAAATAAATAAATGCATGCAGTGCTCTCTGTCAACAAATGCGGTACGGTTACTCGATGGATGCAGCTCACTTCGTCGATTTTGGAAGAATAGAGTTCCGCGTTTTTAGTAAAATTGACCTAACTTTTAAACCTTAAGGAATTAGACAAAGTGTTTTATATATAAATGGAGCGCATCGACGATACCTTTCCAACGGTGTATCAATTGTATCGATCGAAACATCGCATCAAAAAAATTTACGCAAAAATTCTCCGCTGCCCACATAAGTGCAGTTACACCGTTTCTCAAATTACTTTAAACCGCGAGGAATCTCGAAAAGTGTTCAACAAATGGATTGTTCTCTTACTCCATACGAATCCAACAGTGTATCATATGCATCGTTCGGACAAGCGGTCAAAAGATCTACTCTCTACAAGATTCGCTGGCGAAATATAGAGTACGTGTGTTTTGGTTGCAGCAAAATTTATCTCAAACCGTAGCGAATTAGACAAAGTGTTATACATATGGATGGAGTGTCTGATCGATATGTTTCTAACCGTATATCATTTGCATCATTCCGATAAACGGTTTGAGAGAAATCGCGAAAATACTCCCGTTGTGGAAGTGGGCCGCCGCACCGTTTTTGAAACTGATATTAATCAGTAAAGAATCGGGGGAAGTGTTCAACATACGAAAGATGCTCCATTTTCATAAGAATACAACAGTGTATCGTACGCTCAATTTCGATAAACGGTTAAAAAGTTATAGCGAAAACGATGATGCAGTTTGTTTACCCGAGCTGCAGCGCTTTTAAGTCAGCAGTGCAGTCCCCTTATCGATACGATGCAGTGTAGAAGTGTCAATAAAATACTATTCTGCTAATATATATATATATATAGAAAGCCTATTAATATCCCAAGGTGAAGAATAAATTATTCTTCACACTGGTGGAACGATCCAGCACGCCGCACCTGGCTGGACTAATCTCATTTTCCCTAGCGACGGGCTAAGCCACTCTTGCCGTAAAACAAAAACTACCCCACCCTCACCCTCCCCTCCGTAATTTTTGGATCGGAGTGGCGAGCAGTTTCGGAGGCGAGCCGCAGGAGATTTCAACGGCGAGCTTACGGCGGCTGGTGGTGAACTCTGATCCGTGCGGACTTTGATGGTCCGTTGGCCGGAGGAGGTATCACAGAGGCGAGCAGTGCAGCGGGAGGCTTCACGAGGGGGGGGGGGGGGGGGGGGGGGAGAGCCATTATCCGCACCGAAGCTCCTCTGTCGTCGCGTTGGCGGCGACCCCCGCCTCAATTCCTCGTTGCTATTCATATCACACGGCCAGAGGGACAAGGCGGATGATGTCTCTGTCAACCTTCTAGCGAAATCACCGCCGTCCTCCATCCAAGTTGCATGGTAACAGCACTGCAAGAAAAACTATTTTCTGCCTACTAATCTTCGACTAGCTGGACCAGGCGCCATGGTCTCCATTGCATAGCTGACACCCAAGCCGTCCACATGTTCTGTGCGCGTTCGTATTTTCTTATTAGTCATTCTGCTATTGCTATTTAGATTAATTAGCATATTATAATTTATACATGAATGGTTGTGCAGGAAAGCCCATTAGTAAAGTGATAAAGATCAAGAGTAAATTTGCACGTTATCTGACCATCGTATCAGATCTTTACTTACTATAGATATATTTATGCATTGGTTTATCTCTGTGTATAAGTTTGTTCCTGATTTGGAATCAGCTACTTTACAGAAGTAGCATCTCTGTCAATCTGAAGGATTTTAGGGATGCCATATTGATCACTAAATTTATGGCATAATTGATGAATCATCACATATGATTTTTGTATTTGATGCTTGCAAACCTACATGTTCATTTTTCAGATCACGCGTAATGTTTGATTAAAAATGTCTGAAAATGATATCTTTTTTGTGAGTTTTTATGAATTTGCAAGTCAAATTGTCAAGATTAGTATATACCACTATTGTCTATTATTTGAGATCTTTGTTACGCTTCACAGTTGAAGGAAGATAGCATATCATCGTTGACCACTTTATCAGCACTCATATCTGGGGTATAGTGGAGTACATTAATGATGTCTTGGTATATTTTTATCTTCAAACATGACTACATCTACGTAATTAAGATAACCATAAATAAGACTATGGCAGGACGACGAGATGACACCAGTGGATGTTTTTCGCTAAAGTGCCAGGGTTCAGAGGAGTGTGAAATTGGATAGGATGCACAGTCTTCATCTCTGCAACATGATTTAGATTAGAAGGTCAAATGTTTCTACATACAATTTCTTTTCTTTAGTTAATACTTCGTGGAAACAGACCGTAGAATTATTGTTCTTACTATATGTTCTTTTTACACGAAGTGCTCTGTTATTCTTCTGACTCCCCATATTTTTTATGTTGATTAACAAGATCTGTTGAGTGGGTACTGATCTAACGAATTATTTTTGTCCGAAAGACCTAAAGTCGCCGGACCATGCACAAGCGGGAGCTGCGTGCACCGGGCTTAATAAAAAGTGTAGCTATCATGATCTTAAGAGCACTTGCTGATGTACACCAATTTCTCATGAGTACTCTAGAATGCATCAGTGGTTATTGTTGCTACAGTAGTGATATACTTTGGGGGGAATCTTGGATAAAGGAAGATGCACGTTCAAAATTTCATTCACTAGTTATTTTTTAAAACAGTGCTTTTGTCTAGCATGAAGTATTTATAGAATCCTTTGTTTGTACCATTTATTACTAAAACAAAAAATATCTGAATTTATTGGGTTCCTACTCTCTATTGAAGCTGAAATATTTAGCATCTATTTTGACACATTCTTGAAGCAAACATAACTTTATGTTTATCACACATCAGTTAACCCTATAAGGAAATCCAATGTTATATTTTTTGCTTCTGATACTTATCATTGTAAGGCATTGATCTTGTTCATCTTTAGCCCATTTTCATGCCTTTGAGAGCAATCCATTAAAACATAATTAGCTGCTTCTTCCTAACATTTTACCTCTATATGACTGCCATAGGCTGATTGGCATACATTTATTTAGTTTTCGCATTTGTGAAATTTAAGTTTTATATTCTTGCAGGTGATTATTGATTTTTAGTGGTTACTCCCTCCGTCTAAAAAATAAGCGTCTCCAATTTATCTAGATATGGATGTATATAGATGTAAAACTAACTCTACAAACATTCATATCTAGACAAATCTGCGATACTTATTTTAGGACGGAGGAAGTACTTGTGTGCATTCTGTTAGTTGAGTATCTAGTCTGACATTGATAGCCTGGCATTTACGTCCAAGACAATTTATTGGCTCATGATTTATTTCTAATGATTCTTTTGCCTTTAGGCATTGGTGGTGGTGGTCGTCTCAAGAACACAGTGAGTGCAATGTGGTGGTTTCGTGTGATGTTTCACTATGCAACATCATTTTGCCCCTGGATTCCTCGTCCAACAGATCAAAAGTAGAGTCTGCAAAGTAATGAAGGCCTTGTGTTGGACATCTGTAAATTTGATTGAAAAATTCTGAAAAATGTTGTCCCATGGAGATAATTTTTGCAAGTTCCCTTGATATATTCGTAAACCTGGTAGGTATAATTGAATAAACACACTGATGGTTGTCATCCAATCAGCTGATACGCTGGACGCTCTCTGTTAATGAATAATGACTATATAAAGTTTGGAGTGATCAATTTACCAAACCAATGTCCAAGTTTTTTTATCCAAAACATGTTGCCTTTGTGATATGCTCTTCTCATCCTTCGAGAAAATGACGTTGTTTCTTTTTCCTTGCAAAGAGCTAGTTGTATATATTATAACTATGTTAATAGAGAAAGGGCCGAAATGATATATTGCACTGATTTTGAAATCAAGTATCAGTTCTCAATGACTGGTAATGTATTGAAGTAACATCCAGGAAGGAATCCATGCATGATCACTATTGATCATTAAACTAGTCCACGATTATGCAAATGATTTCTTACATCCATGCAAGATCTGCGTAGTTTATGCACCGTGATTTCTTAAGTGGCATAATGAGCGGGCATGTCAAAACAATGCCATTGCTTACATGATTTAGTTAATAGGGATATCAAAACAAAGTCATTTATTACATGTTGTAATTATCAGCCACTTAAAATTATCGACCACTTAAAAAACACAGCCATTTGTTCTTACGGCAGGTTCCATCTTTTCATGTACATGTAAATTTGCAGAAAGAGCACACTACAGTAATCTTATGGTGGATATTGTGATGGGTAAATTAGTAGTTTCCTTCCTTTCTTGAAGGGAAAACCGACCGGCCTCTATATTGCATGTGATAGTATGGTTACATCGTTTGCCAGAAAATTCACGATAAACTCCGAAGGCTCCTCCTTCCACACCACCGTGGCGGAGCCCTCCGTCTTACATGCAAGGATATCTGCAACCGAGTTGGCTAAACGCGGACAATGAGAGAAGTTAATATAACTAAAATTGCGGCTAAGAAAATTGCATTCTTCGAAGATGGCAGCTGCTTGGCCCAGCGAGTTCCCTCCGTCCAGCATGACTTGGATTACGTCGAGGCAGTCCATCTCCACTTGTAGGTTGTTGCATCCCATCTCTGCTGCCAGAAGTAGCCCATTACGGAGGCCGATTGCTTCAGCCGTCCCCGCGTCTTGGACATAGGGCAGCCCCGTGCATGCCGCAGCCACAAAAGCTCCCGCTGCATCACGGATTATAGCTCCTGTACCCCCTGTACCACTGTCCATGTCAAAAGCTGCGTCAACATTTAGTTTTTGGCATCCTTCTGGAGGTTTTGTCCACCCGACACGGATAGAGGTTTTCCGTTTTGAGTGCGCTCTTGTGAAGTTCAATGCCAAGGATCTGATAGCATGTGCAGATTTGGATGGCGGCATGATTTGCTCACCATGGGTAAGTTGTCGTCTTTCCCACCAGATGTACCACGCCCCCACAGCAACTAGTGACAGGGGGTCAATCTCAATGTCTTGTCCTTGGGTAATCGGCTTCGAGCAAAGTAGCTCATGTAAGACCGAAACCTCCTGGTGGTCGGGCGCCACTCGTCTGATCATATTGTCGAGCCCCAAGTTCCTCCATACTGCATTTGCTCGCGAGCAAAAGAATAAGGCGTGGTTGATACTCTCACAGTGAGTTGAGCAGACCTGGCATTGGCTGATCGAGCACATGTGCCTATTTGCTAGAACGCCTAGGCATGGCAGTGCCCCCAGCAACGACTTCCAGCAGTGAATCTTGATCTTTGCCGGCAGCGGCAGCTTCCACAGGATACGCCAAACCGGGCTAGCATTTGAGGTATTTGTTGTATTTGTTCGCCTCAACTTTCGCCCATGTTGATATCCCATAGAATATGATACGCCGATCTTACAGTAAAATTCCCGCTCTTCTCTGGATGCCAGGAGATGAAGTCCTCCATCATTCCCATTGCCAGAGGGATTTTCAGAATTTGGTTAGCATCAACTGGCCAAAAGATATCTCGTATAAGCTCCTCATCCCAGGACCGAGTGTTATCATCTATGAGCTCCGAAACTGTAGACAAGATTATGTTGCCTCTTGGTGTGACAACCCGTCTTGATAGGAAGCTCGGTAGCCAGGGATCCTCCCATATATTAATTTGCGAGCCATCACCCACTCGCCAGATATGTCCATGCTTAAACGCTTGCACGCCGGCCCAAAGGCTTTGCCAGGTGAAAGAACTTCCTTTCTTGAGATTGCAGCTGAGAATGTCACCACTCGGAAAGTATTTTGCACGTAAGACCCTTGCACAAAGTGATGTTGGCTCAGCTAGTAAGCGCCAGCACTGCTTGGCCAGAAGTGCTAAATTTAAACAATGAAGATCTCTCAATCCCATACCCCCTTTGCTTTTGGGGATACTCAACTTCCACCATGCAAACCAATGCATACGCTTTCTTCTCTGCCGTGTCCCCCCACCAATACTTGGACAGCGCCGCTGTTACTGCATTACAGATGAGCTTAGGGAGCTGAAACACTGACATGGCGTATGTGGGAATCGCTTGTAACACAGCTTTGATTAGGATTTCTTTCCCCCCAACAAACAATAACTTTTCCTTCCAGCCTCTAATTCGCATGAGCACTCGGTCAAAAATATGTTGGAAACAATCCGTCCTCTCCAGCCCCACAATCGGAGGGAGTCCCAAGTATTTATCAGTGACTGCTTCTGCCATAATATTCAGTCTTGTGCACACCTCTGCTCTTACCTCAGGTGGGGTACATGGACTGAAGAATATGCTAGAATTTTGGTCACTTACCATCTGACCCGAGGCCGCACAGTACTCGTTTAGCGCATTCCTCAAACTATCAGCATTGGTAGCATCCGCACGCATTAGTATGAGGGAATCATCCGCAAAGAATAAGTGTGAAATTGCAGGCGCCTCTCTGCATACTTTAACTCCGATCAGCCTTCCAGCTTCTTCTTCAAATGTAAGTAAGCTAGACAAACCCTCTGCACATAGTAGGAATAGGTACGGTGACAAGGGGTCACCCTGTCTTAGGCCACGGGTAGGGTTAAAGGGTATTGAAAGATCATCATTGATGCGAACTTGGTAGGACACCGATTGAACACACGCCATGATAAGCTCTACCCAGGCTGGTGCAAAACCCAGTCGGATCATGATTTGCTCCAGAAAAGACCACTCCACTCTATCGTATGCTTTGTGCATATCCAGTTTAACAGCACACAAGCCAAACTTCCCCGATGACTTCCGTTTAATTGTATGATACGATTCAAAGGCTAGAAGGAAGTTATCTGTGATGAGTCGACCTAGTACAAAGGCACTCTGGTTTGGAGCAATGACCTCTGATAGCAGGTATTTCATCCGGATAGAGAGCACCTTAGAGATGAACTTGTATATCACATTGCAGAGGTTGATCGGTCTGAACTGAGTAATTGATTCCGGGCATTCTACCTTAGGAATGAGCACAATGGTCATGTTATTCCACCCTTCTGGGATCTATCGAGTGTTTAGAGCCATCAACACCTCATCAGTCAGATCATCACCTATTATATGCCAGAACCGTTTGTAGAAGACCGCGTGCAGCCCATCCGGCCCAGGGGCCTTGAAATCACCAATGTTGAGAAGGGCCGCCTTTACTTCTTCTCTCATGAACGGCTTTAACAATTCCTCATTCATAGCAGAAGTTACCCTAGGTTGCACTTTCCTGATTAGCTCAGGGTCTATTGCACCTCCGCCCGAGGTGAACAAGCCTTGGAAGTAATCAGATATGTGCGTGTGCAGTTCCTTTGGATCCTCGATCACGTCTCCTGAGGCAGACTTCAGGTTTTTGATCCGATTTCGCTTCTTCCTCGCAGTCGCCGACCGGTGGAAGAACTCTGTATTTTGATCCCCTTTACAAAGCCAGTCGGCTCTGCCTCGTTGCATCCAGTAGAGCTCCTCTTGTTCCAGCAGACGCTCTATTTGCGTATGGAGGTCATGTTGCATGACAACAACTTGGTCTGAGAGTGGTCCCGAGAGCACCTCATTAAGCCGTTTTTTCAGCTCACGTAGTTTTTCTCTCGGTCCCCTCAACACATCTTTGTCCCACTTGTGTAGCGCATTGTGAACATCACATGTGATCTCAGCGAACACTGCATTACTACGTTGTTTTCCATTATCCCATGTTGTTTGCACTATTTATTCTACCCCTGTTTTCGCAAGCCAGCGAGCATCAAAACGCCGAGAGCGATTCTGTGTAGGTGGCTGTGAAGGGACCTGCACATCCGTGTCAATGATGAGTGGGCGATGGTCGGACTTATCGAACTCTCCCACAATGACGGTGTGGTTTGGGAACATGTTCGCCCACAACAAGTTACCCACTGCTCGATCAAGTCTCTCCCTGATACGACCCCTTCTCCAAGTAAACAAGTCTCCTTCAAAGCCTAGGTCATCCAGGTTACATTCTTCCAGAGCATTGCTAAATGCCAGCATACTTCGATGTGCCCTCGGGACACCTCCTTCCTTCTCATGAGCTTGAAGAATCTCGTTGAAATCACCCGCCATGAGCCACGGAAGGTCCGACGTAGCATGTAGTTCCCTAGTATAATCCCAAGTGAGATGTTTTCTTTCTCCACTCGGTTCCCCATATAGCTCTGTAAATCTCCATCCATCTTCCGAGTCCTCCAGAATTCTGATGTCGATGTAGTTTTGGTGACATTGTGATGAAGTAACACCAAGGTTTGTCATCCACATCATCAGAAGTCCGCCACTTCTGCCATCACTTTCGGAGATTTCCATCTCCTCATACCCCAGCCTTCTTCTTAGTTTCTCTGCCTTAGCTTTGTCCAGATGTGTCTCAGACAGAAACAACACGTCTGGTCTTACCCTCCCTTGGAGGCCCAAGAGCGCCCGAACTGTCGCAGGCTTACGCATCCCGCGGCAGTTCCAAACGAAGATTTTCATTGCGACCGGTCGAGCCCCTCTTGGGGACTCGCCGATAATGTTTGGCTGGTATCCATCACAGCCGTGTTGCCTGTTCTTGATCTTTTAGACTCTTGGGAAGTTCTATCATCATCCTCTTCCTCTTTTTCCTCTGAGATCATAGGGACAGCTCCAGAGGTGTTGCCTTGCCCTCCTCCAGGAGATGTTGGGTCCTCAGTCGCCTCCACCGAGGTCTGTTCGACACCATCCTCAAAAATGATCCTCCTCTTGCCGAGTGGAGCGTCCTTAGCTAGGGCAGCATGTGTCTTCAAAGGGCTTGTTGTTGTGTCTGCATATTCTTTCCCACTCATCTTACCCTTTGCACCAAACTTTTGCTGCGGTATACTTTCACTGCCTTGGCCCCGGCGGGGTGCTAGAAGCCAACTCCCCCAATCCAAGTTGTTCAGATCATGCTTGCCATTACCATGTTCGAGATAAGTGTGTCCCATGTGGCCGCACACATAACAGAAGGCAGGCATCTTTTCATATCGGATGTAGAAATAGACTTTCTTCTTTGATTTGGTTATAGAGAGAACTCGCAGAAGAGGCTCATAGATGTTGAGGCTGACACGTACTCTAACAATTCTCCCATCACCCCAGCGAGGGTTCAGCTGCACTTCTCCCACTTTCCCCATCTTCTTTGCCATAGAACGGACCACTGCTTCTTTCCTGAACAAAGGTGGGAGATCCAAGATCTGAGTCCACACCTCAATATGTTCCATTACAATTTCTTCTGGCTTCGTGAACCCATCATATGCCTCGATCAGGACCCCATGGTCACGGAACAGCCAAGGCCCTTCTTGAGTAATCCTTTGCCAATCACCCAAGCAATTCACCGTGATTACGAACAGATTTTCGCCATGAGCATTAAACAACACCCCCTGTGCCATACTCCAGGCCCTCCGCATCGTCTTGTAGAACGAGATTCGGATGAACGGCTTGTCAGTATGCACCGTAGCCAGCGCCATGAACTCTGCCGCCTGCATCTCATCAGGAAAATCTTCATCGAAATCAAGGTCATCTTCCTCCCTCTCATTGAGTTTCATCTTCCCAATCAAATCTGCCACCCCACCTCCGCTCGGCGATGCGCTATTCGCCGAAGAGCCTGATCCCGCGGTCGCCATGTAGCCCGAGATTGGAATCGCCAAAACCCTAGCACAACTTGCCCACGACTCCTTCGACTCAAGATTAACGCTTGAGGTCTCCGGCCGCCGCGTATATGTAGCGCAGGACATACTGGGATCCTAGCCGGATACGTAGAAGAGAACCCTAGACGTAAACGTCAGGGGAGTTGGAACCCTAGACGGACGCCATCGCCGCCAGGGGAGACTTCGCCGCCTTGATAATTGTTCAGAATCTGATCGCTTTCAAATGACATCTCTTTCCCTATAAGAATTGAGATGCATGACCTCTCGCTTTCTATCTACATGATGACTAGTTGGGGATGAGCACAGTAACGATTACCTATTGTTGAACCACACGACACACGAGTGGAACCCTTCTCCATGGATAGATTTGTTGCAGCAGTTTCCTTCCTTTCATGTACGTGTAAATTTTGCAAAAGAGACTTCGTAATCTTACTTTGGCTAGTTTGATGGAGAGGTAATCTTATGACTCATGCATTTATTTCTCACATTAGCTAGTAGGGAGGTAATCTTATGGTCAGTGGAAAGTTTCTTACGGTTTAGGGGCGTTGAGTGGTTTCTGGTTTGACATGACACACATCTTGCCTGGGGTGAAGAATAACTATTTCTCATCCTTGGTAACGAATAGTCTAACCCTATATATATATATATATATATATGGATTGACTATTCGTCGCCCTGGGTGAGGAATAGTTATTCTTCACCCCACTCTGTTTTGACATCAAGGCACCGTAATTTTACATTTCGAAATTTTTGTCTTATTTCATACGTAAAAAGAGAACGTAAAAAAATATAATCGCCGTAAAATATATTTTATATTACGTAAAATTACAAAGGTAAAAATGATGGTGTAAAATATACATAAAATGTAATTTTTTTGATCTTATGACCAATATTTTTATTTTTTTATGTCAAAATTTATGAAGTGAATCCATATTAATGTAACTATTTGTATTACAAAAGTAAAATTTTTATGGAAGGTTCGTAAAATTACCTTGGGTGAAGAATAAATTATTCTGTATCCTGGGTGATGAATAGCTTCACTATATATATATATATATGCCGTCTATTCTACAATCGATGATAGAATAATATTCTGTAATAATCTCGTACTGCCAGGGATGAAAATCTGATATTTCTTCTGGATAGCACTATCGTACTGCTTGTTCGTAAAGATGGTACTGATTTTTTCGTACCTGTGTAATAATTCATGCGTAAATTTTACTCCCTCTGTTCCGATATATAGGTCGTTGGGGTGCGCCAGTTCAATTTCTGCCACGCTACGAATATTTTCTCTTTTCCGGTTTTACCCTCCCACCGCTCGCTTACGTCACTCTCTGAGAACTCTGCTCCCCGCCGCCCTCTCCGTCTACTCACTCCCCGCCGCCCTCTCCCTCTCCTCATCACCGTCCCCTTCCTCTTCTCGTCACCAGTCGCCGCCCTCTTCCTCTCTCCGTCGCTGGCCTCGCCGGCCTATTCCCCCGTTGCCGGCCTCTTCCCCCATCTGAAGCCTCCCTGTCGACGGCCCAAGATCCAGTTTTTATCCCCACTGACGGGATCTGTAGCTGGAGGAGCAGCTGGCGGCGGGGAGGAGCTCGATGTGGCGGCGCGGAGGATCTCGATGTGGCGGTGAGGAACTGGCGGCGAGGAGGATCTCGATCTGTACTCCACCCTACGGACGGGACTCCGACGGCCGCATCCCCGACGACTACCTCGGTACGTTTCTACCGAGTCCCGACCAACCTCGTGTCTCTTCAGGTTTATCCATGGTTTGGTCTGGTGCTGGTTTCTCCTTGCGAATGTGGATTGTATCGGTCTAGGTGTCCTTGTAAGGAAGATGGTAAGAAATTGGGTGTTCATGGGTAAGAAGATGTCGATACGGGAGGAGTAGATGGTTAAGAAGATGTGTGAATTGGGTGTGGCATTGTTGTATGCGTTCACAGAAATTGGGTCTGAATTGGATGTGAATTGTTGTTCCTTCACAGAAATTGGGTGTGTCATTACTGTATGCGTCTGAATCTCAGCATTTGTACTCCTCCCGCTAATTTGTGTAGAAATCTCAGCGTTTGTCATTGCATACGGAGGGAGTAATATGTCTTTCGCTTACACGCTGTGGTCAAGTGCAAAATTCGTCCTGGCTATGCTAAATACAGTAGATAGGTGAACGATTTTAAAGTATGGGCAGAGCTTTGTGTCAAGCTTCAGAGTTCAAAGTTCAGACTTCAGAGTAAATAAACTAAACCTTTGTGCTTACCTGGGTGCAGGAGCAGCAGAAAAGAGCACAGGTTGTGATACAAGATATTAAAGCCAAAGACAATAACAAAAGAATGGCAGAAGGAACTTGGGGAGAAGCTCACAAATATCTTGACTAACTGTGGATTTCAGTCTCATACACTGGTACGCTTGTTTATATACTCCTGTTTACTCCTTTGTTGAGGTTTACTAAGTGATTAAATCATTTGTTGATGTTTACTCCAAGAGTACTATGATAGGCAGTAGTGAATATTCCAGTTGATATTGTTGCATGCATTGAGAAAAAGCAAGATTGTATGGACGAAGTTTGTAAAATGTGCAATTCTTCTTTGCAGCCTACTACAGAGGAGCAATGTGCTCATGCGAGGAGCAGCCGAAGCGCCACGACGAGCGACGACCACCACCATGGCGACGCCTCCTGGGTATAACATTGTGTTGATTAAATACAGTAGTTCCTGGAGTGTTGATTACTGGACAAAACATGTCAAGTCTGAATTATCTTGTTTAACTGAAACAATCTTTTACTCCAGTACTTTGTTGTAAATACAGTAAAATGACAAGATGAACCTTTTCTTTTAATTTAAATTATAAGAACCTTTTCTTTTAATTTAAATTAGATGAACCTTTTCTTTTAATTTAATTCTTGCTTGCTGGAGTAGCTTGTTTGTGTTGTTTGTGGCTGTTTGATGTTTGTTTGCGGCTGTTTGATGTGAACTTCCTTTAATTTTGTGTTGCCTGTCTTGGAGCAGCCTGTTGTTGTTGTTGTTGTTGTTGTCATGATTAAGATGATTAAGATGAGTAGCTCGTTGTCTTATTGTTGTGATGTTTTCTTTTTGTGTGAAATACTGTTGTGATGATTAACATGAGTGGCTTGTTGTGCTGCTGTTTATGATTAAGACATGCCAAACTGCTGCTTTCAGGTACTTCTGCTATGTCAAACTAAACATTGAAATTGCTTCTGAATTTTATTTGCAGGCGAAGGAACACGCCCGGGAAAAGGACCACGGAGAAGCAGCAGGCTGGGTGACGAGGAGAAGCGACTGGGGACAAGGAGAAGCTGAGGAGCGCCTGGGAGCAGTGGCAACCGCTGGTTGCTGCTTCCTAAAGCAGAGTTGCTGCTTCTGTTGCCAGGATGAATTGTGGCCTGGAGTAGAGCAGGGCTGCTCTTGTTCCCTGGAGCAGAGCAACCTCTTATTGGCTGGCGCCCAGTGGAGCAGGGCGTAGGAGCCCTCTACTGCAGCCGGTTGCTGGCGCCCAGAGGAGCCCTTTGCTGCTGCCGGTGTCGGCGCCCAGTTTTCTGCTGGGCCAGATCAGGGGCGGAGGAGGTGGGAGCGGAGGTGGAAGATCAGGAGGCAGGGGGAGGTGGGGGCCGGAGGTAGAAGCCGCCCAGATCGGGGGCCAGAGGTAGAAGACACCCAGATCGAGGGTCGGATCGGAGGTGGAAGATGCCCATAACAAAGGGATTTCAAAATTATCGATCGGGGGTAACCTGGTCATTTGTTCGGTTTTCACCTGGTCGAAAATCTATCCCAACGACCTATAAATCGGATCAGAGGGAGTAAATCACTAATCAAAATTGCGTAAATAATATTCAGTTCGAAAACAACAAAAAATCTTGAATGTTTTCAAACCGCCCAGCCTCCCATCTCGGTGCCGCAGGCCGCCCTGCCGCCCGACCTCGCTACGCCACGCACTCCTTGTCGTGCTCAACATCGCCGACCGCGCTCGATGACGACTGCCTCCCTGATGTTTCCCGTCCAACCAAACCAACCTGCGCGTATCCATCCCGGAAAGTAGAAAACCACTGCCACTGGTCGGCGGCGGCGGCGCCACGCCCTTGGCGTTGGCTTCTTTTTCACAGGCCGCAGTAGTAGTTGGTGAGTCAAAAGCACCCGGATCGGCCCTGTCCATCGTGATATATCCTACTATTACTAGAGTAAAGCGCCAAATCTTAGACCAAATACATCTGAAAACTTGTGGCCGATGGTGCATGCCAGTGAGGCTCACACGGTCGATCCATCCATGGTTGGTACCTCTGCATGGGCAAGGTACGCACGAACAATTCAAAAGGAAAAACGCATGCATGCATGCACTCGTAGTACGTGGGAGGGGCCAATGAGGGGACATGCAGGGTACAGCGGAGAACGACTGAGCAGTTGAACTGATGAGCCAGGGTGCGTAGTTCGATCGACTCGAATGTAGATATGGCTGACCCCATAAGCAAGCTAATAAGCTACGTGCGTGCGTGCCTGCCTGGCTCACGATTCAATTCCATAGAAAACGATCGATCGTGGTTCATTCACTCGTCAATGCATGCATGCAACCAGTTACTTCTTGCCGTGCATGTTTGCAAAGAGACTCCTATAACTCTTTTAACGGTGGACTCACTCACGCACACAAGTTTTTTTATGGAATGACCGCAAGAACAGAGAAGCTTTAGCAAAGCAAAAGAGTAGAATAGAGAGGCACATTTGATGGTGTTAGTTTCTAGGCAGAGAAAAATTACAGACACGTAGTGGACTGGACGTAAGAACTACTCTCTCTGTCTAAATTATTAATGCAATGTCATCTACTCATGTGCACGTCAGATTGTTCTCAAGACAAAATAACATGAGTTCACTTTGAATGTTCTATGAAAACAACATGCTCAGCTATAACTACCCAGACTGGAAGAATGTTATCCATTGACATTTGATTTTGTGCAGTCTATTTGAACCTCTGGAGAACTCACTTGGTTCTATCTAGTGCATGCTCATGCTAATTGTGCATGTTCTCACAAGTAAAGATCAATCGGCGACCTTAAGCAGCCACCAAAAATGTGATTTCATTATCACGCCACGGTGCATTTTTGGCACTGCTCGGCAAAATAAAGTATTGTATTGCTCATAATGAATGAATGGTACTGCCTAGTAATAATAAATGGTACTGCCTAGAGTGATTAAATGGTACTGTTTGAAGAATAAAAAGTTTTTTGTATTGCTCAAAATGAATAAACGATACCATGAGTTTGGTACTGCCCGGCGATAAAATAAGTTTTTTTACTGCTCAAAATGATTTAATTGTACTGCGCATAATTTTTTCCAGAGAAATCAAATTTCCTCCACATGTACCTTGTACTTCTATGGAATATGAGTTTCGTACTGCCTGATAATAATAATAATTGTACCGCTCGAAATAAATAAATTGTACAACTTGACTTTTTTTTTAAACACAACTTGCGCGCCTTATACTTCTATGGAATACGAGTTTCGTACTGCCCGCAATAAAAAAAATTCATTCAATAACGGAAAATCGTTTATTTTTTGGATTTTTACTGGTGTTTACTTCGCGATCCTGCTGCTAGTACTTCCCTAAATTAGATATTTGTACTTCCCGATTTATTGGTTTTTGTACTTCTCAAATCCATAATTTTTTAAGGTTATTATTATATTTTTTGTACTGGTCGGCAAAAGAAGATTTTGTACTGCTCAGAATGAATAAATTGTACTACTCAATATAAATAAATGGTACTGCATGGAGTGATTCAACAGTAGTGCTCGGTAAATATATTTTTTGTACTGTCTAAAATGAATAAATGTATTGCTCAGAACGAACCAATGATACTGCCAATAATGAGTTAATAGTGCTGCACAAAGAAATTCAGCAATACTTACCCCGCAATAAAAAAAATTGTACTTCCCAACAAAAATAGATGGTACTACCATAATCATTGATACTGTCCAGTGGAAATAAACGGTACAATCGATGGATATTTCATGTATAAAAGCATGTATATTAGTGATAGTACATCACTGCAAATCTGCAATCACTACGGCACAAACAAGCAACGTAATCATCTCGTGGCAATGCCATATCCCCCAAATACGTACTCCTAAATCTGCAACAATATGCAAAAAGAAGCTACTCCATCTAACACCGTGTCCTATTTACAAGTTCAATCAATCAACACTGTCCTGTTTACAAGAACAAATCCCAGATGAAGCAGCGAAGCACCAGGGAGAGAAGGGAGCAGCCACGGTGCAGTAGGACGGCAGTAGCCGAGCTCGTGTTGCTGGCACGCTCCTCGTACTACAGATGGCCAGTGGCATGTTCTCCTGGTCCGGGCGCATCGACGCCTCCTGTTTGCATCGTGGCCGGTACCTCCAGCGTGCATTGGTTCTCATGCGATACCTTCCAGCTACGCGGCCTCTACGAAGAGAAAGATGCCAGAAAGAACATCATTGCAGCGGCCAGCAACATGCTCAGCCTCAAGGAATCATCATGCGCCACCGTGAGCCGCGTGGACACCAACTACTCCGTCCGGCGATGGAAGCCGGGATACATGAACTATCACCGACGATACTTCGAGGAGGAGAAGACATGTGCCGACGCCGAAGACGACATAAGGACGGTGCACGTCCACGGCAAGAAGACCGTCGTCGTGCTCTCCGACCGGCTCGAGGTGCTCGGCCACAGGACCAAGGACGCCAAGAACGACGTGCTGTCATTGCTGCACTCGGTGGTGACATTCGACAACCCCCTTCGCCTTTGCGCCGTGTCGTCGGGCGGCGCGTGTTTCGCGTTCGCGTGCCCCGGCGCCAGGGCTGGTCGCGGCCGTCGCGGGGGAGGGAGGTCATCGCCGCCTGCGCGGGGGGAGGGAGGTCGTGGCCGTCGGTGGGTGGAGCGAAGTTGTGGCCATCGCGGGGAGGGATCTGGATGAGACGGGAGGAGAGAGAGAAAGAGGTGGATGGGACGTGGGCATTGGGGTGTTTTTTTTTTGGAAATTGCCTTATAGGGATTGATCTATTGTGGAATATTATTCTACAATCAATTGTTGAATAGACCCTATATATACCTATATATAGTGACCAACCAAAAAAAGAAAAACGATACAAGATAACAAAAATAAAGCAGTGCGGTACAATGACAAGATGCAGCTTGCATTGTAAATTACTGGAGTTCGTTGCGCGTGACAAAGAAAAAACTAATTAAACTAACAACTCGCTCTGCCTAGTCCCCCTTCCATGATTCGCAAACAACAAAACGAGGTTATAATGCAGTTTTGAACAATACATATCGCGCAAAACTCAGAAAGGATCTTGAGTTACGAGCAAACCGTGGCGCCCGCTCGAACACAAAAACAACATCTTATGCTAGCGAGGAAATGATTCTCGCCCCTCGTTGGTTACCCCAAATGGAAGGTTGAGATGTAGCGTAGCGGCAAATTTCCCTTGGCAAAGATACCAAGGTTGAAGGTCAGTCTAGTAGGACTCCAACAACGACAAGTAGGTGGTAAAGTGAACAATGGCGTCGTTCACAACACAAGGTTGCTTACTTTACCTGGACCTGCACACACAAAAAGTAACTTTACTCCCGACGAGTACAGAGGGTTTGTCAATCCCTCCGGCCTTTTCGTTTACAAAGGATCAAACACAAGATATAATGCTAGTGATAATTGCAACGAAAGTAAAAAACAGGAAGTAAATTAAGGATGTAAACAGTGGTGGAAATATGGACCCGGGTCCCATGAAGTTCACTAGTGATGTCTCTCGCCCAAAAGACGATAAACAGCTATGCGAGGTGAACAAATTACAGCTGGGCAATTGACAGGATTAAAAACGCACCGCAATGCTAACTATGCTACAAAAGAAAGGAAGAGGCTCAAAAGCATGGGATGTACGCCAAGACAAGTAGACCGAAATCCATCTGCATCTACTCACTAATCATCCACCTTGAGATATCTATCCAGAACATTTCACTGGTATTAAGTTGCGATCCCCACCCAAAGTGTAAACCCAAAGCAACAGACAACTGCATTAAAAGAACTTTGCGTAAAGTAAACAATCCTTGCAACCGCAAGTACAAGCACTGTTGTTTTCCCCCTGGTGGCAACATCACATCCCCTAGACTCATGTTTCTATCACTCAAGCTAGTCATTGGGGGGCATGAACCCACAATCATGCATAACGCTCCCTCTTGGAGTCACGATCCATCACTTGGCCAAACCAATAATAAGTAACGAAGAACATGCAACAATTACTCAAGAACATAAATATAAAAGGAGAAGAACCAAATATATTACTCATCACAATCTGAACATAATATCATAATCCATCAGATCCCAGCAAACTCAACATACCAATAGCAAAAAAATTACATATGTGCCTTGATCATGCAGGGCGGCTCACAAGGTCTAAAAGTTGAAGAACAAAGATGGAGAAAAGACATCACATAGCTACTGATATGGACCCATGGTCCAAGGTGGATTACTCACGGATCATTCGGGAGGCGTCCATGGTGGTGGAGAAGCTCCCGGAGGTCAATCCTCCCTCCGGAAAGGTTCCGGGACAGGGTCTCCTGGCAGCCCCGATCTTGGAAGCGCGGTGGCGACGGAACAGAGGGGAGATCGTGAAAAGGGGTTCTGTCTTCGAGGGTTTCCGGACGAGAGGTAAATATAGGCGAAGGGGGCAGCCAGAGGTGGACCAGGGAGTCCAGGCGCCCCCCCCCCCCCCGCGCGGCTGTAACAGCCCAGAAATTCCATCCTAATTAAAAATTTGTTTGTTGCTTTATTTTGTTGACTGTTAGAATTGTTTGCAGTGTTTGCTTCGTCGGTTTATTAATCGGTGATTATTTTTCCCCCTCCTTCTTGTACCGGCATGCGTGACTAAACATTTTTTCCCAAAGGGCACACGACCTTTGCGACACCGGGTTCACCCCAGCACCGTCGCATCTTCCGGCACAAGACCAGCCTTCACCATCGGCGCGAAAACCCCCATTTATATTTAAATGGGTTATTTTATCGGGCGGGTTTCGACGTTCTCGGTTCTATGCGAAACGTTGTAGATGACGTCAGTTCGATGCTATGAGGCGGTGATGGCAAGAGAGTGTTAATACTCTTCAAGCCTCGTTGGTTACCCCAAGTGCAGGGTGAGATATAGTGCAGCAGCAAGTTTTCCCTTGGCAAAGATACCAAGGTTTGTCTCCCGTAGGACTCCGAAGGATACAAGAAGGTGGTAAAGTGAACAATGGCGCCGAGGTTGCTAGCTTCACATGGACCTGCACACAGATACAAATAACTTTGCTCCCAACGAGTACAGAGGAGTTGTCAATTCCTCCGGCCTTGCTGTTTACAAAGGATCAACGGAAGAGATAAAAGTTGAACTGAAAGTAAAGACTGAAAGTAAACTAAGGGTGTAAACAATGATGTGAAGATGGACCGGGGTCCCGTGATTTTCACTAGTGATGTCTCTCTCATAAAGACGATAAAAGTGCTAGCGAGGTAAACAAATCACTGCTGGGCAATTGACAGAATTATGAAGGCACCGCAATGCTAACTATGCTGCAAAGAAAGGAAGGGCTCAAAAGCAATGGGCAGTACGCCAAGGTAAGTAGACCGAAATACAACTGCATCTACTACGAATCATCCACCTTGAGATATCTATCCAGAACATCTCACTGGTATTAAGTTGCGAATCCCACCCAAAGTGTAAACTCAAAGCAACAGACAACTGTATTAAAAGAACTTTTCGTAAAGTAAACAATCCTTGCACCCGCGGGTACAAGCACCGTTGTTTTATCCCTGGTGGCAACAAGACATCCCCTAGTCTCATGTTTCTGTCACTCAAGCTAGACATCAGGGGGCTGAACCCACAATCAAGCATAACGCTCCCTCTTGGAGTTGCAAGCAAACTACTTGGCCAAAGAAAATACTGCAACGGAGAACATGCAAGATTTTACTCAAGAACAAAATATAAAAGAGAAGAACCAAATATATTACTCATCACAATCTGAACATAGTCTCATAAACCATCAGATCCCAGCAAACTCAGCATAGCAACAACAGAAATTACAAAAGTGCCTCGATCATGTGAGGCAGCTCACGAGGTCTCGATAGTGGAAGCACAAAGAGGGGAGAGGTACATCACATAGCTACTGGTCACGGACCCATGGTCCAAGGGGGACTACTCACGGTACATACGGGAGGCGTCCATGGCTATGGATGGTCTCCCGGAGGGGGTTCCTTCTCCCGGCAGGGTGCCGGGGCAGCTTCTCCAGGCAGCCCCGATCTTGAAACGGCGACGGCGGTACAGAGGCGAGTTCGCGGAAAAGAGATCGATATTAGGGGTTTCCACCCCGAGGGCTAAATATAGGCGGAGGGGGTGTCGAGGGGACCCATAGGGCAGCCAGGAGGCCCCCTGGCGCGGCCTAGGGTGGGGCCGCGCCAGGGACCCTTCTGGAGTCCCTGTGGTGGCCCCCCTCCGCTACCTTGGTGATTCCGGAAGCTTCCAGGTCGCTGATTTTTATCTGATTTTTCCGGTTTTTTGGAGAACTTTTAATGGCCGGAAAACCTGAAATAAAAAAACAGCAGAAAACAGCAACTGGCAGCTGGGTGCACTGGGTTAATAGATTAGTCCAAATATGCTCAAAAGTGTATGAAATTTCAAGCAAAACATGGAAAAGTCACACACAACATGCATGGAGCAAGCAGAAATTATAGATACGTTTGGGACGTATCAGGCGGTGTTCCGAATTTCGTGCGGTGCCGACTTCGTTGGGTAGGTAAACGATCGGAGGTGCCAGTCATAGTAGCCGATATATATACTCCAGGGGTCTATTTATAAAATATTGCGTGCGCTGATAGCTGGACCCCTGGATTCCCCTCTTATCTTCGGATTCTAGCCCACCTGAAAAACCGGACCCGAAATGGGCCATTTTGTGGCCCAAAATAACCCTAAACAGCCACCTGCTATAAATACTAGGTGCTGCCTACCAAATCTGGACAAACCCTAGCCAACCTCCCCTCCATTTTCGTGCAAGCCTCTCCCCCGCCGCCACATGGAGAACCACCACCAGCCAACCCCTCCAGATCTGATCCCCTCAATATGAGCCGTCGGATCTGGATCAGATGGCCCCGAATACACCACGTCACCAGTTGGGGGTTCTCCAGCCGCCAGCTCCGCAAGCCTCCTCCCGATCCACCCGCGGTGTTCACCTCCACGTCGGGCCGCCGACAATCCTCGTTGTGACCAGCCACACCACGCCGCGCCCTGCAGATCGCCGCACCATGCCTCTCCTCCGTGCCCCCGTTCTCCTTCTCCTTCCTCCTTACCCCTCGTCTCTAACACACTCTCTCTCCTATATGCTTGCGCCATGAACGGAGCCCCACGGAGCACCGCGCCGCGCCGCCCGAAGACCTTGCCACCGCTCGGACCCGATGGCCCACGACTGGATCTTCCCAACCCCGTGCTTCTGCGCCCTTCCCTGGACCTCCTCACACCGCCTTGGTCCTCCTCGCCGGAGGTGGCCTCGACCCCCGCCACTCCTCTCGTCGGGATGAGGAGGACGGTCCGCTCGTGCCTGCCAGATGGGCTGGCGTGACTCCCCCCGAGCACGTCCCAACTCCACGCGGCCTATTGCTCCCCCTTGCTCGTGGGCGAGATTTCCTTACCCCGCGCCCACCCTGCAGAGGGGCCACGGCCCGCTCGGTGAGCACTGTTGTCTCTCCTTTTTTTTCCGAGCTGCGATAGTGGGCTCGGCCCAATAGTGTGAAGCGCCCGTGGGAGTTTTATATTGTCCTGCGCTTCCCCCTGTTCAGCCCAGTCCAGTGCAGATTCGGCCTATTAGTTTATTTATCCTTTTCTTTCTTTAATAAAATGGAAGATTTTAATAGATTTTTGTGGTAGCTATATCTTTTTGCTCGTAGCTCGGATTGCGATGGTTCCAACGTCAAACTTGCTCCGTTTTGCGTGTAGATTATTAAAATGTTACACTTTGCCCTGTTTGAACTTGTCTACATGTTTTTTAGTTCTAATTACATCGCATTCCACTGAAAACTGTAATTGCCATAACTTTTTAACCGTTGCTTCGATAAAAATGTTCCTTACATGTAACTTGACTAGAATTTCGTGTAGATTGTTAATATTCTGATTTTCCTTGCTAATAAAAATAATAAAATTATGTTTAGGGAAGAACAGTACCAAATGCAATAATTATCGTGGGGTCCGTAATAGTTGTCATGTATAGGTTTTACCCCCCCCCCAATTAAAGTGACTAGATTAGATAGTTTATTTATGCTTCACCTCTCGCCATGATTGTGTGATATGCCATGCTTGTGTGAGATGCCATGTTAACAACCTTTGCTCATGTTGTGTAGCTAAACAACTTGAACCATTCTAAACATGCGGTATCGTCGTGTGTGACGAGTACTCCACTTAACCTGTTAGTAATCGCTCTCGACGGTAGATCTGTATCGTAGTGCGTTATCTCGCGTTGCCTTCTTCATCTTGTTGCTTGTTGGTGATTGCTTCATAGTAATAGATGCTTTCTCGTTGATTGCTCTCCAGTGTTTACCTCTTGTGTGCTCCCGCGGGTACTTCGGAGACGATGCGAGCTTGCGATCGACTACACCTTCGGTTGCGTCTTCTCACTAGGTAAGGGGGATCATATATCATGCTTATAACTTTCAGCTCACTCGCGCCTAGGTGTAGGATAGAATGATTGATTGATCCTACCACTTCATATTCATTCCTCTCAAATAAACCCAAACAGCCATGTCCTCCACATCCCAGCAAACCTTGTTCGGCTATGTTACTATTGCTCGCTGCTCAGCCACTTCTTAGTATACATGCTAGGATGCTATCAACTGTTATCCTATTACTCCTTGGATTGGGATATCACATTATTATATTGTTGTGGATGATATGATTATTATAATGTTGACTATATTCGACGAAGGATGGAAGGTCTAGGCTATCCCGCCCCGATGCTTTGTTCCATTCGAGTCACCTAGGACCCGAGTTCCGGGTATTGTATCTCTTGACAAGTGTGCCTAACCGCGTGTGGGATACTCTGGGGTCCCCTTTTCTTACCTACCTAGCTTCAAAAATTTCTAGAGGTGGCCCAAGCTGATTTACCATTTGCAAGCCATGCATATATATCTGTAGGGTCGCTCCTAGAAGATATCCTTTAAACAACCTGGGCCAGCGAGGACGTGGTTTCCTTGTTGGTCCACCCTTGGCCGGCGAGGGCCCGACCTCATGTGAGGTGTCCCGGTAACCCAAACCCTGTCGAGACGGAAGAGGCCAATCCGATAGTGCTGACGACTCTTGGATTGGGTGTCGACTCCCCGGGGGCCACCCGGATTTGTTCGTTCTTAGCTAGAGGAACCTGTCGTTTCGGATCTCTCGGAACTAAATCATAAAATGGTTGCCTATGATGGGTAGCAACTAAGAGATATGGGCGTGTGTGCGGAGACTTGTAATGGGCAGTTGGTACACCCCTGCAGGGTTAAATCTTTTCGAGAAGCCGTGTCCACGGTTATGGACGACTTGAGACCTACTCCTTGTTCATAGACAACAACAACTGAGATAATCTGTCACAACCCTCTTTTAGGTATGTGCTAGGGTTAGCTTGGGTTTGTGCATCATGCAAAAATTTCAAAAGAAATCCAAATGGGGAAAAGAAAAACCCTACTTGAATTTAAATCAAATGGCCAAACAAAAATTTCTTCCAAAAATTCCTTTGTTATTTTTGAAAAGTCTTATAAATATGCATGATCACATCTAAAGTGAAGTGGGTCCCACTGCATGCACCAAGATTTTTCAAAAAGTCCAAAAAGGGCTTGGAAATTAAATAATAACCCTATTTGATTTGAAATTCAAATTGTTTGAATTTCAAAAATCCCCAAACTTTGTGAGTGGCTATATATATGCCTTGTGAGGCCACATAAAAATTTGGAGGATTTTATAAGTTGCCTTCCTATTTTATTCAGGGCAAAACAAATTACAAGAAAAACTAAAACATAAAGAAATAAGAAAAATGGGCAAAGAAGCCCAACTTATTCCCCCCACGGCCCAGCCAGCCCAGGCCCACCCCGGCGTCGTTGTCGTCTCCCCCCTGGGCACGAGCACACAACTGTGTGCCCGGCATGCCGAGGCCGCCGTGGCCACCGAGGCGCTTCTAGGCCGCCCCCTGCCCCCTTCTCGCGCCACGGAAACGCCAAGAACGTCCCGCAACTTTCCCCTAGCCCCTGGTCACCTCCTCCTCTCGGCGTCGCCTTTTTCACGCAAGAACCGAGCCCAACCGGAGCACGCCGCTGTGCCCGACGTGGCCACCGGCTCCCCCTCGCTGCTCCACCGTGCCCGAAAGGACCGCCAACGTCGTCTTCGTCGTTTCCCCCCATCAATTAGCGCCAAGATCCACTGGAGACGACGCCCGCATCAGGATTTCACCGTCGGCCACCGCAACTCCGGCTAACTATTCCGACAGCACCATCTCATCTCCACCCTCGCTGTCTACGCTGCTAGCACCGGGGTGAGCTCCTCTTCCTCTTGCCCCCTCTCATGCTTCTCCCCGTGGCCCATACCGCGTTCTCGCCGTGGCCAGTAGCTCCTCCGCCGCGCACGTCGACGTCGCCATGGCCTCCGGCCCTTTTGAGCCTCCCCAACTTGCACCACTGAACGCGGAAGGTCGCGGGCTGCAGTTTGGCGCAAAGCTCGTGCCCTCCTGTGGCCAAATGGCAACTCCGGCGAGGACACCGCCGTGCCCAGTGGCACCAGCGGCGAGCCGGGTTATGTTAACCCTAATCCCCACCTAATCACCCCCATGCCACTAACAGATGTGCCCCAGGCCCCCTTAATTAACCTAGTTAATTTAAATAGAGGGATTAACCCCCCCTAGTCACTGACCAGTGGGTCCCTGCTGTCAGGGTTGCCCCCACGTCATGCTGACGTGGTGATGACGCAATAAAGATCAATCTCTTAATTTATTCAGAAAATCCAGAGAAATTCCAGAAAATAGTTAAAACTTTGGAAAATCATAGAAAATTCATACTAACTCCAAATTAAACAAATAATATATGAAAAATTATTAGAAAAATTCAAGGATTATGAATATGCAATTTTTTAATGTTTGACCATTTTAAAATGGATGAACAGAAGCAAATGTGTATATAGCATAATTTGAATTCAAATTTGAAGTTTGAATTTGCAATTCTTTTGCAATACACTTCAATTAAATGGAATTTGCCACAAACCAGTACCATATACATCATGTCACAACTTATCATGTGCTTGACCATTTTACTTCGATGTTGCCCCCCTTTGTTGATGATTGCTTCGGTAAAAAGCGTTTCCGGACGGAGGTCGCCCCCTGAAGCAGAAGATCGATAACCCGTGTATCGTCAGCAAGGCAAGCAAACCCCATTGATCATGTCTATAAAAGCCCATTTCCCTCTCATTCTCGATTATCATGTTTAGGAGTTCACCATGATACGTTCTACCGCTATTTGAACCCATTCCTTTGCATGACCTATCATTTCTGCCACAGTATTAAGCAAACCTCAACCTAGCAGATCTAGGAATTGCTTGTGATCATCATGTGGCCATTCATCCATGTTATGCTTATGCTATGCTTAGAGTTATGGAAGCGTTGGTCCATCTTGGGTGAGGAATTGATGATGGTAGTGATCATGATGACGATAGTGGTATCGTGTTGGTGAATTTGACCTAAACAAGGTGAACGATGAGAGGCTGTGTAGGAGTACAAGTGGGTTGTCTCATTGAACACTGCCCTAGGCCCCGAGTTCTTGTGTTGTGATCCAAGACAAAGATTAATACCACATGTAGGGTTTACGGGAGCCCCGTTTGGCCTATTAACTCACCCTCGATCAAGTACAGGAGTCACACTAGTTCGGGCTTTCCATTTGGCATATGCATAGAAAAAGAATTAATGAAAGGTTGCATCATTTAGATATGTGGGTGGACCTGTGAGATAGTAAAACCATCTTCCAGGGTGGCGTCTCGGTCGCCTGCATTGTCTAGGTCCGTATCGTGAACCGGCCAGACTCTCGAGCGGTAACCACTCAGATAGTTGACTCCTGTATTAGAGAAGGTAATGTGAGGTAAGTGCCTTGGTGGTTATCCTCGTCCGACATCCTCTTGAAGGATGACGATTCATGGGCGGTAAGTGATGACACGCATGTGAAGAAGTACACCCCTGCAGTGTTAACAAACTATTCGAATAGTCGTGTCCACGGTTATGGACTACTTGGAGACATATGCTTGATTATTAGACAACTTCAATGGATACTCTGAAACTTACCAAGATAAGTGTGAGTGCTATGCCATGCTTTCTCGTGGGGAAGTCAAGGAAGTATCCATAGTGGTGTATTGGTTGGAAGCTTGGTAGTGGACTCGTGTACGCATCTTACCTCAAGTCTGGTACTCGTAGTACAGTACTAGCCAAGTCAAAGATGGCACTTATGTATTGAAACCCCACCTCCATTTACCTTGAAACCTGAGCATGAGTAGTTTAGTTCTGATGTAAGTCTTGCTGAGTACGTATTTGTACTCACGTTTGCTTATTCTATGTTTTAGATGAGAACCCATACCCCGATGGAGTCGCCTTCCTGAAGCTCTACGTTGACTAAGTTAGTATAGTTCTAGACAGATGTCTGGTCCCTCATGGAAGGGTGATGGCTTCTCGCCCATCGTTGGTTACCCCAAGTGGAAGGTTTGAGATGTAGTGCATCAGCAGTTTTCCCTCGGTGAAGATACCAAGGTTTGTCTCCAGTAGGACTCCAGAGATGATAAGTAGGTGTCAGCGGCGCAACTGACGTGGACCTGCACACAGACACAGATAACTTTGTCCCCAACGAAGTTCAGAGAGGTTGTCAATCTCTCCGGTCTTGATGTTCACAAAGGATAAAACGCAAGGGATAATGATAGCAAGTACAAGCAGTAAAGTAAATATAGCTTGGAAACAGTAATGAGGTTATGGACCGGGATACGTGATGTTCACTAGTGATGTCTCTCTCCCAAAAGACGATAAAACTGCTGAAAGGATCGATACGGTCAACTAGAGGGGGGGTGAATAGGTGACTAACAAATTTAAGCTTTATTACCAAATTTTAGGGTTAGGCGAATTAAAACAATTCTCTAGATGTGAACTAGATGAAATAACCCTAGGTGGCAAGCAAGCTTAAATCAAGTATGCTAGGCAACAAATACGATAGCAAGCCAACAAGGATACAAGGTTAGAACAAGTAAAGGGTGGAAAGGATAAACCGCAAGTGAAGAGGAGACGCAGTGATTTGTTTGACCGAAGTTCACACTCTTTTGTGGGAGTGCTAATCTCCGTTGGAGCGGTGCTCAAGATTGAGAACGCTACAACAACGTAGCTCACCGTATTCTCCCCTTTCGAGTCACCCCCAACGGATGAGCCTCGAATCCACTCGGGGTTGGTCTTGAAGGCGACCACCACACCTTTATAGACTTCCCGGAGCACACCACAAGCAAGGAAGCTTCCGGGACGGACACCTAGCCGCCTAGGAGCCAAAGCTCCAAGAGTAACAAGTCAACGGTGAAGAAATCTTGCGGGGAACACAAATCGGTTTGGTGGAAGTGTAGATCGGGCCTTGCTCTCTCAAATCCCAAAGTATCAACAAGTTTGGTTGGAGGAGATGGGATTATTGAGCAAAATGGAGTTTATGGAGTGGAGGCTCAAGCAAGGGAAAAGGGTTAGGGCTGGAGGAAGAAGAAGGGGGGCTTATATAGTGGAGAGAGATGTGAGGGGGCATCTAGCCGTTGGAGGCCCGTGCGCACGGGCTAAGTGAGCCCCGTGCGCACGGGCTACTCAGAGCCGGATGCTCTACCCCGTGCGCACGGGGGTCTGGGACCCCGTGCGCACGGGCTACTCAGAGAGGCTCGGGGTACCCCGTGCGCACGGGGGTCAGAGACCCCGTGCGCACGGGCTACTCGGTGAGCCTCTGGGTACCCCGTGCGCACGGGGACCAGAGACCCCGTGCACACGGGGTGACCAGAGACAAACTGGTCCACCTCACAATGATCCCATGCAATCGCACACTTTTCGGCACTTCTTCCAGATGGGTTTGGGATGAAATATTTGGACATGGAAAATGTGTTCCCACACATACTCAATCTCGTTGACCCCTCTTTATAGTGCGGTGATCCTACGACTCAAATCAAACCGAAAGAATCCTTCGAGTCATCAGGTGAACACCATGCCTTTTATCTTTTTGAATCGGGGCCAATCATCCTCCAAAATTAATAACCCACCACGGGACCTATGACCTGAGATAAATCTTTAACACCCGTCATTAGTCCCACTAACCACATTGTCATTACACCAAAACACCATTTAGGAGTAAATGCACTTTCAATCTCCCCCTTTTTGGTGAATTGATGACAATATGGTTAGAGCATGGCATTAAGATACTCAAGATAAACAATGCCATGAACAACTATTAACATAGAAGGCTCCCCCTAGATGTATGCATATATTTATGTTTTGCGTTTGAATGCAATACGCATACAACAAGGTCTCCCCCTATGTAAATAGTCAAGTGCAATGATATGAGAGAAGCATATGAACTGAAATAATCATTGCACAAGAACCTTATGTGATCTCTTAGAGATAATATAAGATAGGCATCGATCACATGAGGAAAATGTGAATGTGAGCTAAATAGATATGCAAGACTATGAATGATAATGTCATGACATAAAAAACATGCAAGGCATATGAAACATCATGACAAGATATAGCAAACTCACATAGTCTCACACATAAACGATAAGGTGGCTCACATCCATACGAGTACTGGAAAGGAAATAAAGTTTAAAGTACCAGCAAGCCAACATAAACACACGAACAAGATCTCAACGGCTTGCAACCTAACCAAACAATCGATATCCTAGATAGATGGGGGGAGTAGATGCTAACGTCACTAAACAACCGGCGGGTGGCTCGAGGCATCATCCTCATCATCAAAGCGTCAGTTCTGCATAGGGAAGGAGTATTCAGAGAGCTGACTATCCTTGTCCTCTGGACCTGGCTGAGCTGGAATGCCTGACTGCTGGGCCTTCTTTGCCTTGTAGGCTCGCTGCTCCGCCTTGATGCGGTTACTGTCTCTGAGCTGCTTCTTCTGGATAGACTAACACATCTTGAACATGTTGCTGATAGTCTTGAAGAGTGTCTTCTTCTCACGAACTGTGAAGGCAGCAGGAGCATCGGGACCAACAGGAGGACCCCTCTGACGAGGAACCCTAGCAGAGGAGGAGGCACCGGGAGTGTAGGTAGCACGGTCCTCGGGCCTTGGGTTGCGCCCAAGCTTGGGAGCAACATACGGAGCCGGAGCAGGAGGCCTCCAGTTGAGGTCACGCTTCAGAACACTGACAGGGTACACATGCTGAGGAATGTGGCGAGCAGGGCACACAGACTCAATCAGAGCATGAATAAAGGGAGCATAAATCAGGGACTTCCTCAGACGGATACACTCACGAATCTCCAGGAACATAGTATCCAGAACATCCACCTTCCTGCGGTCCTTAACCATCAGAAAAATATCAAGCATCGAGGCACGCAGGTTATGAGTGTCACCTGCTTTCGGTGTGAGAGTGTACCGAAGGATGTGACGCAGTGTATCATAGGTGGGAAGCAGATCCTTGATAGAGCCAGTGACAAAGGACTTCTCCTGCTTATAAGCAAATGCAATCTCGTCCTTATTGCGGCCAAACTCAGACACCCTCTCAAAGTCAGGATGAGGCTCAGTGTAGAACTGGTATGGAATGATCTCAGCAAACTTGGCAAACGGGGCAGAGCAGACCGCAGTGCCAGACATCCAACGCATAGTACGAGCATCATCATTATAGAAGTAGACAGTGGCATAGAACTGCATGACAAGATCCTCACTGTACTTGTACGAGAACTGACAGAACGGTATAAGGCCAAGCCTCCCAAGAGCATCATACACACCGGGATAAATATGAGCATTGTCCCTCAAGTGCTCCACATCGACCTGCTTGTGGGGAGAAAACTTCTTCTGCTTAGCCATCATCAACTCATTGCAAATTCGGGCCTGAAACACATTGCGGAATCTTGGATCTGCTCCGAGCTCAGTGGCAGCAACATAGGGGTTCTGCTCACGAAAAGCCCAGTACTCTGGCTGAGACCACTCACTGACCGGTATGTTAGACACATCCCGGCCACCTGGAAGGGGACGCTTACCAGGACTCGAGCTCTCCTCATCATCATCTTCATCTTCATCTTCCTCAACAAACCCAGTCTCCTGAGATGCCTCAGCGGTCTCATGAGCAGTAGGTTGATATGCACCCTCAGAATCAGACTCCTCATCATTGGAATCAGTCTCAACGGGTGCTCTGGCAGTGGCGAGGCGGCGGGGACGGCCACCACCACGAGAACCCTCCTCCTGGCCCTGACCAGCTGGCGGCAGAAACTCATCATCTCCTGCCTTTTGACGCTTGCGACGAACGAACACCTGCCGGTTCGGGGACTCTACAGACGAAAGGCAAGAAGTTGTGCAAATGCTCAGTGAAAATGAAACGAGGACGATGAATCAGATGCATATCAAGGTTGTCTCTGCCTGAAAGGCCCGTGCGCACGGGGGTCCCGTGCGCACGGTACACCACGTGGGCACGCGGGCCCGTGTGCACGGGGTCTTGATCCCGTGGGCACGGGGTCCTCCCAGCCGCCGCTCAAACCTCGCGAGGAGGGGAGGGCGGGCTGGGGAGGTTCCCCCTAGGCCGAGACTACCCTAGATCTGCATCTACTCCACTCACAATCAGATCCCATCTACATGGAGCACAAAGAGAACCTCTCCTAGGGTTTTGAGGACCAAAACGAAGGAGGAGAGGAAGAGTGACCAACCTGGGTCATCCATGGTGTCCAATGAAGGGGGGAATCTGTGCCTTTGGCCGGGAGATGGCCGGAGGAGGAAAGATGGCGACGGCGGCGGCGACCCTGAAGAAGACAGAGGCGTGGGGGATAATGAGGAGGGGTAACTCCCTCTCCACCCCGCGCCCTTGTCATATGGGTGCCAACCGCATAACCCCGTGCGCACGGTACACCCCGTGCACACGGGGTCCTTAGAAGGTTTCGTCAGTTTTGACAAGGAGGGGAGGGGCTGGGGGTGACCCCTTACCTCGTCCCTAAATGTCAAGCTGAACCAACACAAAATTGAGGAACATCGCACTAGAACGTCTATGCTATGGAGGTGTGAGTGGAGAGCATTTGCACGGAAATGATAACAGAGAATGTCTTATGAGATAAGAGTGGAATAGGATAGGGCAACTAAGGTCAAGGGAAACTATTCCTATCCGGGGAAAAACAAACAACGCTATAACACGGAAAAAGGCGGTGACCCGAGAGTCACAATGTTTGAGCAATTGTGGTACGGAACCGCGAAGATTTTAACCTTGGGCCCGTCTCCACTACTCATCTTTGAAGCAAAAGTGCCATCTATAAATAGCGGATGTGAAAGATTTTGATCAATTTATGCACAAGTAGGGTTATGTCGGAATCATCGAGAGAATTCTACTCCCCCTACTTATGTGCCTACATCTAAGCAAGATATAGAAAAGTTAGTGTGTGTATGCAAGATCATCAACCCATGTTACTAAGATCCACGATATTTAGCTCATGCCTTAACTCACGGAACCTTGCTTCATCAAGTGGCTTCGTGAAAATATCCGCAAGTTGCTTCTCGGTGCCCACATGAAAGAGCTCAATGTCTTCTCGTGCCACATGATCCCGAAGAAAATGATGACGAATATCAATATGCTTGGTTAGGCTATGTTGCACAGGATTATCCGCAATCTTGATTGCACTTTCATTGTCACATAATAGAGGCACTTTGTCAAATTTGACACCATAATCCATCAAAGTTTTCCTCATCCATAATAATTGGGCACAACAACTTCCCGCGGCAATGTACTCGGCTTCGGCGGTTGATAGAGAAACACAATTTTGCTTCTTGGAGGACCAACTCACTAAGGACCTCCCGAGGAATTGACATGAGCCGGATGTGGACTTACGATCCACCTTGTCACCGGCCCAATCCGAATCCGAATATCCCACTAGCTTGAAGGAAGATCCTTTGGGATACCAAAGTCCCAAGTTTGGGGTATGAACCAAATATCGAAGGATCCGTTTCACTGCCATATAGTGGCTTTCTTTGGGGGCGGATTGAAATCTTGCACACATACACACACTTAACATAATATCCGGCCTAGATGCACAAAGGTAAAACAAAGAACCGATCATAGAGCGGTATACCTTTTGATCCACATCTTTACCATTGGGATCTAGATCGAGTTGGCCATTGGTTGGCATTGGAGTCTTCATCGGCTTGGCATCCACCATATCGAAACGCTTGAGCATGTCTTGAATATATTTTGCTTGGTTAATGAAAGTCCCTCCCCTTAATTGCTTGACTTGAAATCCGAGGAAGAACTTCAACTCACCCATCATAGACATGGCAAACTCCTTGGTCATGAGATTTTGAAACTCAACATTGCAAGCATGATTAGTAGACCCAAAGATAATGTCATCAACATATATTTGGCATACAAATAAATCTCCTTTTACTCTCTTTGTAAAGAGAGTGGTATCTATCAACCCCATCTCGAACCCTTTCTCGTTTAAAAACATCATAAGGTGATCATACCAAGCACGAGGTGCTTGCTTAAGACCATACAAAGCCTTATGAAGTTGATAAACGTGATTGGGGCGTTCGGGGTCTTCAAAACCGGGAGGTTGCTTAACATACACCAATTCACTTAAAGGACCATTTAGAAATGCACTCTTAACATCCATTTGATATAATTTAAAGTCATGATGAGCAGCATAAGCAAGTAAGATACGAATGGACTCAAGACGGGCAACGGGGGCAAAGGTTTCACCAAAATCCAAACCTTCGATTTGGGTGAACCCTTGTGCCACTAACCTTGCCTTGTTACGAGTGACTTGTCCATGCTCATCTTGCTTGTTCTTGAAAACCCATTTGGTCCCAATGACATTATGATTTTCCTTGGGCCTTGCAACAAGTGACCACACCTTGTTGCGGAAGAAATTGTTGAGTTCCTCATGCATCGCTTCTACCCAATCCGGATCATCAAGCGCTTCTTTTACCTTAAGGGGCTCAATACAAGAGACAAACGAGTGATGTTCACAAAAGTTTGCCAAACGTTTACGAGTAGTTACCCCTTTTGAGATGCTTCCAAGGATGTTGTCGGTGGAGTGTTGAAGCATTTGAAGTCTCAAAGCCGCTTTTTGTCTCTTCTTTTCAAGTTCTTCTTCACTTGGTTGAATTCTTCGTGGAGAAACCCGAACTTGCTTTTTCTTAGCTTGTGGAGAGACAACTTCTTGAACTTGATCTTGATCACTTGTATGAGCTTGATCTTGGGCCTCAATTATAGGTTCATCATCATTTGATTGAGCTTGCCCTTGATCTTGCTCGGTATCTTGAGGGACCTCTTCTTGCTCTTGGATAGGTGCTTGTGCTCCCGAAACGTCTTGCTCTTGTGGTGGAGGTGATGACTTCCCTTGAGGAGAAACCTCAAGAGGGGCTCTTACCCCTTCTTCGATTACATGGACTTGGGGTGTTTCTTGTGGAAGAATGTGGCCTATCCCCATGGTCCTTATAACTTGAGAAGGAGCCTCATCACCTACAACACTTGGAACAATAGGTTTGGCTTGGGAGCCGTTATCCTCATCAAACTCCACATTCGATGTCTCCTCAATACATCCGGTGGATTTATTGAGAACACGATACGCATGGGAGTTTGAAGCATATCCAACAAATATTCCCTCATATGTTTTTGCTTCGAATTTAGCTAATCGGGTTTTCTTGTTGAGAATGAAACACTTACAACCGAAAACACGGAAGTACTTGACATTTGGCTTCTTCCCGATTAGGAGTTCATAAGGTGCCTTGTTCTTGAGCTTGCGGAGATATAGCCTATTAGAGGCATGACACGCGGTGTTGATGGCTTCGGCCCAAAGCTTGTATGGAGACTTGTACTCATCAATCATTGTCCTTGCCATCTCAATAAGACTCCTATTCTTCCTCTCCGCAACACCATTTTGTTGAGGAGTATAGGCCGCGGAATATTGATGTTTGATCCCCTCATCACTCAAAAACTCATCCATTGTATAATTCTTGAACTCGGTACCATTTTCACTTCGAATAGCCATAATCTCACATTGGTGTTGACGTTGAGCTTCTTTGGCAAATGATATAAAGGTCTCTTGAGTCTCATCTTTGGTCTTGAGAAAGAAAATCCATGTATATCTTGTATAGTCGTCGACAATGACAAGGCAATACCTCGTTCCACCCAAACTATCATAGGATGGAGGCCCAAAGAGATCCAAATGAAGGAGCTCAAGAGGCCTCGTCGATGTGATGATAGTCTTTATCTTGTGTTGCTTCTCATGTTGCTTTCCAGCAATGCAAGCACTACAAACACGATCTTTGGCAAAGGAAACATCGCTTAGTCCAACAATGTGCTCCCCCTTTATAAGGGATTGTAGATTTCTCATACCGACGTGGGCTAGTCTACGGTGCCATAACCACCCCACGTCGGCCTTGGCCATTAGGCATGTTTTTAGGTGAGTGCTCTCTTTCGAGAAATCAACCACGTAAAGGTTGCCTTCAACATGCCCAACAAAGACCACTTTGAGAGTATCACTTTTAAAGACGGTCACATGAAATCCACTAAAAAGCGAGTCATATCCGGCACGAGCCAATTGGATAGTGAAAAGTAGATTGTAGTGAAGGGATTCGACAAGCATGACATTCTTGAGTGAAGAAACACTCGAGATGACAAACTTCCCTAATCCCAATACCTTGCCCTTGCTATTGTCGCCAAAGGAGATGTCCGAGGATGACTTGAGCGAATCAACGAAATCCACGAGCATATCCTTGCCTCCGGTCATATGATTGGTGCAACCACTATCAATCACCTATTGTGTCCCACCGGAGGCATAGTCCTGCAACAATCAAGCTTTGTTTTTAGGTCCCCATTTTTCAATGGGTCCTAGAGAGTTAGCAACAAGGGTCTTAGGAACCCAAATAGTCCATGCATAATCATCATAATTAGTGCCGACAAATTTAGCAAAAGTATATCCATCATTCCTTCTCATAAGGACATAAGATGGGTTGTTCATGCCGGCATAATTAGAAGAGGGAGCCACTTCCTTTGAAATGACTTCCTCTCCAACCTTCTCCTTCCCTTTCTCCTTCTCCTTGTGCCCTTCTTGCACAAATGTGATTTTTTGTTGAGGAGGAGTTGCTTGGTGCTTCTTCTTCTTGTTCTTCTTCTTCTTGTGCTTGTTCTTCTTCTTCTTTTGAGAGGGATCAAAACCGATTCCCTCTTTGGCCACACATTCCTTTTGATTGCTCAAAAGTTCATTCAAGTTCTTTTCGCCTTGGATACAAGACACAAGACCTTTCTCAAGTTGCTCTTTCAACTTTTTGTTCTCAACAAGTAGTGATGCATAATCAATGGAGTTAGAAGCACATGCATCATTAGGAGAGAAAGTAGCAAGAGTTTTAAGAGTGGAAGCCTTAAGTTGGTTGTAAGAATCGGTGAGAGTTATAAGCTCCCCTTTTATGAGCTTGTGGCTCTTTTCAAGGAGTTTATACTCCTCACCGAGTTCACCATGATCAACTTTAAGCTTAGCAATTTTATCCATGAGATCATGCTTAATTTCAAGAGAGAGTTCTAGAGCATCATTGACTTTAACAAAATCTATCTCATTTGAAGTGATGGTTTCCTCAAGTGAGGCTTTCATGTTTTCTACTTCAAGGAGATTTTTCTCAAGGAGATCATTTCTCTCATTTTCCTCCATTAAGAGGGTTTCCACATTTCCGATGTAGTCATCACGTTCGGTGAGTGACCTCATCATGTTGAGGAAACGAGCAAGGGATTCTCCCTTAAGTGTCTTCATGAAAGCCAATGAGGCTTCCTCACTATAATCGACACCATCATCATCACACTCGTTATCCGACTCTTCTTGCAAAGAGTTGGTAGTGTTAGATGATGGCGTAGAGTTGTTAGACTTTGATATTACCTCTTTTGCCATGAGGCATCGGTGGACGATGGTCTTGTTCTCGTTGGGGGAGTCGAAGAGGCTTGATGAGGTGGAGGAGGACTTGGAGTGCATGGCAATAGCGTCCATGCCCTTGTGCTCATCTTCATCACCGTCTTCTTCATCCTCGGAGATGTACTCTTCATGAACAAGAGCCTTGTCGCCACGCCACTTGGCAAACTTGTTGAATCTCTTCTTCTTGAGAATAAGCTTCTCGGATTTCTCTTCTCTTCTTTCATATGGACAGTCCGCAAAAAAATGCTTTGGACTATCGCAATTGTAGCACTTTATTCTTCCAAAGGTTTTGCCCTTGAGATGATTACTTCCTTTGTTTCCCAGAGTCCCCATGGTGGCCACATATTTTCTGACAAGGAGGGCCACATCTTCTTCAAAGTCTTCGGCCGGGCACGAGGGACCATCTTCTTCTTCACAATATTCTTCCACTTCTTCCACCTCCACCATCTTGGAGGGGGAAGCCACCTTCTTGGCCTTCAAGGCGAGGTTGTTGGAGCTATTGATCCCATAGACAAGGTCATGGGTTTGCTTGGACTTGGTCTTCAACAAAGACTTGGTGGTGAAGGATGACACAATTTGATTTGGTGTCAATTGGTCAAAATCCATGCGTTGGTAAATCATGGTGACCATGGTTTCATCCGTGAGAATCATGGCGCACAAGAATCTGTCCTTGATGAAATTGTCATCGGCCCATGTGCAACCATAGTTCCTTAGATCCAACACAATGGATTTGAGCCTACGGAAAGCTTGATCCGCAGTCTCACCTTCCTTCCTCACGAACATGTTAACCTCTGTCTTGAGAAGGGCCAGACGAGATCTCTGCACACTTGCGTCTCCTTGAAAGATTTCCCCAAGGGTATTCCAAATTTCCTTGGCCGACTTCAATAGAGCAATGGAGTCTCGGTAGTCATCCGGCACGGCCTTCCGGAGCATGTGACAGGCAGTGTCATTGAGTTGTTCATCAACCTCTTCTCTTGGAGATAAGCTTGACGGATCCTCGGGACGATAGCCTCTCAAGATGATCCACCACAATTGAGTGGAGGCACTCCGGACATGGGACTCCATAGCTAGCTTCCATTTACCAAACGAGTCAGGATTCAAGAGGGGGGGGGTACCCAGTATGATTAATATGCGGCATAGGAATATGAGGAAAAGCATATGAAGGAGCAGCAGCATTGTATGACGGTGCAATAGGACGTGGTGGTGGTGTCTCCCTCACTCCATCAACATCCAAAGTGGTGTTTGGACAAAATGTTGATGAGGTAGAGGGAGCTTGTGAGATAGAAGCAAGCTTCTTTTCGACCTCTTCACGAACCAAGGCCTTCATCGAATTTTCCATGGAGCTTTTGAAAGACTCCATGAAAGACGCGAATTCGGTCATGGTTAGTGAGGTGGCGGAGCTAGGTCCACCACCCTCTTGGTGTGTTGTTTGTGGGCGGGTGGGTTAGTAATGGGTGCACCATGTGCACTCGGTACTCCCCCATCCGTGGGAAGGGTATCACCTTGATCCCCTAGATTGACCATATTCTCTTAGGCGGTTAAGCCCTTAATAAGAGACCAAGGCTCTGATACCAATTGAAAGGATCGGTACGGTCAACTAGAGGGGGGGTGAATAGGTGACTAACAAATTTAAGCTTTATTACCAAATTTTAGGGTTAGGCGGATTAAAACAATTCTCTAGATGTGAACTAGATGAAATAACCCTAGGTGGCAAGCAAGCTTAAATCAAGTATGCTAGGCAACAAATACGATAGCAAGCCAACAAGCATACAAGGTTAGAACAAGTAAAGGGCGGAAAGGATAAACCACAAGTGAAGAGGAGACGCGGTGATTTGTTTGACCGAAGTTCACACTCTTTTGAGGGAGTGCTAATCTCCGTTGGAGCGGTGCTCAAGATTGAGAACGCTACAACAACGTAGCTCACCGTATTCTCCCCTTTTGAGTCACCCCCAACGAATGAGCCTCGAATCCACTCGGGGTTGGTCTTGAAGGCGACCACCACACCTTTACAGACTTCCCGGAGCACACCACAAGCAAGGAAGCTTCCGGGACGGACACCTAGCCTCCTAGGAGCCAAAGCTCCAAGAGTAACAAGTCAACGGTGAAGAAATCTTGCGGGGAACACAAATCGGTTTGGTGGAAGTGTAGATCGGGCCTTGCTCTCCCAAATCCCAAAGTATCAACAAGTTTGGTTGGAGGAGATGGGAGTATTGAGAAAAATGGAGTTCATGGAGTGGAGGCTCAAGCAAGGGAAAAGGGTTAGGGCTGGAGGAAGAAGAAGGGGGGCTTATATAGTGGAGAGAGCTATGAGGGGGCATCTAGCCGTTGGAGGCCCGTGCACACGGGCTAAGTGAGCCCCGTGCGCACGGGCTACTCAGAGCCGGATGGGTGCACGGGGTCTCTCTGAGTAGCCCGTGCGCACGGGGATCAGAGACCCCGTGCACACGGGATGACCAGAGACAAACTGGTCCACCTCACAATGAGCCCATGCAATCGCACACTTTTCGGCACTTCTTCCAGATGGGTTTGGGATGAAATATTTGGACATGGAAAATGTGTTCCCACACATACTCAATATCGTTGACCCCTCTTTATAGTGCGGTGATCCTACGACTCAAATCAAACCGAAAGAATCCTTCGAGTCATCAGGTGAACACCACGCCTTTTATCTTTTTGAATCGGGGCCAATCATCCTCCAAAATTAATAACCCACCACGGGACCTATGACCTGAGATAAATCTTTAACACCCGTCATTAGTCCCACTAACCACATTGTCATTACACCAAAACACCATTTAGGAGTAAATGCACTTTCAACTGCTATGCAAGGTAAAAAAATTAGAAGGGCAATTGACAGGATTATGAACGCACCGCAATGCTAACTATGGTACAAAAGAAAGGAAGAGGCTCAAAAGCACGGGCAGTACGCAAAAATAAGTAGACCAAAATCCATCTGCATCTACTACTAATCATCCACCTTGAGATATCTATCCAGAACATCTCGCTGGTATTAAGTTGCGAGCACCACCCAAAGTGTAAACCCAAAGCAACAGACAACTGCATTAAAAAGAACTTTGCGTAAAGTAAACAATCCTTGTAACCGCGGTTACAAGCACCGTTGTTTTCCCCCTTGTGGCAACAGCACATCCCCTAGACACATGTTTCTGTCACTCAAGCATGTCATCGGGGGGCATGAACCCACAATCTAGCACAACGTTCCCTCTTGGAGTCACTACCTACTACTTGGCCAAAGCAATAAACAGCAACGGAGAACATGCAAGAATTACTTAGGAACAAAAATATAAGAGATAAAACCAAATATATTACTCTATCACAATCTGAACATAATCTCATAATCCATCAGATCCCTCCAAACTCAGCATAGCAACAGCAGAAATATTACAAAGGTGCCTCGATCATGTAGGGCAGCTCACGAGGTCTAAACAATGAAGATCAAAGAGGGGAGGAGAACATCACATAGCTACTGATCACGGACCCATGGTCCAAGGAAAACTACTCACGAGACATCCGGGGAGCATCCATGGTGGAGAGGAGACTCCCGGAGGTCAATCCTCCCTCCGGCATGGTGCCGGGAAGAGGTCTTCTGGTGCTCCCGATCTCGGAAGCGCGGCGGCAGCGGAACAGAGGCTAGTTTGCGGAATAGGGTTCCTCTTCTGGAGTTTTCCCGTGACGGAGAATAAATAGGAGAAGGGGGCAGCCAGAGGTGGACCAGGGGCCCCAGGCGCCCCCTGGCGCGGCCAGGGGTGGGATCGCGCCGGGTGGCCGCCTGGGCCCCCCTGGCTCCCCTCTGGCCCCTCCCGGGCTCTTCTCGAAGCTTCTTGTACGCTGATTTTTCCTGTATTTTTCCCGGAATTTTTCTGGCACTTTTTATATGGGGAAAACTGAAATAGAAAAACAGCAGAAAACAGGAACTGGCACTGGGGTGCACTGAGTTAATAGGTTAGTCCAAATATGATCAAAAGTGTATGAAAGTGTATCTAGATCATAGCAATATCACACAAAACATGCATGGAGCAAGCAGAAATTATTGATACGTTTTGGACTTATCAACATCCCCAAGCTTAATTCCTGCTCGTCCTCGAGTAGGTAAATGATAACAACATAATTTCTGTGGTGACATGCTAGCAACCATAAAATAACTTTGAAAAGTAAAGCAATCAAGGTTAGAGATTCAATTCAAGTCATAACATGCAAGAGTCTATATTAGCATTGAAACAAGTAACAAAAGAACAATAGGTGCAAGAGCTCTCGCTGTCCGTGACTCGAATGTCTCCAAATGGTGTTTGCGTGCAAGAAGGGGGATAGGGAATACGAAAAAATGTAATTTTTGTGTTGAGAACTCAATCTACTAAAGTTTCACACTTGGTCTTCTTTGGAATCTTATCTTGACTCGTCCCCAGACCACTAGCCAGGTACAAGTCAATTTGATCCACTCCTTTTCGATATTTTGAGCACTCATGCAATGGATGAGCGTAAGCACGAGAGTTGACACTTAAGATGGCAAAGAGAGAAGTATGGTGGAGGAGGAAGACAAAAAGGATGAGAAAGGCTCACATCAATGAGGACAATCATAGGCAAGGGATGCCAAATGATAGATATGATGTGAGGAGTAGGGATTGCCATGCAACGGATGCACATAAGAGCTAAGAAGCTCTCCAAAGGAACTAGTGGGGTGCATCTAACTTGCTCGTTCATGAAGACCTAGAGCTCGTTTGAGGAGGCTCATCCTTGGAATATGCAAGCCAAGTTCTATAGTGTGAAGGTCCCCACATAGCTATATGCATAATGATCATCTCTATGGAGTACAAGGATATAAAGGGAGTACTAGTGTGGATCTCTCAAAAGGATAGTAGTGTTGCCCCTTTCTCTCTTTTTATTTCTTTTTCTCTTTTTCTATTTTTTTGTATTTTTTTGTGGCCTCGATGGCTCTTTCTATTTAACTCTCATTTGTCCTCTTTGGGATCTTTTAATGTGTCCCCTTTGGGATCTTTTCCTCACTTAAGGGCAACACTCTATTTTACAAGAAGGTAAAGGAGGTCTTTCACACTTTACAAGGTACTCAAAACATAAAGAAGATGTAACTATCATGATGTATGGAATGTATGCCGCTGCCAGTGCAGCAAGAACATGTATGACATGAAGATCAAGTCATGAAGAGGTGGAAGTTGCATGGCAATATAACTCGGAAAGGCTATGGAAATGGCTTGATAGGTAGGTATGGTGGCTGTTTTGAGGGAAGATATAAGGAGGATTATGATGATAGAGCGTATCATGCCAAGGGTTTGGATGTACCGGCGAAGGTGGACACCAACTCTCGGAGTGAGAAGGAGGCAATGCACAGCACGGGAGAGGCTAGCAAAATATGGGAAGGTGTAAGTGTCAACTTTCAATACTTACATTAGTCCGAAGAACTCATGCACTTATTATCGGTAACTCTCAATCTAATAAGGAGGTTCACAAAGAGACAAGTACCCCGAGGAGGAGTGTATGGGGTTTTGGTTATCCTTGCGCATCCTCGACTCATGGTACGTGAGTGTTCTCTGATATTCGACCCCTCAGAAGAGTAGTGATCCATCTAGTAGCTAGAGTTCTCAACTAGTTTTGTAGGTTTTGAAAATACACACGGATTGCCCAAAATACGACACCTATCACTAATAGGCAAGAGCTCTTGACACCAAAAGTTCAAACATTACTTACAACAATACCTCAAAACTATTGCAAGTTACTACTAAAATTAAATAGCAACCTCAATTACCTACTTTCAAGACAAGACACAACTCAGTGCAACAACCAACTCTCTTTAACAAGATAACCATGAAAACTAAAAAGAGTTCCAGCAACAAACTAAACAAAATTCAAGGCTCTTTCTAAAGACAAACTAAGACTAAAACTAAACATGGCAGTAGCTACGAAAAGATAAAGAACACACAACAGCAAAAAGATAAGCAGGAAAAATCCTATGATGTGTTCTAAATTTTGAAAGTGGAGCGTGTTTCTCTCCCACACAAAGTAAGACGGGATCTAACTTGTTATGAACAGCAAGCAAAGCTAAAGAAAACTAAAGACAAAACCTAAGAGCGAGACGCTCCAAGCATAGCACATAACGCATGAAGTGATAAAAATATAATGAGACGAAGGACGAACTGATGATTGTGGATGGAGAAGGGGATGCACGGGGGCATCCCCAAGCTTAGACGCTTGAGTCTCCTTGAATATTTATTGGGGATGCATGGGGGCATCCCCAAGCTTGAGCGCTTGACACTCCTGGATCTTCTTTCGTCATCTTCTATCGCACACTTGAAAACTTCCTTCATACATAACTCATCATAAGTTGATTAGAGAGGTTAGTACCCTTAATAAATAATTTTTCCCACTGGATATAAAGATATTCTTGAAGAGCTACTGTTTCTCAAGAGTGCCAAAAAGTTTTTGCAAAGAAAAAGCGAGCTTAAGGTTTGCAAAAGTTAGGAGAGACAAAACATGGCAGAATCTGTGAAAAACAGAACATCAGATAGTAAAGAATTTTTTAGGGGCACTTCTGAAACTCAAATCAACAAACTCAGAACATACAGAAGTTTCGTAATTGTATAGAGCATACTGTGTAAATATTTCAGCTCAAAAAGATGAACTGGGATTTTTCTGGAATTTTTCTGGTCACGAGGACAGAATCTGTTTTCTGGACAGCATGTCACAACTTTTACTTCCCTTGCCGTAAGAGGCTATAACTTGGCACAAAGCTGAAAAATAAAGATACAATGATGTTGCTACAGAAGTAACAATCATCAAGACACAACAAAAGCAAAAATAAAACACATAAATTCATTGCGGGCTGCCTCCCGAAAGCGCTTCTTTAAAGCCATTAGCTAGGCATGATGCAAAAGAAGAATCAAGTTTTATCAAGAGAAAGAGAATAACTAGCCCGTGTAACAGACTCAAAAGGTAACTTGATTTTTTTTCTAGGGAAGTGTTCCATCCCCTTTTTGAATGGGAATTGGAATTTTATATTCTCCTCTTTCATGTCAATAACCGCACCAACGGTGCGAAGAAAAGGACGTCCCAAAATAATTGGACACAAAGGTTCACACTCTATATCCATAACAATAAAATCAACGGGAACATAGTTGTCATTGACAATGATAAGAACATCGTCGATCTTCCCCAAAGGTTTCTTTATGGAAGAATCAACAAGACGAACACCAAAAGAACAAGGCTCAATGGGCTTCAATTCAAACACATCAAATATTCTTTTGGGCATAACGGAGGTACTAGCTCCAACATCACATAAAGCATAGCAAGAGAAGTTATTTAATTTAATTTTGATCATAGGGTCCAACCATCATCTAGCTTCCTAGGTATGGAGGCTTCTACTCTAAGCTTCTCCTCCGTAGCTTTGATGAGAGCATTTGTGATATGCTCCGTGAAGGCAAGATTAAGTGTGCTAGTGTGGGGGTCTCTAGACATTTTGTGTAGCAAACTGATAACTTCTGAGAGGGTGCAACTATCAAAATCAATATCACTACTATCAAAGGTGGTAGTAGTGTCATCTAGGCTCACTTGTTTGAAACCCTCTATGTTCATAGGAGTTTCTTTTTCTAAGGTTGAGGTATTAGCATCACCATTAATAGGTCCAACGGGACTAGGAGTGCATTGGGTGCTAATAGTTTGGGTGTCCTCAACAATTTAGATAGTGGCAACTGTGTGGTGTGTAGGAAGGCTCTTAATTCGATCTTCTTCCATAGGCATAACTTCTGGTTTGGCTGCCATTTGATTTATCAAAGTAGATTGGGTGTGGGACATATTCGAAACATGGGTTTCGGTGGCGGTAAGTCTAGCCTAGAGATTAGAAATCTCACTGTTTAGGCTATCAAGTTGGTCACTAATGTTTTGCAGAATGGCAGTATGCTCACCTATTTGCTTAGAGAAGGCTTTGTTTTGTTCGAACTGGGTGTGCATATAGTTCTTGGTAGCTTTCTCTATTTCTACCAATTTATCAAAGCTAGGTAGGTCTCTTTTCGTATAAGAAGGATTATAGGAGTTGTTGCTAGGGTAGGTATTGTTGTTCCCATAGTTGGATGGAAACGGTCTAGGATTACTAGCAAAATTTCCCCTATATGCATTGTTGTTGAAGTTGTTTCTAGCAATAAAGTTCACATCTACTTGTTCTTGAGCAACCAAAGAATTTAAAGGAACATCATGAGGATCAATAGAGGGTTGCTTGGTAAGTAGAGACATAATTAAGTCAACTTTTTCATTGAGGGAGGTAATTTCCTCGACAGAATTCACCTTCCTACCTGTTGGAGCGCGTTCGGTGTGCCATTGGGAATAATTGGTCATCATTTCATCGAGAAGATTCGTGGCAGCACCAAGTGTAGTTGACATAATGGTTCCTCCCGCGGCCGAATCTAACAGGTTTCGCGAGGTAAAGTTCAAGCCTGCATAAAAAATCTGGATAACCATCCAAGTAGTCAAACCATGTGTAGGGCATTTCTTAACAAGAGATTTCATTCGTTACCAAGCTTGGGCAACGTGTTCATTATCCAATTGCTTAAAATTCATAATATTACTCCTCAATTGGATAATCTTAGCAGGAGGGTAGTACTTCCCTATAAAAGCATCTTTGCACTTATCCCAAGAATCTATGCTATTTCTAGGCAAAGATTGAAACCAGATTTTAGCATCTCCCCTCAAAGAGAAAGGAAAGAGCTTGAGCTTAACAACATCACCTTCTACTTATTTATACTTTTGCATATCACATAATTCAACAAAATTATTCAAGTGTAAAGCAGCATCATCTCCAGCACTAGAGAATTGATCTCTCATAACAAGGTTTAGCAAAGCAGGTTTAATTTCATAAGAGGTAGCTGAAGTGGCAGGTGTGGCAATGGGAGTGCAGATAAAGTCTTGGTTGTTGTGACTAGTGAAGTCACACAACTTGGTGTTTTCAGTGGAACCCATAGTAGCAGCAAGTTTGGCAGATTTTTTTGTAAATTTTGATAAAAGACACAAAGATAAAAACTGAAAGATAAACTAACAAGACTAAAAAACAAAGGTAAAGGGTAGTGTGCAACTCCCCTATATTAGCACTCGGAGTCCCCGGCAACGGTGCCAGAAAACTTGCTTGATGGCTTCTCGCCCTTCGTTGGTTACCCCAAGTGGAAGGTTTGAGATGTAGTGCAGCAGAAGTTTTCCCTCGGTGAAGATACCAAGGTTTGTCTCCAGTAGGACTCCAGAGGTGATAAGTAGGTGTCAGCGGCGCAACTGACGCGGACCTGCACACAGACACAGATAACTTTGTTCCCAACGAAGTTCAGAGAGGTTGTCAATCTCTCCGGTCTTGTTGTTCACAAAGGATAAAACGCAAGGGATAATGATAGCAAGTAAAAGCAGTAAAGTAAATATAGCTTGGAAACAGTAATGAGGTTATGGACCGGGATACGTGATGTTCACTAGTGATGTCTCTCTCCCAAAAGACGATAAAACTGCTATGCGAGGTAAACAAATTACAGAAGGGCAATTGACAGGATTATGAACTCACCGCAATGCTAACTATGCTACAAAAGAAAGGAAGAGGCTCAAAAGCACGGGAAGTACGCCAAAATAAGTAGACCGAAATCCATCTGCATCTACTACTAATCATCCACCTTGAGATATCTATCCAGAACATCTTGCTGGTATTAAGTTGCGAGCCCCACCCAAAGTGTAAACCCAAAGCAACAGACAACTGCATTAAAAAGAACTTTGCGTAAAGTAAACAATCCTTGTAACCGCGGTTACAAGCACCGTTGTTTTCCCCCTTGTGGCAATAGCACATCCCCTAGACTCATGTTTCTGTCACTCAAGCGTGTCATCGGGGGGGCATGAACCCACAATCTAGCACAACGTTCCCTCTTGGAGTCACTACCTACTACTTGGCCAAAGCAATAAACAGCAACGGAGAACATGCAAGAATTACTTAGGAACAAAAATATAAGAGATAAAAACCAAATATATTACTCTATCACAATCTGAACATAATCTCATAATCCATCAGATCCCTCCAAACTCAGCATAGCAACAGCAGAAATATTACAAAGGTGCCTCGATCATGTAGGGCAGCTCACGAGGTCTAAACAATGAAGATCAAAGAGGGGAGGAGAACATCACATAGCTACTGATCACAGACCCATGGTCCAAGGAAAACTACTCACGAGACATCCGGGGAGCATCCATGGTGGATAGGAGACTCCCGGATGTCAATCCTCCCTCCGGCAGGGTGCCGGGAAGAGGTCTTCTGGTGCTCCCGATCTCGGAAGCGCGGCGGCGGCGGAATAGAGGCGAGTTTGCGGAATAGGGTTCCTCTTCTGGAGTTTTCCCGTGATGGAGAATAAATAGGCGAAGGGGGGCAGCCAGAGGTGGACCAGGGAGAAAACTAAAATAGAAAAACAGCAGAAACCAGGATCTGGCACTGGGGTGCACTGAGTTAATAGGTTAGTCCAAATATGATCAAAAGTGTATGAAAGTGTATCTAGATCATAGCAATATCACACAAAACATGCATGGAGCAAGCAGAAATTATAGATACGTTTTGGACGTATCAATGGGCATATATGTTGAACAAGGCTTCTCTAAGCCATTTGTTAATCTTGTCTGTACTCAGACCTAATTTTCTTCCGTTGTATGTTTTAATGTTGATCACAGACATGTGATCTCTTGGTGCTCTATGTGTAAGTAAAGATACTTTGTAGAGTCATGTGAAGAATATCTGCTCTTTACTCTAGACATGTATGCTGCGTGTATGTTTATAACGTGCATGTCTTAGTGTGGGGTTCGATAGCTTAGTTGTGATCTTGCCGGCGGTATTTTATACACCAAGTGGCCCTTAGATGTGCGCAGCTTGGGGAATCGCGATGCGATTGCTCGTGACTCTGTCACGTGGAACACTTTTTTTTATGATTGAGCCCGCCCGAGACCCCGACTAAAGGATCAGGCTGGAGTCTATTTATGTAAGTGTTATGATTCAATCGATAATATGGTTGAGGCGACTTGTCTATGAGTATGGGATTTCACCACCCATAAGCATTTAGACTTGTGAGCGGACGATGAGGACACATTTCAGTTGATCATCCGGGTCTGGATGGGATGCCCCTCACGTTCGAGCTTTCCGAGAGTGTCTTGTACTTGGCCTTGTCTGCTTAGACAAGTGGGTATGGCTTTCGGCTCTCCATATGATTGAGTTGTGACTGGAATTACATACGCATATTCCGGGTCCCGACAGACTTGGTATCAGAGCAGAACTGTCTGTAGGATTATCAAACCCTTGGTCAAAGTCGAGTCTAGCATTCTATAGTTATATAGTTACTTGGGTATAAAGGGAACAACGTAGGACTTCTTTTTTCTCCTTACCCTCATTGCTCTGAGTTCCTAATCACCCTCTTCTTTTCTACGGGAAGATAGGACTAGGCTCATCTATGTCTTCCTAGAACATCTCGTTGATTGCTTCCTTTTAGCCATAGGAAAGTTGTGTTCGGTTGTCTAGAGTTATTGTGCTTCATGTTTTGAACTTCTTATGTAAGTGTTGTTGAAATGTTGTGAGGATTTCCATTTCTCTTGCAATTACAGCTGTTATGCTGCCCGAGTCATCCCAGGTTTGTTCATAATCAGATGCATTTGCAAAATCCTTCTCTGTACTACGGTTGTCTTTCCAGAAGATTTGTTAGGTGGCATACCCGACAGTTCCATAGAGTTTGTTGTAGGTTTTCTTCTAGAAACCTATATTGATATTTGCAGTTCTTCCTCCCACTTTAGATGTTTCCTAGCCAGAATGACCACACTAACCATCATGTTGGGGTACTATGCTACTCTGACATATATGTTTTAGCCCCTAGTAAGCCATGGTCATACTCTAGGAAAACTACCCAGTAACCCAACTCCTTAAACCTAGTCACCTGACAGATGTGTTGAATTCATTGTAGATCTTATGCTAGGAACCGCCCCAATTTCCAAATTCCCATACAAAATGGCCCCATGTGAGTTAGCTGAGCTTAAAATACAACTTGAAGCTTTGTTGGTTAAAGGCTTCATCCGCCCTAGCTCATCGCCATGGGGTTGCCCCGTTCTGTTCGTAACGAAGAAAGATGGAACATAAAGGATGTGCGTAGATTATCGCCCGCTTAATCTAGCGACGATAAAGAACATGTACCCACTTCCCAGGAACAATGATCTTTATGATCAACTTGCTAGATCGTCTGTCTTCTCCAAGATGGATTTGAGATTAGGCTATCATCAAATAAAAATCAGAAACAAGGACATTCCAAAAACGGCTTTCACTACTCGTTATGGTCTTTACGAGTATACCGTCATGTCCTTCGGTTTAACCAATGCCCCCTCCACTTTCTCGTGCATGATGAATTCGATCTTCATAGAGTACTTGGATAAATTTGTTGTAGTTTATCTTGATGACATCCACATCTACTCGAAGAATGAAGAAGAACATGTCGAACATACTAGGTTGGTATTGATGAAACTTCGAGAGCATCACCTATATGCCAAGTTCTCTAAGTGCGAATTTTGGCTACCAGAAGTGACCTATTTAGGCCACGTGATTTCTACCAAAGGCATTGCTGTCAATCCCGAGAGAGTTCAGGCCGTCCTTGACTGGACTCAACCTGAATCGGTTAAGCAAGTCAGGACTTTTCTTGGCTTAGCAAGCTATTGCCGCCGCTTCGTCGAGAATTTCTCCAAAGCTGCAAAGCCTCAAACTGAACTCCTCAAGAAAGATAATAAATTCGAATGGACCCCCAAGTGCGAGGAGAGCTTTCAAGAGCTAAAAAGAAGATTGACTTCTGCACCCGTACTTGCACCTCCAGACACCAAAAGGGATTTCGAGATCTATTGTGACGCTTCACGGCAAGGGTTAGGGTGCATACTTATGCAAGATCGACATGTGGTAGCATACGCTTCACGCCAGTTACGTCCACATGAAGAGAACTATCCTACCCATGATCTTGAACTCGCTGCCGTAGTTCATGCCTTGAAAACTTGGCAACATTACCTCCTTGGTAATCGTTGCGAGATCTATTCTGACCACCAAAGCCTCAAATACATATTCACCCAGACAGATCTTAATCTCAGGCAAAGACGCTGGATAGAGTTGATAAAAGATTATGACTTAAGAATTTCTTTCACCCCAGGCAAAGCAAATGTCACGGCTGATGCACTAAGTCGTAAGTCGTATTGTAACAACCTCATGTTATAGTAGTATCAACCACTTCTTCATGAGGAATTTCTAAAGCTCAACGTCGAGATTGTTCCTCATGGCTCTGTTTCTACCTTGGTGGAGAAACCAACTCTTGAGGATCAAATCATAGTTGCCCAAAGGCGTGCACGAGGTGTTCGCCGAATCAAGGAGACAATCACTACTAGGGAATGCCCTTTTAGTGGCACCCTTTTTTTGTGTTTAGTGGCGCATTAGGGATGCGCCACTAACTACAAGCCACTAATAAGGGCTTAGAGGTGGCGCATTCTGGATGCGCCACCCCTAAGGCCCTTAGGCGTGGCGCATCCCAGAATGCGCCACCTCTAAGCTCTTAGGGGTGGCGCATTATGGTATGCGCCACGCCTAAGGGCCTTAGGGGTGGCGCATTCATAGTGCGCCACTAAACCCTGACAAAATGCGTCACTAAAGTATTACAGAAAACAAACAAAAAGAATTACAGAAAAGAATAAAAGAATTACAGATATTTTTATTATATTACAGAAATGCAAAATACAATATAACAATGAGGCCAACAATTATTGATACAAAAGAATTGCATTATAATTTTCATTACAAAGATTTACAAAGGTTTAGAGGCCAACAAGATTACATCCATCACAAAATTACAATGAGTCCAACAATTATTGAAAACCGAAAGCTACTTTCGTCATCATATCTTGTTTGCTCTTCAACCTGCACAAAACAAAGCTTTAGAGGTCACATCCATATGAATCATACCAAAGGAGAACAAAGCAATCTAGCATCTATTCTTATACACAAAGAGCACCAAGAGTATTTGACACTACCATCTACTACACAAAGAGTACATCCAAATTACATCCAAATTACACAAAGAGTACATTCAGTTGTTCTGACTCGGCTCGGGGAATGGGCGGCATCCTTCTTTCGTCATGAAAGGCCTTGTGTCACGCAGGGCCTTGAGGCGGACTTCTATCTCCCCATTGGATGGTGCAATGTTCGAGTGGAAGATCGACCCCCTCATTTGTACTTCATGACGGATGATAGTCGCCATCTGCGCTTGGATGTGAAAGAACTCCTCCTTCAAATTTGCATCGGCGATTTCCGCCTTCCTTTCGGCCCACGCTCTGAGATTACTTGGCAGCGTAAGGTTGCGTTGTTCCTGTACAATCGCCCTCATGTGATGAAGGGCGTAGTATGCATCCCTCACACTACCAGCCGGCTGCTTGACGCACGGGAACTGTGTTACGTGGTTGAACACGTTCACGCCAGGCTGATTTTTCCTGAACTTGTGCTTCATGATCTTGCCTCCGGCTTTTATGTAGCCGACGAGAGCATCATCCAAAACTCTCATGATATACTTGTAATCTTTCTTCTTCACACTCCCCGAGTCTAAATACACGGCATGCGAGTGTTGCGGTGAAAATAAGATGAGCACGCAGTCTTGATCCTCACTGCATAATTAAAACAATCCAAAAGGAATGTTGGAAGAGGACAATGGAAAGCTAAGAAAGCATATATGCTACGGAGGCGAGCGAATGACTTACTTGGGAGAGTAGGTCATAAGAAATGAATCCTTGTCGGCGTTCTGTAGCATGAAGTCTGTGATGTACCCCGCCGCGAGAGCCGCGTCCCCGTTGTCCATCAAGATGCTTTCACGCATGTAGAAGGGGTCCAATATCGCGACGCTCGGGGTCTTATCTCTCCTGATACTCATAGAAAGGCTGAGCGAGAACAGACGGATAAGGCTATGGTCCAGCCGCTTGAGATGGTACAAATTGAAGATCTCCGAAAATCGCAGGATTATCATATCCGCGGGGATAGTGTTGATGAAGCCCATGTTGAGTGGCACCTTGGCCATGAAAACCGGGTACGAGGGATTCTCTTCTCGAAGAAGAATCTTCTCTAATGCCATAATACTATGATGCACACTCTGCATATCCGAAGTTGCAAGGTCCAGCATGTCCTTAGGTAGCATCGCCCTACCAGCCACATGGATTTCAAACGAGAGATCCTTGGGTCTTGGTGGCCCGTCCTGAGCCCGGATCGGCATCGAAGGTTGGCTACTAGAAGTGATGCTCTTCTTTATTTTCCGTCCCTTCTTCTTTTCTGACTTTGAGCAGTCACCGGCCTTTATCTACTCAGTGGCCGCCTTATGGAGTGTGGACGGGCTGAGCATAGATCTCCTTGTGGCATCTGCTTGAGGCTCGGTGAAGGCGCAAGCTGCTGGAGACATGTCCTGAGAAGCAGCGAAGAGACGCGTGGAGCAAGCAGGCTTCGCCGCAGGATCAGCTGGACCGCGAGCTTCCTCGTCATGCTGATAGGCTCCTTCTGCAGGAGGCATGAATAAGTCATCAGCATCATACAAAGTATTGATGAACTGGTCGGCGCTGATATCATCATCAAGATCATCGTCTTCTTGTTGTGAGCCGATGGGATCATGTGGCGCCGACACGATGACTAGCGGTGTTGTCCTAGGTGTGGTGCCCCTTTCCCCCGTCATTAATCGCATTTGGATCTTCGGCCATAGGCATATTTGGTTGAAACAGTCACTGAGGACTGCCGGCTCGTCCTCATCGTATCCGGGGGGTTGAATGGGGGGTTCAACTCTCTCGTAGCCCGAAATCACGAGAGAGATTTGAACCCTATGCATCTCCGGTGCCATCGGCATATTGTGCATGATTCGATTTTGTGGTTGAATGATTTTACCTTTGGCAACATCCTTCAACTCGCCGTCCACGACTTGTAATAGAATGCATGGAGTGTCCTCCTGCGAAAAAGATATATATATATATATGCATGTACGGCATCAGAGAGATTCCACTAAAAAAGGCAAGGAGATGAAGTCCTCGTTTGAGTTGCAGACGCTTATAGTTACCTTGAGGGCGTCGAGGTCGGCTAGTGAAGAGACCCCGCCGATGACGGCGGGCATGCAAGAGACGGAGGGCGCGCTGCCTCCCGTGGCGTCGGTCGCCCTATTTGCGCTGCCGCCGGGTGCATTATTGTTATGCCCCGGTTGCTCGATCGTGGCCGGAGGAGTTACCATCACGTCCGGCGTCGCCGCCGCGGTGTTGACGGCCGGAGTCGGTGCGGGAGCCACCACTACGGCCGGAGTCGGGACTGCAGGCGCCGCGGTGCCCGAGTTGCTGGGGACTGGTATGGGCCCTTTTCCACCACGCGCTTGCCAATTCGCGAGCGACTGCATCATATCTGGAAGGAGAGCGTTCATCGTCTTCGCCACTTCGTCCTGGACAAGCTGCGGAAGCATGTTCACCTTCTCCACCAGTCCACGAACATAAGCGGCATCTTCTTCGGTCCTTCTCGCCTTGCGCCCCCTCGAACCATACTGCTCCGCCAGTTTTCCATAATATTCAGACCAATTTAGGTCCGCACCAAAGCCGACCACACGGCCGGCTGACGATGGCTTCGCCATCACGTCGTCAACCTTCTTGACCTTGTTCAACGCCCTGTTAAAGGCGTTGTCCCACGGGACGGCCGGCTTAACCGACGACTCCTGCGATGAGGCGATTTTCATTTCTGCTTGCTGCAAAAAGAATGTGAAATGTTAAGAAATTGTGAACTTCACTCGAGAATTCAATCGACAAGGTCGCGTGGTAAACTACTTACCACGGCAGTCGTAAACTCCTGAATCTTAGGATCGATAATTATTTTCGAGGTTGCTTTGTCCTTATAGCTCCGGGCCCTCACAAAGAATTCGGTCTGCGGATCATCTTTGTATTGCTGGAAGGGGTTAGGTATGCCCGCAGCGGCGTACTCGGCATCCTCCTTGTCCCATTTAGGCTTGGAACTTTTGTAACCACCGGCTCCGAGACGGTGGTTACCTATGACCTGCGACTGCATGGCCTTGCCCTTTGCACTCGCGTCCTTGGCTTGCTCGGACTCACACCTAGCCTTGAAAAGGTTGTAGGTAGCTTCGTCGATCAACGGCTCTTTCTCCTTGAGCTCCTCCCAGGTTTTGTTCTTTTCAAAAATTGCCCTCTTCACCCGGGTATTCCAACTGGACAAGGCCTTGCTCATCTTCCTGAGGGCCCATGTGTTTACTTTGTTCCCTCTGAGTTTGGTGTTATCGTACGGCTCTGGAAACTTGTATCGTCCGTGCAGCTTGTTGATAAGAAGCTGACAATAATGAATATTCTCACGACTCCTGAGGTTAATCGTGGTGATCGGCACGGTGTTGCGGAGGATCGCCGCGACTTGACGGCCGTACCCTTCCGAAAAACGTTCGGGCTCTTTAGGAATCCCGACGGCGGTCACAACAGTAAACTCTTGCCTGATGACGCCGACCTTGGTCGGTTTCCGATTCCTCTTCTTCGACTGGGTACCATCTGTGTTGGAGCCACCGGTCCCATCATCCTCGCCGATGTTCCTCTCGCTGTCTGTCGTACCGGCCTCCTCCTCTAGGTCATCATCCGATGAGTCAGACTCCGACTCTATATCCTCCTCATACTCCTCCTCGCCCGGAGGTACTTCCTCTTCTCTCTGCTCCTCGACCTCCTCCTGGGAGTATTCCCAAAATTGCTTCCTTTTTTCTCCCGGCTGAGAAGAAGGACCGGCGTCGGCTCCGGTCAACATGTTTGCACTAGTACAAATTAAGAAACGCAACTACTTAATTAATTAGCATAATAAATAAATGCAAATACTCTCATGTTAAGAAAAATAGCAAAGGTCATGCACGAATTCACGAAAAAATTCGGCATGACCTTTGCTATTTTTCTTAACATGAGAGTGCCCCATTCTCAACCGAAATGGAAGTTAATCAACATTTCGAGAGAAAGGGGATAATGTGAGTCCCTGCAGACAAAAATGCCTAGTATGTAGGCACAACCAGCATATATGAAGAACACAAGCACCACACACATTTTATTCTACACTATTTTGTGATGCCATCACACACACACACAGGACACACACACATCACACACACAGATTCTACACATCACACACACACAAGACACACACACACATGACACACACAGGACACAAAAACAGCAAGCAACAAAAATATTTAATAAGCATGATATTCACATGGTCATGCATGATTTTGCAGGACAGAGATCCAGTGACATGCCCATGGCATGTCACCGGTGAACAGTACCGTAACATGCGGCCATGCATCAGCCCTCCAAACGCTATCCAACGGCCAACAACCATCCACAATAAAATATTGTTGCTTGTCTCACTAGTAAATCTGCTACTGTTTGTTATTTGTACGTAAACGGAGGCACGACCTCATATAAAATGGAGGCATGACTATATAAAAAATGGAGGGACTTACTCATACAAAACAGAGGCACGAACTCATATAAAACGGAGGAACGACCTCATACAAAACAGAGGCACGACTTCTTATAAAACGGAGGCACGACCTCATACAAAACGGAGGCACGACCTCATACAAAACAGAGGCACGACCTCATACAAAACTGAGGCATGACTTCTTATAAAACGGAGGCACGACCTCATACATGTCCTGCCTCGTTTTATAATAAGTCGTGCCTCCGTTTTGTATGAGGTCGTGCCTCTGTTTTATATGAGATCGTGCCTCCGTTTTGTATGAGGAAGTGCCTCCGTTTTTTATATAGTCATGCCTCCGTTTTGTATGAGGTCGTGTGTCCGTTTTATATGAGATTGTGCCTCCTTTTACGTACAAATAACAAATAGTAGCAGATTTACTAGTGAGACAAGCAACAATATTTTATTGTGGATGGTTGTTGGCCAATGAATAGCGTTTGGAGGGCTGATGCATGGCCGCATGTTACGGTACTGTTCATCGGTGACATGCCATGGGCATGTCACTGGATCTCTGTCCGATTTTGCATGGAGTAAACTTGCTCTGAAAGCAACATAGCAAAATAGTTTCACACTAGCTACTTTAGCATTTCAAAACTGCTTTGTATCGATAATAAAATAAACAATATAACTCAAACAAACCATTATCAAGAATAAAATAAACAATATAACTCAAAAAAACCATTATCGATAATAAAAATAGCAAAGTTCATTGGATTCTTGTTAAAAAATATTATGGTGTTATTAATTAATCTAAGATAACATTAAGCTAACATCAACTATATGCACTGATTCAAGGATTGTTGCTTAGTCATGGAAGAAAACATATGCATCATCATATATGGAGTAAGTTTCTAGCAATTTCTTAACAATTTCTAGTAAGAAAACAAACACATGTGCAAGATTCCTTAACAATTTCTAACAAACACATGGAAGAAAACATATGCATCATCATATATGGACCAAGAATCTCAAATCCCCTCTCTGTTTTCTTTGAATAACAAGGGAAGTAAGAAGGGGGCAGGGATGGAGATGGAGGCGTCGAGGGGGATCACCTCGGGGGCGTCGGGGTGGCGGCTCCGGTGGCGTCGAGGGGCTCCAGTGGCGGCGAGCGACTCCTGTGGCGGCGAGCGGCTCCTGTGGCGTCGAGCGGACCCTCCGCGGTGGCGTAGAGGAGCGTCTCCTCCGCGGTGGCGTCGAGGGGCGGCTCTAGTGGCGTCGAGGGGCGGCTCCGGCGTCGACGGCGAGGACGGTGGCGGCTAGGGCTCGAGAGGGGATCGTGCTCGAATGGGTACTGTGACGAGCAAGGGGGAGGGGGCCGTGGAGGTTAAGGCTTAGGGGTGGCGCATTTTGCCAGAATGCGCCACCAAGAGGTTCATTATGCGTGGCGCATTTCGGCGGAATGCGCCACGCATAATGAACCTCTTGGTGGCGCATTCTGGCAAAATGCGCCACCCCTAAGCACATTTAGTGGCGCATTTATGAAAGATGCGCCACCCCTAAGAGTTTTTTAAATTTTTTTTATTAATTGGACTAGCTATCTATCCGGTTTTTTATCGCTGCTAGTTTTTTTATCGCTGCTAGTTTTTTTATCGCTACTAAATATTTTTAAGGAGTTAGGCATGATGCTTTAATTGTGTATAAAAGTGGTCAAACTTTATTAAGATTGACTTTGACCAAATCTTATATGCGGAGTAAAAAGAAACGGAGGGAGTACTTCGATTGTGATCATATCGATCCATGTACCATGCCTTAACCGTGTCGTCGCCGAACCAATTCCACAAACACAAGGTGTAGCGGCATTTGGAAACATAAGATTGTGATCATCAATTACAAAGTGCATATTAAATCCATGCATACACAAAGTAATCATGAATTACAAAATATTTTTCTTAAATTTGGAGCTAGCTATCTAGCTATCGTTTCCTCACAATCTTCTTCTTGCCGTTCTTTGTCGTGGTTGAATAATTTAGGCCCAGGACGCCTTCACTTTTCCTCTTGAACGGGAGGAGACCTTTCTTCGGTAGGGTTGTGGTGTATGTATCTTGAGCGGCGTAGTCATCCTCCATCTTCGGGTCGCCGTACTTGTCAAAGTCTTGCTCGTTCGCGACTCCATCCATTCCGATGATGTTTCTTTTGCCTCTCCTCACTACAACGCGGCTCGGCTTTGATGGGTCGGTAATGAAGAAGCATTGGTCCACTTGGCTAGCCAGTACCCATGGCTCATTTTTCGCGGTGACGTTTGCGCCCGCAGACTTGGATTTGGCTTCGGGTATAACCATGGTGGTGAAGTACCGGTCTTCTTTTACGACGCTCTTGGCCCATCTCACACGGAACATCGGCACCTTCTCTCCACAGTAGTCGAGCTCCCATATGTCCTCGATCCTTCCATAGAATCTTTCCTTGACGTCATCGGTGTAGAATATCCCCGTTACCCCTGAGTTCTGGTAATCGCAGTTATTGTCCTTTTCCTCCGTGTAAAATGTGTAGCCGTTGATATCATACGCTTGATAGGTCATCAGGTTGCGTGCGGCACCCTGTGACAAGGTGAATATCATCTTTTCGTCCTCGGAAGCGTTCCTTCGCGGGGGATTAGCACGAAGCTCGTCCCTGAACCAACTCATGAAACAGGAGTTGTGCTCTTTGATTAGCCGTGGATCTCGGTCCGTTATCTGCAGGCCCTAGTCGCTGTACTTCTTCATGATTAAATCCTTGTGCTTTACTATCCAAGGATCGACCAGCTGGATGTGTTGTAGCGCGACTAGGCTTGCTCTTTCAAAGTCGATGTCTCGGCCGTCAAAGTTGACATGCATTGCGCGGCTTCCCTCGTGGTGACCACACCCATCGGTCCTGCCAAAGTGCTTGTTGACGGCCAGACCAACAGGGTTCTCGGTGTTGAGATAATTCATGCAAAAAGAGATGCACTCTTCGGTTAGAAAGCCCTTCGCTATGCTTGCATCTGGACAGGACCTGTTACGAACGTATTTTTTGATGTGTCCATTCATCCTTTCGAACGGCATCATGCTGCGCAGAAACGCAGGCCCGAGTTGGACGATATCCTCCACGACGTGGATCAGAAGATGCACCATAATGTCGAAGAACGCGGGCGGGAAATAGATCTCAAGCTCGCATAGTATGAGAACGATCTCCTCCTGTAGCCTTTTGAGTTGCGTAGCGCAAATCGACTTCCGGGAGATGACGTCAAAAAAGTTGCAAAGGCCAAACAACGTTTTACGGACGTGCTCGTCCATTATCCCTCGCATCGCAACCGGGAGAATCTGCGTCATCAGCACGACACAGTCATGAGATTTCATCCCGCTGAAACGCTGCTTCGCCTCGTCTAGGTATCTGCTTATCTTCCCCGCGTAGCCGGTCGGAAATTTTACTCCTATGAGGCAGTGGATAAACCGCTTGATCTCCTCCTCGCATAGAGTGAAGCATGCCGGGGGGCAGATCAATACCGGTCTTCTTCTTGGTCGTCCTTTTTCGTTTGCGAGAGTTTTGCGTTTCCGTATCCTCTTCCTCCTCCGGCTCATCATCGTCGTCACTAGGGGGGTGAAGTTCCCTCCTGATGCCCATAAATTTCAAGTCATTCCTTGCTTTTGGCCCGTCCTTGGTCTTCTCCGGCATGTTGAGCAGCGTGCCAAACAAGCTCTCGCACACGTTCTTTGTGATATGCATTAGATCAAGGCTATGAGGACTACGGAGTAGACTCCAGTATTCCAAATCCCAGAAAACAGACCTCGCTTTCCATACCCTCATCAACGGCTGAGTCTTCTTTTTTTTCTTTCCCAGCGCGGGGCACTCTTTCCAAGTTTTCAGCAAGTTTTCAATTTCTTTGCCGCTCCTTCGAGCTAGGGGTGCTCGGAGCTCCTCGCTTCCATCGAACAGATGTCCCTATTTTCTCCACGCGTGTTTCTTGGGAAGCCACCTCCGAGACCCCTGGAACACGGTTTTTGAAGATCCGGGATCTTTTGGTAGCTGGCGGTACGTTGTATTATCCATGCACCTAACGCATGCACAGAATCCTTGGACCACCTGCCCTGAGAAATATCCGTATCCGAGATAGTCGTGCACCGTCGTGATCACCGCGACTTTCATTGGGAAATATTCTTTTGCCGCGGCGTCCCACGTATTGACTCCGTCTTTCCATAACGTTTCTAGCTCCTCTTTCAACAGCTGCAGATATAGATTGAGGTCTGTACCTGGTTGTTTCGGCCCTTGAACTAGCATACACATTGTTATGTACTTTTTCTTCATGCACTTCCAGGGGGGAAGGTTGTATATGCATACAAACACGGGCCAGGTACTGTGTGTGCTGCTCTGGCCGCCAAACGGATTGACTCCATCGGCGCTCACACCAATCCTGAGGTTCCTTGGTTCTTTCCCAAAATCTGGGTATTCGAGGTCCAACGCAGTCCATTGGCTACCATCTGAAGGGTGCCTCAGCATGTCCTCCTTTTCTGGATCCGGGTTCGGGTCATCCTCTTTTAGCTTCTTTCTATCCGCGTGCCAGGTCATGAGCTTTGCTTCCTCGGGATCTACGAAATACCTCTGCAGACGAGGAGTGATCGGAAAGTACCATACCACTTTTCTAGGAAATTTCTTCCCTCTCTTGTATCGACTAACACCGCACACCGAACATGTGGTTTTATCTTCGTCCTCACCCCGATAGATCATGCAATCATTTATGCAGACGTGGTATTTAACGTGCGGAAGATCGAGAGGGCAAAGGACTTTCTTGGCCTCAGCGATACTAGTTGGGCACGTGTTTCCCTTCGGAAGACGATCGTGCCAGAATGCCATGTTATCATCAAAGCTTTCGTCGGTCCATTTGTGTTTTGCCTTCATCTCCATAGCCCCAAGTGTTACATTCAAGCGGGTATCCCCGTCATTGCATCCTTCGTACAACTTCGTAATCGCGTCTTTCTCGAGTTGCGCCATCTTGGCTTTCTCTCTAGCTACACCTCTTGCGTTCAACGCCTCTTTGACAAGCAGCTCTTGAACATGAGGGTCCCGCACCCAGCTTGAATCCTCATCATGTCCGACATCTTGATCTTCATGTCCGGCATCTTGATCTTCATGATCCGCTTCGGCATCTTCTTCATGATCATGTACGGGATGCTCTTCGTCATCTCGCCCGCCGCTGTTTTCTGGTTGCCCTTCCTCATTTACTGGCGCCCACCATTGACGTCCTCCTCCTCACCAGCTTCATCACTTATCCATCGTGTGTAGCCATCCATCAAACCATTACGCTTCAGGTGTCTTTGCAATATTCCGGAATCAGGCTCGGTCACGCACTGCAGTTTGCATCTCCGACACGGACATCTTATATCCGACCTATTATTCCTTAGCATGTCGTTTGTCGCACATTGCATCCACCTAGCCACGGTGATATCGCTCAGCATCTCGCGAACCATGGTCGATCACCTGCGTGCACGGAGAGAGCAACACAATTATATATCACAGTCGTCGCCGGAAAAATTCGGCATGACCTTCCCTAATAATGCATGGGAGCATGCGGAGAGTGCGCCAGAAATTTGCCGAAACGGAAATGAATCGACAATTCGGCAAAACATTTTCCACTCAAGATACACATATACATCAAACCACCATAAGCTTCACATATACATCAAACCACCACACTTCACATATACATCAAACCCAAGCTTCACATATACAACAAACCCCAAGCTAATAAAGGCAAGTATATGGGTCATAAATGGAACAAAAAAGTTTGGGAGGAGGTCCACTTACTTCAATATGAAACAAAATAGATGTAATGCCAAGTATCGATGGATAAATGGAAGAAATGAGGTGGGGAGGAGGAGAAAACCGAATAGATCTAGGGTGAGAAGAGTGGATCTAGTTTGAGAATTGTGTGGAGTGAATGAGATGTGGTAGGTGGGGTGGAGTAGATAAGGGCAACTCTAGGCATTTAGTGGCGCATATACAAGTGAGTGGTGGCGCATTGGTGAAATGCGCCACCCCTAAGCTCTTATGGGTGGCGCATTAGAGAAATGCGCCACCCCTAAGGACCTTATGGGTGGCGCATTTACAGAATGTGCCACCCCTAAGCTCTTAGGGGTGGCGCATATTGCTAGATGCGCCACGTATAAGATCATCTAGGCTGGTCCACTCTTAGGGGTGGAGCACTGGAAAATAATGCGCCACCCATAAGACCTTATGAGTGGCGCATTATTTTCTAGTGCGCCACCCCTAACAGATGGTGGCGCATGGCTTTCTATATGCGCCACTAATAAGCTTTCCATGTATAGCTATTTTCCTAGTAGTGAATTGCTAGCGGAGTTGATAAATGTTTCTCCACAGATAGTAAAGGAACGGTATTCTTTGAAAATCGTTTGGTAGTACCTAAGAATAGGAATCTAAGGCAACTCATCCTCAAAGAAGCTCATGAAACTCCCCTCTCAATTCATCCCAGTAGCACAAAAATGTATCAAGATTACGCCAGAGATTTTGGTGGACTAGGATGAAGCGAGAAATTGCTCAGTTAATTGCTAAATGTGATGTTTGTCGTCGCGTTAAGGAAGAACATCAAAGACCTGCTGGTACTCTTAGACCTTTTCCTATTCCCGAGTGGAAATGGGACAAAGTCAGTATGGATTTCATCACTGGCTTTCCAAAAACCCAGAAAGGAAATGATGCCATCTTTGTTGTCATTGATCGACTTTCTAAAGTTGCTCACTTCCTTCCAGTTCGCAAGTCTATAACTGCTAGTCAGTTAGCGGAATTGTATGTCTCTAGAATTTTATCTCTTCATGGTGTTCGTTTGGAAATCAATTCTGATCGTGGTAGCCTTTTCACCTCTAGATTCTGGGGAAGCTTTCAAAATGCTATGGGAACTCATCTCTCCTTTAGTACAACTTTTCATCCTCAGTCTAGCGGTCAAGTCGAAAGGGTTAACCAAATCCTGGAAGACATGCTCAGAGCTTGTGTTATCTCTTTCGGAAAGAATTGGTAGAAGTCTCTTCCATTTGCCGAATTTTCTTATAACAATAGTTTCCAATCTAGTCTGAACATGGCTCCTTTTGAACTCCTCTATGGACGAAGATGTCGAACACCCCTTAACTGGTCAGAAACCGGTGAAAGACAATTCTTTGGACCGTATATGATCAAGGAAGCAGAAGAGCAAGTTCGCATTGTTCGTGATCGTTTGAGAACTGCCCAATCTCGTCAGAAAATCTACTATGATCGTCATCATAGGGAAGAAAGCTACAATATGGATGAGAAGGCTTACCTTCGGGTTACTCCTCTGAAGGGAACCCAACGATTCGGTATCAAAGGCAAGTTGGCCCCACGTTACATCGGACCTTTCTGCATTCTTGCTAAACGTGGAGAAGTTGCCTACCAACTTGAACTACCCCCGCACCTTTCCCAAGTACATGATGTATTCCATGTGTCACAACTCAGGCGTTGCTTCAAGGACCCCATCCGCGAAGTCGACCATGAAACTCTTGATCTCCAAGATGACCTTTCTTATCGAGAGTACCATGTTCGTATTCTTGATTCTGCAGAGCGTGTCACACGTCGTCAGAAGATCAAGTTCCTCAAAGTGCAATGGTCACATCACTCCAAGAAAGAAGCAACATGGGAAAGAGAAGACCTCCTTCATGCCGAGTACCCCACCTTCCTCCCGATGACTTCTGAATCTCAAGACGAGATTCTTTTGAGTGGGGGCGAGTTGTCAAAACCCTCTTTTAGGTATGTGCTAGGGTTAGCTTGGGTTTGTGCATCATGTAAAAATTTCAAAAGAAATCCAAATGGGGAAAAGAAAAGCCCTAGTTGAATTTAAATCAAATGGCCAGACAAAATTTTCTTCCAAAAATTCCTCTGTTATTTTTGAAAAGTCTTATAAATATGCATGATCACATCTAAAGTGAAGTGGGTCCCACTGCATGCACCAAGATTTTTCAAAAAGTCCAAAAAGGGCTTGGAAATTAAATAATAACCCTATTTGATTTGAAATTCAAATTGTTTCAATCTCAAAAATCCCCAAACTTTGTGAGTGGCTATATATATATGCCTTGTGAGGCCACATAAAAATTTGGAGGATTTTATAAGTTGCCTTCCTATTTTATTCATGGAAAAAAAATTAACAGAAAAACTAAAATAGAAAGAAATAAGAAAAAGGGGTAAAGAAGCCCAAATTATTCCCCCCCACGGCCCAGCCAGCTGATACGTCCAAAACGTTTCTATAATTTCTGCTTGCTCCATGCTTCTTTTATGTGATATTGCTATGTTATTGATGAACTTCCATACAATTTTGATCATATTTGGACTAACTTATTAACTCAGTGCACCCCAGTGCCAGTTCCTATTTTCTGTTGTTTATCTATTTCAGGTTTCCCCCATATTAAAAGTGCTCCAAAAATTTGGGAAAAATCTAATAAAAAATAAGCGCTTCAGAAGCTTCGGGAATCACCGAGGGGGGCCAGAGGGGACCCACCAGGGCCCCAAGCGGCCTCCCGGCGCGCCCTAGGGTGGGGTCGCGCCAGGGGCCGCCTGGACCCCTGGTGGACCCCTGGCTGCCCCCCTTCGCCCATATATTCTCCGTGACGCAAAACCCCCGAGACGGGAACACTTTTTATCGATCTCTCCTCTGTTCCGCCGCCGCCGCGCTTCCAAGATCGGGAGCACCAGGAGACCTCTTCTCGGCAGCCTGCCGGAGGGAGGAACCACCTCCTGGAGCTTCTCCACCACCATGGATGCTTCCCGGATGAACCGTGAGTAGTCCACCTTGGACCATGGGTCTATGATCAGTAGCTATGTGATGTTCTCCTCCCCTCTTTGTTCTTCATGGATTAGACCTCGTGAGCTGCCCTACATGATCGAGGCACATATGTAATCTTTCTGCTGTTGCTATGTTGAGTTTGCTGGGATCCGATGGATTATGAGACTATGTTCAGATTGTGTTTGAGTAATATATTTGATTCTCCTCTTTTATATTTATGTTCTAGAGTAATTCTTGCATGTTCTCCGTTGCTGTTTATTGCTTTGGCCAAGTAGTAGGTAGTGACTCCAAGAGGGAGCGTTATGCATGATTGTGGGTGCATGCCCCCCGATGACTAGCTTGAGTGACAGAAACATGAATCTAGGGGATGTGCTATTGCCACAAGGGGGAAAACAACGGTGCTTGTACTTGCGGGTGCAAGGATTGTTTACTTTAGGCAAAGTTCTTTAATGCAGTTGTCCATTGCTTTGAGTTTACACTTTGGGTGGGATTCGCAACTTAATACCAGCGAGATGTTCTGGATAGATATCTCAAGGTGGATGATTAGTAGGTAGATGCAGATGGATTTCGGTCTACTTGTCTTGGCGTACCGCCCATGCTTTTGAGCCTCTTCCTTTCTTTATAGCATAGTTAGCATTCGTTTGCGCACATAATCCTATCAATTGCCCAGCTGTAAAAATTTTACCTCGCATGGCTATTTTATCGTCTTTTGGGAGAGAGACATCACTAGTGAACATCATAGGACCCCGGTCCATATTTCCAATACTGTTTAAAGCCACTATTTATTTACTGCTTTATTTACTTTTCCATTGCTATCACTATCATTATTACCCCGTGCGTTTTTATCCTTTGTAAACAACAAGGCCGGAGGGATTGACAACCTCTCTGAACTCGTTGGGAGCAAAGTAATCTTTTGTGTGTGCAGGTCCAGGTAAAGTAAGCAACCTCGGTTGTGAACGGCGCCATTGTTCACTTTACCACCTTCTTGTATCTGTTGGAGTCCTACTGGTTCGATACTCAACCTTAGCATCTTCGCTAAGGGAAATTGCTGCTATCTACATCTCAACCTTCCACTTTGGATAATCAATGAGGGTGTGTTAAATCGTACCATCAAAAGAAATTTCTGGCGCCGTTGCCGGGGACTCCACTCTTCAAGATAGGGGAGTTGCACACTATCTTTTATCTTTGCTTTTTAGTCTTGTTAGTTTACCTTTCAGTTTTTCCTTTAGTGTCCTTTATCAAAAATCAAAAAAATAGTTATCTTGCTTGTTTCTACTATGGGTTCCTCCGAGAACACCAAGTTGTGTGACTTCACTAGTCACAACAACAGTGACTTTATCTGCACTCCTATTGCTACACCTGCTACTTCAGCACCTTCTTATGAGATTGAACCTGCTTTGCTGAACCTTGTTATGAAAGATCAATTCTCCGGTGCTGGAGATGATGCTGCTTTGCACTTAAATAATTTTATTGAGCTTTGTGATATGCAAAAGTACAAAGAAGTAGATGGTGATATTGTTAGGATTAAGCTTTTTCCTTTCTCCTTGAGAGGAGGAGCCAAAATCTGGTTTCAATCCTTGCCTAGGAATAGCATAGATTCTTGGGATAAGTGCAAGGATGCTTTTATTAGGAAGTACTATCCCCCTGCTAAGATTATCCAATTGAGGAGTTATATTATGAATTTTAAGCAATTGGATAATGAACACGTTGCCCAAGCTTGGGAACGCATGCAATCTCTTGTTAAGAATTGCCCTATGCATGGTTTGACTACTTGGATGGTTATCCAAACTTTTTATGCAGGCTTGAACTTTACCTCGCGGAACTTGCTACATTCGGCCGCGAGAGGAACCTTTATGTCAACAACACTTGGTGCTGACACAAAACTACTCGATGAGATGATGACCAACTATTCCCAATGGCACACCGAAAGAGCTCCAACAGGTAGGAAGGTAAACTCTGTCGAGGAGATCTCCTCCCTAAATGAAAAAGTTGACTTGATTATTTCTCTACTTACCAAGCAATCTCATATTGATCCTCATGATGTTCCTTTAAATTCTTTGATTGCTCAGGATCAAGTAGATGTGAATTTTATCTCTAGAAACAACTTCAACAACAATGCTTATAGGAGTAATTTTGGTAGCAATCCTAGACTGTTCCCCTCCAACAACTATGGGAACAACAACACTTATCCTAGCACCAAGAACTCCACTTCTGAATTAGAGAGTATGCTTAAAGACTTCATCACTACCCAAAAATCCTTCAACAAGAGTGTAGAGGAAAAACTAGACAAATTAGATAATCTCTCGTCGAAGGTAGACAATTTAGCCCATGAAGTAGAATTGCTTAAAATCAGAACTTCTCCTCTTGAGGAGAGGAAGGTCACTCCTATGAATGCTATTCAAGTGAAAATTAATGAAACCATTAGGATGATGGCTAAACTTAAAGAGAGATGGGCTAGAGAAAAGGAGGAAGAAGATAGAATTAAGAGCCTTCCTACACACCATACCGTTGCTACTATCCAACTGGTTGAGGATATCCAAACTCTTAGCATCCAATGCACCCCTAGTCCCATAGGACCTATTAATGGTGATGCTATGACCTCAACCGTAGAAGAAGAAACTCCTATAACTATAGAAGCTACCAAACAAGTGAGCCTAAAGGACACCACTACCACTTTAATTGATAGTAGTGACCTTGATTTTGATAATTGCCCCTTTCTGAAGTTATTCGTTTCCTTCACAAGATGTCTAGAGACCCCCACACTAGCACACTTAATCTTGCCTTCACGGAGCATATCACTAATGCTCTCATTAAAGCTAGGGAGGAGAATCTTAGGGTATAAGCCTCCATACCTAGAATGCTAGAAGATGGTTGGGATACTATGATTAAAATTAAGTTGAATAACTTCTCCTGATATGCTTTATATGATGTTGGAGCTAGTACCTCCGTTATGCCCAAAAGAATGTATGATATATTTGAATTGAACCTTTTGATCCTTGTTCTTTTGGTGTTCGTCTTGTCGATTCTTCCGTAAAGAAACCTTTGGGGAAGATCGATGATGTTCTTATCATTGTCAATGACAATTATGTTTCCGTTGATTTTACTATTATGGACATTGAATGTGAACCTTCTTGTCCAATTATTTTGGGACGTCCTTTTCTCCGCACCGTGGGTGCTGTTATTGATATGAAAGAAGGGGTTATAAAATTCCAATTCCCTCTCAATAAAGGGATGGAACACTTCCCTAGGAAAAATATTAAGTTGCCTTTTGAGTACGTCACACGGGCTGGTAATTTTCTTGAAAAGACTTGATCTATTGCATTAAGCCTAGCTAATGGTTTTAAAGAAGCGCTTTCGGGAGGCAACCCGCAACGAATTTAGGATTTCCTTTTTGTTTTTATTCTGTTTTTAGTGGTCTTGATGATTGTTACTACTGTAGCAACATTATTGTATCTTTACTTTTCAAGCTTTGTGCCTTTTATAGCCTCATACGACAAGGGAAGTGAAAGTTGTGACATGCTGTCCAGAAAACAGATTCTGTCCTCGTGACTAGAAACATCAGAGAAAAATCCCAGTTCATCTTTTTGAGCTGAATTTTTTACACAGAGTGCTCTATACAATTACGAAACTTTCGTATGTTCTGAGTTTTTTGATTTAAGTTGCAGAAGTACCCCTAAAAAATTCGTTTCTACCTGCTGGTCTGTTTTTCACAGATTCTGTCCTGTTTTGCCTTTCCTTCGTTTTGCAAACCTTAAGCTTGCTTTTTATTTGCAAAAACTTTTTGGAACTCTTGAGAAACAGTATCTCTTCAAGGTTATCTTTATTTCCAGTAGAGAAAATATATTTTATTATGGGTACTAACCTCGCTAATCAGATTATGATGAGTTATGTATGAAGGGAGTTTTCAAGTGTGCGAGGGAAGATGATGAAAGAAGATTAAGAAGTGTCAAGCGTTCAAGCTTGGGGATGCCCCCATGCATCCCCAAGAAATATTCAATCAGACTCAAACGTCTAAGCTTGGGGATGCCTCCGTGCATCCCCTTCTCCATCGACAATTATCAGTTCGTCTTTCGTTTCACTATATTTTTATCACTTCATGTGTTATATGCTATTCTTGGAGCGTCTCGCTCTTACGTTTTGTTTTTAGTTTTCTTTAGATTTTCTTTCTGTTCATAACAAGTTAGAACCCAGCTTTCTTTGTGTGGGAGAGAAACACGCTCCACTTCCAAAATTTAGAACACAACATAGGACTTTTTCCTGCTTATCTTTGCTGTGTTTGTTCTTTATCTTTCCGTAGCTGCTGCCATGCTTTGCTCTTAGATTTCATGTTTATCTTTTAAAAGAGCTTTTGTTTAGTTTGTTGCTGGAACTCTCTTGAGTTTTCATGGTTATCTTGTTTAGAGAGTTTGCCTGTTGCACTGAGTCTTGTGTCTTGACTTGAAGTAGGTAATTGAGGTTGCTATTCTTTTTGTAGTAGTAACTTGCAAATGTTTTGAGGTGTTGTTTTGAGTAATGTTTAGACTTTTGGTGTTAAGAGCTTTAGCCTATTAGTGATAGATGTCGTATTTTGGCAAATCCGTGTTTATTTTCAAAAACCTACAAATTAGTTGAGAACTTTAGCTACTAGTTGGATCACTACTCTTTTGAGGGGTCGAATATTAGAGAACACTCACGTACCATGAGTCGAGGATGCGCAAGGATAAATAAACCCCCATACACTCCTCCTCGGGGTACTTGTCTCTTTGTGAACCTCCTATTAGATTGAGAGTTACCGATAATAAGTGCATGAGTTCTTTGGACTAATGTGAGTATTCGAAAGTTGACACTTCCACCTTCCCATATTTTGCTAGCCTTTCCTGTGCCGTGCATTGCTTTCTTCTCATTCCGAGAGTTAGCGTCCACATTCGCCGGTACATCCAAATCCTTGACACGATACGCTCTGTCATCATAAGCCTCCTTATATCCTTCCTCAAAACAGCCACCATACCTACCTATCAAGGCATTTCCATAGCCTTTCCGAGATACATTGCCATGCAACATCCATCTTTTCATGACTTGATCTTCATGTCATACATGCTACTTGCTTGATCGATGAGCAACATGCTAGTTGGGCCTTGCCCTAATCATTTCTACATGACGCGCTAGTATCATTGCATATCCTGCTACACTGGCAGAGGCATACATTTGCATACATCATGATATTTACATTTTCTTTATGATTCGAGTACTTTGTAAAGTGTGAAAGATCTTCTATACTTTTTGTAATATATAGAGTGCTGCCCCTAAAGTGAGGAAAAGATCCCAAAGAGGACAAATTAAAAGATCCCAAAATGGAAAAATTAAAAGATCCCAAAATGGAAAAATTAAAAGATCCCAAAGAGGATAAATGAGAGTTAAATAGAAAGAGCCATTGAGGCCACCAAAAAAATAGAAAAAGAAAAAAAAGAGAAAGAGAAAAAAGAAATAAAAAGAGAGAAGGGGGCACAGTACTATTTTTTTTGAGAAGATCCACACTCGTACTCCATCTTGTATCTTGTACTCCATAGAGATTATCATTCATGCATATAACTATGTGGGGACCTTCACACTATAGAACTTGGTTTGTATATTCCAATGATGAGCCTCCTCAAATGAGCTCTAGGTCTTCTTGAGCAAGCAAGTTGGATGCACCCCCACTAGTTCCATTGGAGAGCTTACCTTAGCTCATATGTGCATCCGTTGCATGGAAATCCCTACTCCTCACATCATATCTATCATTTGGCTCTCTCTCGCCTATGATTGTCCTCATTGATGTGAGCCTTTCACACCTTTTTTTCTTACTCCTCCATCTTATTCTCTCTTTTCCATCCTAAGTGTCAACTTTCTTGCTTACGCTCATCCATTGCATGAGTGCTCAAAATGTCGAAAAGGAGTGGATCATTTTGACTTGTACCTGGCTAGTGGTCTGGGGATGAGTCAAGATAAGATTCCAAAGAAGACCAAGTGTGACACTTTAGTAGATTGAGTTCTCAACAATAAAAATACTTTTTTTCTCGTATATCCCTATCCCCTTTCTTGCACGCAAACACCATTTGGAGACATTCGAGTCACGGACAGCGAGAGCTCTTCACCTTTATGTTCTTATGTTGCTTATTTCAATGCTAGATATAGACTCTTGCCTGTTATGACTTGAATTGAATTGCATGCTTTGATTTCTTTACTTACAAAGTTCTTATATGGTTGTTAGCATGTCACCACAGAAATTATGCTTGTTATCATTTACCTACTCGAGGACGAGCAGGAATTAAGCTTGGGGATGTTGATACGTCCAAAACGTATCTATAATTTCCGCTTGCTCCATGCCTCTTTTGTGTGATATTGCTATGCTATTGATGAACTTCCATACACTTTTAATCATATTTGGACTAACCTATTAACTCAGTGCACCCCAGTGCCAGTTCCTGTTTTTCTATTTCAGGTTTCCCCCTTATTAAAAGTACCAGAAAAATTGCCGGAAAAATATAGGAAAAATCAGCGTACCGGAAGCTTCGAGAAAAGCCCAGGAGGGGCCAGAGGGGCCCCAGGTGGCCAGTGGGCGCGACCCCACCCCTGGCCGCGCCAGGGGGGCGCCTGGAGCCCCTGGCCCACCTCTGGCTGCCCCCTTTCGCCTATTTATTCCCAGTGACGAGAAACCCTCGGGGACGGAACCCTTTTTTGCGATCTCTCCTCTGTTCCGCCGCCGCCGCGCTTCCAAGAGCGGGAGCACCAGAAGACCTCTTCCCGGCACCCTGTCGGAGGGAGGAATCACCTCCGGGAGCTTCTCCACCACCATGGATGATTCCCGGATGAACCGTGAATAGTCCACCTTGGACCATGGGTCTATGATCAGTAGCTATGTGATGTTATCCTCCCATCTTTGTTCTTCATGGATTAGACCTCGTGAGCTGCCCTACATGTTCGAGGCACATATGTAATCTTTCTGCTATTGCTATGTTGAGTTTGCTGGGATCCGATGGATTATGAGACTATGTTCAGATTGTGTTTGAGTAATATATTTGATTATCCTCTTTTATATTTATGTTCTAGAGTAATTCTTGCATGTTCTCCGTTGCTGTTTATTGCTTTGGCCAAGTAGTAGGTAGTGACTCCAAGAGGGAGCGTTATGCATGATTGTGGGTTCATGCCCCCCGATGACTAGCTTGAGTGACAGAAACATGAGGCTAGGGGATGTGTTGTTGCCACAAGGGGGAAAACAACAGTGCTTGTACTTGCGGGTGCAAGGATTGTTTACTTTACGCAAAGCTCTTTAATGCAGTTGTCCATTGCTTTGAGTTTACACTTTGGGTGGGATTCGCAACTTAATACCAGCGAGATGTTCTGAATAGATATCTCAAGGTGGATGATTAGTAGGTAGATGTAGATGGATTTCGGTCTACTTGTCTTGGCGTACCGCCCATGCTTTTGAGCCTCTTCCTTTCTTTATAGCATAGTTAGCATTCGTTTGCGCACATAATCCTGTCAATTGCCCAGCTGTAATTTGTTTACCTCGCATGGATATTTTATCGTCTTTTGGGAGAGAGACATCACTAGTGAACATCATAGGACCCCGATCCATATTTCCAATACTGTTTACACCAACTATTTATTTACTACTTTATTTACTTTTCCGTTGATATCATTATCATTATTATCCCATGCATTTTTATCCTTTGTAAACAACAAGGCCGGAGGGATTGACAACCTCGTTGGGAGCAAAGTTATCTGTTGTGTGTGCAGGTCCAGGTAAAGTAAGCAACCTCGGTTGTGTACGACGCCATTGTTCACTTTACCACCTTCTTGTATCTGTTGGAGTCCTACTGGTTCGATACTCAGCATTAGCATCTTCGCTAAGGGAAATTGCTGCTATCTACATCTCAACCTTCCACTTTGGGTAACCAACGGGGGGGCGTTAAATCGTACCATCACCAGCCCAGGCCCACCCCGGCGTCGTTGTTTTCTTCCCCCCGGGCACGAGCACATAGCTGCGTGCCAGGCATGCCGAGGCCGCCGTGGCCACCGAGGCGCTTCTAGGCCACCCCCTGCCCCCTTCTCGCGCCACGGAGAGGCCAAGAACGTCCCGCAACTTTCCACCCTAGCCCCTGGTCACCTCCTCCTCTCGGCGTCGCCTTTTTCGCGCAAGAACCGAGACCAACCGGAGCACACCGTCGTGCCCGACGTGGCCACCGGCTCCCCCATGCTGCGCCACCGTCGTCTTCGTTGTTTCCCCCCCATCAATTCACGCCAAGATCCACTTGAGACGACGCTCGCATCAGGATTTCACCGTCGGCCAGCGCAACTTCGGCGAACTATTCTGGCAGCACCGGCTCATCTCCGCCCTCGCTTTCTGCGCTGCTAGCACCGGGGTGATCTCCTCTTCCTCTTGCCCCTCTCGTGCTTCTCCCCGTGGCCCGCCCCGTGTTCTCGCCGTGGCCAGCAGCTCCTCCGCCGCGCGCGTCGACGTTGCCATGTCCTCCGGCCTTTTGAGCCTCCCCAACTTGCACCACTGAACGCGGAAGGTCGCGGGCTGCAGTTTGGCGCAAAGCCCGTGCCCTCCTGTGGACAAATGGCAACTCCGGCGAGGACACCGCCGTGCCCAGTGGCATCGGCGGCGAGCCGGGTTATGTTAACCCTAATCCCCACCTAATCACCCCATGCCACTAACAGATGGGCCCCAGGCCCCCTTAATTAACCCAGTCACTGACCAGTGGGTCCCTACTGTCAGGGTTGCCCCCACGTCATGCTGACGTTGTGATGACGCAATAAAGATTAATCTCTTAATTTATTCAGAAAATCCAGAGAAATTCCAGAAAATAGTTAAACTTTGGATAATCATAGAAAATTCATACAAACTCCAAATTAAACAAATAATATATGAAAAATTATCAAAAAATGCAAGGATTATGAATCTGCAAAGAAATTTCATGTTTGACCATTTTAAAATGGGTGAACAGAAGCAAATGTGTATATAGCATAATTTGAATTCAAATTTGAAGTTTGAATTTGCAATTCTTTTGCAATACACTTCAATTAAATGGAATTTGCCACAAACCAGTACCATATACATCATGTTACAACTTGTCATGTGCTTGAGAAATTTACTTCGATGTTGCCCCCCTTTGTTGATGATTGCTTCGGTAAACAGCGTTTCCGAGACGGAGGTCACCCCCTGAAGCAGAAGATCGATAACCCGTGTATCGTCAACAAGGCAAGCAAACCCTATTGATCATGTCTATAAAAGCCCATTTCCCTCTCATTCTTGATTATGCATGTTTAGGAGTTCACCATGATATGTTCTACTGCTAGTTGAACCCATTCCTTTGCATGACCTATAATTTCTTCCACAGTATTAAGCAAACCTTAACCTAGCAGATCTAGGAATTGCTTGTGATGATCATGTGGCCATTCATCCATGTTATGCTTATGCTATGCTTAGAGTTATGGAAGCGTTGGTCCATCTTGGGTGATGAATTGATGATGGTAGTTATCATGAAGACGATGGTGGTAACATGTTGGTGAATTTGACCTAAACAAGGTGAATGATGAGAGGCTGTGTAGGAGTACACAGTGGGTTGTCTCATTGAACAGTGCCCTAGGCCCTAAGTTCTTGTGTTCTGATCCAAGACAAAGATTACTACCACATGTAGGGTTTATGGGAGCCCCATTTGGCCTATTAACTCACCCCCGATCAAGTCCAGGAGTCACACTAGTTCGGGCTTTCCATTTGGCATATGCATAGAAAAAGAATGAATGAAAGGTTGCATCATTGAGATATGTGGGTGGACCTGTGAGACAGTAAAACCATCTTCCAGGGTGGCGTCTTGGTCGCCTGCATTTTCTGGGTCCGTATCGTGAACCGGCCAGACTCTCGAGCGGTAACCACTCAGATAGTCGACTCCTGGATTAGAGAAGGTAATGTGAGGTAAGTGCCTTGGTGATTATCTTCGTCCGACATCCGCTTGAAGGATGACGATTCATGGGCGGTAAGTGATGACACGCATGTGAAGAAGTACACCCCTGCAGGGTTAACAAACTATTCGAATAGCCGTGTCCGCGATAATGGACTACTTGGAGACCTATGCTTGATTATTAGACAACTTCAACGGATACTCTAAAACTTGCCAAGATAAGTGTGAGTGCTATGGCGTGCTTTCTCGTGGAGAAGTCGAGGAAGTATCCATAGTGGTGTATTGGTTGGAGACTTGGTAGTGGACTCGTGTACGCTTCTTACCTCAAGTCTGGTACTCGTAGTACAGGACTAGCCAAGTCAAAGCTGGCACTTCTGTATTTAAACCCTACCTCCCTTTACCTTGAAACCTGAGCATGAGTAGTTTAGTTCTAATGTAAGTCTTGCTGAGTATGTCTTTGTACTCATGTTTGCTTATTCTATGTTTTAGATGAGAACCCAGACCCCGATGGGATCGCCTTCCTGAAGCTCGACGTTGACTAAGTTAGTATAGTTCCAGACAGTAGTCTGGTCCCTCGTGGAAGGGCATGTATGTTGAACAAGGCTTCTCTAAGCCATTTGTTAATCTTGTCTGTACTCAGACCTAATTTTCTTCCGTTGTATGATTTAATATTGATCACAGACATGTGATCTCTTTGTGCTCTATGTGTAAGTCAATAAAGATACTTTGTAGAGTCATGTGATGAATACCTGCTGTTTACACTAGACATGTATGCTGCGTGTATGTTTATAACGTGCATGTCTTAGTGTGGGGTTCGATAGCTTAGTTGTGATCTTGTCTGCGGTCTTTTATACACCAAGTGGCCCTTAGATGTGCGCATCTTGGGGCATCGCGATGCGATTGCTCGTGACTCTATCACGTGGCACACTTTGTTGTATGATTGAGCCCGCCCGAGACCCCGACTAAGTGATCGGGCTGGAGTCTGTTTACGTAAGTGTTATGATTCAATCAATAATATGGTTGAGGCGACTTGTCTATGAGTATGGGATTTCACCACCCATAAGCATTTAGAGTTGTGAGCGGACGATGAGGACCCATCTCAGTTGATCATCCGGGACTCGATGGGATGCCCCTCAAGTTCCAGCTTTCCGAGAGTGTCTTGTACTTGGCCTTGTCTGCTTAGACAAGTGGGTATGGCTCTCGTCTCTCCATATGATTGAGTTGTGACTGGAATAACATACGCATATTCTGGTTCCCGACATAATCTTAATAAACTTGATCAACGTGTGTTTGTCTTGACTGCTTCTTCTTCGTCGGGATGCGAAGATGAGTACAAGGATAGGATAGGTGTTATGATTGCGTAAGTAGATGATAGCGGACTTGTTGGAGGCGATTCCTCATCGACTGCTTGGTTCTCATCTTACTCTAAATATATCGTTACCCACTTCATATATTGCTAGTGCGGTTGCAACATCACCACTACCCCCATCTTACCGCGAGAAGTTAGTTACAAGACTGGTTTATATAGCTCACCCCTTGTTTTCTCTTTTACGCACGTTATGAGAATGAACTTGGACTTCAGAGGAGCTCGACGAACCTTCTTCTGGACACCTTCGCGGAGAATCGACGACGACTAGTTAGGCGGATCCCGACGGAGACCTTGACCCGTGTGGTTAAGGGAATGGTGTGTTTTACCTTTGCCAGTAGGAATTTGATTGTAGTCTGTGCTGAGACATATATCTTCCGCTGATGTAATGTATTTAAGGCAGTTGTATGACGATTGTATGATATGTTGTATCCATGTAGCTTTAATGTTGTGATATCATGTTGTCGCGGTGGGACCGATATGTGCTTCGTCCCTGGATCTGGATGGAAACATCTAGATTTGGAACAATACTGCATATCGGGCCTTACAACGGCCTAGGGTGGGGCCGCGCCACCAGGGCGCCTGGACACCTAGTGGGCCCCCTGGCCCCCCTTCGGTCATCTGGAAGCTTCTGTATCACTGATTTTTTGTATATTTTTCCTGGAATTTTTTGGGCACTTTAAGTAATGGGAAAACCTGAAATACAAAAACAGCAGAGAACAGGAACTCGCACTGGGGAGCACTGAGTTAATGGGTTAGTCCAAATATGATCAAAAGTGTATGAAAGTGCGTCAAAAGCATAGCAATATCACTCAAAACATGCATGGAGCAAGCAGAAATTATAGATACATTTAGGACGTATCAACATCCCCAAGCTTAATTCCTGCTTGTCCTTGAGTAGGTAAATGATAACAAGCATAATTTCTATGGTGACATGCTACCAACCATATAAGAACTTTTAAGTAAGGAAAGCAAGGCATGTAATTCAATCTAAGTCATAACAAGCAAGAGTCTATATTAGCATTGAAACAAGCAACGTAAGAACATAAAGGTGCAAGAGCTCTTGCTATCCGTGACTCGAATGTCTCCAAATGGTGTTTGCATGTGTCAGAACCCTCTGTTAGGTATGTGCTAGGGTTAGCTAGTGCCTTTGCTTCATTTTAAAATTTCAAAAGAAATCTTGGAAATCAAATTCAAAATCAAAATGGGAGAAGGAACACCCCCCAGATGAATTAATTCAAAAGGCCAGATAAAAATCTTTTCCAAAAATTCATGTTAGATTTTTGAAAAGTCTTATAAATGAGTGTGATCACATATCAAGTGATGTGGGACCCACCCCATGCTCATAGATTTTTCAAATATTCAAACAGTACCTTGGAATTAAAGAAATAGCCCTTTTTGATTTAAAATTCAAATCATTTGAATTTTAAAAATGTTGAAAGTTTATGAGTGGCTAGTTTATATTATTATGAGGCCACATAAAAGTTTTCAGCATTTAATAAAATGATTTGGTATTTTTTACCAAAGTCAAAACAAATATACAGAAAAACAGAATGGAAAGATTAAACAGAAAAAGGAAAAGGCTTACCTGTCGCCCAGGCGAAGTCGGCCCACCCCAGCCCAGCCGGCCCAAAGGAGCACGGGGGTCTTCTTCCCCGTCCCGCGCCTCCAAGTTGCTCGGTGGAATGCCACCAAGCTAGCTGGGCACGCCACGTCGTCGTCGACGAGCTTCCAGGCCGCCCCGTGCCTCTTCTCGCGTCCTGGAGACGTCTCGCAGCCGCCATGTCCATTCCCCCCCCCCTCCTCGAGCTCCCTCCTCTCCTCTCTCGCCCGTTTCGTCGTCGCCCGAGAAGCCCGCCGAAGCACCGTTGAGCCCCCGCTTAGCCATCGACGCCGAGAAGCCCCCGGAGCTTGTCCATCGTCTTCACCGTAGTCGTCTTCGTCTTCGAGCAGAGTAGGAGGAGCTGAAGCCCCCTGGAACTGCTGAATCGCATCGTCGTCTTCGTCTACGGCCGCCGCACGACTTCGTCAATTCCGCCGTCGTTGAGCCACCCCAGCCCTCGCCACCACCTCTGCTGAGTTCCTGGTGAGCTCCCGGCCGGAACCCCTCTCTTCTTCCCCTGGATTACTCCCTCTAGCCTGATCTGCCATGGAAGCCGAGCACGGTTGCCGCCGAGGTTGACCATGCGCTCGCTCCCGTGCGCTTCCGTCCTCGCCAGTGTGTCCGTAGTACTCCTGGAGTCCCCAGCAACCCAACGCGACCATGCCTGCTTCTCCCCGTGGCCGTTTTGCAAGTTCTACTCCAAGCCGTGGCTCCGGCCGCCGCCAGGGTCGAAGCAGTCGACGAACGTGACCTCCCCGGCGACGTGCAAATGGTGCTTTCGAAGCGGCTCATCACAGGCTTTCGAACGGTTGTCTCAGCGCAGAGAATGGAGGCCAGGAAAAGAAGAACGTGCAGCGCCGCCGTGGTCCAGTCGCCGGCGTCAAGCCGCCGGCGAGTCAGCTCTAAACCCCCCCCCCCCCGGTTAATCACCAATTTAGTGACCCCTCGGTCACTGACCAGTGGGCCCAGTGGCTTAATTAAGCCACTGGATTAAGTTAACCCACGGGTTAAGTTAACCAGCCACTGACAGGGTGGCCCCACATGTCAGCCCCCCCCCTGACGCCAGCTTGACGTCAGCCTGACGCAATAATGAATTTCCAGAGATTTTTGAATTAAAAATAAATCCAGAAATTCCAGAAAATACCCCAAACTTTGGAAATTCATAGTAAATTCATATTAACTCCAAATTGGACAAATAATATATGAAAAATGATCAGGAGAAAATTATCTTTCAAAATATGCAACTTTCAACTCTGTTTGAGTTGAATTTAAAATGGGACCAGTAGCATATGTCATTTGGTTTATTTGAATTTAATTCAAATTCAAATCAATTGATCTTGCAACTTGAACCATGGAATTATGATGTAATTCAACCATACATCAGAAGCACATCTTATACAAGTGAAGATGATTCAAAATGATCAAACCATGTCACTTGCAACTTGACTAGGTTGAATTCAAATGTGGAGTTTGAATTTGCATTTTAAATGCAATATATTCCACTTAAATGGAATTGCCTCACACATCAAAACTTATACTTCAAGCTTTAACATTCAATCATGTGCTTGAGCATTGCATTCATATTGATTGCTACTTCATGCTTTGTTTGTCGAGTAGAAGTGGAACCGGAGCAAGAGGTCACCCCCTTCGCTGAAGATCCAGAGCCCGAATCTCGTCAGCAAGGCAAGCAAACCCCCATTGATCATGTCGATAAAATCCCACTTCCCCTCTCATGTTTCGCTTATGCATTGTATAGGATGATCACCATGTTACGATTCTACCGCATAGATGAACCCATTCCTTTGCATGACCTATCTTTTGTCATAGTAGTAAGCAAACCATAATCCTAGCAAATGTAGGAGTTGAATGATATCATGTGGCCCCTGCAATGTTACTGCTTATTGCATGCTTAGTATGATACCATGTTGTTACTGTGATGTGAGTCGGGATGATAGTGATCATGTTGATGATGGTAGAAAAATGTTGGTGAATCGACCCTAATACAAGGTGAACGATGAGAGGTTGTGTAGGAGTACACAGTGGGTTGCCTCGTTGAACACCGCCCTAGTACGAGTTCTTGTGTGGTGATCCAAGATGAAGAGTACAACCACACATTGGGCTCACTGACCCCTCTCAACCTATTAACTCATCCCTTTCGATGTCCAGATGTCGCAGTAGTTCGGAGTTCTGGTAGGCTTGTGGCCTGGATGCTAAGTGAGAGAACGGCTCACCCGAGACCGGCTTATGCACCACGCACACATCGCTTGGGTCCACTTCGGTAAACAGGCCGGGTTCACGATAGTGGTAGCCAACCCAAGTAGGTGGCTTTCTTGGACTAGATAGGCTATGAGGTAACAGTTGTGGTGAGCATCCTCGCCGGCACCCCTTGAATGGTGTCGAGATCAAAGGCGGTAAATGATGGTCATCTGTGTGTAGCGGTACACCCTTGCAAGGTTAACAAAACTATTCGAATAGCCGCGTCCGCGGTTATGGACTGCTTGGAAAGATTAGCTTGATTATTAGACAACTTGAACCGGATACTTCTAAAACACACCAAGATAAGTGTGAGTGCTATGGCGTGCTTCCTCGTGGGGAAGTCGAGGAAGACACCATAGTGGTGTATTGGTTGGTGAAAGTAGTGGACTCGTGTACGCTTCTTACCTCAAAGTCTGGTACTCGTAGTTCAGGATTAGCCAAGTCAAAGCTGGCATTTCTGCAAGTGAACCCCACCTCCCTTTACCTTGACACATATGCATGAGTAGTATAGCTCCTATGTAAGTCTTGCTGAGTACGACTTTGTACTCACGTTTGCTTAATCTATGTTTTAGATGACGCCACTGACCCCGAAGGTGGCTTCTTCATCGAGCTGGACGACTGAAGTTAAGCTAGTATAGTCCCAGTCAGCAGACTGGTTCCCTCGTGGAGGGCTTTGTGTTTAAATAAGGCTTCTTAAGCCATTTGTTAAACTTGTCTGTACTCAGACATAATTTGCTTCCGCCTGTGTTGTAATGTTGGATCACATGTATGTGATCTCTATTTGTACTCTATAAGAGTTATAAATAAAATGTACATTTTGTAGAGAATTGCAATGGTACCTGCTGTTCATACAAGGCATGTGTGCTGCGTGTATGTTTATAACATGCATGTATTTGTATGGGTTTTCGATACCTTAGTTGTGATCTGGCTGGCGGTCTTTCATACACCAAGTGGCCCTTAGATGTGCGCAGCTTGGGGCATCGCGATGCGATTGCTCGAGACTCCGTCTCGTGCACACTTTGTGGTATGATCGAGCCCGCCCTAGACCTCGACTAAGTGATCGGGCTGGAGTAAGTCTATGTAAGAGTTTTGAGATAGTCGGTAGTATGGTTGAGGCGACTTGTCTTTGAATATGGGAGTTCACCACCCATATCATTTGACTTGTGTGCGGACGATGAGGACCCATCTCAGTTGATCATCCGGCCTGGATGGGATGCCCCTCACGTATGATGCTTTCCGAGAATGTTCAGTGATTGGCCTTGTCTGCTTAGACAAGTGGGTGCGGTTCTCGGCTCTCCATATGACTATGTCTTAACTGTACTTGCATACGCTAACCCCGGGTCCCGACAGACTTGGTATCAGAGCGGGACTGACTGTAGGACTAGTAGCCTTGGCCGAAGTCGAGTCTAGCTTTCTATAGTTATATAGTTACTCTGGGTATATAAGGGAACAACGTAAGGCTTCTTTTTTCTCCTTACCCCTTCGTTCTGAGTTCTGAGTCACCTCATCTTATTCTACGGGAAGATAGGACTAGGCTCTCCTCTGTCTGATTAGCACATCTCGTCGTTTGCTTCCTTATAGCCGTAGGAAAGTTGTGTTCTGTTTGTTAGATTGGTTATGCTTCCTGTTTTGTTACATCGTATGTAAGTGTTGTTTCCATGTTGTAAGAAATTGTCTTTTTCTTGCAATTACAGCCGTTATGTTGTCCGAGTCATTCCAGGTTTATCTCATAATCTGATGCATTTGCAAACTCCTTTCTGTTTCAGATGGCAGATCTTCCCCCTCGGCAGATTGTTCGTTTGACCAGGTGCCTCGGTGTGCGTGGCCATCCCGCCACGTTGATCGAGATGATGTCCTATGTGGGATATCGATGGTACCCTGAGTACACCATCGAGGAGCAGTTCCACGACTTCAACCAGACGCAGTTCCACTGCATTGTACGGATCTACCCGCACCACGTTGGAGTCACCCAGCCTATCCACTTTGGACATGGCATTGGCGTTACCGAGAACATGGCTGTGCAGGATGCTGCATATTCATGTATTACCCTGCTGAGAGAGGAGCACACCATGCTGAGAGAGACTTCTTTCCGCTATATCCCTGCTGCACTCCCAGGAGAAGAGGGATATTACACCGGACTCTACTCAGATCACTCTGCAGAGGATCCAGCACTTCAGGTGACTGCTAGGTTTGCTAGTGACAGAGATCGTGATGCACGCGCTCTCCGTTTTGAGCTCCACGCCACCCGTGTTCGTCTGTATCGAGCACTGACACTTTTGGCACCCTTTGTGAGCGTGGGATCAGTTGAGTTTGATGCGATCTACCCAATGAGGACTCAGATGCCTTCTCGAGTTGCTTGGCCCGAGATTGGAGGCATTTTTCCACCCCGTGGTCCTTTGCTTCCACCCTACACTGGACCTAGGCCCCATCCTTGCCAAATGGATATCAGGGTCCACAAGCCTCCGTGTTTTCCGATGGTCACCTCCAGCTACCGGGATACGCGGGTAACTTTTATGAGGACTACTATGGAGATGGAGATGAGTGAGACCGCCTGTGGTCTTACTTAGTGAAGATATAGTAGTATCTTAGTTTATTGTAAGCAAGGTGTCTAAGTTCCAGAGGCTTAGATAAATAATGCATAGGAAGTCAGAGTGCCTCTGAAGGATGTATCATCTTCATCACGTTTGTATTAGCTTGGTGCTTGTACTTAAACGATGTATGGTTTGTATGACAGCTTGTGAATATATGGCTTGTATGCTTTTATCACCATGTTGTCAAGATGATTACTTCCTTTGCTCTGTAATCCTTCCAGTACTTCAATACCTTGATTTGACTCTTGAAATCAACTCTGTTTGACTTTGGTTTTCACCTTCAGGATGTCTCAAGGAACCCGTGGCCAGGTTGGTCGGAACCAAGGTCGTGGGAATGACCAGGAGGAAGGCAACCTTCCACCCCCACCCACGATGGCCCAAGTTCTGATGGAGGTCGAGAGGAACCGCCGTGACTCTCACCACCTGCTGGAAGTCATCGCACGCAACACCACTCAGCAGCGCAATGAGTTGGTGTCCCTGAACGACTTCATCCGACTTCATCCCCCGGTTTTCAGTTACTCCACCGAGCCCCTTGACGCCGATGAATGGCTCCGCAGCATCGAGATGAAGCTCCAAGCAGGTCGTGTTGCAACTGGTGACAAGGTCAGCTATGCCACGTATCACCTTGAAGGTGCAGCTAGTTCTTGGTGGGAGAACTTTCTGAATATGCGACCCGTTGGACCACCTGCATCTTGGGAGGAATTCTGCACCTCTTTCCGCGAGCACCACATTCCCAAGGGTCTTATGGACCGCAAGCGTGAGGAGTTCTGCAACCTCACTCAAGGCAGAAGGACCGTTGATGAGTTTAGTCGTGAGTTCAACCGACTGGCTCGTTATGCTACCGAAGAAGTCTCCACCGACTCCAAGAAACAAGAGAGGTTCCGTCGTGGCCTCAACACCGGACTTCGTCGTGAGCTCAATCTTCATGACTTTGCCACATTCCAGGTCCTTGTCAACAAGGCCATCAAGGCAGAGGACATGAACACCCCCAACGATTTCCGCAAACACCCTAGAGAGGACGGTTCATCCAGCTCTGGTTCCCAGAAGCGCAAGATCTGGATTCCAAACAGCATGTTCCGCCAGAACAACCCACCGAGGCCATCCTATGTGGCGCCTCGTCCACCCACCCAGTTCCACCCAGCTCCACAAAACAACCCAGTTCCACGCACTGTTTTCGGAGCTTGCTACAAATGTGGTCAGGCAGGCCACTATTCTCGCGAGTGTCCCCAGAACCAGCTCCAACACCAGAACGTTCCACCCCGTGCCGGAGGCAACAACAACAACAACAATGGTCGTGGCAAGCCACCCCAGAAGGTCTTCACCGCCAAACCCGCTCCTCTCGCCACTCGTGGACGTCTGAACTAGATCGCCGCCAAAGAGACTGACGACACCACTGACGTCATTCTTGGTACGCTCCCAGTCAATTTTGTTCCTACTTCCGTTCTTTTCGACCCAGGAGCATCTCATTCATTCATGTCGGAAAGTTATGCACTTCGTCATGAGTTACCCTTTGTTGAATTGTCCACCCCGATGGTTATTCAAACTCCAGGGTCAAGATGGCAAACTAATAGAGTGAGCCATGGTAATCAAATTGCAATTGAGGGTTTAGTATTCCTTGCTTCACTCATAGCCCTCAAGTCTTCCGACATTGATGTCATCCTTGGCATGGATTGGCTATCAAAACAGAATGCCTACCTGGATTGTAGAAGCAAATCCGTGAAACTCACCCACCCTTCAGGCCAAACCGTCAACTATTCCTCACCCAGAACAAGAACCCAAGTGCATTCCTTGAATGTACTTCCCCTTCCCGAACTTGAAGATATTCCGGTGGTTCGTGACTTCCCGGATGTCTTTCCTGAAGAGCTGCCGGGCATGCCACCCGACAGGTGTGTAGAGTTTATAGTGGATCTTGTTCCCGAAACCGCACCAATTTCCAAACGCCCATATAAAATGGCCCCACATGAGTTAGCTGAGCTAAAAACCCAACTTGATGCTTCGTTGGCAAAAGGCTTCATCCGCCCTAGCTCATCGCCATGGGGTTGTCCCGTTCTGTTCGTAAAGAAGAAAGATGGAACAGAAAGGATGTGCGTAGACTATCGCCCGCTAAATTTAGCGACGATAAAGAACAAATACCCACTGCCCAGGATCAATGATCTTTATGATCAACTTGCAGGATCCTCCGTCTTCTCCAAGATGGATTTGAGATTAGGTTATCATCAGATCAAGATCCGAAACGAGGACATTCCCAAAACGGCTTTTACTACTCGTTATGGTCTTTACGAGTACACCGTCATGTCCTTTGGTTTAACCAATGCCCCCGCCACATTCTCACGCTTTATGAATTCGATCTTCATGGAGTACCTAGATAAATTTGTTGTGGTTTATCTTGATGATATTCTCATCTACTCGAAGAACGAAGAAGATCATGTCGAACACTTAAGGCTGGTATTGATGAAGCTTAGAGAGCATCGCCTGTATGCTAAATTCTCCAAGTGTGAATTCTGGCTACCAGAAGTGACCTACTTAGGCCACGTGATTTCTGAAAAAGGCATTGTTGTGAATCCCGAGAGAGTTCAGGCCGTCCTTGACTGGACTCCACCTGAATCGGTTAAGCAAGTTAGGAGTTTTCTTGGCCTAGCCAGCTATTGCCGTCGCTTCGTCGAGAACTTTTCTAAAGTTGCAAAGCCTCTAACTGAACTCCTCAAGAAAGATAAGAAATTCTTATGGACTCCCAAGTGCGAGGAAAGCTTTCAAGAGCTAAAAGGAAGATTGACTTCTGCACCCGTACTTGCACCTCCAGACACCAAAAAGGATTTCGAGATCTATTGTGATGCCTCACGGCAAGGGTTAGGATGCATCCTTCTGCAAGATCGACATGTGGTAGCTTATGCTTCACGCCAGTTGCGGCCACATGAAGAGAACTATCCTACCCATGACCTTGAACTCGCTGCCGTAGTTCATGCCCTAACAACTTGGCGACATTACCTCCTTGGTAATCGTTGTGAGATTTATTCCGACCACCAAAGCCTCAAATACATTTTCACCCAGCCAGATCTTAATCTCAGGCAAAGACGCTGGATTGAGTTGATAAAAGATTACGACGTAGGAATTTCTTACACCCCAGGCAAAGCCAATGTCATGGCTGATGCACTAAGTCGTAAGTCGTACTGTAACAACCTCATGTTGCAGCAATATCAACCACTTCTTCATGAGGACTTTCGCAAGCTCAACCTTGAAATTGTTCCTCATGGCTATCTTTCTACCTTGGTGGCGAAACCAACTCTTGAGGATCAAATCATAGTTGCCCAAAGGCGTGCACGAGGTGTTCGCCGGATTAAAGAGAACATTACTAGCGGAGTTGCTAAATGTTTCTCCACAGATAGTAAAGGAACGGTATTCTTTGAAACTCGTTTGGTAGTACCTAAGAATAGGGAACTAAGGCAACTCATCCTCAAAGAAGCCCATGACACACCCCTCTCGATTCATCCCGGTAGCACAAAAATGTACCGAGATCTACGCCAGAGATTTTGGTGGACTAGGATGAAGAGAGACATTGCTCAATTTGTTGCCGAATGTGATGTTTGTCGTCGCATTAAGGCAGAACATCAAAAACCTGCTGGTACACTTCAACCTTTGTCTATTCCCGAGTGGAAATGGGACAAAGTCGGTATGGATTTCATCACCGGCTTTCCAAGAACCCAGAAAGGAAACAATGCCATCTTCGTTGTCATAGATAGGCTTTCCAAAGTTGCTCACTTCCTTCCGGTTCGCGAGTCTATAACTGCTAGTCAGTTAGCGGACTTGTACATCTCTAGAATTGTATCCCTTCATGGTGTTCCTTTGGAAATCAATTCTGATCGCGGTAGCCTTTTTACCTCTAGATTTTGGGGAAGCTTTCAGAATGCTATGGGAACTCATCTCTCCTTTAGTACGGCTTTCCATCCTCAGTCTAGCGGTCAGGTCGAAAGGGTTAACCAAATTCTTGAAGACATGCTCAGGGCTTGTGTTATCTCATTCGGAAAGAATTGGGAGAATTCTCTTCCATTTGCCGAATTTGCTTATAACAATAGTTTTCAATCTAGTCTGAACATGGCTCCTTTTGAACTCCTTTATGGACGACGATGTCGAACACCACTAAACTGGTCTGAAACCGGTGAAAGACAATTCTTTGGACCGGATATGATCAAGGAAGCAGAAGAGCAAGTTCGCATTGTTCGTGATCAATTGAAAGCAGCTCAGTCTCGTCAGAAAAGCTACTATGATCGTCATCATAGGCAAGAGAGCTACAATCTGGATGAGAAGGCTTACCTTCGGGTTACTCCTCAAAAGGGAACCCAACGTTTCGGTATCAAAGGCAAGTTGGCCCCACGTTACATCGGACCTTTCCGCATTATTGCTAAACGTGGAGAAGTTGCCTACCAACTTGAACTACCCCCGCACCTTTCCCGAGTACATGATGTATTCCATGTGTCCCAACTCAGGCGTTGCTTCAAGGACCCCATCCGCGAAGTCGACCATGAAACGCTTGATCTCCAAGATGACCTTTCTTATCGAGAATACCCCGTTCGTATTCTTGATTCAGCAGAGCGTGTCACTCGTCGTCAGAAGATTAGATTTCTGAAAGTGAAATGGTCACACCACTCTGAAAGAGAAGCTACGTGGGAAAGAGAAGACCGTCTCACTGTCGAGTACCCCACCTTCCTTCCGCAGACTTCTGAATCTCGGGACGAGATTCTTTTGAGTGGGGGCGAGTTGTCAGAACCCTCTGTTAGGTATGTGCTAGGGTTAGCTAGTGCCTTTGCTTCATGTTAAAATTTCAAAAGAAATCTTGAAAATCAAATTCAAAATCAAAATGGGAGAAGGAACACCCCCCCCCCAGATGAATTAATTCAAAAGGCCAGATAAAAATCTTTTCCAAAAATTCATGTTAGATTTTTGAAAAGTCTTATAAATGAGTGTGATCACATATCAAGTGATGTGGGACCCACCCCATGCTCATAGATTTTTCAAATATTCAAACAGTACCTTGGAATTAAAGAAATACCCTTTTTTGATTTAAAATTCAAATCATTTGAATTTTAAAAATGTTGAAAGTTTATGAGTGGCTAGTTTATATTATTATGAGGCCACATAAAAGTTTTCAGCATTTAATAAAATGATTTGGTATTTTTTACCAAAGTCAAAACAAATATACAGAAAAACAGAAAGGAAAGATTAAACAGAAAAAGGAAAAGGCTTACCTGTCGCCCAGGCAAAGTCGGCCCACCCCAGCCCAGCCGGCCCAAAGGAGCACGGGGGTCTTCTTCCCCGTCCCGCGCCTCCAAGTTGCTCGGTGGAATGCCACCGAGCTAGCTGGGCACGCCACGTCGTCGTCGACGAGCTTCCAGGCCGCCCCGTGCCTCTTCTCGCGTCCTGGAGACGTCTCGCAGCCGCCATGTCCATTCCCCCCCCCTCCTCGAGCTCCCTCCTCTCCTCTCTCGCCCGTTTCGTCGTCGCCCGAGAAGCCCGCCGGAGCACCGTCGAGCCCCCGCGTAGCCATCGACGCCGAGAAGCCCTCGGAGCTTGTCCATCGTCTTCACCGTAGTCGTCTTCGTCTTCGAGCAGAGTAGGAGGAGCTGAAGCCCCCTGGAACTGCTGAATCGCATCGTCGTCTTCGTCTACGGCCGCCGCACGACTTCGTCAATTCCGCCGTCGTTGAGCCACCCCAGCCCTCGCCACCACCTCTGCTGAGTTCCTGGTGAGCTCCCGGCCGGAACCCCTCTCTTCTTCCCCTGGATTACTCCCTCTAGCCTGATCCGCCATGGAAGCCGAGCACGGTTGCCGCCGAGGTTGACCATGCGCTCGCTCCCGTGCGCTTCCGTCCTCGCCAGTGCGTCCGTAGTACTCCTGGAGTCCCCAGCAACCCAACGCGACCATGCCTGCTTCTCCCCGTGGCCGTTTTGCAAGTTCTACTCCAAGCCGTGGCTCCGGCCGCCGCCAGGGTCGAAGCAGTCGACGAACGTGACCTCCCCGGCGACGTGCAAATGGTGCTTTCGAAGCGGCTCATCACAGGCTTTCGAACGGTGGTCTCAGCGCAGAGAATGGAGGCCAGGAAAAGAAGAACGTGCAGCGCCGCCGTGGTCCAGTCGCCGGCGTCAAGCCGCCGGCGAGTCAGCTCTAAACCCCCCCGGTTAATCACCAATTTAGTGACCCCTGGGTCACTGACCAGTGGGCCCAGTGGCTTAATTAAGCCACTGGATTAAGTTAACCCACGGGTTAAGTTAACCAGCCACTGATAGGGTGGCCCCACATGTCAGCCCCCCCCTGACGCCAGCTTGACGTCAGCCTGACGCAATAATGAATTTCCAGAGATTTTTGAATTAAAAATAAATCCAGAAATTCCAGAAAATACCCCAAACTTTGGAAATTCATAGTAAATTCATATTAACTCCAAATTGGACAAATAATATATGAAAAATGATCAGGAGAAAATTATCTTTCCAAATATGCAACTTTCAACTCTGTTTGAGTTGAATTTAAAATGGGACCAGTAGCATATGTCATTTGGTTTATTTGAATTTAATTCAAATTCAAATCAATTGATCTTGCAACTTGAACCATGGAATTATGATGTAATTCAACCATACATCAGAAGCACATCTTATACAAGTGAAGATGATTCAAAATGATCAAACCATGTCACTTGCAACTTGACTAGGTTGAATTCAAATGTGGAGTTTGAATTTGCATTTTAAATGCAATATATTCCACTTAAATGGAATTGCCTCACACATCAAAACTTATACTTCAAGCTTTAACATTCAATCATGTGCTTGAGCATTGCATTCATATTGATTGCTACTTCATGCTTTGTTTGTCGAGTAGAAGTGGAACCGGAGCAAGAGGTCACCCCCTTCGCTGAAGATCCAGAGCCGGAATCTCGTCAGCAAGGCAAGCAAACCCCCATTGATCATGTCGATAAAATCCCACTTCCCCTCTCATGTTTCGCTTATGCATTGTATAGGATGATCACCATGTTACGATTCTACTGCATAGATGAACCCATTCCTTTGCATGACCTATCTTTTGTCACAGTAGTAAGCAAACCATAATCCTAGCAAATGTAGGAGTTGAATGATATCATGTGGCCCCTGCAATGTTACTGCTTATTGCATGCTTAGTATGATACCATGTTGTTACTGTGATGTGAGTCGGGATGATAGTGATCATGTTGATGATGGTAGAAAAGTGTTGGTGAATCGACCCTAATACAAGGTGAACGATGAGAGGTTGTGTAGGAGTACACAGTGGGTTGCCTCGTTGAACACCGCCCTAGTACGAGTTCTTGTGTGGTGATCCAAGATGAAGATTATAACCACACATTGGGCTCACTGACCCCTCTCAACCTATTAACTCATCCCTTTCGATGTCCAGATGTCGCAGTAGTTCGGAGTTCTGGTAGGCTTGTGGCCTGGATGCTAAGTGAGAGAACGGCTCACCCGAGACCGGCTTATGCACCACGCACACATCGCTTGGGTCCACTTCGGTAAACCGGCCGGGTTCACGATAGTGGTAGCCAACCCAAGTAGGCGGCTTTCTTGGACTAGATAGGCTATGAGGTAACAGTTGTGGTGAGCATCCTCGCCGGCACCCCTTGAATGGTGTCGAGATCAAAGGCGGTAAATGATGGTCATGTGTGTGTAGCGGTACACCCTTGCAAGGTTAACAAAACTATTCGAATAGCCGCGTCCGCGGTTATGGACTGCTTGGAAAGCTTAGCTTGATTATTAGACAACTTGAACCGGATACTTCTAAAACACACCAAGATAAGTGTGAGTGTTATGGCGTGCTTCCTCGTGGGGAAGTCGAGGAAGACACCATAGTGGTGTATTGGTTGGTGAAAGTAGTGGACTCGTGTACGCTTCTTACCTCAAAGTCTGGTACTCGTAGTTCAGGATTAGCCAAGTCAAAGCTGGCATTTCTGCAAGTGAACCCCACCTCCCTTTACCTTGACACATATGCATGAGTAGTATAGCTCCTATGTAAGTCTTGCTGAGTACGACTTTGTACTCACGTTTGCTTAATCTATGTTTTAGATGACGCCACTGACCCCGAAGGTGGCTTCTTCATCGAGCTGGACGACTGAAGTTAAGCTAGTATAGTCCCAGTCAGCAGACTGGTTCCCTCGTGGAGGGCTTTGTGTTTAAATAAGGCTTCTTAAGCCATTTGTTAAACTTGTCTGTACTCAGACATAATTTGCTTCCGCCTGTGTTGTAATGTTGGATCACATGTATGTGATCTCTGTTTGTACTCTATAAGAGTTATAAATAAAATGTACATTTTGTAGAGAATTGCAATGGTACCTGCTGTTCATACAAGGCATGTGTGCTGCGTGTATGTTTATAACATGCTTGTCTTTGTATGGGTTTTCGAGACCTTAGTTGTGATCTGGCTGGCGGTCTTTCATACACCAAGTGGCCCTTAGATGTGCGCAGCTTGGGGCATCGCGATGCGATTGCTCGAGACTCCGTCTCGTGCACACTTTGTGGTATGATCGATCCCGCCCTAGACCTCGACTAAGTGATCGGGCTGGAGTAAGTCTATGTAAGAGTTTTGAGATAGTCGGTAGTATGGTTGAGGCGACTTGTCTTTGAATATGGGAGTTCACCACCCATATCATTTGACTTGTGTGCGGACGATGAGGACCCATCTCAGTTGATCATCTGGCCTGGATGGGATGCCCCTCACGTACGATGCTTTCCGAGAATGTTCAGTGCTTGGCCTTGTCTGCTTAGACAAGTGGGTGCGGTTCTCGGCTCTCCATATGACTATGTCTTAACTGTACTTGCATACGCTAACCCCGGGTCCCGACAGCATGCAAGAAGTGGGAGATGGGTTTAGAGCAAAAACATACTATTTATTTTAGTTGAGAACTCAATCTACTAAAGTTTCACACTTGGTCTCCTTTGGAATCTTATCTTGACTCGTCCCCAGACCACTAGCCAGGTACAAGTCAAACTGATCCACTCCCTTTCAACTTTTTGAGCACTCATGCAATGGATGACCGTAAGAAATAAAGTTGACACTTAGGATGGAAAAGAGAAAAATGATGGGGAAGGAAGACAAAAAGGTGTGAAAGGCTCACATCAATGAGGACAATCATAGGCGAGAGAAAGCAAAATGATAGATATGATGTGAGGAGTAGGGATTTCCATGCAACGGATGCACATATGAGCTATGGAAAGCTCTCCAAAGGAACTAGTGGGGGTACATCCAACATGCTTTCTCAAGAAGACCTAGAGCTCATTTGAGGAGGCTCATCACTGGAATATACAAGCCAAGTTCTATAGTGTAAGGATCCCTGATACGTCTCAAACGTATCGATAATTTCTGCTCGTTCCATGCATGTTTTGTGTGATATTGATATGATCTAGATACAATTTCATACACCTTTGATCATATTTGGACTAACCTACTAACTCAGTGCACCCCAGTGCCAGTTCTGTTTTCTGCTGTTTTTCTATTTCAGTTTTTCCCCATATAAAAAATGCTCCAAAAATCCGGGAAAAATCACATAAAAATCAGCGTGTCGGAAGACTCCAGAAGCCCGAAGGAGGGCCAGGGGGCCACCACCAGGCACCCAGGCGGCCACCTGGCGCGGCCAGGGGCTTGGCCACGTCAGGGGGGAGCCTGGGCCCCTGGTGGCCCCCCTGGCTGCACCCCTTTGCCTATTTATTCTCCGTCACGGGGAAACTCCGAAGACAGAACCCTATTTCGCAAATTCTCCTCTGTTCCGCCGCCGCACTTCCAAGATCGGGAGCACCGTCAGGACCCTTCCCGGCACCCTGCCGGAGGGAGGATCGACCTCCGAGAGCTTCTCCTCCACCATGGACACTTCCCGGATGTGCCGTGAGTAGTCTACCTTGGACCATGGTTCCGTGATCAGGAGTTATGTGATGTTCTCCTCCCCTCTTTGTTCTTCATGGTTTAGACCTGGTGAGCTGCCCTACATGATCGAGGCACATATGTAATTCTTTCTTCTTTTGCTATCCTGAGTTTGATGGGATCTGATGGATTATGAGATTATGTTCAGATTGTGATAGAGTAATATAATTGGTTCTTATCTTTTGTATTTTTGTTCCGAAGTAATTCTTGCATGTTCTCCGTTGCTATTACTTGCTTTGGCCAAGTGGTAGGTAGTGACTCCAAGAGGGAACGTTATGCTCGATTGTGGGTACATGCCCCCTGATGACACGCTTGAGTGACAGAAACATGAATCTAGGGGATGTGTTGTGGACACAAGGGGGAAAACAACGGTGCTTGTAACATGTCTGACTTCTTTGAAACCAATGTCTAACTTCTTTGAAACCAGAACTTATTGGCATGGAGGATTCACTGAGGTTCAACAAAAGTGGTACAAGGAACACCGCTTGTCTCAAAAGGGGATACACTTATGGAAACAAATACATCAGTTGTATGAGTATGCTAGAAACTTGTGCTCAATATATAATATATCTTTCTGCAGGGATGAATCTTGTTGCTTTATGAGGCATAAACACCTTGCTTTCCAATGTGAGTACAATGATGATGAAACCTTAGCTTCTTATGCTAAGAGAAACTATGATTTTTATGATGTAGAGGAAATAGAAGAATTTGTTGCTTATAAGGGTGCCTATGAAATTACTTCTCTTCTTAAAAATATTGATGATGCCCCTTACAAATCTGAGTCTTGTTATACTTAACTATTGTTTGTAAAATTACGATGCAAATTATTATATTACTGATCATCTTGAGAGAATCTCTCCTCCAAAGGAAGAGACTAATGTTTTGCAGGACTCTATGGGAGAAGAAATTACTGAACCTGAAAGCTCCTTGGATGAAAAAGAGGAGGAGAGTGACGAACAAGAGGAGGAAGAATGGAGACATCCATGTCTACCTTCTAATGAGAGTAACTCTTTAACTCTTACCTTATATGAGTGTTATGATCCTATGGATTCTTTTGAAATATCCCTTTTTGATGAAGTTGATGCCTTCTATGCTTATGGTCGTGATGCCACTATGGATGATGCTTACGGAGATGAACTTGCTATAGTTCCTCATATTAAGCATGAAATTTTTGCTATTGCACCCACACTTGATTGTCCTATTATCCTTTTGAAATATCCAACTCGTATTCCGGAGAACCGTGTTGAAAACTATGCACGTATGCTTCCAGGCCATGAACAATATGATTTATGTGATAGTTATATTCTTGATGTTGTTCATGATGCTACTGAAAATTACTTTGAGAGAGGAAATTTTGGTTGTAGAAACTTCCATGTTACAAAAACACCTCTCTTTTTGTTGGAAGTTTTTAAGTTGTTCCTGTTCCACCTTCCTATGCATGTCACTTTGTGCTTCTTCGATTTATTTTCTTACAAGATTCCTATGCATAGGAAGTGGTTTAGGCTTAAATATGTTTCATATTTTCTTCTTGATGCTCTCTTTTGCTTCAAAATTCTTATTCTTGTAAGAGCATCTTCTATAATCCTTATGCCTAGCTTAAAGGCGTAAAAGAAAGCGCTTGTTGGGAGGCAACCCAATATGTTTTTACTTCTGTTTTTAGTGGTCTTGATGATTTTTACTACTGTAGCAACATCATTTAACTTATAAAGATTGCTAGCCCAGGGAGCTCCACAGCCAGCTGATACGTCCCAAACGTATCTATAATTTCTGCTTGCTCGATGCATGTTTTGTGTGACTTTGCCATGTTTTGCTTGAACTTTCATACACTTTTGAACCTATTTGGACTAACCTATTAACTCAGTGCACCCAGTTGCCAGTTTCTGTTTTCTGCTGTTTTTGTATTTCAGGTTTTCCGTCCATTAAAAGTGCTCCAAAAATTCCGGGAAAAATATATAAAAAATCAGCGCAACAGAAGCTTCCGGAATCACCAAGAGAGGGAAGGGGGGCCACCACCAGGCAGCCAGGAGGGCAGGTGGCGCGGCCCCACCCTGGGCCGCGCCAGGGACCCTCCTGACTGCCTCGTGGGTCCCCTCGATGCCCCCTTCACCTATATTTACCCCTCGGGGTGGAAACCCCTAATATCGATTCTCGCAAACTTCCCTCTGTACCGCCGCCGCCGTTTCAAGATCGGAGCTGCCTGGAGAAGCTGCCCCGGCACCCTGCCGGAAGGAGGAACCCCCCTCTGGGAGACCATCCATAGCCATGGATGCCTCCCGGATGTGCCGTGAGTAGTCCCCCTTGGACCATGGGTCCATGACCAGTAGCTATGTGATGAATCTCTCCCCTTTTTGTGCTTCCATTTTCGACCCCTCGTGAGCTGCCTCACATGATCGAGGCATCTATGTAATTTCTGTTGTTGCTATGCTGAGTTTGTTGGGATCTGATGGATTATGAGACTATGTTCAGATTGTGATGAGTAATATATTTGGTTCTTCTCTTTTATATTTTGTTCTTGAGTAAATTCTTGCATGTTCTCCGTTGCGGTATTTGCTTTGGCCAAGTATTTTATTTGCAACTCCAAGAGAGAGCGTTATGCTCGATTGTGGGTTCAGCCCCTTGATGTCTAGCTTGAGTGACAGAAACATGAGACTAGGGGATGTGCTGTTGCCACCAGGGATAAAACAACAGTGCTTGTACCTGCGGGTGCAAGGATTGTTTAGTTTACGCAAAGTTCTTTTAATGCAGTTGTCTGTTGCTTTGATTTTACACTTTGGGTGGGATTCGCAACTTAATACCAGCGAGATGTTCTGGATAGATATCTCAAGGTGGATGATTCGTAGTAGATGCAGATGGATTTCGGTCTACTTACCTTGGCGTACTGCCCATTGCTTTTGAGCCCTTCCTTTCTTTGCAGCATAGTTAGCATTGTGGTGCCTTCATAATCCTGTCAATTGCCCAACTGTGATTTTTTTACCTCGCTAGCATTTTTATCGTCTTTTGGGAGAGAGACATCACTAGTGAAAATCACGGTACCCCGGTCCATCTTCACATTATTGTTCACACCCTCAATTTACTTTCATCTTTTACTTTCCTTTGCACCTTTTATCTCTTGCGTTGATCCTTTGTAAACGACAAGGTCGGAGGAATTGACAACTCCTCTGTACTCGTTGGGAGCAAAGTTATTTGTTGCTGTGTGCAGGTCCACGACAACACCCTAGTCAGGAAGCAATTTCTGGCGACATTGCCACCTACTTCTATCTCCTGAGTCCTACTGGTTCGATAACCTTGGTATCTTCACCGAGGGAAACTTGCTGCTGCACTGCATCTCAAACCTTCCACTTGGGGAAACCAACGAGGGGCGAGAAGCCATCAAGCAAATTTCTGGCGCCGTTGCCGGGGACTCAAGTCTACAAGATAGGGGAGTTGCACACTATCTTTTACCTTTGCTTTTTAGTCTTGTTAGTTTACCTTTCAGTTTTTACTTTTGTGTCCTTAATAAAAAATACCAAAAATACCTGCTGCTACTATGGGTTCCAATGAAAACACTAAGTTGTGTGACTTCACTAGTCACAACAACAGTGACTTTATCTGCACTCCTATTGCTCCACCTGCCACTTCAGCACCTTCTTATGAGATTAAACCTGCTCTGCTTAACCTTGTTATGAAAGATCAATTCTCAGGAGCAGGAGAAGATGCTGCCTTGCACCTAAACAACTTTATCGAGCTCTGCGACATGCAGAAGTACAAGGAAGTGGATGGAGACATCGTCAAGCTGAAGCTTTTTTCCTTTCTCTTTGAGAGGAAGAGCCAAGGAGTGGCTACAATCTTTGCCCAAGAACAGTATCGATTCTTGGAGCAAATGCAAAGATGCTTTTATAGGGAAGTACTATCCCCCTGCTAAAATTATTCAATTGCGGAGTAATATTATGAATTTCAGGCAATTGGATAATGAACATGTTGCCCAGGCTTGGGAACGTATGAAGACGCTTGTCAAGAACTGCCCCACACATGGACTGACTACCTGGATGGTTATCCAGACTTTTTATGCAGGCTTGAACTTCACCTCGCGGAACCTGTTAGATTCGGCCGCGGGAGGAACTTTTATGTCAACCACGCTTGGTGCTGCCACAAAGCTACTAGATGAGATGATGATGAACTACTTGCAATGGCACACCGAGAGATCTCCAACCGGTAAGAAGGTAAACTCTGTCGAGGAGATCTCCTCTTTAAATGAAAAGGTTGACCTTATCATGTCTCTACTTACCAAGCAACCTTCTATTGATCCTCAAGATGTTCCTTTAAATTCTTTGGTTGCTCAAGAGCAAGTAGATGTCAATTTTGTCTCTAGAAACAACTTCAACAATAATGCTTATAGGAGTAACTTTGGTAGCAACAATCCTAGGCCTTTCCCATCCAACAACTATGGGAACAACACTTATCCTACCACCAGAAACTCCACTTCAGAGCTAGAGACCTTGCTCAAAGACTTTATCACTACCCAGAAAGCCTTCAACAAGAGTGTGGAAGAGAAATTAGATAAATTAGATATCCTCTCTTCGAAGGTAGACAACATAGCCCATGATGTAGAGATGCTAAAGATTAGAACCTCTCCCCCCGAGGAGAGGAAGACCACTCCTATGAATGCTATCCAAGTCCAAATTAATGAAAGCATTAGGATGTTGGGAAAACTAAAAGAGAGATGGGGTAGAGAAAAGGAGGAAGAAGAGAGAATTAAGAGCCTTCCTACCTACCACACAGTAGCCACTATCCAAGTAGTTGAGGATGTCCAAACTGCTAGCACCCATCACACCCCTAGTCCCACTGGACCTATCAATGGTGATGCTACCACCTCAACCTTAGAAGAGGAAACCTCTATGAACATAGAGGCTTTCAAACAAGTGAGCTTAAATGATATCACTACTTCCTTGGTAGATAGTAGTGACTTAGACTTTGACAACTGCACTTTACCAGAAGTTATTGGTTTCCTACACAAGATGTCTAGAGACCCCCACACTAGCACACTCAATCTTGCCTTCACAGAGCATATCACCAATGCTCTAATCAAAGTTAGGGAGGAGAAGCTTAGACTAGAAGCCTCCATACCGAGGAAGCTAGAAGATGGTTGGGATCCTATGATAAAAATTAAATTGAATACCTTCTCTTGTTATACTCTTTGTGATGTTGGAGCAAGTACCTCTGTTATGCCCAAAAGAATGTATGATATGCTTGAATTGAACCCTTTTGATCCTTGTTCTTTTGGTGTTCGTCTTGTTGATTCTTCCGTAAAGAAACCTTTGGGGAAGATCGATGATGTTCTTATCATTGTCAATGACAATTATGTTCCCGTTGATTTCACTATTATGGACATTGAGTGTGAGCCCTCTTGTCCAATTATTTTGGGACGTCCTTTTATTCGCACAGTTGGTGCTATCATTGACATGAAAGAGGGAACTATCAAATTCCAATCCCCTCTCAAGAAAGGGATGGAACATTTCCCTAGTAAAAAGATTAAGTTACCTTTTGAGTCCGTCACACGCGCTAGTTATTCTCTTGAAAAGACTTGATCTTCTCCTTTAAGCCTAGCAATGGCTCTAAAGAAGCGCTTTCGGGAGGCAGCCCGCAACGAATTTAGGTTTTTATTTTTTCTTTTGTTATGTTTTTAGTGGTCTTGATGATTGTTACTACTGTAGAAACATCATTGTATCTTTACTTTTCAAGCTTTGTGCCAAGTTTAGCCTCAGATTGCAAGAAAGGTCAAAAGTTGGTTCTTTCTGTCCAGAAACAGATTCTGTCTGCTTGACGAAAAAAATTCTCAATAAATCACCAGCTCATCTTTTTGATCTGATTTTTTTGACAGCATGCTCCATACAATTACCTTTGAGGCGTCTGTTCAAAGTTTTTTGATTTGAGTTGCAGAAGTACCTCGAAAAAATTCTCCTTTCTCTGCTGTTCTGTTTTTCTCAGCTTCTGCCCCGGTTTTTATTTTCGCAGTTTTGCAATCCTTAAGCTTGCTTTTTCTTTGCAAACTTTTTTGGGCAGGCAAGAGAAACCGTAGATCTTCCTGGAAATCTTTATTTTCAGTAGAGGAAAATTATTTTATTAGGTTACTAACCTCTCTAATCAGCCTACAATGAGTTATGTATGAAGGGAGTTTTCAAGTGCGTGATGGAAGGTGATGAAAGAAGATTCAGGAGTGTCAAACTCTCAAGCTTGGGGATGCCCATGTGCACCCCCAATAAATATTCAAGAAGACTCAAGCGTCTAAGCTTGGGGATGCCCCCGATGCATCCCCTTCTTCATCAACAATCATCAGTTTGTCCCTCGTTGCACTATATTTTTATCACTTCATGCGTTATGTGCTTTGCTTGGAGCGTCTCGCTCTTTACTTTTCTAGGTTTGTTTTGCTTTCTTTGATGTAGTAACAAGTTAGACCCCAACTTAATCTTTTGTGTGGGAGAGATTCACGCTCCGCTTGAACTAGAACTCCTCATAGGATTTGCATGCCTATTCTTTTAGCTGTGAGCTGTTCTTTTTCTTTTCTTAGCTGTTGTTCTGTTTAGTTGTAGTGCTTTAGTTTTTCTAGATCTTTTCTTTTGTCTTAGGTTGAACTTTCTATAGGTTGCATGTTTTATCTTGTTAGAGAGTTTGCCTGTTGCACTGAGTTCTGTGTTTTGACTGAAAGTAGGTAGTTAAAGTTGTTGTTCTCTTTGTAGTAGTAACTTGCAATAGTTTTGAGGTATTGACTAGAGTAATGTTTGAACTTATGGTGTCAAGAGCTCTTGCCTATTAGTGATAGATGTCGTATTTTGGGCAATCCGTGTATTTTTCGAAAACCAAAAAACCCCTGTTGAGAACTCTAGCTACTAGATGGATCACTAACCTCTGAAGGGTTCGAATATTAGAGTACACTCACGTACCATGAGTCGAGGATGCGCAAGGATAACCAAACCCCCATACACTCCTCCTCGGGGTACCTGTCTCTTTGTGAACCTCCTAATTAGATTGAGAGTTACCGATAATAAGTGCATGAGTTCTTCGGACTAATGTGAGTATTCGAAAGTTGACACTTCTACCCACCTATACTTTTTCTAGCCTCTTCGGTACCGTGCATTGCCCTTTCTCACCTCGAGAGTTGGCGCATACTTCGCCGGTGCATCCAAACCCTTGGCATGATACGCTCTGTCATCATAAGCCTCCTTATATATTTCCTCAAAACAGCCACCATACCTATCTACAAGGCATTTCCATAGCCTTTCCAAGATACATTGCCATGCAACATCCACCTTCCTCATGACTTGATCTTCATGTCATACATGCTACTTGCTTGATCGATGAGCCGCATGCTAGTTGGGCCTTGCCCTAATCATTGCTACATGACGCGCTAGTTGTGACACCCTGGATTTTGGAACTTTTTTTTCCAAAAACTTTTCGGATTTATTTCTTGATTTGCGATTGGATTTGATTTTGATCACCTCGTTGGACTTGAAACTTGAGCATATTTTCTTTCCATGCTCAAGTGACCCTTGATCTCAACCCTTTACGATGTCATTCCATGGATCCACCTCATCCAAGCCACCATTTTATTCAAGCCATATATTCCTTTTTCCAATAAAAGGGATATTCCTATTATTTGAGGTTTGTGAAGAAACCCCTATTTATATTGCTCTATAAATCCCCAAATAATTCCCACATGTCATTGACATCATATCTTGACAAATTCTCCAAAAACATTTCATAGCCCAAGTGGATTTTTCCTCTAGAAAAATTCATTTGTCTGTGGGGGCAGATTGGAGCTTTGTGAAGGGAGTGCCATTTCTATTGATCCATTGCTGGTGAAACTTTTTGTGCCATCTCATATGATCATATCATTGATCTCCATAAAATTCCACCACCATTTGCTTAGCCAAACTCCCACAATAAATTCCCAAAGTTTGGTTGCAGCAAGGGGGCATTGTGAAGCAAGTGCATGATAGGGGATCCCATTTGCCTTGAAACTTTTTGAGCATGATCCTACCACCAAATTACTCCACCAAACCAGATTTGAGAAAAATCCAATGACCCATGTGTGTGCACCATCATGTTTAAGTTTCTGACCAGTGGGCCACATTGTGAAGCAAGTGCTATCTATGTGTGTCCAATGGCTATTAAATTTTATACACATGTGCACCATGCGAAAAAACCAAACTACACAAATTTTCAGCCAAATCAAACAATCCACTGAGATGCTAGCCTCACCAATGCAGTCTGACCCATTTGGTGCTTTACAAAGGAAGTACGAAAACTATTGCTCCAAATGATGTGAAACTTGGCATACATACTCATCCTAGTGTATGATTGAGCTATGCAAGATATCATGCCTAGGGGAGCTATGTACAAGCCTCAACCCAGCACAAGCACCTTCTGTAGCATTGTGCCACTTACAAAGCAAGTACCATGTACATTGATCCTTTTGAGCCCAAACTTTCCAGAAGTATAGTCCTTCCTATCCTAAAGCCAAAAGACAGCCTGGCTCCACCACAAACCCCACCATGTGAGCTTTGCTTCTGCTCAAAGTTTGCTGCATCCAACTTCAGGATGAGATAGATATCACCAAAGTGAATCTATTGCCAATCCAGCTGTACCACAGTGATCAGCGTGCGAAGGACTCCATGATAGACATACTTGGCCACGAATAAACTTATCCATATTTTGGTGGCCACGCTCCTGGACGCACATGGCGTGCTCTGGTCGCGCTCCGCGCGTGCCCGTCATGTCCACCTCGTGCTACAGAGCGCGTCCATCGTTTTCTTCGTGTCTAGCAGCGCCGCACGGCTTTGCTCAGCTCGCGTGCGCCACACCCCCCCTCTGGAACCCTCTCGAGCTCGCCAGCTAGCCCACGCCCCGGCCGCTCGCCATTGTCGCGGCCCAGAGCTCGCATCTCCTCTTCACCTATATAAGGGCTTGCCCCCGAGCCCCCCATGGCATCCAGTAGCCTCCCACTCTCTCCTAGCACCTCTCCCCCTGCCAATTTGCTCGCCGGAGGCCGCATTGCCCGCCACGGCCGCCGTGGCCGCCGCTGGCCTTGTCTTCAATTCGGGCAGCCAGAGTCCCCCTATCCTCCTAGCCTCCCTCCACTGGACCCCAAGACCCCCTCCTCCTAGCCGCACCTCACCGTAGCCCTCTCCCCGCGGCCTCACCGGCCCGAGCCGCGCAGCCACCGCAGCCCAGCCGGGGCCCGCTGCGCTGCCGGCCTGCAGCTATCGGTGGAGGCGCCTCAGCCGCCCCGCCTGACCACACTGCCGCCGGCGGACTCGCCGCGGCCCCCTTCCCTCCCCTGTTTCCAGTTCGGCGCGAGGGGAAGAAGAGGGAGAACAGAGGAGGAGGAGACTGACGTGCGGGCCCTGTTCGTCAGCAGCCCCGAGCCCGCTTTCCACTTCGGAAGGCGCATTCGCTTCTTCCTCAGCCGGAATACGTTTTTCCCTCGGGGAAGCGTATTTGCCCCTCCTGTAGCCCGAAGTACGCTTTCTTTAGCAGAAAGCGTATTTTCCATCTGCTTCGGCCCAAAGTGCGCTTACACTGTTCTGAAAGCGTATTTCCACCTAAATCAGCCCCCCGATACCGTCTCACCGATATCTTCGCAACCGTAAGTCCAAACGCGGTGATTCTTTTTGCGTTGTTTTCGTATCGAGCCCCTCTTCAGTTTGGCATAGGTTTCATGCCATGTTTTTGTGATGTTATTTTCTGGTCAAACAAAATACGGCGTTTGACCTTTTTCCCGTTGCTTTTTATAAAATATTTTGCAGGGTTTTTCTTGTGTTGAAGATCCGGGAGTATTTCACACTCCTCTGGTGAAAGGCAAGCCACAATACCCTTTGCACCTTTGCAAAGCTTTGACGTGCTCTAAAAATTGCTTTACCATGATGTGCTTATATCGTTGACCGTGATCATGTTGCCATGCCATGATTGATGTTATACTGCCATGCTATCTTTGAATATGCTATTGCGATGCAATGTTTTGCCATGTTACATCCATGCTATGTTTTAATCATGTCATTGCCATGTTATACTCTGCACCATCTAACCACAACAACACCATGCTTAAGTTGATCATGTTATATCTATGCTAGTTCATGCTATGCCTAAGTTATGCTTAACTTCATTCATAAAGTAGCCATGTTAAATAGCTTAATCCGTGTAACACGGATAAGTTCACCAACTAAAAATGGGTTTGATCATATCTGAAACTGTCATGTTAATATGTTATGCATTGCTATGGTTTGATACTCATGTTGCACCTGATGCTTGTGTTCACTGTTGGAGAAATGCTTCGTGACAAGTTGATCAGGTGCCACCGAACTGGACTTATCTGTGCAGCCACATTTGCTTGTATGGGAGGGCCTTGATTCGGTCTGCTGGTGGGTTCTCTTATTCGTATCGCCATTTAGGGGAGGTTATGCACGCACGCTACCCTAGCCCGGTAGGTAGTGATAACCTTGACAACCAGTGTTGTTATGAGCTCAGTCCCCGTTGGGACTATTTTTGCCACAAGGTGGCCGAATGGTTCTGGTGGTAACGTGGACACCGAACCACAGGGCTACCCAAGACGGAATGTCAGTGATGCGGTAAGAGGAACACTCGGTAGTATCGGTCTCGTTGGAGATGTCCTAGTCCACTCCTACGGTGCGAGTTCCAAGGATCATGTGGGACAAGTACCGGGGTGCTGGATGGAGGAGGAACTCCATAGTGTGGGTAACATGCACAAACTCTGCAGAGTCAAAATCTATTCGAATAGCCGCGTCCTCGGTCATTGGACATAGTTCGTACTAGGTCACACCATATGATCAACTTGAGTACGGGGGTAAGTTTGTGGTAAGTGGATGGTTATGCGATAAGTGGATTGGTTGGGTGGTAACGAAGGACACCTAGCCCGTTGAATGGTCGTGCGATGACATGTTTGGTCATGCGACGACCCGTGGAAGTGATTGGTCATGAAGTGACCCATTGCTTGAGTATGTAAGGACTCCGAGGTAAGCCACGTGATCGTGCGACGATCATGTGGGATCCATTGTGTGTGCATTAGTCTTAATTCTGATATATGCTCAATGAATATCTGTTTGAATGATATTGTTGCTCACCTGTTTAATTCACTAATATACCTTAACCTGTTGGCATGTTATTGTTTTGCCTTGTTGCAAAGTTGTTGTGAGCTTGCAAGTACATTCAATGTACTGACCTGGCGTGTTATGCCAGATTTGCAGGCCGTGCTTTGGATGCGTAGGACGACGTTCCCGGTGTTTGCGAGCTAGGAGGTGTCCCAGCCAGTGTCCCTGTGGATTGGAGTTCGTCATCGCCGTTATTATTCCGCTGCCGTCGATATTCCGCTGCTAGAGTTATGCTGCTGCTTGGTGTAGAGCTGAGGCTAGCCTGAGGAGCAAGTTGTGTCTCCGCTAGCATTGTAATAGACCTCGTGTACCCCTATCTTCGGTAATAGAAAGCTGTTCAGTTCAATATCAATCAGTGCCGTGCTCCAGAAGACTTGATCTCTGGGCTGGTGCACGGGGCATTCCGGTCCTCTGAGCCGGGGTGCCACAACGGTTGTTATCAGAGCAGGACTGGCTGTAGGACCCGCTAGCCCGCGCGAACGTTTGAAGGACGTTAGATTGACGTTAGAGCTAGTGTATAGCTTGCTTGTGTGATGCTATTGCCTGCTGCATTTGTTTGCTGCATATAGACGCTTATTTTTCGCTAATGATCTAATCTGACGAGTGTAGATGGCGGAATACCCGGTGGGCTACACAGGATCCTCGGCCGCAACCAACTTTGACTATCTCCTTGCAGACGTTTGGTGGACTCTCTACCCCGGTGGAGAGCTTCCAAGGTACCAAGTTTCCCAGACGTCGATCGGAGGGCCGCTGCTTGAGTACCACGCCAACGTCTACCTGACCGCCACTATCCCCATCGGTGTGCGCTCCTACAACTTCCAGGGTGGACCCGCTTCTACCCCGGATCGTGCCATTCAGCTTGCCGCGATGGCGGGCCTCTTAGGCCTACGCCACCAGGAGAGTGCGATGCATCAGAATCACGCCTTCCATTTCTACCCCACCTTGGGAGCGACTCCGCAGCAAGTAAGGTTTCCTCGCCCTTTGGCGGAAGCCGATACAGCGGTGATCACCATGTCCCGCTACATGATCTCCCAGTACGCCCTCATCGTCAAGCTTGTCCGTGATGCAAGGGATGCAAGGAGAGCTCTTGCCGCAGCCTTATCGTTGTCGACTTCTCCGCCCACTCCCGCCACCCCCGGCAACCCGCCGTCAGATTAGAACGCCTGAGATTCGCGTAGTTCGTGATGCATGATTAGTAGTGTTGCATGTTGCTTGTTGCGTGTTGATGTGTGTAATAATAAGTAGAGATCCCGCGTGTGATCTCAGTGCTTGTTTTGTGTTCCTGCTCTTGCTTAGTTCTCGTTGTTGGTTCATTGTTCCTCGGTAGTTACTAACTCTGTTTTGGCAGGTGTTAGATGACTTGGACGGACCCTTGCTTGTTGTTCTTCGATATTGGCACCACGTCTGGTTCCGAGCTGATGCATTTTCGGCCGTCCGGAGTGGATGCCGGTTTTACATTTCTCTTTTCAACAACCGACCCGTGTTCTGAGCTGCTTTTCGGCCGTCTCGGGTAGTTGTTGAGTTTCTTTTCGCAGTGGAGACCCTATGCTCTGAGTTGTTTTCTCGGCCGTATTAGGGGACCTCTGCATTCTTTTTATCTACATTGCCTCATGCTCTGAGCTGATTTCAGTCGGCCGTCGTGAGCAATGCTTGAGATATTCCAGTACATGTCCCAGATCTGAGTTGTAAAGACCGTTCTGGTGGCTACTGGGTTATTCGTTGTTTTCTTTGCAAGGAGTCCGGATAATCATCGACCACCGCTAAAGCTGATGAAGTAGCAAGTCATTTCTCGTTTGCTTTTGCCCCGTGGTTTTCTTCGTTGGTTCTTCGTTTGATTCTTTGGTGTCACTTTCCCCGCTCCAATGGAAAGTTGCTCATAACCCCGCATACCTCGAAGAACCAGTACAATACCGCAAAGCAGCATGAAGACACTAAGTCAAGGACCCATACCAGCTTGCAGCATGAGTGTTCAACCCCATATGAGTTCTGAATGAATGAACCAAGTCAGCATTTTTCTGGTGGATGTTACAGTCATGATCTATCAGTGGAAGACTGCAAAGAAATAAGGAAATCAACGAGACATGAATGACGCATACCCAGTCGCATCTCAAGCTTTTGCTCAAGTGTGAACCATGCGGCAACCATCAGGCCTGCATTTCATCTGTAACCAGAACAGCCTGAAGACTCAGACAATTAAAGGCCGCAATGATGCGAGAAATCAGCAAGTCAAACAGGACTTTTACCCAGTTGTGTGGAAAGCTTATGGCTCACGATTGGATGCTACCCAAGCCATCACTTGAATCAAGTTCGCATCAACCACGACAGCCGCAGAGATTCATGCAAAGATAAGCAAAGACTGTGACCCACGAGCATATGCACCCAAGGCAGGACAAACACCAGCTACAGTCTGATGCGATACAAATTATTTCGGTATATTCCGGAAGGTGGCCAAGACATATCATGAAGCCCAGATGATCGGAAGAATGTTTCCCCCTCACCAGCCAGAAGTCAAAAAAAAATTCAGGAACCGTGGTCAGTTTTATCCTCACATCAGTAAGGGAAAGCTTCAGACAGAAGGAACCTCAGCCTTCCATGACAAGGTACCCGGCATAGCCGACTTGTACAGTGCATCAGCCTTCCTCAGTACGCTACCGGGACATCTTCTCAGCCAAGACAGTTAGCCTTCCTCCACAAGCCACCGACAGAAGCTTGCAGTGCAAGACACTCGATCGTGCTCGGTACGCCACAGGGATGGACTCCAGCACAAGCCGCTCGGTCGTTTACAGTAGTTTGCCACAGAAACTTCCAGCAAAAGGAACCGGTATGTCCACAATGCAAGAGGCAAACTTCCGTGACAAGACAACCCATCTTCGTCAGTAAGCTATTAAGAAAGCTTCCAAGGCAAGGCACCCAGCCTCCTTCAGCAAGCTATCGCGGCAGCTTCCCGTGTACGACACCCTGCCTTCCTCGATACGCCGCCGGAGCAAGATTCCGGGGTACGGTACCCAACCTTCCCCCGCAAGCTACCCCAAGCTTCGTGGACAAGATACCAGTCTTCCTCGACGCGCCATCATACCGGCAACAGTATTGTCAGAAATCCAGCCATGCAAGGCCGCAAAAACTTCAGCATCGTCAGAACCCGCATATAGTGATGGGTATTCTTATCAAGTATGAAAGCTACGCCTGTGCGGATACCACCAGGCTTGTAATCAAGGAAGAATTATGCACAGGAATGACGGTGAAGAACCACAACTGTCGGGAAACAAGTCAGCAGAAGAGACGGATACACACCTCAGCTTGGAAGAAAAACTGACAAAGTCACCCTGAAGAAAGGAAGCAAGGAGCATTGAATCCTGCTCCCGTCATGAAGGTCAGCTCCTCACGACCGACAAGTCCCCGAGGCAGAATAATCTGGAGACCCCGTCGTTGCAACCAAAGTTATCAGGACGAAACAAGAGACAAAAGGGTGATGATAACCTGTCTATCTCAAAGATTGCGGCAGAACAATAAGCAGTTATACAACAAGGAAAGAACCCTGACTAAAGAAAAGCCAGCACAAGAAAGGTGATTGCCGCAGATGAAAGACCCAGGACAATCAGACACGGTAGGCATCAAATCTTACTGCAATCTAAGCAAGCGTGGCATTTCACAAGTTATCAGAGGTATGCAGCTCTCGAGCCCGACGGGTTAGACAGAATGAATCGCATGGACCTCAAGTCAGATTTTCCGCGATCAGTGGAAGTCATGTGGACCACCGTGGATATCTACCACAAAGAAAGCTCATTCACTATGGGCCAAGGACCGTGTACCGATCCAATTAGCCGAGCAGTCACTCAAGTTCAGGATCATCCGTCTTGCCGAGATACGCCAGCCTGCTTCATTAAAGGTCACCCGCTCAGCTCGGCATTTTAAATACAAGAACCGGATTAAGGCATATCAGGACCCATCTCCACCCGAAATGAGCAGTCAAGTCAGGTAAACCTCAGCGTGAGTAAATGTCCATAATTATGCTCCGAATCCTTGAGCACGGTGGACAGGCCAAAAGAATTAAGAGGCAACCCCACGTGACGTCAGTCAAGGTCCCAATAGTAAACATTCTGAGGTACCAACTACCGATGAAGGCCAAGCTCTTTTTCTCAAAGAGGCCAATGCAAATGATTCAAGACCGTTCCACGAGTAAAACCCGAGGTACCCTAAACACAGCATGGGTATCGTCAGCTTTCAGCCGATGACAAGAAAATCTCGTTATCATACAAGCCAGAAGATATGAGGATGGAAATCAGCAGGAAAGGATGAGGTATCAAGGAAGAACATTATGTCAGATCTACAGATCGGGTGAAGTAAACCCCCTCAGCAGATATATTGGATGCTACCCTGGGAACAGTATGCGGTTAAAAGGAAATCCGAGAAGCAGCAAGTTTGCGAAGGACGGTAAGTTTGCGATGGTTCCCTGAGCAACCAAATCCCGAGGACGAGATTTTTCTAAGGGGGTAGGTTGGTGACACCCTGGATTTTGGAACTTTCTTTTTCCAAAAACTTTTCGGATTTATTTCTGGATTTGCGATTGGATTTGATTTTGATCACCTCGTTGGACTTGAAACTTGAGCATATTTTCTTTCCATGCTCAAGTGACCCTTGATCTCAAGCCTTTCCGATGCCATTCCATGGATCCACCTCATCCAAGCCACCATTTTATTCAAGCCATATATTCCTTTTTCCAATAAAAGGGATATTCCTATTATTTGAGGTTTGTGAAGCAACCCCTATTTATATTGCTCCATAAATCGCCAAACAATTCCCACATATCATTGACATCATATATTGACAAATTCTACAAAAAAAGTTCATATCCCAAGTGGATTTTTCCTCTAGAAAAATTCATCTGTCTGTGGGGGCAGATTGGAGCTTTGTGAAGGGAGTGCCATTTCTCTTGATCCATTGCTAGTGAAACGTTTTGTGCCATCTCATATGATCATATCATTGATCTCCACCAAATTCCACCACCATTTGCTTAGCCAAACTCCCACAATAAATTCCCAAAGTTTGGGTGTACCAAGGGGGCATTGTGAAGCAAGTGCATGATAGGGCATCCCATCGGCCTTGAAACTTTTTGAGCATGATCCTACCACCAAATGACTCCACCAAACCAGATTTGAGCCAAATCCAATCACCCATGTGTGTGCACCATCATGTTTAAGTTTCTGACCAGTGGGCCACATTGTGAAGCAAGTGCTATCTATGTGTGTCCAATGGCTATGAAATTTTATACACATGTGCACCATGCTAAATAACCAAGCTAAACAAATTTTCAGTCAAATCAAACAATCCACTGAGATGCTAGCCTCACCAATGCATTCTGACCCATTTGGTGCTTTACAAAGGAAGTACCAAAACTATTGCTCCAAATGATGTGAAACTTGGCATACATACTCATCCTAGTGTATGATTGAGATATGAAAGATATCATGCCTAGGGGAGCTATGTACAAGCCTCAACCCATCACAAGCACCTTCTGCAACATTGTGCCACTTACAAAGCAAGTACCATGTACATTGATCCTTTTGAGACCAAATTTTCCAGAAGTATAGTCCTTCCTATCCTAAAGCCAAAAGACAGCCTGGCTCCACCTCAAACCCCACCATGTGAGCTTTGCTTCTGCTCAAAGTTTGCTGCATCCAACTTCAGGATGAGATAGAGATCACCACAGTGAATCTATTTCCAATCCAGCTGTACCACAGTGATCATCGTGCGAAGGACTCCATGATAGACATACTTGGCCACGAAGAAACTTATCCATATTTTGGTGGCCACGCTCTTGGACGCTCATGGCGTGCTCTGGCCGTGCTCCGCGCGTGCCCGTCATGTCCACCTCGTGCTACAGAGCGCGTCCGTCCTTTTCTTCGTTTCTAGCCGCGCCGCACGGCTTTGCTCAGCTCGCGTGCGCCACGACCCCCCCCCCCTCTGGAACCCTCTCGAGCTCGCCAGCTAGCCCACGCCCCGGCCGCTAGCCATTGTCGCGGCCCGGAGCTCGCATCTCCTCTTCCCCTATATAAGGGCTTGCCCCCGAGCCCCCCATGGCATCCAGTAGCCTCCCCACTCTCTCCTAGCACCTCTCCCCTGCCAATTTGGTCGCCAGAGGCCGCATTGCCTGCCACGGCCACCGTGGCCGCCGCTGGCCTTGTCTTCAATTCGGGCAGCCAGAGTCCCCCTCTCCTCCTAGCCTCCCTCCACTGGACCCCGAGACCCCCTCCTCCTAGCCGCACCTCGCCAGAGCCCTCTCCCCGCGGCCTCGCCGGCCCGAGCCGCGCTACCGCCGCAGCCGCCTCGCCCAGCCGGGGCCTGCTGCGCTGCCGGCCTACAGCTATCGACGGAGGCGCCTCAGCCGCCCCGCCTGACCACACTGCCGCCGGCGGACTTGCCCCCGCCCCCTTCCCTCGCCGGCGCCGCCGAGGGCGTGGCCCTCCCCTGTTTCCGGTTCGGCGCAAGGGGAAGAAAGGGAGAACAGAGGAGGAGGAGACTGACGTGCGGGCCCCGTTCGTCATCAGCCCCGAGCCCGCTTTCCACTTCGGAAGGCGCATTCGCTTCTTCCTCAGCCGGAATACGTTTTGCCCTTGGGGAAGCGCATTTGCCCCTCCAGTAGCCCGAAGTACGCTTTCCTCAGCAGAAAGCGTATTTTCCATCTGCTTCAGCCCAAAGTGCGCTTTCACTGTTCTGAAAGTGTATTTCCACCTAAATCAGCCCCCCGATATCGTCTCGTCGATATCTTCGCAACCGTAAGTCCAAACGCGGTGATTCTTTTTGCATTGTTTTCGTATCGAGCCCCTCTTCAGTTTGGCATAGGTTTCATGCCATGTTTTTGTGATGTTATTTTCTGGTCAAACAAAAGACGGCGTTTGACCTTTTTCCCGTTGCTTTTTATAAAATATTTTGAAGTGTTTTGCTTGTGTTGAAGATCCGGGAGTATTTCACACTCCTCTGGTGAAAGGCAAGCCACAATACCCTTTGCACCTTTGCAAAGCTTTGACGTGCTCTAAAAATTGCTTTACCATGATGTGCTTATATCGTTGACCGTGATCATGTTGCCATGCCATGATTGATGTTATACTGCCATGCTATCTTTGAATATGCTATTGCCATGCTATGTTTTGCCATGTTACATCCATGCTATGTTTTAATCATGTCATTGCCATGTTATACTCTGCACCATCTAACCACAACAACACCATGCTTAAGTTGATCATGTTATATCTATGCTAGTTCATGCTATGCCTGAGTTATGCTTAACTGCATTCATAAAGTTGCCATGTTAAATAGCTTAATCCGTGTAACACGGATAAGTTCACCAACTAAAAATGGGTTTGATCATATCTGAAACTGTCATGTTAATATGTTATGCATTGTTATGGTCTGATACTCATGTTGCACCTGATGCTTGTGTTCACTGTTGGAGAAATGCTTTGTGACAAGTTGATCAGGTGCCACCGAACCGGACTTATCCGTGCAGACACATTTGCTTGTATGGGAGGGCCTTGATTCGGTCTGCTGGTGGGTTCTCTTATTCGTATCGCCATTTAGGGGAGGTTATGCACGCACGCTACCCTAGCCCGGTAGGTAGTGATAACCTTGACAACCAGTGTTGTTATGAGCTCAGTCCCCGTTGGGACTATTTTTGCCACAAGGTGGCCGAGTGGTTCTGGTGGTAACGTGGACACCGAACCACAGGGCTACCCACGACGGAATGTCGGTGATGCAGTAAGAGGAACACTCGGTAGTATCGGTCTCGTTGGAGATGTCCTAGTCCACTCCTACGGTGCGAGTTCCAAGGATCCCGTGGGACAAGTACCGGGGTGCTGGATGGAGGAGGAACTCCATAGTGTGGGTAACATGCACAAACTCTGCAGAGTCAAAATCTATTCGAATAGCCGTGTCCTCGGTCATGGGACACAGTTCGTACTAGGTCACACCATATGATCAACTTGAGTACGGGGGTAAGTTTGTGGTAAGTGGATGGTTATGCGATAAGTGGATTGGTTGGGTGGTAACGGAGGACACCTAGCCCGTTGAATGGTCGTGCGATGACATGTTTGGTCATGCGACGACCCGTGGAAGTGATTGGTCATGAAGTGACCCGTTGCTTGAGTATGTAAGGACTCCGAGGTAAGCCACGTGATCGTGCGACGATCATGTGGGATCCATTGTGTGTGCATTAGTCTTAATTTTTATATATGCTCAATGAATATCTGTTTGAATGATATTGTTGCTCACCTGTTTAATTCACTAATATACCTTAACCTGTTGGCACGTTATTGTTTTGCCTTGTTGCATAGTTGTTGTGAGCTTGCAAGTACATTCAATGTACTGACCTGGCGTGTTATGCCAGATTTGCAGGCCGTGCTTTGGATGCGTAGGACGACGTTCCCGGTGTTTGCGAGCTAGGAGGTGTCCCAGCCAGTGTCCCTGTGGATTGGAGTTCGTCATCGCCGTTATTATTCCGCTGCCGTCGATATTCCGCTGCTAGAGTTATGCTGCTGCTTGGTGTAGAGCTGAGGCTAGCCTGAGGAGCAAGTTGTGTCTCCGCTAGCATTGTAATAGACCTCGTGTACCCCTATCTTCGGTAATAGAAAGCTGTTCAGTTCAATATCAATCAGTGCCGTGCTCCAGAAGACTTGATCTCTGGGCTGGTGCACGGGGCGTTCCGGTCCTCTGAGCCGGGGTGCCACAACGGTTGTTATCAGAGCAGGACTGGCTGTAGGACCCGCTAGCCCGCGCGAACGTTTGAAGGACGTTAGATTGACGTTAGAGCTAGTGTATAGCTTGCTTGTGTGATGCTATTGCCTGCTGCATTTGTTTGCTGCATATAGACGCTTATTTTTCGCTAACGATCTAATCTGACGAGTGTAGATGGCGGAATACCCGGTGGGCTACACAGGATCCTCGGCCGCAACCAACTTTGACTATCTCCTTGCAGACGTTTGGTGGACTCTCTACCCCGGTGGAGAGCTTCCAAGGTACCAAGTTTCCCAGACGTCGATCGGAGGGCCGCTGCTTGAGTACCACGCCAACGTCTACCTGACCGCCACTATCCCCATCGGTGTGCGCTCCTACAACTTCCAGGGTGGACCCGCTTCTACCCCGGATCGTGCCATTCAGCTTGCCGCGATGGCGGGCCTCTTAGGCCTACGCCACCAGGAGAGTGCGATGCATCAGAATCACGCCTTCCATTTCTACCCCACCTTGGGAGCGACTCCGCAGCAAGTAAGGTTTCCTCGCCCTTTGGCGGAAGCCGATGCAGCGGTGATCACCATGTCCCGCTACATGATCTCCCAGTACGCCCTCATCGTCGAGCTTGTCCGTGATGCAAGGGATGCAAGGAGAGCTCTTGCCGCAGCCTTATCGTTGTCGACTTCTCCGCGCCTCCCGCCACCCCCGGCAACCCGCCGTCAGATCAGAACGCCTGAGATTCGCGTAGTTCGTGAAGCATGATTAGTAGTGTTGCATGTTGCTTGTTGCAACTTAATACCAGCGAGATGTTCTGGATAGATATCTCAAGGTGGATGATTCGTAGTAGATGTAGTTGTATTTCGGTCGCCTTACTTTCTTTGCAACATAGTTAGCATTCCGGTGCCTTCATAATCCTGTCAATTGCCCAACTCTGATTTGTTTACCTCGCTAGCACTTTTATCGTATTTTGGGAGAGAGACATCACTAGTGAAAATCACGGGACCCCGGTACATCTTCACATTATTGTTCACACCCTGAATTTACTTTCAGCTTTTACTTTCCTTTGCACCTTTTATCTCTTGCGTTGATCCTTTGTAAACGACAAGGCCGGAGTAATTGACAACTCCTCTGTACTCGTTGGGAGCAAAGTTATTTTTTGCTGTGTGCAGGTCCACGACAACACCCTAGTCAGGAAGCAATTTCTGGCGACGTTGCCACCTACTTGTATCTTCTGAGTCCTACTGGTTCGATAACCTTGGTATCTTCACCGAGGAAAACTTGCTGCTGCACTGCATCTTAAACCTTCCAGTTGGGGTAACCAAAGAGGGGCGAGAATCCATCACCAGCCCACGCACGTTGGTTCCGTTTTTTGATCGCTGGGAACCGTTGGATTATGTCCCATCACAGTCGCGCGGTGAACAAAACCCTAGACCCAGCCCCCTCCTCTCTCTCGCCCCCGCGCCGCCTGCACCTCACCCTCCCGCGGGTCGCCTCTGCCCCCGAGCTCCTGCCTCGAGCGCCGCCAACGCCGGCCGACGAGCTGCGCCCCCGCGCCGGCCAGCCGCCGCGGCCCCAGGTCCCCACTCCTCCTCCCTCTCTCCCTGCTCTCCTCTTCCTCACTCACCTCTATCTCCCTCTCATGCAGGAGAAGCAGACCCGCGCCGTGGTCTCTCCCTGCTCTCCTCTTCCTCCCTCACCTATCTATCCCTCTTGGGCAGCATCAGCAGATCCACCCCGTGGAGCCGCCATGGCCGGAGAGCCTTAGCCCGAGCCGCCATGGCTGAGCTCGACCCGGAACACCTCGCCGGCGACCTCGCCTCGGCCCGGATCCGCGCTGCCCCCCGCCTCCTCCAGTTTCGCCCCGCGCTGGCCAGCTTTCGCCACCCCCAGGTCCCCTCTCCCTGCTCTCCTCTTCCTCCCAGCTCGGGCTCAACGCAAAATTAAGGGGATTTAACTTGGTGTATGGTGAAATGAAGATCTATAGGATTTTTCATGTTGCTTTGTATACTGGTGTCAAGTCTGCATGTTGTTGTTTGGCGAAGCCATTTTGACAGCTCTATTTGTAATGACATGAAGTTTGACTTGTTTATTTGTAAGTTATGTGTTCTGAAATGTACTTCCCTCGTATATCCAACTTCAGAAGTTCAACATTTCTTTAGCAAAAACATTGAAATGATGTATACATGTAAAAATACATATCAACTACATGCAGTTATCGTGGAGAGGCGGCGCAAGGAGGACGGCGACGGGGAGGAGTAAGAGGAGGAGTATGGCGCGGTGCTCGTGGCACCAATAGAAACCTACGACGACGCGTATAGTGAGCATTTCCCCCTCCCTCTGATGGCTGCCTGCATTGCTTGATTTTGAGCATTTTATCTGTATAATGTTGGGTGACAGATGAATGTGCTTGGATTTCATTAAAAAAAAGTCGGTCATACCTAAAATGCATCGTCTCAGTTAAATAATTTTATTTCTATTTTTCTGCTAAGTTCGTACTATTTTTTGGTAAAAGCTTAAGAATTAACCGTGTTGTTTTAGTCTCATGTACAGTATCATATTTCAACTCATCGTCTGAAGTTATATGGCTTACTCTCTCGTCAAACATGATATATGAATAATAATTTTTAGTCTCATGCACATTATAGTAAAAAGTACTACCACTACTAGAACTAATGAAGCTGGAGGTGGCTTGATGAATATGTTGACCATTAGAAACATTGCATCGAATATCTAAAAAACTATATTGCTTTGCAGTGTAGAATCTATCCAGTTCATGTACTCAATTGCAGCGGCCATGTCATGACTGTGTCGTCTGGAGTTCTTGCACAAGCACGACCTCTAACCCACTGAACTCATTACCTCACTTAGTTTTATGTTCTTGCTCTGATTTACTGTATTGATAATACATAGGAAGATTTAGTGGTTAGTGGCCGATGCTTACTGAATTGTGCATCTCTCCCTTCCAACAGTTTTGGATCTCATCATCTTCTATTAATGCCATTCTGCTACCAGCAAATTACTCGCGTGGAATTTTTGCATCTACACGAGCTGGTGGGCACACAACTTTTCTTTTTGGTGCAGTGCCCCCTCTACGATGATGATGGGTGCCATGTCAGTATCAAGTTGGATCCTCCCTCGTCTCTTTGAGACATTCTGATCGTGTGCTTATTTTAGTAGCTCTGTCCTTGGATGGCCATTTCTTATGATTGATAACCAGGGCAGTTTCACCAAGGTAAGAACCGATTGATCTGGTGATGAAGACATTAAGGGGAGGGTTGTATGATGGAGCAAAGGCGAATCTGAGGCCACTCAAATGCAGTTCTGGTCTCAAGCACAATGTGCTATGTTGTTGCCGTTCTGTATTTGTATTTAGTGCCTCTTTGATCTGCAGGATTTTAAAAGCACTTGGAAGGAAAAGAATTTAGGATTGCATTGTCATGCATTTCTGCTAGGGCGATGATGATTGACCATTGCTGAAATAAGTGTGCTTTTGAGCAATTGAGGCACCTGTGGGTATCAAGTTGGATCCTCCCTTTTGTCTCTAGAATCCTCTTTGATCCTGTGATACTGATGGTTCTGTCCTTGGATGGTCATTCTTATTGAGTGATAACCAGGGCAGCTCCATGGTATAAACGGGTTGATCTGGTGATAAGATATGACGTGGGTTGGTTATATGAGCCCACTATGCAATAAACACTAAACCCTTTTTATTTGTATTTAATGGTTTTGCCTATTTATGCTCGAGTGTTTATAGTTGTGTTGTGTAAAGATTTCTTCTGTCTTACCTTTATTGAATAAGTTGTGCTTGATATTTTTTTGTTTGTTTCTTCTCCTTAATTTAATCTGGTTGAGAGTAAGTTGTACTTTGTTATACTAGGAAGACTCGCTCCCAGCAAATTATCTATTGAATGACTTGTTTAATTAGTTGTCATACTATTACTTCTATTTCGCCCCAAGTTACCAGTTGCAACTATTTGTTCTTACATGCTACACATAATAATTCTACTGGATTTTTGTGAGAGTTTTTTTGGAGATAATGCTGGATTGTTCATGTAAAGAGTGACCGAAGTAGCATGTCTCTTGTTACTGTCTGTATCCATAATCAATTTTCTGACTGCTGTGATTTAAGTTGCTGGGTTGATCTGAGCCGTTGATGGGATATTTATTTCTGTTTGTTTTCTTTAGTGTCCTGAAGCTTTCCCCAATTCTTTCTGTCACCACTGCATTTTTTGGATCATGCACCAGACTGAATGTAGGTGAACTTCGAAGGATGTGTGTTTTCTTAGCTTCTTTAACTTGATTTCCTTCTAAGTAATCCTTTGGGGTTATTCTGTTTTGTTGCTGCCTTATTCTTACATATAGTTTTGCATCGCTCTGTCTTTGACTCTTCCTGGCAAGCTTATAACAGTGGCGACCTTTGGCCATTTAGACATAGCAACATACACTATTGGTTATGCTCATTGTGCAATTACATATCCTGGAGACTCGGAATTGGGACGTTGTATGTGCTGTGAGAATTCATTAACACAGTGCCGTTTTCAAAGTTGTATCTTCAAAATATTGGACAAACCGCTCTCTGTAATTCTATCACTCATTCTAACTTGAAAGAAAATACTATATCAGTATCTTGTTGTTCTAGCAAGGTCAACCATGTAGGCATCTTCTAACGAATGGATGGAGTTCATTTGTCAATAAAAAGAAACTTGTCTCAGGGGATGCAGTCTTATTTCTCCGGTAAGCAATTGAAAAATGTGGTGAACTTTCTGTCCTTATTTCTCTTATTCATAAAGTGTTTTTCCTTTTTATAGAGGTAATGATGGTGAACTACGACTTGGTGTAAGGAGAGCCATTTCGCTTAAAAATGAGGCCCTTTTGAAAGCTTTAAGTAGCAACAGCTCAAAGATGCACACACTGTCTGCTGTGGCTAATTCCTTGAAACATAAAAGTGTTTTTCACATCTGTTACAATCCAAAGTTTGTTAATTATGCATAAAAGTGATGGGTTGCCGTTCGTCTATTGAATATCTCAACCAGGGCATGAAAGGGAGGTAAAATGTTTCATCTTTTAATATATATGCATTCCTTTGTTGTGTTTTGAGTCAGCCATCATTTACTTTCTTGGGACAATATAGTTGATCTATAATCATCATAAATTCAACATTGTTGTTATTATAGTAGTTTTGAAGATTATTTTGTTCTATTTTAATCATATCTCAGATTGATGTACTATAACCAGTAATTTTCTTGCTAAGCTAGCTTACTATGTTTGTGAGCAGATCTTCCAGTGCAACAAAAGAAGATGATGATGAGGAGATGGGTTGTCATGGGAGGAGAAAGTCTAACCTTAAGTTCTATTCTGGTTGTTCTATTTTATGTCGTGTGTTTGTTTTCTTATGTTTTTGCTGTATTGAACCTTATAATGCTACCGTGATGGAAAACTAATGTGTTATGGTTTCGGAAAATAATGAATCATGCATGTAAGATTGTTGTCTTGGTAAATCATTATGTTTGCTTTTGATTAATATATATTATGTATTTGTGTTCTATGGTTCATTGATTGCATTTGATATAATGCTCGACTATATAGCATCGAGAATTTATGTATTTCCTCCACCATCTTTTCCACTTGGAGTTCATGATTTAACTTGATCATTTGTTGGATTGGAATCAGTATAACTACAAAAATGATTGGGTTTTGAAAATGTAAGTTATTTCTAAGATTACATGGTTTCAAGTGGGACTCTGCGCCATTTGGCGCAACGGGCCATTTAGTTGTATCTTTATTTTCAAGCTTTGTGCCAAGTTATAGCCTCATATGACAAGGGAAGTGAAAGTTGTGACATGCTGTCCAGAAAATAGATTCTGTCCTCGTGACGGGAAAAATCAGAATAAATCACCAGTTCATCTTTTTGATCTGAAATTTTTACACAACGTGCTCTATACAATCAGGGAACTTTCGTATGTTCTGAGTTTTTTTATTTGAGTTGCATAAGTGCCCCTAAAAAATTCTTTACTACCTGTTGTTCTGTTTTCACATATTTTGTCACGTTTTGTTTTTCCTAATTTTTTCAAATCTTAAGCTTGCTTTTTCTTTGAAAAAACCTTTTGGCAATCTTGAGAAATAGTATCTCTTCAAGAATATCTTTATATCCAGTGGGAAAAAATTATTTATTAAGGGTACTAACCTATCTAATCATCTTATCCAGTGTGCGATCGAAGATGATGAAAGAAGATTCGGGAGTGTCAAGCGCTCAAGCTTGGGATGTCCCCATGCATCCCCAATAAATAATCAAGGAGAATCAAGCGTCTAAGCTTGGGGATGCCCCCGATCATCCCCTTCTCCATCAACAATCATCAGTTTGTCCTTCGTCTCACTATATTTTTATCACTTCATGCGTTATGTACTATGCTTGGAGCGTCTCGCTCGTAGGTTTTGTTTTTAGTTTTCTTTAGCTTTGCTTGCTGTTCATAACAAGTTAGATCCCGTCTTACTTTGTGTGAGAGAGAAACACGCTCCACTTTCAAAATCTAGAACACATCATAGGAGGATTCATGCCTATCTTTTTGCTGTTGTGTGTTCTTTATCTTTTCGTAGCTACTGCCATGTTTAGTTTTAGTTTTAGCTTGTCTTTAGCAAGAGCCTTGGATTTTGTTTAGTTTGTTGCTGGAACTCTCTTTAGTTTTCATGTTAATCTTGTTAAGAGAGTTGGTTGTTGCACTGAGTTGTGTCTTGTCTTGAAAGTAGGTACTTGAGGTTGCTATTTAATTTTAGTAGTAACTTACAATAGTTTTGAGATATTTATGTGAGTAATGTTTGAACTTTTAGTGTCAAGAGCTCTAACATATTAGTGATAGCTGTCGTATTTTGGGGAATCCGTGTTTATTTTCAAAAACCTACAAAACTAGTTGAGAACTCTAGCTACTAGAATCACTACTCTTCTGAGGGGTCGTATATTAGAGTACACTCACGTACCATGAGTCGAGGATGCACAAGGATAACCAAACCTCCATACACTCCTCCTCGGGGTACTTGTCTCTTTGTGAACCTCCTCATTAGATTGAGAGTTATGATAATAAGTGCATGAGTTCTTCGGACTAATGTAAGTATTGCAAGTTGACACTTCCATCTCCTCATATTTGCTAGCCTCTCCTGCGCCGTGCATTGCCTCCTTCTCACTCCGAGAGTTGGCGTCCACCTTCGCCGGTACATCCAAACCCTTGGCATGATACGCTCTGTCATCATAAACCTCCTTATATCCTTCCTGAAAACAGCCATCATACCTACCTATCAAGGCATTTCCATAGCCTTTCCGAGATATATTGCCATGCAACATCCACCTCTTCATGACTTGATCTTCATGTCATACATGTTCCTTCTACACTAGCAGCGGCATACATTGCATACATCATATAGCTACATCTTCTTTATGATTTGAGGACCTTGTAAGTGTGAAAGATCTTCTATACCCTCTTGTAAATTAGAGTGTTGCCCTTAAGTGAGGAAAAGATCCCAAAGTGGACACAACAAAAGATCCCAAAGAGGACAAATGAGAGTTAAATAGAAAGATCCATTGAGGCCACCAAAAAATACAAGAAAATAGAAAAAAGAGAAAAAAAGAGAGAAAGGGGAAACACTACTATCCTTTTAAAAGGTCCACACTAGTACTCCCTCGTATCATTGTACTCCATAGAGATGATCATGCATATAGCTATGTGGGGACCTTCACACTATAGAACTTGGTTTCATATTGCAAGGATGAGCCTCCTCAAAAGAGCTCTAGGTCTTCATGAGCGAGCAAGTTAGATGCACCCCCACTAGTTTCATTGGAGATCTTTGCATATCATATATGCATCCGTTGCATGGCAATCCCTACTCCTTACATCATATCTATCATTTAGCCTTCTCGCCTATGATTGTCCTCATTGATTTGAGCCTTTCTCACCTTTTTGACTTCCTCCTCCACCATATTCTCTTTTTGCCATCCTATGTGTCAACTCTCGTGCTTACGCTCAATTATTGCATGAGTGCTCAAAGTATCGAAAGGGAGTGGGTCAAATTGACTTGTACCTGGTTAGTGGTCTGGGGACGAGTCAAGATAAGATCCAAAGAAGACCAAGTGTGAAACTTTAGTAGATTGAGTTCTCAACTTAAAATACTTTTTTCTCATATTCCCTATCCTCTTCTTGCACGCAAACACCATTTGAAGACATTCGAGTCACTTGTTTCAATGCTAATATAGACTCTTGCATGTTATGACTTGAATTGAATTACATACCTTGATTGCTTTAGTTTTCAAAGTCCTTATATGGTTGCTAGCATGTCACCACAAAAATTATGCCTGTTATCATTTACCTACTAGAGGACGAGCAGGAATTAAGCTTGGGGATGTTGATACGTCTCAAACGTAACGATAATTTCTGCTCGTTCCATGCACGTTTTCTGTGATATTGCTATGATCTAGATACACTTTCATACACTTTTGATCATATTTGTACTAACCTACTAACTCAGTGCACCCCAGTGCCAGTTCTCGTTTTCTGCTGTTTTTCTATTTCAGTTTTCCCCATATAAAAAATGCTCCAAAAATCCGGGAACATCAGATAAAAAATCAGCATGTCGGAAGACTCCAGAAGTCCGAAGGAGGGCCAGGGGGCCACCACCAGGCACCCAGGCGGCCACCTGGCGCGGTCAGGGGCCTGGCCGCGCCAGGGGGGCGCCTAGGCCCCTGGTGCCCCCCTGGCTGCCCCCTTCGCCTATTTATTCTCCGTCACGGGGAAACTCCAAAGACAGAACCCTATCTCGCAAATTCTCCTCAGTTCTGCCGCCGCCGCGCTTCCAAGATCGGGAGCACCGTCAGGACCCTTCCCGGCACCCTGTCGGAGGGAGGATCGACCTCCGGGAGCTTCTCCTCCACCATGGACGCTTCTCGGATGTCCCGTGCGTAGTCTACCCTGGACCATGGGTCCGTGATCAGTAGCTATGTGAAGTTCTCCTTCCATCTTTGTTCTTCATGGTTTAGACCTCGTGAGCTGGCCTACATGATCGAGACACATATGTAATTATTTCTTCTTTTGCTATGCTGAGTTTGATGGGATCTTATGGATTATGAGATTATGTTCAGATTGTGATAGAATAATATAATTGGTTCTTATCTTTTGTATTTTTGTTCCGAAGTAATTCTTGCATGTTCTGCGTTGCTATTTATTGCTTTGGCCAAGTGGTAGGTAGTGACTCCAAGAGGGAACGTTATGCTCGATTGTGGGTACATGCCCCCTGATGACACGCTTGAGTGACAGAAACATGAGTCTAGGGCATGTGCTGTGGCCATAAGGGGAAAACAACGGTGCTTGTAACCGCAGTTACAAGGATTGTTTACTTTACACAAAGTTCTTTTTAATGCAGTTCTCTGTTGCTTTGGGTTCACACTTTGGGTGGGGCTCGCAACTTAATACCAGCGAGATGTTCTGGATAGATATCTCAAGGTGGATGATTAGTAGTAGATGCAGATGGATTTCAGTCTACTTATTTTGGCGTACTGCCGATGCTTTTGAGCCTCTTCCTTTCTTTTGAGCCAACTTAATCCTGTCAATTTCCCTTCTGTAATTTGTTTACCTCGCATAGCAGTCTTATCGCCTTTTGGGAGAGAGACATCAGTAGTGAACATCACGGGACCCCAGTCCATATTCTCATCACTGTTTATACGTTCATTTACTTTATTGCTTTTTACTTTCAGTTGCTATCATTATCATTATCCTGTGTTTTTGATACTTTGTAAAAAACAAGACCGGAGAGATTGACAACCTCTCTGAACGTCGTTGGGAGCAAAGTTGTGTTGTGTGCAGGTCCGCGTCAGGTGCGCCGCTGACACCTACTTATCATCGCCAGAGTCGTCCTGGTCGATACTCAACCTCGGTATCTTCACCGAGGGAAACTTGCTGCTACGCTGCATCTTACCTTCCACTTGGGGTAACCAACGAAGGGCGAGAAGCAATCCTCTCTCGCGTATCAGTCCCCACATAGCTATATGCATGTATGATAATCTCTATGGAGTACAAGATATAAGAGGGATTACGAGTGTGGATCTCTCAAAAGAAATAGTAGTGTGGCCCCTTCTCTCTTTTTATTTTCTTTTTCTCTTTTTTCTCTTTTTCCTATTTTTTGTATTTTTTTGTGGCCTCAATGTCTCTTTCTATTTATGTCTCATTTGTCCTCTTTGGAATCTTTTAATTTGTCCTCTTTGCGATCTTTCCCTCACATTAGGGGGACACTCTATATATTACAAGAAGTATAAAAGATCTTCCACACTTGACAAAATTACTCAGCATAAAGAAGATGAAACTATCATGATCTTCCACACGATGCGCGCTTGCGATCAACTACACCTTCGGATCCCAACTTATCAACAGGCAAGGACTATACATTACTTATGATCCATTCTATTTCAACCAGCGGTTTCAATGCTAGTCTAGGATAGGTTCGATGTTTGATCCTACCACATGTTTATAGCCTCTTTCAAACCGATACAGCCATGTCCCCTCCCAGCAAACCATGTACTGCTATGTTACTATTGCTCGTTGCTCAGCCCCTGCTAAGTATGCATTCTTAGGATGCTATGAATTTTACCTCCTGTTACTCCTTGGTTAGGGCTATCACATTATTATATTGTTGTGGTTGATATGATTATTATAATGTTGACTATATTCGACGAATGATGGAAGGTCTAGGCTATCCCGCCCCGACGCTTTGTTCCATTCGAGTCACCTAGGATCCGAGTTCCGGGTATTGGTTCTAAGACTGAGTGTGCCTAACCGCGTGCGGGATTTTATGGGGTCCCCTTTTCTTACCTATCTAGCTTCAAACATTTCTAGTGGTGGCCCGAGCTGATTTACCATTTGAAACCCCGTGTGTGTGCTTGGTGGATCCCCTCGCAATTTTTAAACAACCCGGACCAGCGGAGACATGGTTTCCCTGTTGGTCCACCTTTGAACGGCGAGGGCCCGAGGCCTCACGTGAGGCGTCTCGGTAACCCAAACCCTGTTGAGACGGAAGAGTCCGATCCGAGAGCGTGGCCAGCTTTTGGATTGGGTGTCGACTCTCCAGGGGCCACCCGGATTTGTTTGTTGTTAGTTAGAGAGACCTTTCGTTTCGGATCTCTTGGAACTAAATCATAAAATGGTTGCCTGTGATGAGTAGCAACTGAGAGAGATGGGCGTGCGTGCGGAGCCTTGTAATGGGAAGTTGGTACACCCCTGCAGGGTTAAATCTTTTCGAACAGCCGTGTCCATGGTTATGGACGACTTGAGACCTACTCCTTGTTCATAGACAACAACAACTGAGATAATCTTAATATAACTTGATCAACGTGTATGTGGCTTGACTGCTTCTTCTTCGTCGGGATGCGAAGAGGAGGACAAGGATAGGATATGTGTTATGTTTGCGTAAGTAGGTGGATAGCAAGACTTGTTGGAGGCGATTCCTCATCGAATGCTTGGATTCTTATCTCACTCTCTAGATCGTTAGCCACTTCATAAATGCTAGTGCGGCAGCAACCTCACCACTTACCCCATCCTTACCGTAAACTACTAGTTGTCCTAGAATGACGAGTGATGAAGTCTTTGCTGGGTCAGTTGACCACTACAATTGGATGCTGAGTACTTCTGTACTCATGATACTACCCCCAAACTCTTTTCATGGTTCTTGATCGACAACAGGTATGGTGATCGGCGTTTCACGTGGAGACTCGACGACGACTAGTTAGGCGGATCCCGACGGAGGGCCTAGACCCGTGTGGTTATGGGGATCGATGTTTTTCTCTTTGCCAATAGGCATTTGATTGTAGTATGTACTCAGACATGTATCTTCCGCTGTTGTATTGTATTAAAACAGTTGTATGCCGATTGTACGAGATGTTGTATCCTTGTATCTGTAATGTTGTGATATCATGTTGGAAATCCGGGGCATATGGCTTTGTCATATGTCGCAGTGGGACCGATATGTGCTTCGCCCCCGGACCTGGATGGAAACATCTAGATCTGGAACAGTACCGCATATCGGGCCTTACAACTTGGTACCAGAGCCTTACCGACCGTAGGATCCCTTTTCTGGCCGAAGTCGAGTCTAGACAAAAACTATTTTGTAGTTACTAAGATAGTTATCGGAGAGTAGGAATCTTTTTACTCCTTACCCTTGCTCTGGTCAGGACAAGTGCCGTAAGTGTCTTAACTCTCGCCTTATCCCCTAGCAAACTTTAGGTTCTCTAGTGTGTGGAATTTCGGAATAGTTACAATGCCTTGCTTGTAGCGTATTGTCTCGATTCCGATCTCAGGTTTGGGAAATCCTGTAGTACCTTTAGTTCTTCCGACTCTGGGTAAACATCTTGGTCTTATATTGACTTCAGTTATCTTGCCCAGTATCCTCACGATTTGAGTGAGAGTACCCCCCTTGATCGTCGCTTTGAAGTGTCGTTCTTCCTCTTGATCTCCCGATGGTTTCGTTTTTCGACGTTGTCGTCTCTCTGCGAAAAGTTTCTCGACGGAAGCTCGACGTCGACGGAGACCGACCCTTGCCACCCCGACACTCGACCTTTGCGACACCGGGTTTCACCCGATCACCGTCGCGAAAACCGCACAAGTCCATCTGCAGCCAACGGAACGAAAAACCCCGTTTACTTAGTAAACGGGGTATTTTTATTGCGCACCGGAAAGTGTTTTCGGAACGGTTCCAGCGCGAGGTGAACGTCGCCGGCTCGACACGCTGATCGCGCAGTTCGAAGTTTTACCCGAATCGGAGGTCCTGCGGACCCCCCGACGGTCAGAAACGTAAACACCGCGCGCGCGAGAGAAAAACCGGGGATGTTTTTGCAAACTGCCAGCCACCTCAGCTATATAAAGACCACCACACTCCCACCTCTTTCTAGGGTTTCCCTAGCCACAAAATTGCAGCCACCCCCTCAAACATAGCTCCAATTTTCGCAATTAGCCCAATTTTGCCAAAAATCTAGCCTCCCTGCGATCTGAACCGTTGGATCGGCCGATCCAACGGCCCAGGGAGCTCCCCAGCCTCCACCTCCTCTCTCCTCCAGCCCGAGCGCCGCCCCCTGCACCGTGGAGTCGCCGGGCCGAGGCCGCCGCGGGCCGACCCCTCTCCCTCCATCCCTCTCCTCTCTCCTTCCTCTCTCTTCTTCTTCCTCCTCTGACCTCCTCCCTCCTCCTCTTGCACGCAGGACCACCAGGTCAGCCGCCATGGACGGCCTGAGCAAAGCTCGTGGCGCCGCCCGGTCTCCTCGCTGCGCCGCCCGAAGACGGCCAGGTCGGGCCGCCGTGACCTCCCAGCGCCCCTCCTGCGCCAGAACCGTCCCTCCACGACTCCCCTCATCGCCGGGCCCGCCGTCCTCGCCGGAGTTGACGCAACGGCCACCCCGATCGGATCAGGAGCCGATCGATCCACACCAGCCGGAGGTAGGCCGGCCTGCAGCAACCCACCGCGGCCCACCAAGCCCCTGCAGCCCAGCGCAGCCCACCAAGCACCAGGCTGCCAGCCGCCTCCTCTGGCCAATGGGCCGAGCCCATGTGGGGTGAGGCTCGTTTATTTTTTTTTAAGTTTACCCCCCCTGGGAATTTCACTAAGTCTGGTAAAATTTTATCTGTTCTCCTGTTTTGCAACGTTAATTCCCGTTGACTCGTAGGTCCAAATGAAGTGATTCTTTTTTTTGGTTGTGCTTTGTGTGCTCTAGAGTTCATAGTTAGGAAGTTATTTATTTTGAGGTCATCTTGAATATGTAATTGTGTGTTGAACAGGGCACCAGATCGTTAAGTTGCTAATCTGCTGTTAACTACTGCTGCTGTTGTTTTGTTCAAACTTTGGGTGATGCTTGTGTCAAATCCATGAGGCCTATTGCATTGATTCTTTTTGCTATGAGTTAAGCATCATGTGTACTTCATTCCCATGCTTTAACTTGTCATGTTTGGGTGATTTAGCTATATTAAATCTTGCTCCAAAGTGGTGACCTTGCTGTTAATGTGCTGCTGTGCTGGAAACTGTTAATTTGTTGCAACTTCAGGTGACGGTTGCGTCGCAACCGTATATCGGAATTGAGTGATTCCAATTGCATATTGTTAAGCATCATGTCTACTTCCATTATATGTATTGCGTTGTCATGATATGCTTGCTGGTCATATAGTTATTGAGCTCCAAAGTTGCTATCCCGCTGTTTTTGACAGCCACCTCTGTTTTTCTCTAAGTCTGTAACGTTCCGATGCCATGTTGCATGCTTAATATCTTTTGATCTATGAAGCCTATGACCTTGATTCTTGTTTGTACCTGATCATCATCATGTCTAGTTCATGCTCATATATTGCTATGTCATGTTGCTGCACATCTACATATAGTTTTGCACCTGTTTGTACAACATAAAAATAACACTTTCTGCCATGTTTCTCTGATTTTCACTAAGTCCTTGACCAGTAATGTTTTATTGCTTTTTGCATGAGCTATAACTAGTTGTTCATGATGCATTTTTGCATGATTCCTTTTGACATGCCTTCCCTGCCATGTCTACTTTAGTTACATATCATTTGTGATCATGTTTGCATTCACTATCATGTTTATGCATTGCTCTAAAGTGTGCTACCCGATGTTGACAGATTGTGTTCCAAACTTGTTTTGCTTATATCTTTTTAACCGTAACTCCGTTTGGAGTGTTCTTTATATGTAACTTGATCAGTTTTTCGTGTACTTTGTGTTTATGCTATTGTTTGCTGTTGTTAACCAACCTAAAATATGGTTTAGAGCAGAACAGTACCAAATGTTTTAATTGACGTGGGGCACTTAGTGATATGCCATGTTTAGGTTGTGCCTCACTTAAATTGACTAAAATAGATAGTTTATCTTATGATTCACCTCTTGCCATGTTTGTGTGATATGCCATGCTTGAGTGATATGCCATGTTAACAACCTTTTGCTCACCTTGTGTAGCTAAACAACTTGAACCGATTCTAAATGTGCGGTATCGTCGTGTGTGACGAGTACTCCACTTAAATTGTTAGTAACCGCTCTCGACGGTAGGTGCGATGTCTCGTGGTGCTTCTTGATGATGCTTGCTCGTGTTTTCCTCGTAGTAATAGATGCTTGCTCGTTGATTACTTTCAAGTGTTTACCGTCTTATGTGCTTTCGCGGGTACCTTTCGGAGACGATGCGAGCTTGCGATCAACTACACCTTCGTATCCCGACTTATCAATAGGCAAGGACTATACATTACTTATGATCCATTCTATTTCAACCAGCGGTTTGCATGCTAGTCTATACCACAATTGAAGCATGCATTACACCGGTATGCCACAGGTGTAAAGTGCTCAAGCACTGACAATATTATTGACTCTAGTGCAAGTGGCAGACTGTTGGAAATATGCCCTAGAGGCAATAATAAAATGTTATTATATATATTTCCACGTTCGTAATTAATGTTTATATTTCTGTGCTATAATTGCAATGACCCTGACTGTGAGATTCAGAAGAAAACTCATTTGCATGTGTGGAAATGTAAACACCAAGAGTTCCTGGTTCAGCCTCTAAGACCAGCTCATGTGCTAACTGATGATTATGTTTTCTTAATCATGGACATTGTTCTTGTAACAAGGATGTCAGTAGCAATGGGAACATATTGTTAGCAGAACAATGATGCTGAACCGACCCCAGTATTGAATGATATACTTAGAGATCACATCGTAACAACGTTATAAGTCATATCATGAAATGTTATCATATACGTAATTCCTTAGACCATGAGAGTATCAAGTTGCTTCACACAGGAAGATGTGCTTTGGTTCTTAGATGAATCTTCCCGTTACTGGGAAGTAGTAAAATAAGTTCTGGGTACATTGGATAGTGTGCCTAGTAACTGTGATAGTTCAAGATTGGGATTTGCTCCTTCATGATGAAAAAGATATTCACTTCGGGCCCACTCGGTATAACGGTATCCATTATAGTCTGGCCAGATGCATTGTGATTTAGTCACGGGGATACCGGAATACGATAACGAGAAAAAGGACAAATGAGCAAAGAGGATAACGAGTGGCTTGTGTTCAAGAAGTTGTTACACATGGGTGCCAAACTTCTCTCCTCTAACTTTTTCATATATCGCGAAGCAAAGGGAATGGTACATGACTAAACATAATGGTTCACTCGAAGTTTCTTCGTGTATTTGCGGGAGTCAACATGGGTGTCCATGGCTCCGCTGTTGATTATTGGCTATTGACAAAAGGCTGTTGACCTATGTCCGGAAGATGTTCTGAGTCATGTCCGCATTATACCGAAACTATTGGGTCACACACTTAACGAGCAGTAGTCTGTTCGAATGCTAGAATGGTAGAAGGCTTAGTGAAAGCAAAGCAGAATAGTTCATACGCGTACCAGAAGTAGTTTCGGGGATTTATGGAATAGTTCATAAGGGCACCAGAAGTAGTTCTGGGTATTTAAGGATATGTCCGGATCACTCTGGAGTAGTCCCAGGTGGTTCCGAAACATATGAGAATGGTACTGGGGATCAGCAGAAATAGTTTCCGGATCATCGCTGGGCGTCCCGACAACCTTCGCGGTCATCGGGTGGCTTAAACTGTAACTCGTATGGTCTTGGAAACTATCTAGATGGTTCCGGAACGTCTGAGAACGGCCCAGAAAGGTCCTGGAAGTGCTCCAGAAAGTTTTGGAATGTCCCGAAACGATCCCGGAAGGTCCTAGAAGGTCCTGGAAGCTTCTGGAAGTTTCCGGGCAGTACCACTCACTACCCCACGCCCCTAGCCTTCGGGGGCAAGCCACCTATGCTGCCAAAGTCGGCCATGGGGTGGGGGGCGCCATAAGGGAGCAATCCTACTCCAAGTAGGACTGCAATCCACTTTGGAGTAGGATTCCCCGGTGGGAAGGACTCCTTTTGGGAGTAGGAGTCCAATAGGGAGTCCACACCTCCCTTGGCCGGCCAAGGGGCCTCTTGGCCACCTATATAATGTGGGGGAGGGGTGGGGGGCGCAGCACAACTTGTCCCCAAGGCCTATGCGCCACCCTCCCTCCTCTAAACCCCGTTGCTCCACAATTAGACCCCGGTTTAGACACTGTTCTAGATCGGAATCCGTTAGGGTTTTCTCCCTCTAGGTTTATCGGTGGCGTTCATCTCTGTACAGCGGAGCGCTGCTGGATTGCTGCTACGGAACGTGTGGATACTAATAGAGGGATCATTTCTTTGGTCCTTCTCCGAGGAGCTTCTTCTTCCTCGGAGATCTTGTTCGAGGGACTTGCTCGAGGGACTTGTGCGTGGGACGGATCGAGGTGCTTCTTCTTCCTCGGTGATCTTGATCGAGGGACTGTTTTTGGGACGATCCACGAGATCTACTTCAACGAGCTACACCAACTCTACTTCCGCTACATCGGTTGGTGAGCCACGACCTAAAACCTTGTATGCAATCTTCTTGGATGATCTTGGGTTCTTGATTCGTAGGCCGATTTTTTTGTTTTCTACTACGTTTACCAACAGACCACTTACCCCATCCTTACCGTAAACTACTAGTTGTCCTAGAATGACGAGTGATGAAGTCCTTGTTGGGTCAGTTGACCACTACAGTTGGAGGCTGAGTACTTCTGTACTCATGATACTACCCCCAAACTCTTTTCAGGGTTCTTGATCGACAACAGGTATGGTGATCGACGTTTCACGTGGAGACTCGACGAAGACTAGTTAGGCGGATCCCGGAGGAGGCCTGGACCCGTGTGGTTATGGGGATCGATGTTTTTCTCTTTGCCAGTAGGCATTTGATTGTAGTCTGTACTCAGACATGTATCTTCCGCTGTTGTATTGTATTAAGGCAGTTGTATGCCGATTGTATGAGATGTTGTATCCTTGTATCTGTAATGTTGTGATATCATGTTCGAAATCCGGGGCATATGGCTTTGTCATATGTCGCGGTGGGACCGATATGTGCTTCGTCCCCGGACCTGGATGGAAACATCTAGATCTGGAACAGTACCGCATATCGGGCCTTACAACTTGGTATCAGAGCCTTACCGACCGTAGGATCCCTTTTCTGGCCGAAGTCGAGTCTAGACAAAAACTATTTTGTAGTTACTAAGATAGTGAGAGTAGGAATCTTTTTACTCCTTACCCTTGCTTTGGTCAGGACAAGTGCATAAGTGTTTTAACTCTCGCCTTATCCCCTAGCAAACTTTAGGTTCTCGAGTGTGTGGAGTTTCGGAATAGTTACAATGCCTTGCTTGCAGCGTATTGTCTCGATTCCGATCTCAGGTTTGGGAAATCCTGTAGTACCTTTAGTTCTTCTGACTCTGGGTAAACATCTTGGTATTCTATTGACTTCAGTTCTCTTGCCCAGTATCCTCACGATTTGAGTGAGAGTACCCCCCCTTGATCGTCGCTTTGAAGTGTCGTTCTTCCTCTTGATCTCCCGATGGTTTCGTTTTTCGACGTTGCAGTCTCTCTGCGAAAAATTCTCGACGGAAGCTCGACGTCGACATGGAGCAGAGTCCTTTGTTGGTGGTGTTGAAGATCGTCGATTCTCTTTTCTCTCCCCCTCTCCCCCGGATCTTCCTGGATCTCGGGACGAGATCCCTTATTGGTGGTGTTGTATTGTAACAGGCAAGATTTTACAAATATTCAAATCTTTGTTTTCGGTGTGAATTGTTTGATTGTCTGATTTGTTTGCGGTGTTTGCATCCCTGATTTAGCGATCGGCGATTATTTTCCCCCTCTTATCTCGTACCGAATGGAGACCAACCCTTTCCACCCTGACACTCGACCTTTGCGACGCCGGGTTTCACCCGATCACCGTTGTGAAAACCGCACAAGACCAGCCGCGGCCAACGGAACGAAACACCCTGTTTACTAAGTAAACGGGATATTTTTATAGCGCACTGGAAAGTGTTTTGGGAACGGTTCCAGCGCGAGGTGAACACCGCCGGCTCGACACGCTGATCGCGCAGTTCGAAGTTTTACCCGAATCGGAGGTCCTCCGGACCCCCAACGGTCAAAAACGTAAACACCGCGCGCGCGAGAGAAAAACCAGGGATGTTTTAGCAAACTGCCAGCCACCTGGGCTGTATAAAGACCACCACACTCCCACCTCTTTCTAGGGTTTCCCTAGCCACAAAATTGCAGCCACCCCCTCAAACATAGCTCCAATTTTCGCAATTAGCCCATTTTTGCCAAAAATCTAGCCTCCCTGCGATCTGGACCGTTGGATCGGCCGATCCAACGGCCCAGGGAGCTCCCCAGCCTCCACCTCCTCTCTCCTCTCACCTCCATCCCGAGCACAACCGCCTGCACCGTGGAGTCGCCGGGCCGAGGCCGCCGCCGGCCGACCCCTCTCCCTCCATCCCTCTCCTCTCTCTTCTTCTTCCTCCTCTGACCTCCTCCCTCCTCCTCTTGCACGCAGGACCACCAGGCCAGCCGCCATGGACGGCCCGATCCAAGCTCGTGGCGCCGCCCGGTCTCCTCGCTGCGCCGCCCGAAGACGGCCAGGTCGGGCTGCCGCGACCTCCCGGCGCCCCTCCCGCGCCCGAACCGTCCCTCCACGACTCCCCTCGCCGCCGGGCCCGCCGTCCTCGCCGGCGTTGACGCAGCGGCCGCCCCGATCGGATCGGGAGCCGATCCAGCCACACCGGCTGCAGGTGGGCCGGCCTGCAGCAACCCACCGCGGCCCACCAAGCCCCTCCTCTGGCCAATGGGCCGAGCCCATGTGGGGTGAGGCCCGTTTTTTTTAAGTTTACCACCCCCTGCGAATTTCACAAAGTCTGGTAAAATTTTGTCTGTTGTCTTGTTTTGCAACGTTAATTCCCGTTGACTCATAGGTCCAAATGAAGTGATTCTTTTTTTGTTTGGTTGTGCTTTGTGTGCTCTAGAGTTCATCTTTAGGAAGTTATTTCTCTAGAGGTCATCTTGAATATGTAATTGTGTGTTGAACAGGGCACCAGATCGTTAAGTTGCTAATCTGCTGTTAACTACTGCTGCTGTTGTTTTGTTCAAACTTTGGGTGATGCTTGTGTCAAATCCATGAGGCCTATTGCATCGATTCTTTTTGCTATGAGTTAAGCATCATGTGTACTTCATTCCCATGCTTTAACTTGTCATGTTTGGGTGATTTAGCTATATTAAATCTTGCTCCAAAGTGGTGACCTTGCTGTTAATGTGCTGCTGTGCTGGAAACTGTTAATTTGTTGCAACTTCAGGTGACGGTTGCGTCGCAACCGTATATCGGAATTGAGTGATTCCAATTGCATATTGTTAAGCATCATGTCTACTTCCATTATATGTATTGCATTGTCATGATATGCTTGCTGGTCATATAGTTATTGAGCTCCAAAGTTGCTATCCCGCTGTTTTTGACAGCCACCTCTGTTTTTCTCTAAGTCTGTAACGTTCCGATGCCATGTTGCATGCTTAATATCTTTTGATCTATGAAGCCTATGACCTTGATTCTTGTTTGTACCTGATCATCATCATGTCTAGTTCATGCTCATATATTGCTATGTCATGTTGCTGCACATCTACATATAGTTTTGCACCTGTTTGTACAGCATAAAAATAACACTTTCTGCCATGTTTCTCTGATTTTCACTAAGTCCTTGACCAGTAATGTTTTATTGCTTTTTGCATGAGCTATAACTAGTTGTTCATGATGCATTTTTGCATGATTCCTTTTGACATGCCTTCCCTGCCATGTCTACTTTAGTTACATATCATTTGTGATCATGTTTGCATTCACTATCATGTTTATGCATTGCTCTAAAGTGTGCTACCCGATGTTGACAGATTGTGTTCCAAACTTGTTTTGCTTATATCTTTTTAACCGTAACTCCGTTTGGAGTGTTCTTTATATGTAACTTGATCAGTTTTTCGTGTACTTTGTGTTTATGCTATTGTTTTCTGTTGTTAACCAACCTAAAATATGGTTTAGAGCAGAACAGTACCAAATGTTTTAATTGACGTGGGGCACTTAGTGATATGCCATGTTTAGGTTGTGCCTCACTTAAATTGACTAGAATAGATAGTTTATCTTATGATTCACCTCTTGCCATGTTTGTGTGATATGCCATGCTTGAGTGATATGCCATGTTAACAACCTTTTGCTCACCTTGTGTAGCTAAACAACTTGAACCGATTCTAAATGTGCGGTATCGTCGTGTGTGACGAGTACTCCACTTAAATTGTTAGTAACCGCTCTCGACGGTAGGTGCGATGTCTCGTGGTGCTTCTTGATGATGCTTTCTCGTGTTTTCCTCGTAGTAATAGATGCTTGCTCGTTGATTACTTTCCAGTGTTTACCGTCTTATGTGCTTTCGCGGGTACCTTTCGGAGACGATGCGAGCTTGCGATCAACTACACCTTCGTATCCCGACTTATCAATAGGCAAGGACTATACATTACTTATGATCCATTCTATTTCAACCAGCGGTTTGCATGCTAGTCTAGGATAGGTTCGATGTTTGATACTACCACATGTTTACAGCCTCTTTCAAACCGATACATCCATGTCCCCTCCCTGCAAACCATGTACTGCTATGTTACTATTGCTCGTTGCTCAGCCCCTGCTAAGTATGTATTCTTAGGATGCTATGAATTTTACCTCCTGTTACTCCTTGGTTAGGGCTATCACATTATTATATTGTTGTGGTTGATATGATTATTATAATGTTGACTATATTCGACGAATGATGGAAGGTCTAGGCTATCCCGCCCCGACGCTTTGTTCCATTCGAGTCACCTAGGATCCGAGTTCCGGGTATTGGTTCTAAGACTGAGTGTGCCTAACCGCGTGCGGGATTTTATGGGGTCCCCTTTTCTTACCTATCTAGCTTCAAACATTTCTAGTGGTGGCCCGAGCTGATTTACCATTTGAAACCCCGTGTGTGTGCTTGGTGCATCCCCTCGCAGTTTTTAAACAACCCGGACCAGCGGAGACATGGTTTCCCTGTTGGTCCACCTTTGACCGGCGAGGGCCCGAGGCCTCACGTGAGGCGTCTCGGTAACCCAAACCCTGTTGAGACGGAAGAGTCCGATCCGAAAGCGTGGACAACTTTTTGATTGGGTGTCGACTCCCCGGGGGCCACCCGGATTTATTCGTTGTTAGTTAGAGGGACCTGTCGTTTCAGATCTCTTGGAACTAAATCATAAAATGGTTGCCTGTGATGGATAGCAACTTAGAGAGATGGGCGTGCGTGCGGAGCCTTGTAATGGGCAGTTGGTACACCCCTGTAGGGTTAAATCTTTTCGAGAAGCCGTGTCCACGGTTATGGACGCCTTGAGACCTATTCCTTGTTCATAGAAAGCAACAACTGAGATAATCTTAATATAACTTGATCAACGTGTGTGTGCCTTGACTGCTTCTTCTTCGTCGGGTGTCGAAGAGGAGGACAAGGATAGGATAGGTGTTATGTTTGCGTAAGTAGGTGGATAGCAAGACTTGTTGGAGGCGATTCCTCATCGAATGCTTGGATTCTTATCTCACTCTCTAGATCGGCAGCAACCTCACCACTTACCCCATCCTTACCGTAAACTACTAGTTGTCCTAGAATGACGAGTGATGAAGTCCTTGCTGGGTCAGTTGACCACTACAGTTGGATGCTGAGTACTTATGTACTCATGATACTACCCCCAAACTCATTTCAGGGTTCTTGATCGACAACAGTTATGGTGATCGACGTTTCACGTGGAGACTCGACGACGACTAGTTAGGCGGATCCCGGCGGAGGGCCTGGACCCGTGTGGTTTTGGGGATCGATGTTTTTCTCTTTGCCAATAGGCATTTGATTGTAGTCTGTACTCAGACATGTATCTTCCGCTGTTGTATTGTATTAAGGCAGTTGTATGCCGATTGTATGAGATGTTGTATCCTTGTATTTGTAATGTTGTGATATCATGTTGGAAATCCGGGGCATATGGCTTTGTCATATGTCGCGGTGGGACCGATATGTGCTTCGTCCCCGGACCTGGATGGAAACATCTAGATCTTGAACAGTACCGCATATCGGGCCTTACAAAAGATATAAGGAGTTCTATGATGACAGAGTGTATGCGAGGTATGCGCCAACTCTCGAGATGATAAAAGGGCAATGCACGGTACCGAAGAGGCTAGAAAAATATGGGTGGTGGAAGTGTCAACTTTTGAATACTTACATTAGTCCAAAGAACTCATGCACTTATTATAGGTAACTCTCAATCTAATCAGGAGGTTCACAAAGAGCCAAGTACCCCGAGGAGGAGTGTATGGGGGTTTGGTTATCCTTGCGCATCCTCGACTCATGGTACGTGAGTGTACTCTAATATCCGATCCTTCTAAAGATTAGTGATCCATCTAGTAGCTAGAGTTCTCAACTAGTTTTTTTTGTATTTTTTCAAAAATAAACACGGATTGCCCAAAATACGACATCTATCACTAATAGGATAAAACACTTGACACCAAAATTTCAAACATTACTCAAAACAATACCTCAAAACTATTGCAAGTTACTACTACAATTGAATAGCAACTTCAATTACCTACTTTAAGTCAAGACACACAACTCAGTGCAACAGGCCAACTCTCTAAACAAGATAAACATGAAAACTCAAGAGAGTTCCAGCAACAACCTAAACAAAAGCTCTTAAAATTATAAGCATGAAAACTAAGAGCTAAGCATGAGAGTAGCTACGAAAAGATAAAGAACACGCACAACAAAGATAAGCATGAAAATCCTATGATGTGGTATAGGTTAAAGTGGAGCGTGTTTCTCTCCCACACAAAGGAAGCTGCGTTCTAACTTATTATGAACAGCAAGCAAAGCTAAAGAAAACTAAAAAGTAAAGAGCGAGACGCTCCAATCATAGCACATAACACATGAAGTGATAAAAATATAGTGGAACGAAGGACGAACTGATAATTTTTGACGGGGAAGGGGATGCACGGGGGCATCCCCAAGCTTAGATGCCTGAGTCTCCTTGGATATTTCTTGGGGGTGCATGGGGCATCCCCAAGCTTGAGCGTTTGAAACTCCCGGATCTTCTTTCATCATCTTCCTTCGCACACTTGAAAACTCCCTTCATACATAACTCATCATAAGCTGATTAGAGTGGTTAGTATCCGTAATAAAATAAAAATTTCTCTACTTTAAATAAAGATATTCTTAAAGAGCTACTGTTTCTCAAGAATTCCAAATTTTTTTTGCAAAGAAAATGCTAGTTTAAGGTTTGCAAACGAAGAAAAGGTAAAATGTGGCAGAATCTGTGAAAAACAGACTAGCAGGTACTAAATAATTTGTTGGGGTACTTCTGCAACTCAATTCAAAAAAACTCAGAACAAACGCACGAAATAAAATTGTATAGAGCACTCTGTCAAAAAAATGCAGATCAAAAAGATCATTTTGTGATTTTATCCGAATTTTTTCGTCAAGGGGACAGAATCTGTTTTCTGGACAGCACGTCACAACTTTTGAATTTCTTGCAATCGGAGGCTAAAACTTGGCACAAAGCTTGAAAATAAAGATACAATGATGTTGCTACAGTAGTAACAATCATCAAGGCCACTAAAAACAGAAGGAAAAACAAATTGGGTTGCCTCCCAACAAGCGCTTTCTTTTACGCCTTTGAGCTAGGCACGATATAAAAGAGGAAGCAAAAGTCATCATAATTGTCGGAGTTATAAAACCCTTCAAATGGTTCCTCAACAAATTCATCCTTGTTTATTTTAGGAAAGGTGTACGTACCTTTTGCTCTCCCACGTAAGCGTATGTGTCCCTTACATATATCAATGAAGCCCTTCAAGGCTTAGAGGAAGTCCCTCCCAAGCACTATGTTTCCTTGATTTGGCTCCACGATGAAGAAATCAACCATTGCAATCCCTTTAAGGAATATAACTTGGACGTCTTTTACCTTTCCCTGGATCTCAGAAATATCACCATTAGAATGTTCATGATAGGATGACAAATTGTCTATGTTTAATCTTAAAGAATCATAAAGTACTTTTGGCGTTGTAGAAACCATGAATCCAATATCACAAAAAGCAAGGAAGTCTTGGTTAGAGATGCTAATTCTAATAAAAGGCTCCCAGTCATTATCTATCTCCAAGATATCTTTCTTATTGGGCTTGGGTTTCTCTACTTTTCTCAAATCTAGAGCATCCATTCTCCTCTCAACAGTATCAAGTCTATCTATAAAAGTATCAAAACTATGATCATAAAGAAAATAACTAGATAGACCATGTATAATATCAAGATCTCTAGCTTCATCACACTCTAAGAAATCTCCTTCACCTATAATATCAAGAGAGTGTTTACACCATTTAAAAAGACCATGGTAAATATTTCTAAGCACAATTTTTATAGGTATCCAAGGCATAATTCTCCTATGTGCATCAGAAATTATGTTCCATGCCTTCTTCATATTCTCTCCATCCCTTTTATGGAAATCTAGAACCTCCGATTCCCTCAAGGCACCAAGTCCTAACATACTTGACTAAAAAGGAAGGATTACTAAAAGCAAGGTAGATAATTTTTTGTGATTTTTGATAAAGTACACAAAGATAAAAACTGAAAGGTAAACTAACAAGACTAAAAAGAAAAGATAAAAGATAGTGTGCAACCGCCCTATCTTGTAGACTGGAGACCCCGACAATGGCGCCAGAAATTGCTTGATTCTAGCGATTAAATGATTCTCGCCCGTCGTTGGTTACCCCAAGTGTAAGGTTGAGATGTAGCGTAGCGGCAAATTTCTCTTCGCAAAGATACCAAGGTTGAAGGTCAGTCCAGTAGGACTCCAACGATGACAAGTAGGTGGTAAAGTGAACAATGGCGCCGTTCACAACTAAAGGTTGCTTACTTTACCTGGACCTGCACACACAACAAGTAACTTTGCTCCCAACGAGTACAGAGGGGTTGTCAATCCCTCCGACCTTGCCGTTTAAAAAGTATCAAACTCAAGAGATAATGATAGTGATAATTGCAACGAAAGTAAAAAACATGAAGTAAATTAAGGATGTAAACAGTGGTGGAAATATGGACCGGGGTCCCATGAAGTTCACTAGTGATGTCTCTCTCCCAAAAGACGATAAACAGCTATGCGAGGTGAACAAATTACAGTTGGGCAATTGACATGATTAAATACGCACCGCAATGCTAACTATGCTACAAAAGAAAGGAAGAGGCTCAAAAGCATGGGCAGTATGCCAAGACAAGTAGACCGAAATCCATATGCATCTACTCACTAATCATCCACCTTGAGATATCTATCCAGAACATCTCGCTGGTATTAAGTTGCGAGACCCACCCAAAGTGTAAACCCAAAGCAACAAACAACTGCATTAAAAGAACTTTGCCTAAATTAAACAATACTTGCACCCGCAAGTACAAGCACCATTGTTTTCCCCCTGGTGGCAAAATCACATCCCCTAGACTCATGTTTATGTCACTCAAGCTAGTCATTCGGGGGCATGAACCCACAATCATGCATAACGCTCCCTCTTGGAGTCACGATCCATCACTTGGCCAAAGTAATAAAAAGTAACGGAGAACATGCAAGAATTACTCAAGAACATAAATATAAAAGGAGAAGAACCAAATATATTACTCATCAAAATCTGAACATAATCTCATAATCCATCAGATCCCAGCAAACTCAACATAGCAACAACAGGAAAATTACATATGTGCCTTGATCATGCAGGGCAGCTCACAAGGTCGAAACATTGAAGAACAAAGATGGAGAGAAGACATCACATAGCTACTGATCATGGACCCATGGTCCAAGGTGGATTACTCACGGATCATCCGGGAGGCGTCCATGGTGGTGGAGAAGCTCCCGGAGGTAAATCCTCTCCGGCAGGGTGTCGGGACAGGGTCTCCTGGTAGCCCCGATCTTGGAAGCGCGGCAGCGGCGGAACAAAGGGCAGATCGCGAAAAAGGGTTATGTCTTTGAGGGTTTTGGGACGAGAGGTAAATATAAGCGAAGGGGGGCAGCCAGAGGTGGACCAGGGAGTCCAGGAGGCCCCCTGGTACGGCCTAGGGTGGGGCCGCGCCACCAGGGCGCCTGGACCCCTGGTGGGCCCCCCTGGCCCCCTTCGGGCATCTGGAAGCTTCCATATCGCTGATTTTTTATATATTTTCCCGGAATTATTTGGGCACTTTAAGTAATGGGAAAACCTGAAATACAAAAACAGCAGAAAACAAGAACTCGCACTAGGGTGCACTGAGTTAATAGGTTAGTCCAAATATGATCAAAAGTGTATGAAAGTGCATCAAAAGCATAGCAATATCACCCAAAACATGCATGGAGCAAGAAGAAATTATAGATACGTTTGGGATGTATTAGCATCCAGATCAGTTCTTCAAAACTAACAACTTAATCCACTAAAATTCATCCAAATTAGTATCAGACAACACATAATTGGCAAAATAAACAGAAAAAACACAAACAAACACAACAATTTGACGCCGAAAGAGGGTGGGGGGCAGAGTTCTTGTCGTTTGTTCGCTAGAACGGAGCCAAATTCGACCAATGATCCAAAAATCGATTAAATTCACAACTGAATCCACCACGGAGTAACACAAACAAGATCACGAATTTATTAACAGATCAAATTTACGCCAAAGACATCAAATACGGACGATCAGAAGTTCCTGCCCGGGCCAAAGAACAGAGATCGATCGCCAACTCCATCATTTCCTGACAATTTTTCGCACAATTGCGTATTTAAGCACATAATATAACAGCACAAACACAAGTAAACAATCGAAATCGATCAAATCTAACCGAAAACGCTGCACCGCGATGCAGTTCCCTACTACCCTATGCGCGGTTCTCCACTGTACAAGAAAGCAATACATATAGCTTTCTGATGCAGTTCGGAAGTGTTAGCAGAATAATAATCTGCTAATATTACCAGAATAAATCGGTTGTATATATATAGGGTAGGTCTATTCTATAATTGATTGTAGAATAATATTCTACAATAAAATCCCCTATATAAGGCAATTTCCAGAAAAAACAAAAAAAACCTTCCTCCCATCCCACCTCCCCCACCATTCTCTCTCCTCTCCCAATTCGATCCACATCCCCGCGCCCCCACCTCAGGCGGTCGTGCCCCTCACCTCCGGAGACAGCTCGAGAGCACCATTTGTTCCAATGGAGGATAGGAGGAGGCTTGAGGAGGAGGAGCGGGGGGTGCTGCTCATCCACAGCCAGGTGTGTAGCATAGAGCGGGAGGACGAGGAAACCCGGAAGCACCTCCTCAAGCTACAGCTGCTGGAGACGCCGTTGGCCGCTGGGAAGGAGCAAAGGGCCTCGCCGCCGGCCTCCCGCTCGATGTCGCCGCTCCGGTGGGCCGGGACCGCCATCCCGGTCGGTGACTGGGCATAGTCGCCTCGCCTGGCTGGTGAGCTGGCGTAGGTACATAGGAGAGCGAGCGTGCTATATATGTATGAGCCTTTGTACAGTATGATGCCTGTCCATGTGCCCTACGTGCATGGAACCAGAGCTTAGTTGATAGAGCTGCTTGTTAGCTCTGTTTCAGTCGACTTTTCTTCTTCTGTTGTAAATATATCGAATTTCACTTCTTGCTTCTACTGCATCCGAGTTCTTCCATGTTAATTGATTGACTAAATTCTTCACAATTGATCAGATCCACCGTGAGATTAGGCATGGAATTCCACAGAAAACACTGGAAAATTGTGCTAGTTCCTTTCCTTTGTTCCTGTGAATCGTCCTTGTTCGTGTGCTTTACATGCTCGTAGTTTCTTATCCACAATGAAAAATTTATATACGTAATTCATAAGGAGTACAATGATCTCAATAAGAGAAATACAAAATTAATTTTATTAGCAGTGTACAACATATATGTAAAAGCAGTACAACCTACAAATTCAAAAAAAATAAGTAGAACATACTTTTTTATCTGGCAGTACCATTGAACCATTCCGGGAAGTACCATAGATTCATATGAGCACAATAGTTTATTCATATTGGGCAGCAAAAAATATAATTTTATTATCGGGCAATACGAAACTGATATTTAACAGAAGTACAAGATAAATATCGAGGGAAGCTGAGTTTTGTGGACAATTTACGGGAGGTACAACTTATTCATCTAGATCAGTACAATTTACGGGCGGTACAACTTGTTCCTTGGAGAAATTTACCTCATTTCTTTCAGCAGGCAGTGCCATTGTTTCATCTTGAGCAGTACCATTGAATCGCTCTGAACAATACGAAACTCATATTCCACAGAAGTACAATACTCTGCTTTCTCGGGCCAACAAAAATCTTACTATTTTGAATATTGTTCAAAAACCATAAAGAAATGGAAAAAGTTTAAAACATGAAAAAGTTGCTAAATTTCATTACCTTTCCAATGCCATATCATTTGCATCATTACGAGGTCCAAAAAACTTCCATGGTCGTCTTTTAATAAATCTAAATTTTCGTATTTTTAAAACTATTCAAAAACGGTGCTGAATTTGAAAAAACTTAAAACACGAACAAGTTTCACGATTTCAATACCTTTCTAATGGTATATCATTTGCTTCGTTCCAACAAGTGGTTAAAAATTATTGTCAAATTAGTGTCTGTCCGTTTTAGATGAATCTTGGTATTTTCAAAACTGCTCAAAAATTATGCAGAACTTGAAAAATGTTAATGCATGAAAAAGATTGGAAATTCCAGTACCCGTAAAACGCCATATCATTTGCTTTATTTTCAAGTTTGAAAATTATCCATGATTATGTTTTAGTAGATGTTAATTTAACTATTTTCAAAACTGTTCAAAAATTGTGCATAATTTGAAAAAACTTAAAGCATGAAAAAGTTTATAAATTTCAATAGCTTTCCAACGGTATATCATTTGCTCAATTCTGACAAGTGGTTAAGGAATTTCGTTTAAAACAATTTCAAACAGCTTATGATGATTTCTATTTTTTCTAAATTGAAATAAAAAAATGAAGAAACTTACAATAAGAAAAAGTTGAGTATTTTCTCTAGCTTTCCAACGGTATATAATTTGCGCAATTCTAATTAATGGTTTAAAATCTACAAGCGAATTACTATAGAGTTGCGAAAAAGCAGTACCATGTTAACGAAAAAGAAGTATGGTACAATCATACAACAGCAGTACCAGATCCTCATCCTGGGAAGTACGACACTCACATTCCGTAGAAAATACACGATGCATGTCGAGGAAGGTTGCGTTCTATTAAAAAAATACGGGCAATACAATTTACTCATTTTGAGCAGTACAAGATTTTTTTAAATATTCGGCAGTACGAAACTCATATTTCAGAGAAGTACAATACTCTGTTTCCTTGGAACAGCAAAAATCTCGGTATTTTGAATATTGTTCAAAAACCGTGAAGAATTGGAAAAATATTAAAACATGATAAAGTTGCTCAATTTCAATATTTTTCCAACACCATATCATTTGCATCATTCCGAGGTAAAATGAACATCAATTATCATCTTTTAAAATTTCTCACTCTTAGTTTTTTCAAAATTATTCAAAAATTATGCATAATTTGAAAAAACTTAAAACATGAAAACGGTTGTAAATTTCAGTAGCTTTCCAACGGTATATCATTTGCGCTATTCCGAGAACTGGTTAAAAATTAATATCAAATTACTGTTCATCTATTTTGAATGAATCTCGGTATTTTCAAAACTGCTCAAAAATTACGTAAAATTTGAAAAACCTTAATACACGAAAAGGATGGGAAATTTTAGTACCTTGCCAACGTCATATCATTTTCACCATTTTGATATCCAAAAATGATACATGATCCTCTTTTAATAAAACTAATTTTTAGTATTTTTAAAAAAATTCAAAAAATTATGCAAAATTTGCAAAACATAAAAACGTTTGGAATTTCAGTAGCTTTCCAACGGTATATCATTTGCGCTATTCCGAGAAGTGGGTAAAAAATTGCGTTCAAAACACTTTTCAACCAGCTTGTGATGATTTTTTTAAAATTCATAATAAAAAATTCTTAAAATATGAAAAAATTCACAATACAAACAAGTTGAGAATTTTCGGTGGCTTTGCAATGGTATATCATTTGCACAATTCCGATTAACGGCTTAGAATCTAAGATTGAATTACTACACATATACAGAAGAGTAGTACCGTCTTTATGAAAAAGAAGTACGGTAGTGTTTTACAGGAGAAGTACCAGATCGTCGTCTCGGGTAGTACGAGATTATTGCAGAATATTATTCTATCCTCAATTTTAGAATGACGACATGTATATATATAGGGTGGGTCTATTCTGCTAACACCCCCTTAAGACTTATTCTACTAACAATTTATTATTCTACTAACAACCGAACCGCCCGCCGTAGCTACCAACTAACCGGAAAAAAGCAACGAACCGAAATAAACCCACTCCCCCAACCTTATCGTCTCCCCACCCACCCACACCTCTCTCTCTCTCCCCCCGTGCGCTCCTCCACCCCTCACCACGTCCCTCCCCGGCGCTGCCTTCTACCGCGGACAGACTCCCGCGCGACCGTGCATTTCCTTCTCAGTGACGCTGCGCCCCCGTGCTCCTCCTTGCCCACGACGCCGAGCAACCTCCTCCCCCGCGACGCCTAACGCGCGGTCATGCCACCTCAAGCCGCCGCGTCGCCATTCGCCGGTCGCCAGATCTGCCCCCCCCCGCATGGCCGGAGTCTCCATCCCCCCGTCGTCCGCTGGATCCGGTGTGTGGTCGACGTCCCTAGAGACCCCTCGTCGGGGAAAGGCTTTCCCGGCGAATGCAGTTCACTTGGTCGATTTCGGGTCCGTGAAGAACGTAGTTACGCGTTTTTAGTAGAATCGACACAACTTTTAAACCGTAAGGAATTAGAAAGTGTGTTCTACATGACAATGGAGAGCCTCGACGATACCTATCCAATGGTGTATCATTTTCATCAATCAGATAAGCGAATCAAAAAAAATTACGCAAAAACGCTCGCTACCCCAAGTGTGGAAAGCCACACCATTTTTAAAATTACTTCAAAACAGTGAGTAATTTGGAAAAGTATTCAACATATGGATTAATCTTCCTCTCCAGAACAGTCTCCTGGTAGCCCCGATCTTGCAATGGTGTATCATATGCATCGATCGGACAAGCGGTTAAAAAGTTCTACTCTCTATAAGATTCGGCGGCAAAAAACAGAGTGTGTTGGTTTTTTTGCGGCTAGATTTCTCTCAAATTCGTAGCGAATTAGACAAAGTGTTATACATATGGATGGAGCTCCTAATCGATATATTTACAACGGTATAAAATTTGCATCATTCCGATAAATGGTTTAGGAGAAATCGCGGAAAAACTGCTGCTGCGAAAGTGGGCCGCCGCACCATTTTTGAAACTGCTCTTAATCCGTGAAGAATTAGGGGAAGTGTTCAACATACGAAATATGCTCCATTTCCATACGAATCCAACAGTATATCATACGCTCAATTTCGATCAATGATTAAAAAGTTAGAGTGAAAATACTGCATGCGGTTTTGTTTTACCCGAGCTGAAGTGCTCGTGAGTCAGCAATGCGATTCCCTTAGCGATACTATGCAGTGCAGAAGTGTTAGCAGAATAGTTATTCTGCTAATACTAGCAGAATAGACGGGATTAATATATGACGCCCATTTGGAACACCTAGGTGTCCAGGCACCTTGCCTACATACCGTTGGATCATACCTCTATTTCGTTGATAAAGTATGCATTAATACCTTTTCAAATAAGGTATGTATTAATACCTAGAATTAATGTACCTTTTTAAGTAAGGTATGTATTTATATCTGGAACGAATGTAAAATTAAGAAACAAAGCTAACATACCTTATGCTAATCAAGGTGCCCAAGCACCTAGAAGTACCAAATAATTTACTTATGTATATATATATATATCGGTCTATTCTGACATCGATGTCAGAATAACTATTCTGACAACATTCCAAACTGCAGTATTTTCGCAAAGAGAACCGCACTGCTGAATTCGGAGCACTGCAGCTCGGGTAAAAACGAACCGGATGCAGTATTTTCGCGATAACTTTTTAACCGTTTGTCGGAATTGAGCGTACGATACCGTTGGATTCGTATGGAAAAGGAGCATCTTCCGTATGTTGAACACTTCCCCCGATTCTTCACGGATTAAGAGAAGTTTAGAAAATGGTGCGGCGACCCACTTTCACAGCTGTAGTTTTTTTCGCGATTTCTCTTAAATCGTTCATCGGAATGATGCAAATGATATACCGTTGGAAATATATTGATTAGGTGATCCATCCATATATAGAACACTTTGTCTAATTGCTACGAATTTGAGAGAAATCTAGCCGCAAAAAAACGCAGCAACTCTGTTTTTCGTTTTCGGATCTTGTAGAGAGTAAAACTTTCTAACCGCTTGTCCGATCGATGTGTATGATACACCCTTGGATTCATCTGGAGTAGTAGATTAATCCATATGTTGGACACTTTTCCATATTCCACACGTTTTTGAAGTAATTTGAAAAACGGTGTTGCTGCCCTCTTTTGGACAGCGGGAGTTTTTGCTTAAATTCGTTTGATTCGTTCGTCCGATTGATGCAATTGATACATCATTGGATAGCTATCGTCGAGGCGCTCCATTTGTATGTAAAACACATCCTCTAATTCCTTACGGTTTAAAAGTTGTGTCGATTTTAGTAACTGCATTGGCCGGGCAACCGCACTGCATTATCGCCAGACAGAACGCCACGTGTTTTTCGCGGAACAAAAAATCGGCGAGTGAACTGCATCCGCGGGGCACCCCATTGCATCCGACAGAAAAGCGCACTGCATTATCGCAAACCATAATTGCACGTGTTTTTCGCGGATCCGAAATCGGCCAAGTGAGTGAACCGCATGCGACTGTTAAGCGCACTGCATTTCGGCTTCACATTTGAGCTTCATCTTTTTTTCTTTTTCTCGTAATTCAAATATACGGTAAATATTATCCTGTAATTTGCATCGGAACACCAAGCGCACTGCAATGTTAAATCACAATTCACGGGATAATATTTTACTGTATATGTGAAACTCTATGAGTAACATTTTTGAAGTGCGTCAAGACTGCATGGTCGAAATTATAGAACTGCATTTTTTAGATTGTTAAAATGACCAAGGAAAGCCAAACTGCATTGGAAACATACATAAAATATTTTTAGCCATGAACAAACATTTTTAAACCGAACTACATGAGTCTTTTCCTCGGCGATTTTCAAAACAAAAAAAAGTTGAGCTTCAAATCAGCTTCAATTAGTAGTAGAGTGCTGAGCACTACTATGAATTTGATGGAGCGACACGCGTCCCCAAGATCTGAAAGTAGTAGGACACATTCCACTCTGAATTTGCACCAAGGTAGCACACATCGGACGCCTTACAATAGCAATTAGGCTAGCAGCAAACCGGCAGCAGACCTCAACGAGTAGTCTAGCACTGATTACTGCACGTCATCACTTCTTGAGAATGGAAGTCTTGGAGGTCACCGTACTCCAGCGAAGGCTGCAAGGGATGCTGGGGACACTGCCGTCTTTTGGAGTGGAAGGGTCAGGAGAGCATGCAACCGCTAGTGTGGACGACCGGACGAAGCAGAATTCCTCTGTTCCTGTCCTCTGCGCCAATTGCGCTCGCGATCTGGATCAGCCCGGGATAGACGCCATGTGACGGTGATGCGCGGATCCAGCGCTGGGGCAACCGCGGGGGGAAGGAGATAAAGGTGGATCCGCCGTGGCACGAGGACGGACCGGCGACTCTTGGAGGCGTCCGCGGTTACGCAGGGGAGGGCGGGGCGGGGTGCCGCCGCAGCTGGGGAGATGGCGTCGGGATAGGCGCTCCAGCCGGGTATGCGCGCGGTTGCCGGCGCCGATCCATCGCCGGTAGGAGTGCTGGCGACACAGATCCGTCGGGGGAAGCCGTGCAGGGGGTGTCTGCCGGTGCAGATGCGTGGATGGAGAGCTTCACCGGATCCTGACGCCGATGAATTGGAGCTCGGCGGGGCAGGGTGGGCTGCGCTGGCCGGAAGGAGGCGGGTGGTTTGACGACGCGATTCGCGGCGGGCCGGTGAGGGTTATGATGGGTCGGCGGAGGAAGACGGTTGGGTGAGGTGGGTAGGAGAACATGGGAGGAAGGTGTGGGGGTGGGGTGGGGAGGGGTGCGGCGGCGTGCGCTCCGCGCTGGAAAGCTGAGTAGGGTCGGGTGGGCGCTCCGCGCTAGAAAGTGGGTTAGCTGGGGAGGTGTTGGCAGAATAAGGGTGTGTTGTTAGAATAAGAGTCTTAAGGGGTGTTGTTAAAATAGACCCACCGTATATATATATATATATATATATATATATATATATATATATATATATAGACTATTCGTCATCCTGGGTGAGGAATAGCTATTCTTCACCCCCTCTGATTTGACATTAATACACCATAATTTTACATTTCATAAATTTGATCTTATTTCATACGTAAAAAAAACGTAAACAAATATAATCACCACAAAATATATTTTATGTTACATAAAATTACAAACGTAAAAATAATGGGGTGAAATATACATAAAATGTAATTTTTTGATCTTATGAGCTATATTTTTATTTTTTTATGTCAAAATTTATGTAGTGAATCCATATTAATGTAACTATTTGTATTACAAATGTAATTTTTTTATGAAAGATTCATAAAATTACCTCGGGTGAAGAATAAATTATTATATACCCTGAATGATGAATAGCTTCATTATATATATATATATATATATATATATATATATATATATATATATAAGGGTGAAGAGTTCTTATTCTTCACCCCAGCTACTCCCTCCGTCCCATAATGTAGTAACGTTTTTTGAGCTAGACTAGTTAAAAAAAGGTTACTCCCTCTGATCCAAATTAATTAACACACACTTAATACAACTTTGTACACGTACTATATTATATTATGGGACAGAAGTAGTAGCTTGTTGTGCTCCCACGGCCAAAACCACATACCGTAAGAAACAGAAATTTTGTGAGGTAATATTATAGCTTTGGATAAGGAACATAACCCACCTAGCGCCTTTGTGCAAGGTAATCTTACGGTTTGCATGTGATTCAATTACTTCGTGTAGGAGAGCAACCCACCTAGCGCCTCTTGTTGTAATTTTATGGCAAATCAAGTAATCTTACTGTAGTGAGGGGCTTTTGATTTTTTCCAGATATAATTCTGCCTTTCTATTGTTTTGGTATTTTTCCTTAGATATATTGCTATTTATACTAGACTAGGTAGGTACACCGGTTCTCTACTAAAATGGAAATATGGTACGCAATTGATTAAGTAACATAGGCAACTATCACAATTTTGTACGAATTTTTGGTAAGCATAAGAGACATAGGTCACTGGTTTTGTACACAAGGTATTTTTGGTAACCACTGAATTAAAAAGCGATCTCATATACAGACTCCATGTGGTGGACTCATATAAGCCATCCTAAAGATTACAAGCAAAATTTGTTTGGACACAACTGTATGCCACTTAGCACTAAGTAACCAGCAGGTGGGTACCCACAACACACGGTTGGTTTTGACAAGTCAAATTTACATGCTACAACCAGGAAAATAAGAGATCTCATTCTCATGCTTCGACAACTCCAATGCACAAAGGATGAATTCTTGCACCACTCTGGCTTGTCTAAAGTCGTTGAATCATTGGAATCTGATCAATCATGTATTGTGATTGTACAAAGGCCTACTCAAGTGCCACTATGCTGGTGGTGCACTATTGACGCTCGCCTTAACGGTCTCACCTGCAAGAGGTTAGATAAACATTCATTATCTTGCACAAACTTAAAAGACATGTGGAAAGAAAGAATGTTCCAGAATAAAATGTGCAAGGCGGCAACAGTATTGCGCAAAAGAGAATATTCTCCTGACACACAAACTTGGGCAAAATTCACACTTATAACCTTTTTGCGAAAGAAATTCACAAACTGAACCTAGTAGCAAACTATTTTACAAATCTGACCCGTTTGTCTCGCGCCCAACAGCCAGGCGCTAGACCTATAACCATAGCGCCTGAGGCAAAGGCGCTAAGACCCTACCAGCGTGGCGAGGCTGGACCCGCACCGGGCCCCACCCTGGATATCTAGCGCCCTAGTAAGAGGCGCTATACTTAATAGTCTAGAGCCTCTCCCTGAGGCGCTACACTAGAAATCCACTTAAAGGCCGAAGGCCAGGCATAGACAGAAGGTGTCATCCATATTTGGACAATGGGTGCTGTTTTACTCTCCCCCCTCTCAAATCTACCCTCAAATCTTTCCCATTTGAAGGTTTTGACCATGGATTTGTTCCTCAAATAATCTCCTAAGGTATTCTCCTCCGATCCCTAAGTTTTCATCCATTAGATCCATTCCATTTCTCCTTTTTGAGCATTTTTTGTGAACCCTAGATTGAAATGAATTTTCAATCTTTGTAGTTGCAATGGAATTATTGTTAGATGTATAGCATTAGCATTGTTTTAGTAGTCTTTGAGAACAAATTAGGATTGCTAGGCTTGGTGAAACCCTAAATTCCATTGGATTTATATTTGTTATTAGATTATGTGTTTTGTTTAGAAAATATTTTGTTTGAAGAAATGGCAAGATTGATATGAAGCAATGGCGTTGATATGATTGATATTATAGGATGAATTGGCATAGGTTGTCGGCAAGCTCGTGCTCGTCTAACGATGACGATTATGTGACAAGTCAAGTTAGCGAGGTTAGGATGTTCTTTATGAGTGTTGATAACCCACAACTGCAAGGGATCGAGATAGTCTTCGCGGGTAAGAATAACCCAATTTATAGATTCGACGCAAGGGGAGCCAAAGAATATCCACAAGCTTTCACAGTGGATTTGTCAATTCCACCGCACCTAAGATACACTTACTTGCAACAAGATATTAGTAGTAACTGCGATATGGAAGTGGTGATAGCAACGGTAATAGTGGTGGTGAAATCGCGATGGTAAAACAGCGAAAGTAAACAACTAGTAACCAGCAGAATTAAAACACTGTAGGCTAGGGAGATGGATGGTTGGGCGCTGCATGGATAAGATATATCATATATTTAACTTGGGCAAGGCACACACAAAAAGCCATGATCATCTAGGCATAAATAAAACATCAGGCATGTACCCCATAGGTAGTTGTACGTGCTTGCAATAAGAACTTGCACAACATCTTTTGTCCTACCATCCCGCTACGAACGGGGCCAAAAGAAACTTATGGAGATTAAGGTGCTCCTGTCAAAGAGCACCAGAACAAAGCATTAACAATCAATGGATACATGGAATCCTCAAACTATAGTCCATCCCCTTTGGTGTCCCAAGCTATCACCTTTGGGATCGCCGGTTCCGGACTATAACAGGTGCATACAACTCATAGATAGGATCAAGAACACAAATATATTCATGCAAACACATAGGGTTCAGATCTGAAATCATGGCACTCGGGCCCAAAGTGACAAGCATTAAGAGCAACAAGTTGAAGAAAAGATGATAAACAACAATCTAGATGATAGGCAACATGCCCCCAACAATCTGATAAATTATTACATGATCTAACTCATCCAATACCTACCATCCCCTTTGCCTACAGCAGGGAATTACTCACACATGGATGGAGAAGTCATGGAGGGAGGATGGAGTGGTGATGATGATGACGATGGCGATGATCTCCCCTCACTGGAGGCCAAAACAACCTCCATATTAGCCCTCCCGGAGAAGAACAGAGGATGGCGGCGGCTCCGCGGAGAGAATTGGGAAAACGACCTCTGTTTCGGGGTTTTTCCGTCAAGAGAATAAATAGGAGCCTCGGTAGGTCACCAGAGGAGGGGGGAGGCCCCCAGGGGGCCAGAGGGCGCGGCCCCACCTCTGGCCGCGCCCACAGGGCGCCTGGAGCCCCTGTGGCCCCTCTCTGGCCCCACTTCTGGTTCTGGGCTCCTTTGGGTGGGTGGATTTTCTGTGATTTTTCCTGGAATTTTCTGAGATGTCCAAAAATCCATTTTCCTGCGCACAATAAAACCATACAGGCAGCTCTGCTGGAAACAACGTCAGTCCGGGTTACTTTCGTCCAAATCATGGAAGAATGAGGGAAAATCAATAGCAAAAGTGTTTGGAAAAGTAGATACGTTTGAGACGTATCAACTCCCCCAAGCTTAGCATATTGCTTGTCCTCAATCAATTCAGTTCAACGAACTGAACACGACAAAGAAACATTTGACAAACTCTTTTGCTTCATTAAATGTATATAAGCATGTACTAAGAAAAGAGTCCAGAAGGTATTGAAACAATGCTATAAGGACAATGCACGAAGCAATCCTTCTTTCATGTGAACAATCACAAACAACTAAAAGTAAATAATATGCTACTGAAAATCAAGACAAGATTACAATGCACATAGCTTGAACATAATAGAGTGGTATCTCGCTAGCCTCCATGATTGAAGCAAAACATAAATGCAGAAACTCCTCCGGAGTTTTAAAGGAGACTAGAACTAAGAACTTCAGAATAAGTAATACCACAATCATGCATAAGACAATGTAGTACTTTGGGACAATGCACATTACACTCAGAATGACAATTATGCTCTCCTAGTTGGTGCTTTGAAGAAAGAAGGTGGAGACTCTCGAATCGTGGAGTTTGATGGCAAGGTTGAAAATCCGTGGCTAGAAGCAAAGACTAAACATGTACCAGAGATCTTGGTTTTGAAAAGAAGAGATAAAAAGTTTTTGGGAGGTGCATGATTCTTCAACAAATGCTAGTAGACAACCCAATCACCTCTTACGCTAGACATGTTTCGAGGAACGGCTCCCGAGATGCGGACGATCACATCCCCTAAATCTCCTTTGTTTATCACTACCAAAGTCTTCTGATTTCTCATAAACAAAGTGTGAAGGAGGATTTGTTGGTTGTGATTATCTTTGTGAGCTGGGCGCACTCATGCCAGTCCCTGCTCGTATTAGGGGTTTGCATATTAGACATGCAATCCCGGAATGAAACATGTCTAACATAAGACGGTCCTGAATTACCTACTACTTCCTCATGAGCTAAAGCAGAGGCACAACACAGGAGTACTTTTGAATAATTTCGAGATGGTACAAGAAAGTCTTTGTTGGGATGGCCGGTAAATACCACATAGGAAGGTATGGTGGGCTCATAAGGAAAAACTGGTTTCAAGGATTTTGGAAGCCCAAGAAGAATTCCGCTTAGTGCGAGCGAAGGCTAGCAAAAGACTGGGAAGCGACCAACTAGATAGCAATAACAGTCATAATCATGCAGAGCGACAAAGTAACATTGAATTGGGCATGAAAATGATATAACTATTCTGAAAGTCAAAGATCATCAAGGCATAGCAGACTTTTTAGTCTCAAACATGTGTAAGCATGTTCCAAGTCAATCCAAGAATTCTCCAAAGGGAAATACCAGTTCGGTATGACAAACCATGAACAATGCAATGCACGTAAATCATTTCAACAACACATTATGTACTCTAGCTATTTGAGATTAGCCACAAGGAAAGCATGAACACTGGGAAAGAATTGTAAACATAACACTATGTCGCTACAAGCTGGTCTCTAAATCATAAGTACAAGCATATGTACAAAAGTAGAAACGAAAAGAGTTCATACCGGTTTTCCTTGTTGCATCCTCTTCGTCGATCTTCGTCATCACTGCCCTGTTGCATGCACGATCGAACGTAGGAAAATATAATCAAGTGCAAATGCCATCACGGACTCGAGCTGAACTCTGCAACAAAGCAAACTAGAGATAGAAAAGAAATATTTTTAGATTTTTCAAAGATTTAGCGAAAGAAAAAGAAAAGAGAAATATTTTTGTTGTTTTTGCAAAATAAAAGAACAAAGAAGAACGGGCAAAAACTTCGAAAAGATCAAAGAGAACAAAATAAAAACGGATAATACAATGAAAAGGAGAGAAGGGCACGTACTCCCCCAAGCTTAGGCTTTAGGCCTAAGTTGGTAGCAGCTACTGCCCCCAGGAGCCTCCTGCTCCGGGGTAATGGTAAGTCCAGGAGTCGTATGAGCCCTCCTGTGCGTACACCGAAGTCCTCGGGTCCTCCCATGAGGAAGGCTGCGTGGTCATCTTCGTTGTCTGACCAACATTTGGCACACCTATTATATCACAAGACTGTGCTAAAGACATGGTTATGAGATCATTATAAAGTTTGAACTCGACGGTTCCAGCATCATGGTTATAACAAAAACTGTTAACAAAGCAGGAGGTGAGCTTCTTGTATTGTACCATAAGGTATAAAGCTAGTCATGTCAAACCTGCATTGGCACAAAGGCCATAAAATTCCTCCTTAATTCCTGCAGCTCTAAGAAAATCATCGCATGGATACATCATTGCGATGCTGGACTTGTGTCTTCCAACAACTCCAGGGGCACATGATCTTCATTTTAGCTCACCCTAACTACTGAGGGTGAAGCTGCAGCTCTGGTAACTCGATCGGAGCGCTCGGGCTTCTTCTTCCCAAACCACCCCTTTGCTTTTCCAAAGAAACTCATTTCTGAAGAAAAAAAAATGAAAATTCACAAAAACAAGGCTTTAAACAAAATGACTTGAGGAAAACTACTCTACTCATTTACCTAAGGCATAAACTTGCATCAAAACTTGGAAAATAAATTTCTACACATGCATGCAAGCTCATATGAACAACACCAACAGCTACTAAATACTCACTAATGAAGCCACCGATCAAAAATCTAATTGGAGGGGTGAAGGAGTCACATACAAGGGCATATTTTCCCAAAATCTCAGCTCAAATGGTGGGTCGTAGAGAGAGATCGAAATTCTGGATGGAGATCAGCAAGAACGCAAGTTCCAGGTGTAGAACTCGTGTTTTGGGGAGGAAAGAAAGAGAGAGAAAGAAGACTCACCTGCAGGTGGGGCCTATGGGCCCAGGCGCCCTATGGGCGCGGCCAGGGGGCAGGCCGCGCCAGCTGGCTGCCAGGGCTACTGGTGCCCCCCCTGGTCAGCCCCAGGTGCCTCTGGGTCACTCCTGGCATAGAATTTTTTTTTATGGAATTTTTCTGACAACTTCACTGTTGAAAAAATTTCGGAGTTCAAAAAGCTGCCAAACTTTCTGAAAACTTGGAGCAGTGCTTAGAGTTGTGAAGTTTCAATAACATATAAACTTGGTACAGCAAGGAGAATAAAAGATAAAAGAAATACAAACATAACAACTTCTACTTTTTACTCATACAAAACTCATCTAATAGCAAGGTTGATCAAGTCCTACTACCAAACTAGCAATACATAGAGCAAAAAGTTTCACTTACTATGAAGCATTCATGGTACCTTTACTTTAATGGATATTGTCTGCACCATAATGGTTTTGTATTTGTGGTGCACATGTAGAGGACAATCCCACTCACCAATCTTCATGGTCTCGATATTCTCTATAGAGTTGAGGCCATGGCTTTTGTCAATCTTCTTCGGAAAATACACCGTGTGTTCTTTATCATTCACATTGAAAGTAACTTTTCCTTTATTGCAATCAATAATAGCACCTGCGGTGTTAATAAAAGGTCTACCAAGGATAATATACATGCTCCCATCCTCGGGCATGTTAAGCACAACAGAATCAGTAAGGAACAAACAATTAGCAACTTCCACGGGAACATCCTCACAAATACCAATGGGAACGGCTGTTGACTTGTCAGCCATCTGAAGAGAGATATCTGTAGGGATTAGTTTCTCTAAAAAGAGTCTCTTGTAAAGAGAGAAAGGCATAACACTCACTCCTACTCCAAGATCACATAAAGCAGTCTTAACATAATTATTCTTTATGGAGCAAGGAATGGTGGGTATACCTGGATCACCAAGCTTCTCAGGAATCTTGCCACTAAAAGAGTAGTTAGCAAGCATAGTAGATATTGTTTCATTAGGAACTTTTATTTTATTAGTAACAATATCTTTCATATATCTCGAATAGGGAGGTAACTTAATAGCATCAGTCAAAGGAATTTGAAGAAAAAGAGGTTTCATCCACTCACAAAACTTATTGTAATGCTCTTCTTCTTTAGTTTTGAGAGACTTACCTGGAAAGGGCATGGGTTTCTGTACCCATGGTTCTCTTTCCTTCCCATTTCTTCTTGCGATAAAGTCTTCTCTAGTGTATTTCTTGCGTTTATCGGGTGCTTCTTCTTCTCGAACCTCGGGTGGATCATTGGAATTGTCAGCTTCTTTATGCTTCTTCTTCTTCTTCTTCGGAGAACTAACAATTTCCTCTTCCTGCATTTGAGAATCTTGCTCGATCCTCTTCGGATGCCCCTCCGGATAGAGAGGATCTTGAGTGCTAGTTCCTCCTCGGGTTTTAATCCCGAAGGCTTGTATATCCTGTTTGGCATTATTAGCGAGCAAATATTTTTGCACATTAGAAATTTGTTCAAGCTGAGTTTTAACCATATGAAAATGCTTCACAAGACATTTAACATCATTAATTGTTCTACCTAGAACATCAAGCAAAGTTTTGATAGCAAGGGAATTATCATGCAACTGACTTTGTATCCTCTCATTAAAGTGATTTTGCTTCATAATAAAATTATCAAGCTCATCTAAACATTGATCAGGAGGCTTACCATGAGGGATGTCACTTGCATTGAAATCTAAAAGAGAGCGTACCTCTACCATAGGAGGGTGAGTGGTAGGCTCACACAACTTCTCAATAGGGGATAGATTCTTCACGTATTCGGTTTTAATACCCTTCCCTTTAATAGACTTCTTCGCTTCTTGCATATCTTCGGGGCTTAGGACAAGCATGCCCCTTTTTTTGGTGGTGGAGGTGGTTCAGGGACGGACCAATCTTCGTGGTTCTTGGCAATCTTTCCCATTAGTTCTTCTGCATCGTTCGGTGTTCTTTTCCTGAAAACACAACCAGCACAACTGTCCAGATAGGATCTGGATTCATCAGTTAGACCAGCATAGAATATATCAATTAATTCATTCTTAGGGACTCCATGTCCCGGTCTAGCCTGGATCAGACTGCAATACCTCCCCCAAGCTTTAGGGAGGTTCTCATCCTGCAACTGTTTAAAGTTATAAATTCTTTGTAAAGCAGCAAGTTGCATATGAGCGGGAAAGTACTTATCAACAAAAGAGTGAGCTAAGTCCTGAGGACTCCTAATGGAACCACATGGTAATGCATCATACCATGCTTTAGCACCTTCCTTCAAAGAGAAAGGAAGAAGCTTAGTAACATAGAAGTTTCGTATCTTTTCATCCGTAGTAAACAGGCCACCCAATTCAATGAGTTTGGTCAGGTGTGCGATAACATCATCATTTTCTCTGCCATAAAAGGGGTCAGCTTCAACCATAGATATAAGTGAAAGGTCAACAGAGAAATTATAATCAGGATCATTTATGCATATAGGAGACGTAGCAAAAGTAGGATCAGGATTAAATTTGTTCTTCAAGGAGTGCTTTGCTAGCAGCTTCTTTATAGCAGCAGGGTCGGAATCAGCACATTCATTAAGCTCCCTGCATAAATCATCATCAAATATAACATAATCGTCCTCAATGAGTCTCTCCTTAAGGCCAGCAAAATCATAAGTTTTTATAATAGGGGTTTTGGTAATAGGAATTTCAACTCCCGAGAATCGGGCGGCAACAACAATCTGTTCTTCGATAAAAGAACCAAGTGAACCAGTAGTTTCAAAGGTAGTAGAAGCATCATAAAAAATATTGGACATAGTAACAGATTCAGTGGAAGCATCAAGTGGTGGAGGTGAAGCAAACTTACTCATAACTGAAGGTGAATCAAGTGTAGCACTAATGTTCAGAACAGTACCTTTTCCTGTACGGGATGGTAAGATCGAGACCTTGGGGTCTTCTTTCTTACCCATAGCGGATAAATTGCAGCAGGTAAAATACTTCAAGTAGACTTGTGAATAAATCTATGCTCCCCGGCAACGGCGCCAGAAAACAGGCTTGATAACCCACAACTGCAGGGGATCGAGATAGTCTTCGCCGGTAAGAATAACCCAATTTATAGATTCGACTCAATGGGAGCCAAGGAATATCCACAAGCTTTGACAGTGGAGTTGTCAATTCCACTGCACCTGAGATACACTTACTTGCAACAAGATATTAGTAGTAACTGTGATATGGAAGTGGTGATAGAAACGGTAATAGTGGTGGTGAAATAGCGATGGTAAAACAGCAAAAGTAAACAACTAGTAACCAGCAGAATTAAAACACTGTAGGCTAGGGAGATGGGTGGTTGGGCGCTGCATGGATAATATATATCATGTATTTAACTTGGGTCAAGGCACACATAAAAGCAATGATCATCTAGGCATAAATAAAACATCAGGCATGTACCCCATAGGTAGTTGTACGTGCTTGCAATAAGAACTTGCCCAACATCTTTTGTCCTACCATCCCGCTATGAACGGGGCCAAAAGGAACTTATGGAGATTAAGGTGCTCCTGTCAAGAGCACCGGAACAAAGAATTAACAATCAATGCATACATGGAATCCTCAAACTATAGTCCATCCCCTTAGGTGTCCCAAGCTGTCACCTTTGGGATCGCCGGTTCCGGACTATAACAGGTGCATACAACTCATAGATAGGATCAAGAACACAAATATATTCATGCAAACACATAGGGTTCAGATCTGAAATCATGGCACTCGGGCCCAAAGTGACAAGCATTAAGAGCAACAAGTTGAAGCAAAGATGATAAAAAACAATCTAGATGATAGGCAACATGCCCCCAACAATCTGATAAATTATTACATGATCTAACTCATCCAATCCTTACCATCCCCTTTGCCTACAGCAGGGAATTACTCACACATGGATGGAGAAGTCATGGAGGGAGGATGGAGTGGTGATGATGATAACGATGGCGATGATCTCCCCTCACCGGAGGCCAAAACAACCTCCAGATTAGCCCTCCCGGAGAAGAACAGAGGGTGGCGGCGGCTCCGCGATGAGAATTGGGAAAACGACTTCTGTTTCGGGATTTTTCCGTCACGGGAATAAATAGGAGCCTCGGTAGGGCACCAGAGGAGGGGGGAGGCCCCCAGGCGGCCAGAGGGCGCAACCCCACCTCTGGCCGCGCCCACAGGGCGCCTGGAGACCCTGTGGTCCCCCTTTGGCCCCACTTCTGGTTCTGGGCTCCTTCGGGTGCGTGGATTTTCTGTGATTTTTCCTGGAATTTTCTGAGATGTCCAAAAATCCATTTTCCTGCGCACAATAAAACCATACAGGCAGCTCTGCTGAAAACAGCGTCAATCCGGGTTAGTTTCGTCCAAATCATGCAAGAATGAGGGCAAATCAATAGCAAAAGTGTTTGGAAAAGTAGATACGTTTGAGACGTATCAAGTGTCACTTTGAGGGTTATGGTTGTAGGGTAAATGGGTATTGATGTCATTTATCTTCTTTGTAGCTACCGACCATGGAGTGCACGGAATGGAGCGGCTTGGCTTTGAATCAACCTTGTAGGTGTGAGTACGGACCCCCTTGTCAAAGATTTGTGGCATTTCAATCGATCGATACCGGAAGGAGGTTCTTAGCTTGTGCAAAAAAGGTTTAAAATATTGCCTTACTCATTCATTATTCTTGTCAATAATATTTTTATATCATTAATGTTGCTTTGTATTTGAATATGTTTGATTTTATAGGATGCATCCAAGTGCAACTTTGTGAAGTGGGTTGACAATGAGTGGCCAATCCAATTGAAGCAAGGCCTAGCTAGGATATGGAGCATGTATGAAGAGGAAAACACAATGATGCTGAGACAACAAGTAACCAATGTTGAAGAGAACTTGAAGTTCCTGGAAGATAAGAGAAAGATGGAAAATGACCTGAGATCTTTTAAAATAGATTTTGCTAAAATGGTGGCTGACAAGAAGGATGTTGTTACTCAGTTAAGCAAAGCACATAGAGTTATTGGTGACCTTAGGGAGGAGCTTGAGAAGAAGAAGTTTGCCAACAAAGCAGGCACTAGCATCCATCAAGTGTTAAGAGCAAAAGCAGAGAAAGAGAGAGATCAAATGAAGCAAGAGAAGTCGACGTGGATGGAGGAGATGGAGAAAACGAAGCAAGATAAGGGGAAGTGGGTGGAGGAGAGAGAGGAAATGGTGCAAGAGAAGGTGAAGTGGGTGGTGGAGAGAGAGGAAATGGTGCAGGAGAAGGCCAAGTTAAAGCTAGAAAAAAGGAACGTAGAGTACTCACTACGTGATTTATTCTATGACAGAGAAGCGCTTCGGCACAAGCTCATGAAGCTACAAGATGTACTTGACGAGTGATTGAGTGTTATTATTTGTAGACTTATATTTGCAAGACATGTGCACTCTCATTTGTATTAAAAGATTGTAATGTGTTGTACTTTCGATGGATGGTTAATTTCAACTATGATGTATGGTATGCAACATTTGTGCCATTTATGTCTTTTTCCAGTAGTTATATCTCAATTTTGTTGTTGACATTGTTCTAGGCTAGTGTACATGGTGTAGCATGTCATTGGGAAACATATGAGGGAATATGGGGGCCCCCAAACCCCACTTAAGTGGCTGGGGGTATAGCGCCTAAGGCAGAGGCACTAGAGTGTAGAGTATAGCGCCCTAGATGAAGGCGCTATACTGTTTAGCGCCTCTCCCTTAGGCGCTATACCCCCCAGCCAATTAAGTGGAGTTTGGGGCCCCCATATGCCCCCACCTCATACCCCCACCACTTGAGCTCGAAAAACATCAGTGGTGCTCTCTCTCTCCCCTCCTCTCAAAACCCTCACCCAAATCCTCTAGATTTGAAGATTCCCTCCGTGGATTTGACTTACCTCAAGTTGCTAGAGGTACCCTCTCTCAATCCCTAGCTTTGGACCCATTGGAATCTTCATTTTTGGTTGGATATCTTCAAATTTTGGAAACCTAGAAGAACTTTGATTTCATTGCCCTTGGTTTATTTTTGTTGCTTATATGTATGAAACAACAAAGTAGTGACTAATATGTTGTATGTGCCATATTTTGTTAGGGTTAAAGATGTGTTCTTTTATTATGTTAGGGTTAGGGTTATTTTTAATTTAGTGTTAGGGTTAGGGTTAGGGTTAGAGATATGTTTTTATTGTATGTTTGTATGTTGTTGGTTAGACTAAATTTGTTATTAATACTTAATGATAAAATTTTCCTTTTTTCCTATAATTAATGTAGGGATGGCAAGAATTGTTCATTTTCATCATGTGAATAAGGAAGCATTTTTTAAAGGGAATGTAGAGCCGGACTTGGATGAGCAAGATTTGGTGTTTGATGCTAGTCCCAACTATGTGGAGTTGTTGGAACAAGTAAGGAAGGAGTTTAATTGGATGGGCCCAAGTGATGTGGTTATGTTGGAGGGAAGGCATAATGTTGGGTTTGGACATCACATCCGTTGGAAAACAATGTGTATCAACTCGGAACAACGTTGGCTTGCATACAAGGAAGTGGTGGCCGAATCCCAAGACAAGGCTCTTGAAATATTTGCCACAAAAAGGAGCCCTCCACCCATGGACCAAGAGGAGTTGAGTCAACCTATCTTGACCCAACAAGAAGTGAGGCAAACATTGAGCCCTCCACGCATGAACCAAGAGGAATTGAGTCAACCTTCTTTGACCCAACAAGAAGTGAGGCAAACATTGATCCCTCCACGCATGAACCAAGAGGAAAATGTGAATGATGTTTATGAAGATGAGGAGAATGATGTTGATATCTATGACAACAATGCTGGTGACTTGGAGGAATATAATTTGCAAGAGAACATGGACCAATCCATCCCGTACTCTTGATGCTATGCATTCGGTTCGGATGATGACGGTCCCGATGAAGAAGTTGATGAGGACGGGTTTACGAGCAAGGAGGTCGAATCTTTCAAGAAGCTATTGGGGAAGGATCCTCGTACACCATTGTTCGAGGATCTTACTCTCGCGGATGAAGCCATTGTGGATGGTGGGAATACTATAGTTCTCGGAGCTAGACCAATTTCATACCGTGATATGGATCATGCAACAAATGGGATTGCTCCCAGTGCGAAGTTTGGCACCTTCTTGGAGTTGAAGATATGGATCAAGGAGTTCTCGGTTAAGCATTTTCGTCCTTACACGGTGGTGCACTCGGATATAAAAAAGCGCTACACGGTCAAATGTGCGGAGGATGGATGTCCATGGATTGTGCGGGCAAGACCATTCAAAGGAGGACCAAGTTGGCACATAGTGAGTTGTGTACAAACTCACATGTGTCGTGGCCAGAAGATGGATGGTGAAGATGCAAACCCAGACCACAGGCAACTTACCTCCGAGTTCATCTCTTATAGGATTTCCAACTCGATATCTTCATTGCCCACAATGAAGGTTCAGAGCATCATTGACATGGTGAAGGAAATCTTCTTCCACCAAGTGAAATATGGTAAGGCATGGAAGGCGAAGCAAATAGCATTCAAGATGTTGTATGGTGATTGGGAGGAAGCATACAACCGGATGCCAAGGTTGTTGGGAGCGATGGCTGCCACTAATCCGGGCATGGTTCATGTGGCTGAGCCGTATGGTGAGAAAACAATGATGCGGGACAGAAGGCTAGTCCGAGTATTTGGCCATGCATTTTGGGCATTTGAGAAAAAATTTAGGGCTTCTGAACATTGTAGACCGGTCATCTCCGTCGATGGCACATTCTTGACCGGGCAATACCAGGGTACTTTGTTGGTTGCAATAGCAAGTGATGAAAATAACCGCTTGATGCCTTTGGCTTTTGCTTTGGTAGAGGCGGAGGACAATGTTAACTGGGAGTGGTTCTTCCATCTTTTGAGAACCAAGGTTTTACCCATTGAAAGAGAAATTTGTGTCATCTCGGATAGGCATCAAGAAATTCTTAATCCGGTGGAGATTGAAATTCCAGGGCATTCTCCTTTGCACCATCGATGGTGTATGAGGCACTTTTGTGCAAACTTCTTTAGGGCATGTGGAAAGAAGGAGTTGGCCGATGATCTTAGAGATATTTGTACTGCTTTCTCTGACCGTCGTTTCGCAAAATTATACAACAAATTGCTTGCAAACAACAAGTTGGATGCAGGGGGGCAAGATTTCCTGAATAGGAACATCCTACTTAGGACAAAGTGGGCACGAGCTTATGATGATGACGGTCGGAGGTACGGTCAAATGACCAATAACATGGCAGAATGCTTCAACTCGGTGTTCAAGGGTGTACGTGCATTGCCCGTGACAGCAATAGTGCAATACACATTCACCAAGTTGAATCATTACTTCATCAAGTACTCAAAGGAAACGGATAGGCAAATTTCTGGAGAGAACAAGCACAACTAAAATTACAATTTCCCACCAAAGGTTGATGAATTCATGGATTTTCAGTCTCGGAAGGCGGATTCCCAAAGTGCTATATTTTATGATGACAAGGAGTGGATTTACCAAGTTAATGAGCCGGGCGGAACTACAAACGATGGGGTCCAGCATGGAGGTCGTGCATTCAAGGTTTCGCTAAAGACATGTGACTGCACTTGCGGGAGACCAAAGATGCTTCATCTCGCATGCTCGCGTTTGTATAAGGCAGCTCGCACGAGGAATGTGAACCTAAATCACCCGCTTACCGTGAGGGAAATCGAGTTCTCGATCATTGCCAACAAGAACACATGGGCTCCCAGATTCAACCCGTACTTTGACCAAACACAGTGGCCGGAGTACCATGGAGTTCAACTATGGCCGGATCTGGATTGGAAAGTGGTTACATGGGGAAGATGGAAGACTAAACGTTTTAGAGGTGACATGGATGGATGGGGACGTGGTGGTACCCGAGAATGGGGTAACGACCAATTCGAAGAGACTCGTGAGAGAGCCTGTTGTGGAAAGTGTGGTGCTTCGGGCCACAACACAAGAAGTTGAACATCAAGGAAGAGGGCAAAGAGAAATGAAGACCCTATCCAAAAAAGTGCTAACCAACATGGTCCTAGGCAAAGAGGTCGGAATCTTGGGCTTAGAGGTGGGGTTGGTAGAGGCCATGGTGATGGTGGTGGTCGTAGTGGCCTTGGTGGTAGTGGCATTGGGGTGGTGGTAGTGTCCTTGGTGGTGGTGGTGTTGGTAGAGGTCGTGGTGGTGGTGGTGGTAGAGGCCGTGGTGGTGGTGGTAGAGGCCTTGGTGGTGGTCATAGAGGCCGTGGTGGTAGTGGTGGAGACATTGGTGGTGTTGGTAGACCCACGGCGATGAGGGGATACCTAAGAGGAACATTCCCGTACGTCTCGTCACTCATGTTATTCATAATTTTTTGTCCTTATTAAGTAGTAAAAATAAATCTTGTGTGCTTAGGTTTGAAGGCCCGTCATGCAATGTGGAATGAGACGATCCGGTACAAGAGAAGAAGATAAATAACAAAGGGAATTGGAGCTTTGTTCTTTGAACTTTCATGTGCACATTGATGTAACATTTGTCTACCTTCTCCTCTTTTGGTAGTGAACCTTAATGGAACTTGGATGTGAATCTTGTGATGCAATTTGATACCTTCTCCTCTTTCCACCTTGATGGAACTTGCATGTGAATCTTTCTACCTTGATGGAACTTGTATACTTTCCAAAGCACTTTTCAAATCCTTGTTTCTTAGTAAATGCACCTTGCTTGCAAGTAACACATCATGTTACATGCTTGTCTTGCCTCCCTTGAACATGATTTTCTCCCTTGAGCTATTTAGCATGTATAGCTCCCAGGGGAGAGGCGCTAAGCCTATAGCGCCCAGCTCTAGGGCGCTGCTATACATGTTAAATAGCCTCGGGTCCAGAAAGTGCTAGCCTCGGGTCCAGAGGCTATTTAACATGTATAGCGCCCTAGGGCTGGGCGCTATAGGCTTAGTGCCTCTCCCCTGGGAACTATACATGCTAAATAGCTCAAGGGAGAAAATCATGCTCAAGGGAGGCAAGCCAAGCATGTAACTTGTTGTGTTAACTTGTAATTTGGCAAAAAAGTTATAGAAAATCACAACAACTTCATCATCAAGTTGCAACACACTTAATCAAGTTGAATCATCAAGTTGCAACACAACCACAAGTTGAACAAACATTAACTTCACCTCATTCACTAGACATTAAGTTCACCTCATCCACTAGACGACAAGTTCAACAAGACGACAACTTCACCATAAGTTGACACGGAAAGTTACATAAACGATCCCACGACTACCACGACAAGTTCAACAAGACGACAAGGTCACCATAAGTTGACACGACAACTTACATAAACGATCCCACGACTACCACGACAATCATGAAATTCAACCTCCACGATCCCCTCGCCGACCCCTCTTTGGAACGTGCTTCCTCCTGATAAACTGATCTGGATCAAGCTGTATCTGTGGCTCTGGCACCTCCTCCTCTGAATCCGTCTCCACCATTGCTTTCCCCTTCCCCTTGTTTCTCCAATCATCCGGTGAGTAACGATGGTAGGACAGTCTTTCCCTCAACATGTAAGCCGAGCGTTCTTGATACTGCTGCAGTGTCATGTCGTCATCCTAAAGAGAATGATCAAGATGAAACTCAAACAACCGGAAAAATAGGAATGTAGAACAAGCACTATTAGCAAAGAAGATGATATTCCGATACTAGATCATGATCCTGTGTGATGACCGCTTCATCCACAAAAGTCAACGGCGTCGACGAAGTTTCCTCCATGTTTGTCACAGGGTCCGAGGGTGTAGACTTTAACTGCGACTGAGACTGCGACCTTGACTTCGATGGTGAAGATATGTCCTCGGGGTCACGGCAACCGAGTACGTTCGAGAGCCGACGTAACTTCTTCCCTTGACGCTGTCAAATTGACAAATGAATTGGATGTCAGAGTCGGATATGATATCCAAGATATGGAACAAAGGGATGTCTGTATTACCTTAATAAAAGCTCGAAATGCAGAATCGGCCTTCGTAGTAGCCGGGTGAGTGTCCAGAAATTCTTCAAAGTCATCAGCTTATTGCTGGACCTCGTCCCGCTAAGCATGAATATTAATTCACAAGTAAGGCAAGCAAATAGGGTATGGCATGCAATTGTATTGACAAAAAAGATGGACGCACGCTATACTTACCACAAAGGTGAGCACCGGAGCAAAGGCTGTTTGGGTACCCTCCCTCACAGACTTGTTGTAATTCTCCCTAGACAGGGCATAATAATCAGTAGGTTGCTCCAATATGTCTGGTTGAAAAGCCGGTGGGCACATCGACACACGAGTAGAACCAATAAACCAATAAAGATAGTTGGTGAAAGCAAGCTCGTTATGCGGCTTGAACTCAGGCACATGTGAATTAGCGTGAGCCAAACTCTTCTTGAGCATGTCTATGTAACTGCTGTGATGGCTAGGCCAATCCTTGATCGCTCTTTGCCTCTTCCTATCCAGCCTACAACATAAGACGAACAGCTATTAGCAAAACAAAATGTGGTGCTTTTAGGCTAAGTGAAGGCATGTAATTCTCTCTTACCCATGAAGCACAATGTCTGTGTTAATCCACTCCGACGGGTGAGGCTGAAACTTCCCGAACTGCCTCATCACACGATGTGGCAAATGAAACTCAACTGCCCACATACATATCATTGGACACCGCATATGCCAACGATGCGCTTCCGCTCGACACATTGGGTTCACTTCAAATTCGTGTGTAAAACCGAGATCTTCCCCAGAACCATACGGCTCCCATATCACCTGAAATTTGACACAATGTATTCATGTCTACTTTAGGAGAATGAATTGGTACGGAATCATACATGTCACGACAATAGATACCTACTCGAGGGTAAGAGTATCCAACCCGTTGATGTATTGCTTGTACATGATTTCCACATCGCTCGTCATCTCAGATACAACGTCCCATTTGTAAGGCCAAGTGGTTAGACACATCGGGTTATCTTTATCGTCCCATGGCTTGAATGACACGGTCCTATGCCGTCCAACTATCAACCGCTACCATGACCATATGGAAAGTAGAACCAAAGGACCGCCAATGGAGGCTCCTTTTGTGTACCTACGAAAGGCTTCGTCCAACTGCAAACAAAAGAAAACACGGTCATGTCATGTCATGTTGGAACACAACTAAACTTCTAATGAACAGTTCTTCACCTGCCGGTACAAGTAGGCCAGTGCTGCCGTACCCCAACTCCATCTGTTGTCGAAAACAGACAACGCCTTCAGCCATATCCACTGTGCTACATTGCCCTTGCCGTCGGAAAATAGTGTCCTAGAGAGAACATACCACGTGTACACATGGGCATACGTCCTGACTACCGCATCATCAGCACCTTGAGGGCAAATCCTGAAGTTACCTGTGATCCACGTGTATTCAGCGTCGGCTGCAATACTCTTGTCCTTGTTCTCATTAGGAGCCATGCCAATCATGGCCGTCATCTCTGCTTGCCACCCTGCAGAATATGTGTTCAAACACAGAGGCTGACCAACGATAGGAAGTGCAAAGATCATCGACATGTCTTGAAGTGTCACGGTCATCTCCCCGGTCCGAAGGTGGAAAGTGTGTGTCTCCAGTCTCCACCGATCCACAAGCGCCGTGATTTGCGCTGCATTGAGGTTAGGAGTGGATCGGGTCACTAGTGAGAAGTACGGAAGGAGTCATAATGCCTCGATGTATGTGTGTACCGCTCATCGTATGACATTTCAGAGACCCCGTGAACCCGCAGCTTCAAGGTTTTAAGCTTCTTCAAATAAATAGAAACAACTTGGTCAAGCAAAGGCAAGGCAATACATAATTGAAAACAAGTAAGGTCAACAAAAATATTACCTTATTGTCCACCGCCATAGCATAAGATCGGTGCGCAACATCATAATGATTATGGAGAAGAAACTCCATCCTATATTTTTCAAACAAAAATCATTCGATTATCACTTTGTTCCATAAAAAAATATTATCCTTTAGCAAATGGTAGTGCTCAAGATCTAAATTTCACTATTTAAAACACATGGTACCATATAAAAATATACATTCATGCCATCCATATTAATAATGTCATAAAAACATATCAACTTGAACACATAGTTCCATTGCATGTTATTGGTACACATAGTTTGTAACAATTGCATGACATTGTGCCATTGGTATACATAGATCCATTCATATGTTGTAATTTCTCCATACAAAACTAATCCACATAGTGTAATTATATTTTTAAACAAAATGTGATTTAGGGTTTTCCTAAATTTAGTCTCTCTAATATGTATCAATGCTTACTACATCTAAAACATGTTGCTATAGAACCATCAAACATCCCATTCTACCATAAATTTTTTAAAATCAAATGGAATTTAGGGTTTCATACAAACTTGAACAAAGAGGACAAATGTGATGCATTTTTTGGATGAAAAAGAGGGGAATGGAGGGGAGTACCTTAGGGGATGGATTGACAACAATCTCCACGGTTGAATCCTTCAGATCTGGGGAATTTTGGGGGAGGATTTGAGAGGGGGGAAGAACTACCGCCGCCACCCTTGGCTTCTGTCGACAGAGAGACCCTCTGTGTTGTGGTGTCTGCCCTTGGGCGTGGGCTCTTCGGCCATTTTGTTATTGAGAAGTATAGCGCGGCGCTAGACTAGTATATGTAGCGCCTTTCCCTGGGGCACTAGATATCCAGGGTGGGGCCCGGTGCGGGTCCAGCCTCGCCACGCTGGAAGGGTCTTAGCGCCTTTGCCTCGGGCGCTATGCGTATAGGTATAGCGCCTGGCTGTTGGGCGCTAGACAAAAGTATCAGATTTGTGAAATAGTTTGCTACTAGGTTCAGTTTGTGAATTTCTTTCGCAAAAAGCTCAAAAGTGTGGATTTTGCCACAAACTTGCAACGACTACTTTCACATTTGTGTAAATAGGAAGTGAAATGCTACTTGGAGAGCTATGATTCTGCAGGTAATTCGGTGAGCTCCTAAAAACTACTAGGCTCATTGCTCAGTTGTTAATACTATCTGCAGAGGAATTTTTAATACATGAATGGAGATCAGAAGGCATCAGACTGATGAGCTGAATCAGAATTTCTCTTTGAATCATCAGGATGGTCAGAAGGTTCTGACTGAAGTGACAATCCATCCAAAGTTCGAATTTCTTCACGGAGTTGTGATCCAAATTTAATAGAATATGCATTTAATTCGGAACCTGCAGCATGATTTTTTTTCAGAAATCACAATTACAAAATTGAATGCTACCAAACTTGCAAGCTGACTACTGTCGAACCTGATCTTGAATCAGCTTAATTTGCAGGTGACCATAGAATTTACGCCAACTTCATTTGTTTAGCAATCCCTATAGCGACTGAAACATTCTTATCCATGGGCTGGAAGCAATACAATATCCTAATTGTACTATAGCCTTTGGTTCACTTTTCTTCTCACAATACCTGAATTTTGCTACTGGTTATTATTAAAATAAGGTCTGAATTTGAATTGCACATTACTGTTACCAACCATAAATATGAAGACATGACTCTCTATCCCTCGTACAATAACCATCATCCATTTGAAGTTTTGAACAGATACTGAAAAGTAGAATATTTTCAGCAGTAGAAATTATATCAACAAACAGGTAGAGGCCCCCATCATAGAAGCACATATAACACTTTAGGGCTAATAGACTGGACTGCCCTGAACTGAAAATAATAATATCATGTCGAAATCAAAGATATCACATAGGGATTTTGGATGTGCCAAATTCATCAGAATCACATGAACCTGAGCTGCAGGTGAATCAGAAATATAGTGAGAAACAAGACAAAGGATAATTTCTGTAACTATTGTTTCAATGCACACTAACCATGTCCTTTATCAAACTATGCCAGATACAATGGTGGGAGTCGTCATATTGAATTAGTCTGTGTCTAGCACTATTTGCGACATTGTCTACGTCAAACTAGTCAGAAACCTTAGAGTGTCATCAAAATGAAACATAGAAGTATCTTAAGTCCCTTCAATATGGATTTTTAGTACTACTAGAAGTTGTGCTACTAAAATTCATTGCTTTGTGATGAAATAAAAGGAGAAAGAATTGGAGGTAAATCATGTTGTAAGTGAAGACCCGAAGTAATTGAATTTCATGATTTGTTTGCAATGAAGATTGGTGTGAAAGAAGCACTCCCCATAATTTTTCAGGAACCCACAATTGTAAGGGCAGAATGCCAAAACCACCCATAATATAGATGAATCAATATTAAATGGAACTAAATTAAAACATATCAAATCTAGCAGTACAGTGGTCAAAAACATGGGGAAGAAGAAATAAACCATATTCCAATTGATAGCCCATCAAGTTAAGAACATAGGTTAATGTGAACAAACTCAACATCTTACAGTATATAAGAATATCAAGCAAAAAAGTTGGTGTGGATCTTCGTAACTCTCATGGTTACGGAATAAACTAATTGATGGGGCCTAGCTAGACTCGCATGATTATCTGCCAAAAATTAGAACATTACAATACGGTTTGTGGAACAAAAAACAAACAAGCAATAACCTGAATGGACAATCATATTTTTTCCCTTTTTTGCGAAACGCGCCAAATATTTACGTGTCGATATGTTAGAGCAGAATTGGAGTGAACAGAGTTAAGGTGGTGCATCTTTCACCCAACACAACAGCAGAGGCGGGGGTATTGGGTAGGCAGCCTAACCATCACTGCAAAAACAATGGAACACCAGAACAAGAACCTCTGTGTAGCTATTTCGGTATGTCACACAACCCTTTTTGCACCAGCCTTGATCCATAGGCCCTTCTGAAAGCCGCGACGAGTTTGCTTGGGCAGGGTAACATCCATGCGGACACTTCTGTTTTAAATGAATTGTTGTTCTGTATTCCTTGAGCTCCACTGTTCTGGATCGACTAGATTGGGCCTACCTAATTATTTATTTTCTCATGGAAATAAGGTAAGAATAAAACTTAATTAGAACGTGTTTAATTAGAGGTTCACTTTCTCAATGGAGGTTCCACAGTTTTTTTATGGAGAGAACTCCTGTTGCATTGTGCTTAAGGCGAACGATGAATGGCTTTTTACCATACGCTAGATCTTACATTCTTAAGAAGTTGCTCCCTATTACTATCAATTCTCTCAACAAGCACACACTCCACCTCATCATGCATGACACATCACCCAGCACTAGCATATTTCTCAACATGCAAGCATGATACCTCATCATCCAACATGCATGAGAAAGGTCCACCTTAATATGCCACTATGCATAATAAAAACCCACATACAATATGTATGTATGGGGATTTTATTTTATTATGATATTTATATTAAATCCATATATTATTATAAAATTTATTGTTTCAAATATACATGCTTCATTTAACCAAACATTTTCATTAAAATATTTTGCAAAAAAATTCCGCAACAACTCGTGCGGGGCATCATCTAGTTTATTATATGTGTGATTAGAATCCTTAAGTTGGTGGACACTGACACTCATGGAAGCTGCAAATTCGTGTTAGATTTATTTCAATGGCCATGAGTTGGACGCTGACCCTCACCCAGCCTATCAATCTTTGCATATATTTTTATTTAATCTGGCCTCAATCTGGTCTTGTCAGCCATGCTCGGCCACTACGACCTCTCCTGTAGCGCTTTGAACAATGCCGAGCTGGTTGAATGGTGTCCGCACGGATGTTACCCTGCCCAAGCAAACTCGTCGTGGCTTTCAGAAGGGCCTATGGATCAAGGCTGGTGCAAAAAGGGTTGTGTGAGTGTGACATATCGAGGTTCTTGTTCTGGTGTTCCATTGTTTTTGCAGTGATGGTTAGGCTGCCTACCCAATACCCCCGCCTCTGCTGTTGTGTTGGCTGAAAGATGCACCACCTTAACTCTATTCACTCCAATTCTGCTCTAACATATTGACACGTAAATATTTGGCGTGTTTCGCAAAAAAGGGAAAAAAATATGATTGTCCATTCAGGTTATTGCTTGTTTGTTTTTTGTTCTACAAACCGTATTCGACTAGAGAGCAGCGTGACTTGTTAGGGTTTTTTTCCGTCACGTTAGGGTTTAGGTTCCTCTCTCGGTGGCGATTGCCCTTGAGTTGAGATTTTCTTCCCCGCTTCAATCTCCCCGTTGGATCTCATCCCTGCACGCGGCGATCACCGTCGCAGAGAGGGGGGGACTCAACGCGGAAACGAATACTTCTGGGGTTCGTCTCCAAAGTCTGCATCTCGCGGACTAGGGTTCCTCGTAAGATGGCGTCGGAATCGTCCAAGCAACAAGCGGCTGGTGATGATCTAGGGCGGCTCATGACTGATCTCGGCCTGAAGGAGGATGATTTGGACGTCGTTGATCTCTCGGATAACTTGACAAGATGGATCGCATTGGCTAGGGTTCATACCTCCAAATCCTATAGCCAATTTTGGTTCTTTAAGAATATGAGGTCTGCTTGGGATCTGGCGCAAACTGTCTCTATCAGACCGCTGGAAGCAAACTTGTACTCTCTGCAATTCTCTTGCTTGGGTGACTGGGAACGGGTCATGGAAGAGGGGCCTTGGAACTTCCGCGGCCTCGCCGTTGTGCTAGCCCCATATGATGGCTTCTCCAAGCCGTCCTTTGTGCCTTTGAACACAATTGAGATATGGGCTCAAATTCATGACTTCCCCGATGGCTTTCATCCTCTTCTCAAATCATTTGCGGGGAAGATCGGGGAATTCATATGCTCTGAACCGAGATCGCAGGATTTCGATGGGAATTTTTTCTGGGTCAAGGTGAGGATAGATGTGCACAAGCCCCTGAAGAACGCCGTCTCAATCATCAAGGGCGGGAAGAGGCAGATTTACCTTGTCAGGTATGAACGTCTGCCGGACTGGTGTGCGGTATGCGATCATCTGGGGCATCTTTTCAAGGAACATGGGGACTAGGTGCATCCACCCTCGGCTCTGGTTTTCAAAAACTTGCGAGTGGACTGGTTCTGAGGTGCGGGACCTGGCCCTGGACGTGCAATAATCAACAGGGGTGCGCCTCCAGTGGTGGCCAAAAGTACTTCTCAAAGCTCATCGGCAAACTTGGACAAGTCAGTACATGGTGGGGATGTTGTGATGGAGGACGCCGATGAATTAAACCGCAAGAGGGAGGCTCTCGAGGCTGCAGAAACACACAACACAGACCCCATGAACTTACCCCCCAATACATCTATGGCGATGGATCCCTCCGGAATCCCGCCAAGCCCTCGACCCAAGCAAGACCCAAAGAGGCCCAAGACCACAGCAGTGGGGAAAATTGGTGATCAAAACTCCAAAGTTTCTAAGTCGCAGATGGAGGGCACCCAGGAGGTGCTCCGCCGCGCGCAATGAGTCTACTTTGCTGGAACTGCCGCGGGTTGGGTAACCCCGCGACAGTTCGAGAAGTTCGCGATCTCGCGAACAAGTTTACCCCCGCGGTGCTATGCCTCGTCGAAACCTAGATTGACAAAGCACGAGCGGAGATTTTATCTTTTACTTTTGGTTACAATAAATCTTTTGCGGTGGGTAGCACCGGGAGGAGCGGAGGTCTTGTAATTTTCTGGAACGAGGAAATAAAGTTTGAGGTTAAGAGCTACTCTAGGTACCATATTGATGGTGTGGTCGCAGATTTGGGACCAGAACCATGGAGACTGTCTTGCATATATGGGGAGGAAAAAGTTGCGGAACGCCACAAAACTTGGGATGACCTCAAATCAATAGTTGTTTCTAACATAGCCCCTTGGATAGTGATCGGAGATTTCAATGAAGTTCTCTATCATAGCGAGTATGAGGGCATGGGATCCAGAAGCCAAGCACAGCTAGACGGGTTTAGGGATGCCCTAGATGTATGCGGACTCCTTGATCTTGGCCATGCGGGCAATCCCTTCACCTTTGAGAAGAGGGTTGCTGGTGGAACCTACACCCGAGTACGACTCGACAGGGCGGTGTCAGACCCTACATGGAGATTATTGTTCCCTACAACTCAATTGGAGCATCACACCTCGGTGTGCTCGGACCAATTGCCGCTGGTGCTCCGAATAGACCATGACCTATCACAGTAGAGAGGAGCAAAGCCTTTTAAATACGAAGTCATGTGGGAAACTCATGAGACACTAAAGCCGTACATACAATCAGGTTGGGCCAAGCATGAGAAAGCAGCATATGTTGAGCAGCTCAGGGAGAAACTGAAGGACCTATCGGGCGAAATGATCGGCTGGGACCGCACCACGTTCGGCAATGCCCGGCGTGAAATCATCACCTTGAAACGAGAACTGGAGGTTCTATGCTCGGTTCCGGGGCACACTGGTCCGTCGACACGTGAACTCGTGATCATTAACCGCATGGTTGAGCTGTACCACAGGGAAGAAATACTCTGGAAGCAAAGATCCCGGGTTGAATGGCTGTCGAGCGGCGACAAAAACTCCAAAAAAATTCACGTCAGATGTACAATGAGAAAGCGCAAAAATCTGATAAAAGAATTGACAAATGATCAAGGTGATGTTATCACATGTGTAGAGGAACTGGAGGGTATGGCTACTCAGTTCTATAGCAACCTCTACTCCTCTGAAGGTGTGGCCAACATGGAGGAGGTTTTGGCAGCGGTGCCCGTCAAAGTAACAGTAGATATGAATAGCGCTCTTGATGCAGAATTCACAGGCGATGAGGTGAAAAGGGCTCTATCCCAAATGTTCCCTCTGAAAGCTCCGGGACGAGGCGGGTTCCCGACGCATTTTTTTCAGAAACATTGGTACATCTGCGAAGATGAGGTTATCAAATCCGTGCTCCTAATCGTCTCTGGTGCAGAGAGTGCTGAGAGCATCAACAATACCTACCTCATCCTCGTCCCCAAAGTGAAAAGCCCAACGTTGCTCTCTCAGTTCCGGCCTATTAGCCTTAGCAACGTCCTATATAAGATCGCATCAAAGGTCCTGGCGAACAGGTTGAAAGAGATACTCCCGGACATCATCTCCCCAAAGCAATCCTCTTTTGTCCCCGGAAGATTAATCACGGATAACATCATTGTGGCGTATGAGTGTTTGCACTTCATGAAACGCAACAAGTCGTTGCGTCACCGCCATTGTGCTCTCAAATTGGATATTATGAAGGCCTATGACTGGGTTGAGTGGCCATACCTCAAGGCCATAATGCTGAAATTGGGCTTCTCGGAAAGATGGGTTACAACCGTAATGAGTTTAGTAACTTCTGTTTCTTATTATGTTCTGTTCAACGGGAAGAAATTGCAGGATTTTAAGCCAACGAGAGGGATCCGACAGGGAGATCCCATATCACCGTACCTATTCTTGTTAGCAGCGGAGGGCCTCTCAGGCCTCCTCAAAAACAGAGATTCATCATCACAAATGGTTGGTTTGCAAGTGGCACCTTCAGCGCCGCATGTAAACCATTTACTATTTGCTGACGATAGCATGCTGCTATTCAAGGCTAATGGTGAGGGTGCTATGGAAGCATCAAACCTACTAGAGACTTACTGTCGGGCTTCAGGACAGAGAATGAATACAAGAAAATCCTCAGTTTTCTTCAGTAAAGGATGTACAGAAGATGTGAGGGAGGAAGTCAAGGGGATTCTTAATGTGCACACCGAGACACTCAATGAAAGGTACCTTGGTTTGCCCTCGGACATTGGAACCTCTAAGTCTGGCACCTTTAAATATCTGAAAGACAAAATGTGGGGAAAGGTTAAAGGATGGATCGAAAAGATTATCTCTTAAACATGCAAAGAGGTTCTCATCAAGTCAGTGGCGCAATCCGTTCCAGTTTACTCCATGTCTTGCTTCAGATTACCTAGAGGTTTATGTGAGCATCTCACAAAACTCATCCGGCAGTTCTACTGGGGAAGCAAACAGGGTAAGAGGAAGCCCCATTGGGTCTCCTGGCAAACTATGCTCAAGCCGAAGCAGGAGGGCGGTCTCGGCTTTAAGGACCTTGAGATGTTCAATTTGTCACTTCTTGCCAAAAAAACCTGGAGGCTACTGACTAACACATCATCTCTTTGTGCACAACTTCTTAAAGCAGCCTACTACCCATCTACAGACATTTTGGCAGTGCAGCTGGGCAGTCACCCGTCCCAGATTTTGAGAGCCATCATCGATGGTAGGGATGTTCTAACTCATGGCCTCATAAGAACGATCGGAGACGGTGCGTCTACGAGGATCTGGCAAGGCAATTGGATTCCAAGGGACGCCAATTTAAAACCCATTGTTGGAATTTCTGTCGCGCGGCCAGTTTTTGTCTCGGAACTGATAGAGTCAACGGAAGCCCGATGGAATGAGGCAATCTTACGCCAAAACTTCCTGCCCTCCGATGTAGCGGCGATTATGCAGATCCCACTTGCCACCCATCAGCAACCTGATTCCTGGTCCTGGCATTTTGAGAAGAATGGCCTCTTCTCCGTGAGGTCACTCTACCTTTTACTGTCAACAATGAAGCACACCACAAATTCCAGATTTGATGGGGCGGGTTCGACATCTGACAATGGCCAGGAAGCAAGGAGCTGGAAGAAGCTCTGGAAAACTGAAGTGTCATCGAAGGTCAGGAACTTTCTGTGGAGGTAGGGTCATCAGTCAATACCTACTGAAGACGTCAGAAAACACATAAACATGTCGATAGATGATGCATGCCAATTCTGTGGGGATGCCGATTCCTGGAGACATTCCTTGGTTGATTGCCCCATGGCCCGATGTGTGTGGGCTTTAAGTGATGAATCAATTCTGGACAAGATGAGATCGACTAGGATGCCAAATGCAGAATTATGGATATTTCACATGATTGACTCTCTTCCTCATGAAGAGTTTACTAGGATGGTTGTCACCTTGTGGGCGATCTAGACGGCGAGACGGAAGGCGATACATGAAGGGATTTTTCCAAAGTCCCCTGGGAACACACACTTTTGTCACAAGGTTTATTCAAGAGCTCCAAATTGTGAAGAATGTGGACTCAGTGGCGAGACAGATCAGTGGCGGATCATTATCGCATGGAGCCGCTGCCCCATCACGGGGGGCTACAACTTCGGTCTCGACGGGGCCCCCAGCTCCATTATCACTTGCGCGGTCATTTGGGGCGCAACCACCAGAGGGTTATGTTAAACTCAAAGTTGATGCAAGTTTTAATTTTCAAAGCCAGAAATGTGCTGCGGTGGCCGTTTGCCGAGATCGTGATGGAAACTATCTTGGATCCAGTGCTCTTGTCATCAAAGGCTTGACAGATCCAGCTACGGTGGAGGAAATTGCATGAAGAGAAGCTCTAGCCCTGGGACAAGATTTGATGCTAACGTCTGTTATCATCTCCTGCGACTCGTCTTCGGTTGTCAGGGACATCAACCAGCAAGTTGGAGGGCTCCATGGTTCTATAGTAGTAGAGATAAATCATAGTAGGTTTCATTTCCAAGGTTGTAAGTTTATTTTTGAATCCCGAAACTCTAATTTAGATGCTCATAAACTGGCAAGGTTTGCTAGCGGACTTGATCAGGGTCGCCATCTGTGGCTTACTACCCCTCACGACCCAATTTGTATCCCCCATGTTACAAATTTTGATCAATAAAGTTAGTAAATCCCCTAAAAAAATTAAAACAGAGAAGAAACATGGCAATGCCTTTTGGCTAGAACAAAGAAGATAGTCTAGCATTGTTCCTCGTTCTTTGCAGACTTGAGATCCTCCTCTTCTTCTCCGTCATTGACATGGACTTCTTCTACTCCTCTGTCGGCTCCGAAAAAACCAAGAACCCTAGCCCTAGAAATTCAGAAATTCATGGAGGACAAGAGGTAAATAAGAGTAGGAGGCAGGGCTTACCGGTGATAATACCTTCAGGAATGGAGAGAGACACTGGAGAAGATCTTTTCACCGAAAAGCTCACCTCGGTGACTTGCACTGCCCACGCCAGCTCCTGGTCGCTTCGCTACCGTATGACAAAGGGAAACGTGAATACTCCACGCGTGAGAGAGGGGAGTCCCCATGACCTCCAGGTTGACCCTCCGGCACAGTCGTCGCCACAGCCTCCGTAGTCGCTAGAGAGGAGGGGACGGGGGAGAGAGGAATGCCATCGGGCCCAGCCGCCGCTAACCGCGTGCTATTCGGTGGAACTGCACACACCAGATTAGGAAAGGGTAGGGGAGTACGCTGGCTCCTAGTGACCAGCTACCCTCAATGAAGGTAAATTTACATCGGCGAAACATAATTTTATATCGGTGAGGTTTTGATTAACCTACCCAACGCTGGGTCGATTGACCAGAGTGAGGAATAAGTTATTCTTCACCCTGGGATTTAAGTAAAATTTCTCTCTCTCTCTCTCTCTCTCTCTCTCTCTCTCTCTTATATATATATATATATATATATATATATATATATATATAGGGTGGGTCTATTCTACTAACACCCCTTAAGAGCTTATTCTACTCACAAAATTCTTATTCTGCTAACACCCTTCTAACCCAAGTTTCTAGCGCGTGCAGTGCTCTCTGTCGAGAAATGCGGTGCGGTTGCCCGTCCCATGCAGTTCACTTGACCGATTTCGGATCCGCGAAAAACAAGTGCGTTATGTTTGGCGATAATGCAGTGCGCTTGCCTGTCGGATGAGGTGCAGTTGCCCGGCGAATGCAGTTCACTTGGTCGATTTCGGGTCCGCGAAGAACGGAGCTCCGCGTTTTTAGTAGAATTGACACAACTTTAAACCGGAAAGAATTAGAAAGTGTGTTCTACATAAAAATGGAGCGCCTTGACAATATCTATACAACGGTGTATCAATTGCATCAATCGGATAAACGAATCAAGAGAATTTACGCAAAAACGCCCGCTGCCCCAAATGTGGACAGCCACACCGTTTTTCAAATTACTTCAAAACCATGAAGAATTTGGAAAAGTGCTCAACATATGGATCGTTCTCCTACTCCATACGAATTCAAAGGTATACGCATTGTTCGGACAAGCGGTTAAAAAGTTTGAATCTCTACAAGATTCGGCGGCGAAAAATAGAGTGTGTGCGCTTTTTTGCGGCTGGATTTCTCTCAAACCCGTAGCGAATTAGACAAAGTGTTATACATATGGATGGAGCACCTGATCAATATTTTTCCAACGGTATATCATTTGCATCATTCCGATAAAAGGTTTAAGAGAAATCGCGGAAAAACTACCGCTGCGAAAGTGGGCCGCCGGACCGTTTTTGAAACTGCTTTTAATCGTTGAAGAAGCGGGGGAAGTATTCAACATATGAAAGATGCTCCTTTTCCATACGAATGCAACGGTGTACCATACACTCAATTCCGACCAACGGTTAAAAAGTTAGAGCGAAAACGGTGATGTGGTTCGAAAAATAAGTGCGTTCTGTTTGGCGATAATGCAGTGCGCTTTCCCATCGGATGCGGTGCGGTTGCCGGGCGAATGCAGTTCACTTGGTCGATTTCGGGTCCGCGAAGAACGGAGTTCCGTGTTTTTAGTAGAATCGACACAACTTTTAAACCGTAAGGAATTAGAAAGTGTGTTCTACATGAAAATAGAGCGCCTTGACGATATCTATGCAACGGTATATCAATTGCATCAATCGGATAAGCGAATCAAAAGAATTTACGCAAAAATTCACGCTGCCCCAAATGTGGATAGCCACACCGTTTTCAAATTACTTCAAAACCATGAGGAATTTGGAAAAGTGTTCAACATATGGATTGTTCTCCTACTCCATACGAATTCAACGATGTATCATACGCATCGTTCGAACAAGAGGTTAAAAAGTTTGAATCTCTAAAAGATCCGGCGGCAAAAAATAGAGTCTGCGCTTTTTTTTGCGGCTAGATTTTTCTCAAATACGTAGCGAGTTAGACAAAGTATTATACATATGGATGGAGCGCCTGATCAATATCTTTCCAACGGTATATCATTTGCATCATTCCGATAAACGGTTTAGGAGAAATCACAGAAAAACTGCCGCTGCGAAAGTGGGATGCCGCACCGTTTTCGAAACTTCTCTTAATCCGTGAAGAATCGGGGGAATTGTTCAACATACGAAAGATGCTCTTTTTCCATACGAATCCAATGGTGTATCATACGGTCAATTCCGACCAACGTTTAAAAATTTAGAGCGAAAACGTAATGTGGTTCATTTTTACCCGAGCTGTAGTGCTTTTAAGTCAGCAGTGCGGTTCCTTATGCGATACGATGCAGTTCAGAAGTGTTATCAGAATAGACGGGTTGTATATATATTATTCTACAATGGCTGACCCCTATATAAGGAATTCTCTCTGTTTTCTCCCCGTTCCGGTTCACACCCATCCACCCAATCAGCCCAACCAGATCTGGATCGATCAAGCCGTCTCCCTAACCCCGATGGCGCCACCCTCCTACGGCTAGCAACTGCCTCCCTCCCCGTGACTTCGGCCACCGCAGGCACTCCCCTCGCTAGTCGCTCCCCCCGGTCCCTCCTTGCCGGGACTGGTCGTCTTCACAACAAGCGCGGGTTGTGGTGGCCTCCCCCGTCTTCCTCTGCACCATCCTAAGTACCTCGCCGCCGACGCCCTGATCCAGCCGCCAGTCTTCCAGCCGAGGAGGCATCGTGTGGGGGCGGGGCTGCGTTGGACAGCAACGGTGACAACTCGTGTGAGGTCTCTTCGAGCTCCCTCCGTCTGCCCACCGTCAGCAACAGGACCCGTGCCAATCTACTCTTCTGGCCCTGCGAGAACTCGCCTCGGCCTCCCATGTAATCGCCCCCTCACGCAATAATATCGAGCAGGAAGTGCTTCTCCTGTTAGCCGACGAGTATCGTCCAACCTGTTCCTTCTCTATGACTAACCCAGGGTCCCTGAGCATGGGATTTGCCGAGGCTAATCCTCTTCAATTGGCGCCGTCTGTGGGAACTACACAGGTTGGAATCGCGATCTCGGCGGCCTCGTCACCAGCAACCGTCAAAGTAGCGACTCCGTCAATACTCATCGACTCCACGAATCGAGCAGACTCTGATCTGTTTGGGTACCTCGGCTTCATGGCTAATCTCTCGACCTTTCGACCAGCCTTCGCCGATCTGCGCACCGGCATCAACCTAACCTTCGGAGCGTACCAGATCTACGTCAACCACTGGGGAACCCTCCGCCTCACGGATAGCACTCGAACACTCGCAACAACAACCGCTACAGCAGCGATCAAAGCATCACCCGCCCGCGCGGCGACCCTGCGAGTCAGCCACGACTCCCAACCCAGCACAAGACGACCCGACACTCGCGACTACTCGAGTGGACCGACACCATGGGAGAAGCGCAACATGCACGCAAGCAAGAAAGTAGTCAGGACACCGTCCCAGGTGTTAATGACGGAAGTTCACGAACCAGCCGCAGATGACAAAGGCCAAGACGACGATTCAAGTAGTCGTCGATACGCTCGTGTAAGCAGCAAAACCAGTGATCCCGACAACATCGGCCAGGTCACCGTCACACTTGGGGAACCAGGAATCATACCAAAAAAAGTGCACAAAGAACTGGAGCACAACAATCACAGGAGCGACGAGCCAGAAAGCAGCAAGCGCCAGACCCCAGGCACGGCGAAGGAGGACCATCACATAGAAAAAATCTACTTGTCCAAAGAAGCAATCGCCAGAGTAAAGAACGCAGTAAAGCTCGGAAAACTACTCCCGGAAAACGCGACGCGAGACGAGCTTAGAGCATACAAAAAATTGGCGGGTGACATAACCAAGAAAACAAGACAGCAACGTCTATAATTATAGAAGCAAGGAAAAACTGTCATTGACTCGAGGACCAACCGCAAGCCACCTCCCAGAAGCAACCCTTCCGACTACAATTACCCTGTCCGAGCCAGATCCAGATTCAGTAATCTGAAACACACGGACAAGAAGAAGGTAGCCCGCAAACTGGATGACGACTTCAAGCTAGAAGAGGACGGCGATGAAGAAGAGCAACTCACGACAGCAGAGGCCCTTATAACTGTCCAGGAATACCTATCTCGTGCGCAGAAAGGCAAGAAGGGCGGTTTAGACCACAATACGACGATGGCATTCAAAATAATGAAAGACGCCATCACAACCTCAACACCTAAAAAATCAGGCGCAAGGCGAGTCCCCCGCGAGCAGACTCTGGACAGGGACCCAGTTCACCTGACGACGACGACAACAACGACGACTGGCACACGCGCTCAAACAAAAAAAACCAAGACAGCGACGGCAATGGCAACAGACGCAACAGCAATCGACGAGACGCACACGACGACATAACACAGAACAAGGTCAATCGCGGTAGACGAAGACGGGCAGCCCGCGAAGAATACTCGGACGAGCAAGCTTCCGACGAGGACATAGAACCATGCGGAGCACTGTTCTTCACGCGATCCATACGAGAAGCACGGATGCTGAAAGGATTCAAGCTAAACTCCACAACAAACAAGTACAACGGCCTAGAAGAGCTAGAAGCATGGCTCGACGATTACCTAACAGCCGTCAAATTCCAGCGAGGAACCAATATCACAGCAATGCAGTATGTACAACTCATGCTCGAGAGCTCGGCGCGACACTGGCTGAAGAACCTGCCGCGAGGATCAATCAGTTCCTGGAAGCAGTTCCGCAATGCCTTCATCGAGAACTTCAAGTCCACCTACAAACGACCAGCATCACTCGAGGGCCTGAGGGCCTGCAAGCAAGGATCTAGAGAATGCCTGCGAGCATACATACAACGATGTACCATACTCAAAAACTCAGCCGAGGACATATAAGACGAAAGTGCAATCGACGCATTCAGGAGGGGCTTGCAACACATCGACTTCGAGGAGCAACTCGGGCAGAAGAAGGTCCGAACACTCGCACGACTACTAGAGAAAGCCAACAATTGGGCAGACGGAGAAGACTCCGTGCGGAACGAATCAGAGGTCCCGACAGCGCGCTCAAAACGGGACTATGACTACTACACCGGCGACAGAGGATTCGTCAGAATAAGAAAACACCCGAGGCGTAACTTCTACGACGACAGAGGACCCGATATGGTCGCGGCCGGCTTCCCGGATAATAGAGATGGCAGACATTGAGATGACAGCATATTGTAGCGTAGGGACAACCAAGAAGAAGCACCCCAAGTTCAGAAACGAGATTGGAGATCAAGGCAGCCTCGAGATAACGCCTAAGCATATCGCTCGTCCAAAGAACAGCTCGATGGACCATGTGCTCTACACGGGTTCAGAAACGTGCGCGGAGAACTCAGATCAGGACACACCCTCAGAAACTGCAGGCGCTTCATCGAGCTCTCAGAAGAAAAAAGTCGATCTACGACAACAGCAGCACAACCTCTCACAAGCGTAGCAGTCGGGACCATCGCCCACAATGCACCACCAGCCCCTGCAATACCAGCAAGACAAGTAGCAGCAATCCAATAGCGGCGAACGACACCCGAGGAAGAAGAAAAATACCCAGAAGCACATGGCCGGATTTACATGATACAAGAAGGAAGACCATCAAACAGGCAACAGAAGCAGGCCACCAGAAAAGTTTTCCTCGCAGTCTCCTCGCACCCCGCCGTCCCAGAGTACTTACGCGGGTCCGAGACTGAAATCACCTTCTCCCAAGAAGACCACATGCCAACCATACCGCGTCCAGGACACGCCACATTAGTACTGGAAGCATGAATCGGAAGCTATGACATGTCACGAGTCTTCATGGACAGTGGCAGCGGAATACAATCATATTCACCAGAACCCTGGAAGAAATGCTCATCGAAAATTCGGCACTAAAAACCTCAGGCACAACCTTCCATGGAATTGTGCCAAGTAAAGCAGTCTACCACCTCGGAAAAATAAGTCTCGAGGTGGTTTTTGGCAGCACGAGTAACTTCCGCAAGGAAACATTGGACTTCGAAGTGGTCGACTGGAAATCACAATACCACACCATCCTAGGACGCCCAGCCTTCACGCGCTTCATGGCAGTTCCACACTACGCCTACCTCAAGCTGAAAATGCCGGGTCCGCGAGGAGTGATCACATTCAGCGGTAGCTTCATCAGATCCGACCGCTGCGACAAAGAGTTCCACAAGATATCAGAAACCTTCGGAGCACACCAAGGCAGCAGAGCCGCAACATCAGAAGAAGAGTCCCTCCCATAGAAGCAAAAGGAGCAACCAGAGGACCCGCAAGCTTCGCTAATCAAGAACCTATGCCAGTCCACCGCAACAACTTAAAATTCTTAGGGCTACCAAGCCATCGATCCAAATAAAAGGGATGTCTTCAACAGCCCCCCTCGTGTAAGAAACAACAGGAAAATATTTTTCCAAAAATTTCGCTCATTGGCACTCGGGGGCTCGCAGCAGCAGCCACCCCCCGAGGCGTTCTTCGCTTACGCGACTTAAAAATTGGCATTCAGGGGCTCGCAGCAGCAGCCACCCCCCAACGCGTTCTTTGCTTACGCGAGTTAAAAATTGGCACTCGGGGGAGCAGCAGCCACCCCCCGAGGCGTTCTTCGCTTACGCAACTTAAAAATTGGCACTACGGGGCTTGCAGCAGCAGCCACCCCCCGAGGCGTTCTTCGCCTACGCGACTTAAAAATTGGCACTCGAGGGCTCGCAACAGCAGCCACCCCCCGAGGCGTTCTTCGCTTACACGACTTAAAAATTGGCACTCGGGGGCTTGCACTCAGCAGCCACCCCCCAAAACAGTTCCTCGCCAAAGACTTAGCAACCGGCAAGACTTACATGTACCACACATGATTCATTCACAACAGACAAACAAAGTAAAACAAAAGGGAACAACAACACACGTTGCCCAACAAAGGAACCAGCGCCAAGCAAAGCCTAACCTCCAGGATCTGATTTTACTTTACACAGAGCACCCAATCGACGGTCGTTCTCCTCGACCACCCACTTCACAACTTGACTTGCAGGCTTGTCCGCTACGGCGTAATGGTAATCCATCGGCTGAGCTCGACCACCAGAAGGACCTTCAGCTGCCAGCATAATGTCCACCCCCGGCCAATGAATATTGACAAAGGCAAAAGCACAGCGAGCCCCTGCATAAATCTGGTGATTGACTACACGCCGAAGGTCCGCAGGCTGAGAGAACACCTGACAAAGATTTTCAAGAGAAGACGGGACAGATCCAAAGGATAAAACTCAGCAAAGATCCCACCAAACACCCCGCAACAGTACTCAAGAGCCCGCGGTACCCTCTCAACCCGCATCCGCAGAATGGCGAACACCCGAGCACGCGCCCTATCCATCCAGAAAGGATTGTTCGCCTGCACAACTGGGTCCTCCAGCCGCAACAACTCCGACTGCACAACTTCCTCTTCCTCGCGAGAACGCCCAGCAAGCACTTCGTAACGAAGAACAAAAGATCAGCCGCAAGCACAAGAAAAAGAACTCGCACAGTCAAGCAGTCGAAAAGAGACAAACTCACCCTTCAGAAGATCAGACAACTTTATCACCCTAGCCGCCAAGCTATCCGAGACAACTTCAGTGCGTTCACGTTTCGAGCTATGGACTGCAACAACACCTTTCAGGCGAACGATCTCACACTCGTCCTCCTTTAGCCTCAAGCAAACAGTCTCGTAGGCACCCTCGCGAGCATCCTCCTTCAGAAAATTCCAAGCCCGAGAAACACCCGGGGTGGCCTACCGCAAAGAGGAACAAGTCAAAAGAAACGAGACAGCAAGTAGCACAGAAGAGCAAAGCAGTTCCATTAATTGAAAGAGATCCACCGTCCCGCAGGAGGCACATTACAGCTCAAAGTTTCAAAACAAAAACCAGTTCACCCTACACCTCGGCCGAAGAATTACGGTTATCAGCCTCCACAACGAGCTGCAGATGGCGGGCCAGCCGAGTAGCGCGAGCACTCTGCTCATCTGTATAATCAGGAAGACTATCCACCATGGAATCCTCAATGGGAACACCATGCCCCAGAATAACAACAATAGACGTGGTAAGCCCACTGACGGGGATCAACCCCGGAAAATCCCATGGTCAGGGACCCTGGGTTAGTCATAGAGATGACACAGGTTGGACGATACTCGTCGGCTAACAGGAGAAGCACTTCCTTCTCGATATTATTACGTGAGGGGGCGATTACAGTGGAAGCCAAGGCGAGTTCTCGCAAGGCAAGGATGAGTAGATGCGTATTGAGATGATCTCGACGTCTCCCCTCCCAGCCTTTATATATTAGGCCAAGTCTCGGGGAGTCCGTGCTAGGTTACAGTAGATGGTTTCCTAGTTCTAGTCTTGCCTTGTACGCCAAGTTGCACCTTCCATGTTAGTCGTGGACTCCTACGTCGGTGCTTGGTTGGGCCAATCGTGGGCTTGTCGTAGCTTCCCAGTGGGCCTTCTGTCTTCATACGCACCAGGTAGCCTCACACGTAGGAGTCATGGGGTCACCCCCTCGTCAGTAGCCCCCGAGTGCCAAGGGGACTTGAAGAGTCGCGCAGGGACTCGAATTCATCTGCGCCTTATTGTTTGTAAGCATGGTATCGCCACGGGTCGCTGGCAGTTTTGAGCCATGAAAATATCTGTTTCGAGGGTTGCTAAGCTGAAAGGGCCCAAGGAGTCGACTGGTCGAGCCTTGGTGAATTGTGCTAGTGACAAATACCGCATTAACCCAATCAAGCCCACGTCCCTCGATGTGAACTTGGAACACTGATGTCAAGCAAAGTGATGCCGCTGCAGGTCTTATAGGATCAATTGCTTCCAGTCTAAGCACATAGCCTGAGCGCGTCCGCTCGGCTCTTTCTATCATGCGAGCGCATGGAAAAGGTATGGAGTGAAATCGCTCTGCGGCAAGTCCCGGCCCGGCCGTTCTTCGCAGCGGGGTCTTACCTACACGCTAAGCTTGCGTGGCATCTGGGTACAGTGTGTCGTATTCCAGGCATAATTTGTTTTTGTTGAGGCACGGAGCCTGATTAGCGATGCAACCACTTTTAATAAACAATCAAGTGAGTTGTTTTAGTCGTCACTCGCGGAGTTTGTAGTGAACTCAGGCGAGGAAAATAATAAGGCACCCACTCGGAATGTCGTCGAGTGCGCGAGTAAGTCATGTTTGCTGAATGGCTGAGTCTTTTCGCGAGTGGTCACTCGAATGCTTTTCTGCTCTTTGGGTGAGGGAGCACCCGAACTCTGAGAGTATTTTGTGTCTGCTGCTGCGAGTGATCACTCGAGCACATCTTCGCCTTATGGGTGAGGGAGCACCCGAACTCGAATAAAGTTACTCCCGATGGGAGTAAGAATTTTGTAGAGTCAGAAAATTTGGACGTATAGTTGGTTTTTGGAATCTTTTGGTTTTTTGACCAACTGTTTGTGTCTTGATCCGTCCCTCTTTAGATGCCGTGCTGACATGCATTGTCCTACTGCTTGATGACGTATGATGATGATTGATTTTATTGATCCATCACATCTTCTGGACCGTCATGATGATAATTTGGACGTCGTGCAGCCTGTTGCCTGTTTGGTTTCCGAAACTTGTATGGGAAACAGGCGAGATTTGACACGTCCTGTAAGTAATGCTGATCGTGTGAATGCATCTTTTTCCTTGGAATTCATAACGCCTGGCCTGGCGGTCTTTGATGCAATGATGACGCCGCCTGGGCTTCTATGTGCTTTTCCTCGTTTGCCCTTGGATTGAGCTATAAATGTTTCCTTTGGTTGCCCGTCCTTGGCATCCATTCTTCACATCTTTCTCTTCTTCTTCTTCTTCTTCATATGGTGCCCAAGCGTGGTAGAGGTGTGGCTGGGCGAAGTCGTGGCCGCCGTGGTCGTGGTGGCCGCACGCCTCGTTCTTCACGAGGTGGACGCCATGGTACCACGTTGGTGCCTTCCTCCTCTTCCTCCATGGAGGGGGGTTTTTGGCGCTATGCCTTTCTTTTACGTGTTCTTAGCCGGGATGTTGCCCGGATTCCTCTTCCCTTTTCGTTTTCCTCCATTGCTTCTGAGCGTAACTTGAGGGGTTTCTTGCTCCGTCTTCACGGGAGCTCTCGTTCTTCTTCTTGGGTAGAGCTGGAAGTTGATACTTCGTCCTTGATCTTTCTTGGTTCTGGCTGGAGGACGTTTTCTCGCCAGTTGAAATTGCGCGGTGGGGACAGCCTTTGCTGTCGTTTTGACGGCGAAGATACTGTTATTATCCGCGCGTTTGATGTTGCGGGCAACCGTCTGGATCCATACTATGAGGAGACGAGCATCGATTCTGGTAGCTCGAGTGGTGGTTCGCCTGCTTCTCTCGTTTCTTCATCTTTAGTTGATCCCTCGGGCGATGGTGTTTGCTCTTCTAGTTCTAGGGAAGAACTGGACGTCAAACCAGTCGTCAAGCGGCTGCGTCAGTAGGTTGAGGCACCTTGTAGAACTGGAAGGCGGCGCCTTTGTAGAACTGGAGGACGGCGAGCTTCTTCTTCACCGGCTGAGTTGCTACTTTGTATGTGGTGATGCCTGTCAGGCGGTGGCACGAAAGTGCCAATTATGTCAGCATGAGCACACATGTAGAAGTTGTATGTAGCCCATCTTGCAGTTCCACAGGTCCTTCTGTAGCGACAAAATGTCGTTTTGACTTCTTTGTAATGATAACGTCTTCGACTCCTTTGTAATGAGAATGTCTTCGACTCCTTTGTAATGAGCCCCTGAGGCTGTGTTTGATTTGCAGAATCAAGCGCAGACTTTACAAATTTTTGTCTCACTGGTTTGTAGTTGTCTTTGAACTTTTCCAAGCTTGAGATCGGGTGCGCGTCGCGCTCCCGATGGGAGTAGCCCCCGAGTCTTTAGGCGATCGCTTGTGATCGGGTGAAGACTAAAGATGCGACTTTCCCTTGTTTGCTTTGTTGTTCGGCGACAGTCGCGTTTTTTATCGAAGGTAACGTCCTTCGGGGAAGTTTATGCTCGAGCCCCCGAGTCTTTTTAAGAAAAGGTCGCGTTTGCGAAGATAGCGTCTCTCGGAGGGAGTTCTAGGCTCGAGCCCCCGGGTGCTTGTAAGTAAAAGCCGCGTTCGCGAGGATAGCGTCTCTCGGGGAGAGTTATATGCTCGAGCCCCCGAGTGCTTGTAAGTGAAAGTCGCGTTCGCGAAGATAGCATCTCTCTGGGGGAGTTCTAGGCTCGAGCCCCCGAGTGCTTGTAAGTGAAAGTCGCGTTCGCGAAGGTAGCGTCTCTCGGGGGGAGTTCTAGGCTTGATCCCCCCGAGTGCTTGTAAGTGAAAGTCGCGTTCGCGATGATACCGTCTCTCGAGGGGAGTTCTAGGCTTGAGCCCCCGAGTGCTTGTAAGTAAAAGTCGCGTTCACGAGGATAGCGTCTCTCGGGGGGAGTTATATGCTCGAGCCCCCGAGTGCTTGTAAGTAAAAGTCGCGTTCGCGAGGATAGTGTCTCTCAGGGGGAGTTCTAGGCTCGAGCCCCCGAGTTCTTGTAAGTGAAAGTCGCATTCGCGAAGATAGCGTCTCTCGGGGGGAGTTCTAGGCTCGAGCCCTCGAGTGCTTATAAGTAAGATGCTTTGGGAAACATTATTTTATTCCTTCGAATTTTACACGTGCTGCCAATCGGTGCTGCTGCCGATGTTTCTGATGATGCCTGGAGGACTATGGGTAAAACAGGCGTAGGTTCGCTACGTTCCATGGATTTCCCACGTCCTCGTTGGTCTTCGGATTCTTCAATCTGTATGCTCCTCCTCCTATGACTTTCGAGATGATGAATGGCCCTTCCCATTGAGAGGAAAGTTTGTGCACTTTTTCCTGTATTTGTCGTAGCACGAGATCTTCTTCATTGAATGATCTGGTCCGTAGGCGACTTCTTTGATAGGTTCTTAGCTTGTCCTGGTATCCTTCAGATTTTGTGAGGGTTGTGTCTCGTGATTCGCCTGCTAAGTCTTTGTCGTTCTGCAGCGCTTCTTCTGCCTCTTCCTCTTCGTACCCTGAGATTCTGGGTGCTCCGAATTTTAGGTCGTGCGGTAGCGCTGCTTCTGCCCCGTATAGCAAGAAGAAAGACGTATACTGGGTTGAGCTATTTGGGGTGGTGCGTAGGCTCCATAGGACTGCGAGGAGCTCCTCTATCCAGTTGCCTGCAGCCTGTTCGAGTGGTGCTAGGAGTCGCTTATTTAATCCTCCGCATACTAAGCCGTTTGCTTTTTCCACTTGGCCATTAGACTGCGGGTGTGCGACTGATGCGTAGTTGATTTTGATGCCCAACTGTTGACAGAAGTTTTTGATCTCTGCTGCCGTGAAGTTGGTACCATTGTCTGTGATGATGTTGTGTGGTAGTCCGAATCTGAAGATGATTGATTTGATGAAGTTGACTGCCATGAGGGCTGTTGAGCTGGTGATTGGTACTGCCTCGATCCATTTTGTGAACTTGTCGACTGCGACCAGTAGGTGTGTTCTTCCTCCTTTTCAGGATTTCTTGAGTGGGCCTACCATGTCGAGTCCCCATGTGGCGAATGGCCATGATAACGGTATGGTTTTGAGTTCCTATGCTGGGGCGTGTGGCCTGCTGGCGAATTTTTGGCAGGCGATGCAACGCCGTACGATATCCTCTGCATTTCTCATGGAGGTCGACCAGTAGAATCCTGCCCGAAAGGCTTTTGCCACGAGTGCTTGACTGCTGGCATGATGTCCGCAGGTGCCTTCGTGGATCTCTAGTAGTAGGGCTTTGCCGTCTTCCTCGTCTATGCACTTTTGTAGGACCTGGGAGATGCTGCGCTTGTAGAGCTTCCTGTTGATTACTGTGAATGCTTTGGATCGTCGACTGATGCGTCGGGCTTCTGCAACGTCTTGTGGTAGGGTGCCTTCAATTAGGAACCGAAGAAAAGGTCTTGCCCAAGACGGGTCTTCGAGTTCCACTGGTTCTTCAACTTTGATTTCTTGGCTGTTTGTAGCGTCAGTTGCGCTCGTTGCTGCCACCTTTGGTGGCTCATTTGTGTCGTCTTCTTCTGCGACTGCTTTGGGCTCCGCTGGCTTTACTTTTATTGATCTCTGATTTATGCTCTCGAGGAAAACGCCTGGTGGTATTGGTCCTCGAGTCGATCCGATGTTCGCGAGTTCGTCGGCTTCTGTGTTATTTGCTCTGGGGATGTAGTTGAGTTCACAGCCGTCGAAACCTCCCTCTAGATCGTTGTATAGATTTTGGTAGGCTGCCATGTTGTCTGCGACTGCATTACAGTCTCTCATCGTCTGTTGGACGACGAGGTTGGAGTCGCCATAGATCGCTATGAGAGTGGCGCCGCAAGTTTTTTCCATTCGCATGCCGTGGAGTAGTGCCTCGTATTCTGCTTCATTGTTGGAGGCGTTGCTGAAGTTGATCTGCAGGATGTATTTGAGCTTCGTTCCTTTGGGGGAGACTAGGACGACGCCTGCTCCGGCTCCTTGCTGTCTTTTGGATCCGTCGAAGTACATCGTCCATGAGTTGGACAAGTCTGGGGGCCCTGGTGTTTGGACTTCTTCCCACTCGACCAGGAAGTCTGGGAGTACTTGGGCTTTGATTGCTGTTGGGTGTTTGAACTGTAGGTCTCGCGGGCTGAGCTCCATGTTCCACTTGGCGACTCGACCGGTCGCGCCGGGATTATTGAGGATGTCCGCGAGTGGTGTGCTGCTCACGATTGTGATGGAGTGTTCGTCGAAGTAGTGTGATACTTTCCTGGAGGTCATGATGATGGCGAGCAAGAGCTTCTGGTAATGTGGGTACTGCTGTTGTGGCTTCGTGAGTAGCATGCTCAGGTAGTAAATTGGTCTTTCGATCCTCTGGATTTTGCCTTCTTCTGCACGCTCGACGACAAGCACTGTGCTCACGACGCTGCTCCGTGCTGCTATGTAGAGATACAACTTTTCCCTTTCTTTAGGCACCACCAAGATTGCTGGGGTAGAGAGGGTCTTCTTCAAGTCTGTGAATGCATTGCTGGCTTCCTCGGTCCACTCGAATTTTTCTCCTTTCCTCAGCAGTTTGTAGAAAGGTAGGGTCCTTTCGCCTAGCGTGCTGATGAAGCGGCTCAGTGCTGCGAGCTTTCCTGTGAGCTGCTGTATTCCTCTGATGTTGGTTGGCCTTTGCATTTTGGCGATTGCTTGAACCTTTTCAGGTTTTGCTTCGATTCCTTGGGCAGAGACCATGTACCCGAGTAACTTTCCGGCTGGGACGCCGAACACACATTTTTTGGGGTTCAGCTTGATTCTATACTTGTTGAGGGCCGCGAACGTCTCGCGGAGGTCGTCGAGTAGTGTGTTTGAGCTGTAGGTTTTGATGACAATGTCGTCTACATAGACCTGGACGTTCCTTCCGATCTGGTCTCTCAGGCATGCTTGCATCATCCGCTGGTACGTGGCTCTGGCATTTTTTAGTCCGAAGGCCATAGTTTGGTAGCAGAATACTCCATAGGGGGTGATGAACGAGGTGTGCTCTTCGTCTTATTCCTTCATCCTGATCTGATTGTACCCTGAGTATGCATCGAGGAAGGATAGGAGGTCGCATCCTGCTATGGAGTCGATTATTTGATCGATTCTTGGCAGGGGGAAATGATCTTTTGGGCAGTGCTTGTTGATAGACCCATAGTCGACGCACATCCTCAGTACCTCGGTGTCCTTTTTAGGGACTAGGACTGGGTTTGATATCCATGTTACTTTCTTTGTCTCTCTGATGAACTGTGCGTCGAGTAGCCGATTGACTTCTTCTCCGATTGCTCTGCGTTTGGGCTCTGAGAACCGTCGCAACGCCTGTTTTACTGGCTTTGTGTTTGGCTTGATGTGGAGCGCGTGTTCTGCGAATTCTCGTGGTATCCCTGGCATGACGGGTGGGCACCAGGCGAAAATTTTCCATTCTTCACGAAGGAAAGTTATGAGGGCGGTTGCTTGCTCTTCTAGAAGGTGGGCATATACGCGGACTGTCTTCTCTGGGTCTGTCGGGTGTACTTGGTGTGTGATCGTGTCGCTGTCGACGCTAAAGTCGTGACCAAATTCCTTTGTCCCGCTTCTGTTTGCTAGTGGAAATGTGATTTTGTCTGTCACCATGGCTATTTCTTGGAGCTGTTGTATGGCTCCGAATGTGTCGGAGACTTTGTGGAAGTCGCGGTCGCACTGGTACGATTTGATGAAGCTTCCCTTGACTATGATGATTCCTGCGGATCCTGGCATCTTGAGCTTGAGATATGCATAGTGTGGAACCGCCATGAACTATGCGAACGCCAGCCGCCCGAGTATGGCGTGGTACTGCGACTGCCAGTCGAGCACTTCGAACTCCAGTGCCTGCTTTGCGAAGTTGCGCTTGCTGCGGAAGATCACATCAAGCTGTATTGCTCCGATGGAGGTGGCTGCTTCGCCCGGGACTACGCTGTATATTGTGGTTCCTGACTTTTTCCATACTGATCGTGGGTTGAACATCTTGCGTAGAGTGCTGGCGAAGATTATGTTTAGACTGCTGCCTCCGTCCATGAAGATTCTGTCCATGTTGTACCTCCGATCTGGGCTTCGAGGACCAGGGGTGCATGCCCAGGCCTCGGGACTGCAGGCGGATGGTCGCTCTGTGAAAAAGTGATGCTGGTCTCGGCACCGCTTAGTTGGTATGTTCCGGTTATCTTTAGGCCTTCAGCTGCTTCGGCTTGCAGGGTGTAGGCATCTTGCTTTGCTTTCGAGGGTCTTCCTTCTTGGATCATGCAGATTCGTCCCTGGGACGCGAGGTATTGCTCCTCTGCACTTGGTGCGGGTGACTGCATGCTTCTTCGAGTGCATTTGGCTTCACGCTTCTCCTCCTCCTTGAGGCTGTTGGAGAGTTCGGCGAATAAGCGGCAATCTCCCAGGGTGTGGCTTGCTCGGAGATGTCCCCGGCTGTCTTCAAAACAGTGGATCGCGCAGGGTCCTTCCAGCTGCTCTTCAGCTGTGAGTTTTCTGGAGCCGGCGTGCCTTCTTCTCCTTGAGACTTGGAAGGTATGCGAGTGGTCTTCTGCTCGGCTGTGGACTCTTCGGTCAAGTTCTATCCCGTCACTGAGTGATTGGCTTCGGATGAAGTTGGCGAATTCATCTGGCCTTTGATCTGGGTCGTATTAGTCTCCGGACTGGGTCTCGGAGTCGCCTTCTTGGCATGTGGTGGGAGTCCGGGTGGCGGCGGGTCGTCGACTGATGGGCGAGCCTTCGGCCACGCGAATCGACTCCTCGAGTGGGATTCTCGAGTAGCCTCCTTTTGCTTGTCTTCTCCGTCGTCGAGTTCTTTTTCGTCGGTGATGGATCTGGCAGTCGCCGAGCTGCCGGACTTGGTTCGGCTGTAGGATGGATGATCTTGATGAGATGATGGAGATGCTTGTGGTGATCTTAAACTCCTCGAGCGGGCTAGATCTGGTTGTAGTCCTGGAGTCTTGGTCTGCTGAGGTCGGGACCGCCGATATCGTGATTCCAACCTGTGTAGTTCCCACAGACGGCGCCAATTGACGGGGATCAACCCCGGCAAATACCATGGTCAGGGACCCTGGGTTAGTCATAGAGATGGCACAGGTTGGACGATACTCGTCGGCTAACAGGATAAGCACTTCCTTCTCGATATTATTACGTGAGGGGGCGATTACAGTGGAGGCCAAGGCGAGTTGTCGCAAGGCAAGGATGAGTAGATGCGTATTGAGATGATCTCGACGTCTCCCCACCCAGCCTTTATATATTAGGCCAGGCCTCGGGGAGTCCATGCTGGGTTACAGTAGATGGTTTCCTAGTTCTAGTCTTGCCTTGTACGCCAAGTTGCACCTTCCATGTTAGTTGTGGACTCCTACATCGGTGCTTGGTTGGGCCAATCGTGGGCTTGTCGTAGCTTCCCAGTGGGCCTTCTGTCTTCATATGCACCAGGTAGCCTCACACGTAGGAGTCGTGGGGTCACCCCCTCGTCACCCACTCACCACGTTCTCGTGAACCAAACCCTCCAGCATATCACCGTTCGGACCGAAGGCAGCAACCAGAGAATCAAGACCTTCCGGCCTCTTCTCCTTATCCGGGAACATATGCTCATGAAGAAGCTTCAGGAGAGTTGAAGCCCGAGAGAAAACATCCCCCATAGCTACAGCAGTGGACGAGACAGCATCCACAACACCACAGAGAGTGCCTGATCCTGCAGCAGCCACCTCCACTGCCCCAAAACCCGCGGAACCTGGAAGAAGGAAAAAGAGTCAATACCCAGAAATTTAAGAGAGAAACAAACCCCAGTGAATGGAAGACAGGAACAGTCCACGAACCAGTCAAAGAGCCCGCCAAGTCCCGCAGGCGCTCGCACTCAACTTTCTCAACCTGGAGAAAATGCTCTTCCACCCGCCGCAACCGCTCGAGCTCGCCATGTTGGGCCTGCAGGTCCCTTTCCTTGGATTCCAGAACGGCCCAAAGCACAACGAGCTCCTTTTTTGCAGCCTCCGCCCGCTTAGCACGTCTCTTGCGACCTGCAGAATGGACAACAGTCAGACAAACCAACTAGCAAAGGAAACAAAGACCAAGAAACAGGATCTTACGTCTCATAGCGGTCAAGCTCCCCTGGACCGAGTCATGAGCACGTTGCCACCGATCAGTCTCAGTCAACACACGCTCGCATATCCGGAACAAAGGCTGAATTCAAGCAAATGCACCAGTCAAAGCCTAGGAAAGAAGAAAATCAAGATCAAGACTACAACCAATCACAAATGATTGCTTGGAGCCTCGGGGGCTACTCCCATTGGGAGCACTGCCATGCTCCCAATATTCAAAAGATCAACAAGAGAGAAAATCCAAGCTAAAAACTGCAGCCTATCAAAAATGATCGCTTGCTGCCTCGGGGGCTACTTAAACAAAGTTCAGGAGGACAAGAAATCCCATACCTGCTCCGCCATGCGATCAAAGAACTTCGCCTTATCTTTAGCAGAAAGATCCCGCCTTTCCAAGAAGTGCTCCTCAGGAATTACTGGTTTGACATCTGGAGGAAAGTCCCCTCCAGGAGCCGCAGCAGATCCCCCAGAAGGAGCAGTCGCAGGAGTTCCCTCCGCACCTACAGTCAAAGGGGCCGTCCCCGCACCTGAAGTCACAGGAGTCGCAGAACCAGCCGGCAGATCAGGCGCCTCACCAGAGTCAGTCGAATGAACATCAACAACAGCGGCACTCGCAGAAGAAGCAGCTGGAACAGGAGCAGTCCTACAAGCAACATATTCTCAGAACATGAGTCAAAACAAAAACAGCAAAATTACCAAACATAAAGTTATACTAACCCAACAGGTGCAGCGCCCGGACGAAGCAATATCCCGAAATTGCGTTTTTTCGAGGCAGCCGAAGGAGGCCACAGCACAGCAGATTGTACGACTGCTGGCAAATCATCGCCGTCACCTGTTGCGTCACGACCACTCGCACCCAAAGGGCAAGTGCGTTTGACACGCAGAGGACTCGAATCCCCAGAGTCATCTGGAACTGATGGTCGACCACCCGCTGACTCGACAACATCAGCACCCGAAGCACCCTCGTCACTCGCAAGCAAAGGACCAGCATCACCCGCACCAGGTTCATCAAGTATTTCCGCATCTTCAGGCTGCGGTGGATTTTTTAACAAGTGAGTATGATCCTATAGATCAGAGCAACATCAGTAATTAACAGAAACGAGTTAAAATCACAATAGAAAGGACGGACGAGGCTCTCCTCCCCAATACTCATACATTTCGTGACTTGCTGAACCCGAGTCAAAAGGTCACCATCAGAGAACTCCTCGGGCGAACACCTGGTCGAGTCGTTGGGCCCAGTGTATTACCACATGGGACGCACTAATGGTACGAATTAACGCCCCCTCGTTGGTTACCCAAAGTGGAAGGTTGAGATGTAGATAGCAGCAATTTCCCTTAGCGAAGATACTAAGGTTGAGTATCGAACCAGAAGGACTCCAACAGATACAAGAAGGTGGTGAAGTGAACAATGGCGCCGTTCACAACTCAAGGTTGCTTACTTCACCTGGACCTGCACACACAGAAAATAACTTTTCTTCCCAACGAGTACAGAGGAGTTGTCAATTCCTCCAGCCTTGTTGTTTACAAAGGACAAAATGCACGGGATAATAATGATAGCGATAGAAACAGAAAAAAAATAAAGCAGTAGATTGATAGCGGGTGTAAACAGTGTTGGAAATGTGGACCTATGATGTTCACTAGTGATGTCTCTCTCCCAAAAGACGATAAAATAGCCATGCGAGGTAAACAAATTACAGCTGGGCAATTGACAGGATTATGTGCGCAAACCAATGCTAACTATGCTATAAAGAAAGGAAGAGGTTCAAAAGCATGGGCGGTACACCAAGACAAGTAGACCGAAATCCATCTGCATCTACCTACTAATCATCCACCTTGAGATATCTCTCCAGAACGTCTCGCTGGTATTAAGTTGCGAATCCCACCCAAAGTGTAAACTCAAAGCAACGGACAACTGCATTAAAGAACTTTGCATAAAGTAAACAATCCTTGCACCCGCAAGTACAAGCACCGTTGTTTTCCCCCTTGTGGCAACAACACATCCCCTAGACTCATGTTTCTGTCACTCAAGCTAGTCATCAGGGGGCATGAACCCACAATCAAGCATAACGCTCCCTCTTGGAGTCACTACCTACTACTTGGCCAAAGAAATAAAGAGCAACGGAGAACATGCAAGAATTACTCTAGAACATAAATATAAAAGAGGAGAATAAAATATATTACTCAAACACAATCTGACAATAGTCTCATAATCCATCGGATCCCAGCAAACTCAGCATAGCAACAGCAAAAAGATTACATATGTGCCTCGATCATGTAGGGCAGCTCACGATGTCTAATCCATGAAGAACAAAGAGGGGAGGAGAACATCACATAGCTACTGATCATAGACCCATGGTCCAAGGTGGACTACTGACGGTTCATTCGGGAAGCATCCATGGTGGTGGAGAAGCTCCGGGAGGTGATTCCTCCCTCCAGCAGGGTGCCGGGAAGAAGTCTTCTGGTGCTCCCGATCTTGGAAGCGCGGCGGCGGAGGAACAGAGGAGAGATCGCGAAAAAGGGTTCCCGTCACGGGGGTTTCACGTATGATGGATATATAGGCAAAGGGTGGCAGCCAGGGGGGCCACCAGGGGTCCAGGCGGCCCCCTGGCGCGGCCCCACCCTAGGGAGCGCCGGGTGCCCTGGTGGGTCCCCTCTGGCCCCCCCTCGGTGATTCCCGAAGCTTCTTTCGCGCTGATTTTTTATTTTATTTTTCCCGAATTTTTGGAGCACTTTTAATATGAGGGAAACCTGAAATAGAAAAACAGTAGAAAACTGGAACTGGCACTGGGGTGCACTGAGTTAATAGGTTAGTCCAAAATGTATGGAAGTTCATCAATATCATAGAAATATCACACAAAAGAGGCATGCAGAAAGCAGAAATTATAGATACGTTTTGGACGTATCAACATCCCCAAGCTTAATTCCTGCTCGTCCTCGAGTAGGTAAATTATAAAAGCATAATTTCTGTAGTGACATGCTAACAACAAGATAAGAACTTTTAAGTAAAGCAATCGAGGTATGTAATTCAATTCAAGTCATAACAGGCAAGAGTCTATATTTAGCATTGAAACAAGCAACATAAGAACATAAAGGTGCAAGAGCTCTCGCTGTCCGTGACTCGAATGTCTCCAAATGGTGTTTGCGTGCAAGAAAGGGGATAAGGATATATGAGAAAAAGTATTTTTGTATTGAGAACTCAATCTACTAAAGTTTGACACTTGGTATTCTTTGGAGTCTTATCTTGACTCATCCCCAGACCACTAGCCAGGTACAAGTCAAAATGATCCACTCCTTTTCGACATTTTGAGCACTCATGCAATGGATGAGCGTAAGCAAGAAAGTTGACACTTAGGATGGCAAAGAGAGAATATGGTGGAGGAGGAAGACAAAAAGGTGTGAAAGGCTCACATCAATGAGGACAATCATAGGCAAGAGAAAACCAAATGATAGATATGATGTGAGGAGTAGGGATTGCCATGCAACGGATGCACATATGAGCTAACGTAAGCTCTCCAATGGAAATAGTGGGGGGGGGTGCATCCAACTTGCTCTCTCAAGAAGACCTAGAGCTCACTTGAGGAGGCTCATCATTGGAATATACAAGCCAAGTTCTATGGTGTGAAGGTCCCCACATAGCTATATGCATGAATGATAATCTTTATGGAGTACAAGATATAAGAGGGAGTACGAGTGTGGATCTCTCAAAAGGAATAGTAGTGTGCCCCCTTCTCTCTTTTTTTTTATTTTTCTCTTTTTTTGTATTTTTTTGGTGGCCTCAATGGCTCTTTCTATTTCTCTCATTTTTCCTCTTTGGGATCTTTTAAGTTGTCCACTTTGGGATCTTTTAATTTTTCCACCTTGGGATCTTTTAATTTGTCCACCTTGGGATCTTTTCCTCACATTAGGGACAACACTCTATATATTACAAAAGTATAGAAGATCTTTCCACTTTACAAAAGTACTCAAATCATAAAGAAGATGTAACTATCATGATGTATGGAAATGTATGTCTCTGCCAGTGTAGCAGGATATGCAATGATACTAGCGCGTCATGTAGCAATGATTAGGGCAAGGCCCAACTAGCATGGGGCTCATCGATCAAGCAAGTAGCATGTATGAAATGTATCTCGGAAAGGCTATGGAAATGCCTTGATAGGTAGGTATGGTGGCTGTTTTGAGGAAGGATATAAGAAGGTTTATGATGACAGAGCGTATCAAGCCAAGGGTTTGGATGTACCGGAGAAGGTGGATGCTAACTCTCGGAGTGAGAAGAAAGCAATGCACGGCACACGAGAGGCTAGAAAAATATGGGAAGGTGGAAGTGTCAACTTTCGAATACTCACATTAGTCCGAAGAACTCATGCACTTATTATCGGTAACTCTCAATCTAATAAGGAGGTTTCACAAATAGACAAGTACCCCGAGGAGGAGTGTATGGGGGTTTGGTTATCCTTGCGCATCCTCGACTCATGGTACGTGAGTGTACTCTGATATTCGACCCCTCAGAAGAGTAGTGATCCATCTAGTAGCTAAAGTTCTCAACTAATTTGTAAGTTTTGAAAATAAACACGGATTGCCCAAAATACGACATCTATCACCAATAGGCTAAATCTCTTGACACCAAAAAGTCCAAACATTACTCAAAACAATACCTAAAAACTATTGCAAGTTACTAATACAAAAGAATAGTAACCTCAATTACCTACTTCAAGTCAAGACACAAAACTCAGTGCAACAGGCAAACTCTCTAAACAAGATAAACATGAAAACTCAAGAGAGTTCCAGCAACAAACTAAACAAAAGATCTTTAAAAAGATAAGCATGAAAACTAAGAGCTAAACATGACAGTAGCTATGAAAAATATAAAGAACACACACAGCAAAGATAAGCACGAAAAATCCTATGTTGTGTTCAAGAGTTTGAAAGTGGAGCGTGTTTCTCTCCCACACAAAGAAGCTGGGTTCTAAATTGTTATGAACAACAAGCAAAGCTAAAGAAAACTAAAAATAAAACCTAAGAGCGAGACGCTCCAAGCGTAGCACATAATGCATGAAGTGGTAAAAATATAGTGAGACGAGAGACGAACTGATAATTGTTGATGGAGAAGGGGATGCACGGGGGCATCCCCAAGCTTAGATGCTTGAGTCTCCTTGATTATTTATTTGGGATGCATGGGGGCATCCCCAAGCTTGAGCGCTTGACACTCCTGAATCTTCTTTCATCATCTTCCCTCGCACATTTGAAAATTCCTTCATACATAACTCATCACAATCTGATTAGCGAGGTTAGTACCCATAACAAAATAGTTTTTTCTCTACTGGAAATAAGGATATTCTTGAAGAACTACTGTTTCTCAAGATTTCCAAAAAGTTTTTGCAAAGAAAAAGCAAGCTTAAGGTTTGCAAAATGAAGAAGAGACAAAACAGGACAGAATCTGTGAAAAACAGACCAGCAGGTAGAAAATAATTTTTTAGGGATACTTCCGCAACTCAAATCAAAAAACTCAGAACATACGAAAGTTCCGTAATTGTATAGAGCACTCTGTGTAAACATTTCAGCGCAAAAAGATGAACTGGGATTTTTCTATGATTTTTCTAGTCACGAGGACAGAATCTGATTTCTGGACAGCATGTCACAACTTTCACTTCCCTTATCATATGAGGCTATAAATGGCACAAAGCTTGAAAAGTAAAGATACAATGATGTTGCTATAGTAGTAACAATCATCAAGACCAGTAAAAACAGAAGAAAAACAAAAAGGAAATCCTAAATTCGTTGTGGGCTGCCTCCAGAAAGCGCTTTTTTAAAGCCATTAGCTAGGCTTAATGAAAATAGATCAAGTATTTTCAAGAAAATGACTAGCCCGTGTGACGGACTCAAAAGGCAACTTAATATTTTTCCTAGGGAAGTGTTCCATCCCTTTATTTAGAGGGAATTGGAATTTTATAATCCCTTCTTTCATATCAATAATAGCACCCACGGTGCGAAGAAAAGGACGTCCCAAAATAATTGGACAAGAAGGTTCACATTCAATGTCCATAATAGTAAAATCAACGGGAACCTAATTGTCATTGACAATGATAAGAACATCATCGATCTTCCCCAAAGGCTTCTTTATGGAAGAGTCGACAAGACGAACACCAAAAGAACAAGAATCAAAAGGTTTTAATTCAAATACATCATACATTCTTTTGGGAATAACGGACGTACTAGCTCCAACATCACATAAAGCATAGCAAGAAAAGTTATTCAACTTAATTTTAATCATAGGATCCGAACCATCTTCTAGCTTTCTAGGTATGGAGGCTTCTACCCTAAGCTTCTCCTCCCTAGCTTTAATGAGAGCATTAGTGATATGCTCCGGGAAGGCATGATTAGGTGTGCTAGTGTGGGGGTCTCTAGACATCTTGTGAAGGAAACGAATAACTTCAGAAAGGGTGCAATTATCAAAATCAAGGTCACTACTATCTAGTAAAGTGGTAGTGGTGTCCTTTAGGCTCACTTGTTGGGTAGCTTCTATAGTCATAGGAATTTCTTCTTCTACGGTTGAGGTCATAGCATCACCATTAATAGGTCCTATGGGACTCGGGGTGCATTGGGTGCTAAGAGTTTGGATATCCTCAACAACTTGGATAGTAGCAATGGTATGGTGTGTAGGAAGGCTCTTAATTCTATCTTCTTCCTCCTTTTCTCTAGCCCATCTCTCTTTAAGTTTATCCATCATCCTAATGTTTTCATTAATTTGCACTTGGATAGAATTCATAGGAGTGACCTTCCTCTCCTCAAAAGGAGAAGTTCTAATTTTAAGCAATTCTACTTCATGGGCTAAATTGTCTACCTTCGACGAGAGGTTATCTAATTTGTCTAGTTTTTCCTCTACACTCTTGTTGAAGGCTTTTTGGGTAGTGATAAAGTCTTTAAGCATACTCTCTAATTCAGAAGTGGAGTTCTTGGTGCTAGGATAAGTGTTGTTGTTCCCATAGTTGTTGGAGGGGAATGGTCTAGGATTGCTACCAAAATTACTCCAATAAGAATTGTTATTGAAGTTGTTTCTAGAGATAAAGTTCACATCTACTTGGTCTTGAGCAATAAAAGAATTTAAAGGAACATCATGAGGATCAATATGAGATTGCTTGGTAAGTAGAGACATAATCAAGTCAACTTTTTCATTTAGGGAGGAGATCTCCTCGATAGAGTTTACCTTCCTACATGTTGGAGCTCTGTAACAGCCCATTTGCAATAATAAGAAATCACCATGAGATTGTACCTTGTCTGTTGACTTTATAACTTGGCATGATGCTAAAGATTTAAATTTCATGTGGTGATTTAAATTTGCATTGGGATTGGAGCCCATTTGGTTTGTTTGAGTTTGCATCCAAAGTGGTTCAAGAAGGGTGTTTGAAGAATTTTAACTGTTGCATGCATGCTCTCCTTGACCCCAAACTTTGCATAGCCAATTCCTTGCCCTCCCCAAGCTTTTTAAAAGCCTTGCAACATTTTTGGCTAACTTCAAAATGTGGGCCACAGTTCAAGGTGATTTGAATTTCCAAAAATGGCCCCTCATTTTAGTTGCTCCAAAAATGCCCAAACCAATTTTAGAAATTGGAGAATATATCAAGGATCATTTTGCATATTTTTGTAAGATTTTTATCCTTGTAAATATTCCTGGAAAACTCCCCATGTGCTTCTGTTTTGTTAAATGGAAAAATCCTAGGGCTCTCTTCTCTTTTTCTCTCTTTTCCCTTCCAGCCCAGCCCACCTGGGCCTCTTTCCCCGCAGCCCAGCTAGCCTGTCCAGCGAAGCGGTACGCGAGTGGCACGCCAGCCGTTGGATCCAGATCCGAGCGCCCCCCTTCGTCGCCTTTCCACCGTGGAGAGGTCCCCCCCTCTCCTCTCACAGCCGACGCCGGCATCGATGTCGACGCCCACCGACGTGGCCAGAGGGCCTCCCCTCTATAAGAGACGCGCCCCGGAGTCGCAGGAAGCCCCTAGGGTTCCATTTCCCCCATCGTTTTCAGCCGCCGCCGCCTGGTGCATCTCCGAGCCGATCCCCTGTTCCTCCATGGCCGCCGGCCAACTTCTTTGAATCCGCCGCCGTCGTCTGCAATTCTTGACCGTGTGCTCGTTTCGGGGGCCTCCTTGCTCATCTCGTTTCGTTTGCGTGCTCATATCGGAGGCTGGAGGAGCATGTTGACCCCGCGACGGAGCAGCCCGCCGCAGACCCCCTTTCTTGCCCGACGACGACCCCGAGCTCCTCCTTCCCCTACGGCTAGGTTAGGACGCGTGACGCGACCCATAAGGTGAGCCAACGCCCCTGCCTTTGCCCGTATCCGTGTGCCTCGTCTGTTCGTCGATAGCAGTAGGAATCCGCCGCGCGAGCTCGTCGCCGGTGGCCTTTTCGAGCACCCCGTGCCCGAGCCATATCGAGAGCATCCTTGCGCGCGCTCCAGAGCTGCACAGAGCATGCGTTTGGCTGCAAAGGACTCTTCTTTTGCGCGCTTCCGTTTCGTTATAGCCGTGTCTGAACCGAGTTGCAGTCAAAGTGCGGTGCCGCCGTGAAGTTCAGGTGCAGATAGCGCCCGCTCCGGTGAGGTTCCGACCAAGGCAGGGGTACCAACGTCTTCGTGGATGTGCCCCCTACGTGCTGGAAGAGATGCCTTGACCGGAGACGCCGTGTACGCGATGCGCGGGTCGACAAAAGTTGGGACCTTCCGTCTGTCAGTCTGGAGCCTGACGACCGATCGCCGCCGTGATGTTCCCTTGGGGATTCCGGCGAGGAGAGGAGGAGATGGATTGCTTGGTGAGTGCGCAGGTGTAGGCCGATGGCCTCTCTCGGTTTTCCATGGCGGGGCTCGTCGGGGCGTGGCCGGAGCACGACGTGGGGCTCGTCTGAACTTGCTACCGTCGTCAGGTTCAGGGAGAGGCCCCTTTTTTCTTCAGTCCGTCAGGTGTCGCGCGGGTTCAGTTCAGAGGAAGCCGAGCTGGGCCGTGGAGAGGAGAAGTGGGCTTGGGCCAGGTTTCGAAGGCGCGGCATTTTCCTTTTTGTTGTTGTTTTTCTTTTCTGTCTCAGCCGAGCTGGGCCGCGGAGAGGAGAAGGAGAGATGGGGCTGGCGCCCGAGGCAGCCCATGTGGCCTGTGCCTTTTTCTGTTTCTATTTGTTTCTTTTTCTTTTCTGTTTAATTCAAATTTGAATTTGTTTTCAAATTCAAATCTCTTTTGAACTTCCATTTCAATTTGGAGCATACCATATATGTTTTTGGGGTAGTTTGACCCACTGATCTCAATGATGAGGTCAATTTTGCACCTTGCCCCCTCTATTTTTTGGAGTGTCGTAATTTTGCAAATAGCCCCCTTAAATCTTTTGTTTTTGTCAAGTGTTTCCCAAATTCAAATATGGCCATGCCATATATGACTTTGGGGTAGTTTCTCCCAAGGATTTGCATGGTGATAATGGTTTGTCCATTTGAGCCTTTTTCAAAATGCATCTAGTGCATCCTTGCACTCAGCCCCCTGAAATTCATTCGAATTTGCATTGTGTTTGCAAATTCAAATGGTACCATATCATATATGGTTTTGGGGTAGATTTTTGCAAGGTTTGAAATGGTTATGTCCATCTGATGTTTTTCGTAACCCAAGTGGACAAGGTGTGACCACCTTTAACCAGGACCAACCTGTCTTTCCCTTCCTGGCATCATTCCAACTTCAGTGCATGTTGAAATGTTGTTCATCTGATCCTTCAAGTTTTGTTTCATGTCATCTTCAAATCTTTGCGTCAAAAAACCCAGCCCCTATCATATTGTCTTATGCAATATGGCTGGGTTCCTTTCTTCTGTTGCACCTTTCCGGTGTCAACTTCATCGACATCTCTTCGTCTCCGGAATCGATGTTTTACTTTCACGTTGTAATTATTTTTCTATTCATTACATTGCTGGTCATGTCATGTTGCCATGTTACTTACACCTAAATAAGGCTAAGACCAGAGCCATTCTACGTAAATAAATTGCATATGAAGCTGTTGACGTGTCTTCACCACCTTCATTTAAATTGACTAGATAGGGTCACATCATGTCTATTAAAATTGATCATACCAACTTGGCTTGTGCATTGTACCCATTACTTACTTGTGTGCCTTTTCCTTGCCGGTACTTTACGTTAGCACCTGAGACTGCCGAGGAGACTTACGTGGAGGTTTCAGACACCGAGCCCGAGGACCCTGCTGCGTCTGCTTCGACGATCGATTACCCAGGCAAGGGGAAGATTTATACCATTACTTGATACCTTTCTGCCTACCTTCCTAGCTGTAGTCTAGAATGATTGTTTGATCCTATCCACCTTGCTTATGCCTTAATCAAAACCAAACAGCCATGATCCCCACATCCTAGAAAAACATTGTGTAGCTAAGTTACCGCTGCTCAGCCTTTGCCTAGTATGAGTAGGAAAACTTGCTGCTTACCCTATGCTATGGTTTGGGATATCATGTTATTTAAAGAAGTTGGATGATGTTTATTATTATGATGTTAATATATATCTGACGAATGATGGGAGACCAGGCTGTTCCCGCCAGGTGTTTTGTTCCATTTGAGTCACCTAGGTCCCGAGTTCCGGGTATTGTGTTTCTTGATGAGCGTGCCTAATCGTGTGTGGGATTCTATGGGGTCCCCTTGTCTTACCTACCTAGCTTCCTACAGTTCTAGTGGTGGCCCAAGCTGATTTATTATTTGCAATGTGCGTGTGCTGGTGGTACCCCAGTTGTTTACAAACCACCTTGGGCCAGGAGGACTTGTGCCTTGGCTGGCCCACCTTGACCGGCGAGGGCCCGGTCCTCATGTGAGGTTTAACCGGTAACCCAAACCCTATTGATACGGAAGAGGCCGATCCGAGAGCGTGGCCGGCTTTTGGATTGGATGTCGACTCCCCGGGGGCCACCCGGAATTGTGTGTTGTTAGTTAGAGGGACTCTGACGTTCCGGAGTTTCAGGCGTTTACCTAGGCAAGTGGAAACCAGGCGTACAAGCGAAGCCTATGATGGGCAGTTGGTACACCCCTGCAGGGTTAAATCTTTTCGAAAAGCCGTGTTCGCGGTTATGGACGACTTGAGACCTACTCCTTGTTCATAGAATAACATCATTTTGAATCATAATTAAAACTTGCCTACCGTGTGAGTGCCTTGGTTGCTTTTCTTCGTCCAGGGGGACCGAGAGAAGATCCAGGTTGTGTTATGTTTGACGTAAGTAGGTGAATAGTGGACCTATGACATGATGTCACGTGTATTTCTTGGATCTTACCTCTACTCTAATAGAACGATAGCCACCTTATATGCTAGTGCGGCTGCAACCTTTACCTTTATCTTGTCTTACCATAGGAAGTGAGTTATCCTGTAATGATATAATCTCACCCCTGTTTTCCTTTGTGCTTTTACTGTTTTGCCTGATCGGCCGCTGCAGTGGACTACTACCTTGACCCGAGCACTGGGCGATACTTCGTGGAGGTGCCCCCGGAGGACGACGATGAGGACGACCTTGTTCAGTAGATCCTATAGTTGGGATTCGACGATCCGTGGGTGGACTCTTTATGTGCAGCCCTCTCGAGGGCAATTTGGATTTTGACCGTACTCGGTCGTGTTTGTCTTCCGCTTGTTGCATGATATTCTGTTGGGTCCACGGACCTCTGAGATGTTGTAATAATTCCAGCGGTGATGTATGCCCTGGACTCTATATATTTATGTCTTAGTTTAAGTTCATTGTTCATATACCTGTTGTCGAGAATCCGGCTGCGACACGAGTGCGAGTGCCGTGAGCTGGTGGCCTTTTATGCGCTACTAACTTGAGCGGGACGCGAAAGCAACTAACTTGAGTTAGCACCGCATCGGGGCCCTTACAACTTGGTATTAGAGCAGGACTGACTGTAGGACCCCTTACTGGCCGAAGTTGAGTCTAGAAACTATTTTGTAGTTATTAAGGAAAAATCGGAGAGTAGGAACTCTTTCTTTTTCTTCTTACCCCACCCTCCCACCCCTTTTTCCGTGAGGAAGTGAAACATTGTTTTCTCTCCGCAACTTATCCCATTTCAAAATAAATCTAGGTTCTCTTTTACATGAGGCTCCGATTCCTCTATAATTATTTGCTAGCGACGAGGAGGGTTGGCGTACGTTGAGAACACTGAGCCGCCACTTGGGGTTGACTGCTCCACCTCGCTTATGGCGTCCCTTAGGTGATACTCCTATACAGGGATGGTTGGCATCCTTCGGATGTGGTTCCACCCCCTATAGGAGACCGCTTCGGCGGGCCGCTTAGGGCAGATATCTCAACGTTCAGGTCTTCAACCACTCGTATATATTGTTGTGTGCTCGCTAGCAGATTATTACCTTGGATTCGGATGATCTCGGTTTGGGGATTCCAGTAGCACCTAGCTTTCGACTTTCCGGGTTAACCTTGGTGGAATTTCAGCCTTCGGCTTTCTCATACCTCGTGAGGAAGTTTTGTTGTCAATATTGCTTTATCTTCTGGTTTCGTCAATGTTTCAACCATGTTCTCATAAGTGTTCCTGTATACAGGATGCCAAGAGCGAACATGCCGCCGCCAGAGAACCCTCTCCTTGGGGAGGCTGTGACCGCAGTGGCTCAGGGCACAGCTGCGATCTTACAGATGCTGCAGAACCATACTGCACAGAGGAATGATCGACCACAGTACACCACTCTGCAGCAGTTCCTTGCTATCAACCCCCCAGGTTCTCAGAGGCTCGAGACCCGCTGGAAGCGGATGACTGGATCGCAGAGATCAAGAAGCACTTCAATGCAGCAGCCTCCTTCGAGCTTCAGGGTGCAGCAGCCAGCTGGTACGATACCTACAAGGCCAACAAGGGCGATGCTGTCATCACATGGGCAGATTTCGTCGCAGACTTAAGAGCAACACATATTCCGAGTGGCCTGATGGAAAGGAAGCATGAGGAGTTCTTGGCTCTGAGACAGGGTGACAGGTCAGTTCAGGAGTACAACATGGCCTTCGTCAGGCTCGTCAGGTACGCTCCAGAGGAGGTCAGCACAGAGCCTAAGAAGATAGCCAGGTTCCGTGGGGGTCTCAGCACAGAGATCAAGTACGAGCTCACTCAGTGCAGCCCCACGCTGTTCTCACAGTTCTTGGATCAGGCTATCCGCCAGGAGTCAGCCAGAGCAGAGTGGGATGAAGATAGGAAGCGCCGACGAGAGCACAGTTCCGCAGTGATGGTCCACAAGAAGCCAAAGACGTGGGTCACAGAGGCAGCAGTTTCAGCAGAGGGGGGAAGTTGTCCGCACTTTTTCCCTCCCTCCCGTCCTAGTTCAGCAGGGTCCTCGCTCTACACCACCACACACGAGGCCACCCAGGCCGCAGCAGCAGCCCAGGCCGGGCGTGATCTGCTACAAGTGCAGAGAGCCAGGGCACAGGTCTCCCAAGTGCACCGATCCGCGCTTTGCTCGGCTCCCACCGCCTCCACCTCGCTCTACTCCGAGCACCGCGATGGTGAAGGCACAACCACGTGCAGTTCGTGTGAACAACGTGATTCTCACAGATGCTCAGCAGTCTTCAGAGACCGTTCTTGGTAGGTTGCTTGTTAATTCTGTTCCTGCGACCGTTTTGTTCGATTCCGGATCTTCACACTCTTTCGTATCCAGAGCTTTTGTTGAGCGTGCTGAGTTACATCCGTAAGGTTGATCTCAGCAGCTATCTGTTGCTTCTCCGGGTTTCAAGACGAATACGTCTGCCTTCGTCCCAAATGTGGAGATTCATATCCAGGGACTTCTCTTCTCAGCTTCGTTGATCGTGTTGACCCGTTCCGACATTGATGTCATTTTGGGCATGGATTGGCTTGTGCAGCACAAGGCCAATATTGATTGTCCGACCAGATCAGTGAAGTTGACTCATGATTCAGGTGTAGAAGTATTGTACACTTGTGGCTCTATGACAGGACCAACACAGTTGTACGCTTTGAACGCAGGAGTTGCGCCTTTGCTCGAAGAGGTCAGAGTTGTCTGTGAGTTCCCAGACGTCTTTCCGGAGAAGTTGCCAGGAATTCCCCCAATACGAGCTATTGAGTTCGTTATTGAGCTAGATCCTGGTACCCAGCCGATCTCTCGGCATCCGTACAAGATGTGTTCGAAGGAGTTGATTGAGCTCAAGAAGCAGTTGACAGACTTGGAGGCAGGCGATTTTATCCGTGCGAGCACTTCCCCTTGGGGTTCACCAGCTTTGTTTGTACAGAAGAAGGATGGGACTAGCCGCTTGGTCCAGGACTATCGCGGTATCAACAAGAAGACCTTCAAGAACAAGTACCCTTTACCCCACATTCATGAGAGCTATGAACTATTTGTTCCAAGAATGGCTTGATGTGTTTGTGATCCTCTACCTCGACGACATTCTTGTCTATTCCAAGTCGGAGGCTGAACCTGAGGAACATCTACGCCTGGTGCTGCAGAAGTTGAGAGAGCACCAGTACTACGCCAAGTTCTCCAAGTGTGAGTTTTGGCTGGACAAGGTCAATTTTATGGGCCATGTCATCTCCGCTGAAGGAATTGCGGTTGACCCAGAGCGAGTCCGCACTATTCAAGAGTGGGCTCCGCCGAAGAACGTGAAGCAGCTAAGGAGTTTTCTCGGCCTCGCAAGTTATTGCAGGAGGTTTGTGCAGAATTTCTCCAAAACAGCGAAGCCAATGACTGAGTTGTTGTGCAAGGACAAACGGTACACTTGGTCACCAGCTTGCCAGTCAGCCTTCGAGGAGTTGAAAGAGAAGTTGACCACAGCTCCAATTCTCACGCCGCCAGATGAGTCACAGCCTTTTCAGGTTTTTTTTGATGCCTCTTTGCAAGGTCTGGGCGGAGTTTTGATGCAAGGCAAAAATATTGTGGCTTATACCTCACGAAATTTGAAGACGAGTGAGAGGAAATATCCCACGCACGACTTGGAGCTTGCAGCAGTTGTGCACGCCTTGGTCACTTGGCGACACCTCCTCTTAGGGAGGAAGGTGGATGTGTTCACCGACCACAAGAGTCTGAAGTACTTGTTCACTCAGCCAAATCTGAACTTGAGGCAAAGAAGATGGCTTGAAACCATTACTGAGTACACAGCCGATATTCAGTACACGCCTGGGAAGGCGAATCTCATAGCTGATGCCCTGAGCCGCAAGGGCGATTGCAATAATATCCAGGTGCAGAAGATCCACCCTGATTTGTGTGAGTCCTTTCGAAGGCTCAATCTCGAGCTAGTTCTAGCAGGCTATCTTGCCAACCTGGTGGTAGAGCCCACTATCCATGAGAAGATTCGTGAAGCTCAGTCTGGCAGCTCAATGATACAAAAGATCAAGCAGGGTATTGCCGCCTCAGTTCCAAAGTACGGTTGCTTTTTAGTGCATAATGACAGCACCGTGTTGTTCGAAGAGCGAGTTGTTGTTGTTCCCAAAGAGGGAGATCTCAGAGAGGTCATCATGAAGGAAGCCCATGATTCCAAGCTATCGATTCACCCTGGCAGTACAAAGATGTATCAAGATCTCAAGCAAAGCTTTTGGTGGACTCGTATGAAGCGGGATGTTGCCCGTTACGTGTCTCAGTGTGATGTGTGCAGGAGAGTGAAGGCACAGCACCAGAAGCCTGCAGGGTTGCTTCAGCCACTTGAGATTCCGGAGTGGAAATGGGATCATATAGAGATGGATTTCATCACAGGCTTCCCCTTGTCGCAGAAGAAGAACAATGCCATCTTTGGTATCAAGGGAAAGCTCGCTCCAAGATTTGTCAGACCTTTCCGCATCCTTCAGACTAGTGGACCTCTTGCCTTTCGGCTCGAGCTTCTAGAGAGTCTGTCCATGGTGCATGACGTGTTCCATGTGTCCCAGCTAAATCAGTGCTTCAAGCAGCCAGAGCAGGCTGTTGACTTGGGCGAGATCCAGCTGAGTGCAGACCTTTCCTACTCAGAGCGTCAAGTCCGTGTTCTTGAGACGTCCGAGCGCAAGACTCGCAACAAGACTGTCAAGTTCATGAAAGTTCAGTGGGCACATCATTCGGAGAAGGAAGCAACGTGGGAGCGTGAAGCTCATCTCCGTTCTGAGTATCCTGAGTTGTTTCAGGCTTAGATCTCAGGACGAGATCCTGTGTTGGTGGGGGAGTACTGTAACAACCCATTTGCAATAATAAGAAATCACTCCCCATGTGCTTCTGTTTTGTTAAATGGAAAAGCCTAGGGCTCTCTTCTCTTTTCTCTCTCTTTTCCCTTCCAGCCCAGCCCACCTGGGCCTCTTTCCCCGCAGCCCAGCTAGCCTGTCTAGCGAAGCGGTACGCGAGTGGCACGCCAGCCATTGGATCCAGATCCGAGCGCCCCCCTTCGTCGCCTTTCCACCGTGGAGAGGTCCCCTCCCCCTCTCCTCTCACAGTCGACGCCGGCATCGACGTCGACGCCCACCGACGTGGCCAGAGGGCCTCCCCTTTATAAGAGACGCGCCCCGGAGTCGCAGGAAGCCCCTAGGGTTCCATTTCCCCCATCGTTTTCCGCCGGCGCCGCCTGGTGCGTCTCCGAGCCGATCCCCTGTTCCGCCATGGCCGCCGGCCAACTTCTTTGAATCTGCCGCCGTCGTCTGCCATTCTTGACCGTGCGCTCGTTTCGGGGGCCTCCTTGCTTATCTCGTTTCGTTTGTGTGCTCAGATCAGAGGCTAGAGGAGCGCGTTGATCCCGCGACAGAGCGACCCTCCGCGGACCCCATTTCTTCCCCGACGACGACCCCGAGCTCCGCCTTCCCCTACGGCTCTGTTGGGACGCGCGACGTGACTCACAAGGTGAGCCAACGCCCCTGCCTTTTCCCGTATCCCTGTGTCTCGTTTGTTCGTCGATAGCAGTAGGAATCCTCCGCGCGAGCTCGTCTCCGGTGGCCTTTTTGAGCACCCCGTGCCCGAGCCATGTCGAGAGCATCCTTGCGCGCGCTCCAGAGCTGCACAGAGCATGCGTTTGGCCGCCAAGGACTCTTCTTTTGCGTGTTTCCGTTTCGTTGTAGCCGTGTCTGAACCGAGTTGCAGTCGAAGTGCGGTGCCGCCGTGAAGTTCAGGTGCAGATAGCGCCCGCTCCGGTGAGATTCCGGCCAAGGCAGGGGTACCAACGGCTTCGTGGATGTGCCCCCTACGTGCTGGAAGAGACGCCATGACCGGAGACGCCGTGTACGCGATGCGCGGGTCTACCAAAGTTGGGACCTTGCGTCTGTCAGTCTGGAGCCTGACGACCGATCGCCGCCGTGATGTTCCCTTGGGGATTCCGGCGAGGAGAGGAGGAAATGGAGTGCTTGGTGAGTGCACAGGTGTAGCCCGATGGCCCCTCTCGGTTTTCCATGGCGTGGCTTGTCGGGGCGTGGCCGGAGCACGACGTGGGGCTCGTCTGAACTTGCTGCCGTCGTCAGGTTCAGGGAGAGGCCCCTGTTTTCTTCAGTCCGTCAGGTGTCACGCGGGTTCAGTTCAGAGGAAGCCGAGCTGGGCCGTGGAGAGGAGAAGTGGCCTTGGGCCAGGTTTCGAAGGCGCGGCCTTTTCCTTTTTTGTGTTGTTTTTCTTTTCTGTCTCAGCCGAGCTGGGCCGTGGAGAGGAGAAGGAGAGATGGGCCTGGCGCCCGAGGCAGCCCATGTGGCCTATGCCTTTTTCTTTTTCCTTTTGTTTCTTTTTCTTTTCTGTTTAATTCAAATTTGAATTTGTTTTCAAATTCAAATCTGTTTTGAACTTCCATTTCAATTTGGGGCATCCCATATATGTTTTTGGGGAAGTTTGACCCACTGATCTCAATGATGAGGTCAATTTTTCACCTTGCCCCCTCTATTATTTTGGAGTGTGGTAATTTTGCAAATAGACCCCTTAATCTTTTGTTTTTTTCAAGTGTTTCCCAAATTCAAATATGGCCATGCCATATATGACTTTGGGGTAGTTTCTCCCAAGGATTTGCATGGTGATAATGGTTTTTCCATTTGAGCCTTTTTCAAAATGCATCTAGTGCATCCTTGCACTCAGCCCCCTGAAATTCATTCGAATTTGCACTGTGTTCGCAAATTCAAATGGTACCATATCATATATGGTTTTGGGGTAGATTTTTGCAAGGTTTGCAATGGTTATTTCCATCTGATGTTTTGCATAACCCAAGTGGACAAGGTGTGACTACCTTTAACCAGGACCAACCTGTCTTTCCCTTCCTGGCATCATTCCAACTTCAGTGCATGTTGATATGGTGTTCATCTGATCCTTCAAGTTTTGTTTCATGTCATCTTCAAATCTTTGCGTCAAAAAAACCAACCCCTATCATATTGTCTTGTGCAATATGGTTGGGTTCCTTTCTTCTGTTGCACCTTTCCGGTGTCAAGTTCATCGACATCTCTTCGTCTCCGGAATCGATGTTTTACTTTCACATTGTAATTATTTTTCTGTTCATTACATTGTTGGTCATGTCATGTTGCCATGTTACTTACACCTAAATAAGGCTAAGACTAGAGCCATTTTACGTAAATAAATTTCATATGAAGCTGTTGACGTGTCATCACCACCTTCATTTAAATTGACTAGATAGGGTCACATCATGCCTATTAAAATTGATCATACCAACTTGGCCTGTGCATTGTACCCATTACTTAATTGTGTGCCTTTTCCTTGCCGGTACTTTACGTTAGCACCTGAGACTGCCGAGGAGACTTACGTGGAGGTTTCCGACACCGAGCTCGAGGACCCTGCTGCGTCGGCTTCGACGACCGATTACCTAGGCAAGGGGAAGATTTATACCATTACTTGATACCTTTATGCCTACCTTCCTAGCTGTAGTCTAGAACGATTGTTTGATCCTATCCACCTTGCTTATGCCTTAATCAAAACCAAACATCCATGATCCCCACATCCCAGCAAAATGTGGCCAAACCCAAACCCTGTTGATACGGAAGATGCCGATCTGAGAGCGTGGCCGACTTTTGGATTGGATGTCGACTCCCCGGGGGCCACCCGGAATTGTGTGTTGTTAGTTAGAGGGACTCTGACATTCCTGAGTTTCAGGCGTTTACCTAGCCAAGTGGAAAACGGGCATACACGCGAAGCCTATGATGGGCAGTTGGTACACCCCTGCAGGGTTAAATCTTTTCGAAAATCCGTGTCCGCGGTTATGGACGACTTGAGACCTACTCCTTGTTCATAGAATAACATCATTTTGAATCATAATTAAAACTTGCCTACCGTGTGAGTGCCTTGGTTGCTTTTCTTCGTCCAGGGGGACCGAGAGAAGATCCAGGTTGTGTTATGTTTGACGTAAGTAGGTGAATAGTGGACCTATGACACGATGTCACGTGTATTTCTTGGATCTTAACTCTACTCTAATAGAACGATAGCCACCATATATGCTAGTGCGACTGCAACCTTTACCTTTATCTTGTCTTACCGTAGGAAGTTAGGTATCCTATAATGATATAATCTCACCCCTGTTTTCCTTTGTGCTTTTACCGTTTTGCCTGATCGGCCGCTGCAGTGGACTACTACCTTGACCCGAGCACTGGGCGATACTTCGTGGAGGTGCCCCCGGAGGACGACGATGAGGACGACTGTGTTCAGTAGATCCTATAGTTGGGCTTCGATGATCCGTGGGTGGACTCTTTATGTGCAGCCCTCTCTAGGGCAATTTGGATTTTGACCGTACTCGGTCGTGTTTGTCTTCCGCTTGTTGCATGATATTCTGTTTGGTCCACTAACTTGAATGTCGTGAGCTGGTGGCCTTTTATGCGCTACTAACTTAAGCGGGACGCGAAAGTGACTAACATGAGTTAGCACCGCATCGGGGGCCTTACAAGCTCTTTTGGTGTGCCATTGGGAATAGTTGGTCATCATCTCATCGAGTAGTTTTGTGGCACCACCAAGTGTAGTTGACATAAAGGTTCCTCCCGTGGCCGAATCTAGCAAGTTCCACGGGGTAAAGTTCAAGCCTGCATAAAATGTTTGGATAACCATCCAAGTAGTCAAACCATGCGTAGGGAAATTATTAACAAGAGATTTCATGCGTTCCCAAGCTTGGGCAACGTGTTCATTATCTAATTGCCTAAAATTCATAATATAGCTCCTCAATTGGATAATCTTAGAAGGGGGGTAGTACTTCCCAATAAAAGCATCCTTGCACTTGGCCCAAGTGTCTATGGTATTCTTAGGCAAGGATTGAAACCAGATTTTAGCTCCGTCCCTCAAAGAGAAAGGAAAAAGCTTAAGCTTAACAATATCACCATCTACTTCTTTTTACCTTTTCATATCACAAAGCTCAATAAAATTATTTAAGTGCAAAGCAGCATCATCTCTAGCACCGGAGAATTGATCCTTCATAACAAGGTTCATCAAAGCAGGTTTAATCTCATAAGAAGGTGCTAAAGTAGCAGGTGTAGCAATAGGAGTGAAGATAAAGTCATTGTTTTTGTGACCAGTGAAGTCACACAACTTGGTGTTCTCGGCGGAACCCATAGCAGCAGCAACCAAGATAACTATTTTTTTATTTTTGATAAAGAAAACTAAAGTAAAAACTGAAAGGTAAACTAACAAGGCTAAAAGCCAAAGATAAAAGATAGTGTGCAACTCCCCTATCTTGAAGAGTGGAGTCGCCGGCAACGGCGCCAGAAATTTCTTTTGATGGTACGAATTAACGTCCCCTCGTTGGTTACCCAAAGTGGAAGGTTGAGATGTATATAGCAGCAATTTCCCTTAGCGAAGATGCTAAGGTTAGGTATCGAACCAGTAGGACTCCAACAGATACAAGAAGGTGGTGAAGTGAACAATGGCGTCGTTCACAACTCAAGGTTGCTTACTTCACCTGGACCTGTACACACAGAAAATAACTTTGCTTCCCAACGAGTACAGAGGAGTTGTCAATTCCTCCGGCCTTGTTCTTTACCTAGGATAAAATGCACGGGATAATAATGATAGCGATAGCAACGGAAAACAAAATAAAGCAGTAGATTGATAGCGGGTGTAAACAGTGTTGGAAATGTGGATCTGGGTCCTATGATGTTCACTAGTGATGTCTCTCTCCCAAAAGACGATAAAATAGCCATGCGAGGTAAACAAATTACAGCTGGGCAATTGACAGGATTATGTGCGCAAACCAATGCTAACTATGCTATAAAGAAAGGAAGAGGTTCAAAATCATGGGCGGTACGGCAAGACAAGTAGACCGAAATCCATCTGCATCTACCTACTAATCATCCACCTTGAGATATATATCCAGAACATCTCGCTGGTATTCAGTTGCGAATCCCACCCAAAGTGTAAACTCAAAGTAACGGAAAACTGCATTAAAGAACTTTGCGTAAAGTAAACAATCCTTGCACCCGCAAGTACATGCACCGTTGTTTTCCCCCTTGTGGCAACAACACATCCCCTAGACTCATGTTTCTGTCACTCAAGCTAGTCATCAGGGGGCATGAACCCACAATCAAGCATAACGCTCCCTCTTGGAGTCACTACCTACTACTTGGCCAAAGCAATAAACAACAATGGAGAACATGCAAGAATTACTCTAGAACATAAATATAAAAGAGGAGAATCAAATATATTACTCAAACACAATCTGAACATAGTCTCATAATCCATCGGATCCCAGCAAACTAAGCATAGCAACAGCAGAAAGATTACATATGTGCCTCGATCATGTAGGGCAGCTCACGAGGTCTAATCCATGAAGAACAAAGAGGGGAGGAGAACATCACATAGCTACTGATCATAGACCCATGGTCCAAGGTGGACTACTCAGGTTCATCCAGGAAGAATCCATGGTGGTGGAGAAGCTCCCGGAAGTAATTCCTCCCTCCGGCAGGGTGCCGGGAAGAGGTCTTCTAGTGCTCCAGATCTTGGAAGCGCGGCGGCGGCGGAACAGAGGAGAGATCGCGAAAAAGGGTTCCCGTCACGGGGTTTCACGTCACGAGGGGTATATAGGCGAAGGGGGGCAGCCAGGGGGGCCACCAGGGGTCCAGGCGCCCCCCTGGCGCGGCCCCACCCTAGGGCGCGCCGGGAGGGCGCCTGGGGCCCTGGTGGGTTCCTTCTGGCCCCCCCTCGGTGATTCCCGAAGCTTCTTCTGCGCTGATTTTTTATTGTATTTTTCCCGAATTTTTGGAGCACTTTTAATATGGGGGAAACCTGAAATAGAAAAATAGCGGAAAACAGGAACTGGCACTAGGCTGCACTGAGTTAATAGGTTAGTACAAATATGATCAAAAGTGTATGGAAGTTCATCAATATCATAGCAATATCACACAAAAGAGGCATGGAGCAAGCATAAATTATAGATACGTTTTGGACATATCACGCACCCGATGCTAAAAGCGGCTGCACGCGTCTCCTGACAAACACGGAGATAAGCTGACCGCCAGTCAACTCATCCTTCAAAGCAGTGATCTTTTGCAGCAATGGCTCCACAAGAGACACCTCGCGAGCAGACAAAAGATGTGCCCATGAAGACCGCTTAAGCGCCCACGCAGCAGGATCGAAAGGGGCAAGACCAAATTGCTGACGCTCAACGCGCTGATCCTTCAGATAAAACCAACTCCTCCGCCATGTATAGACCGATTCCAGCTTCTCCAAATCAAAATAGGAAGACTTCTCCTTAATGGAAATACCCACGCCCCCAATGGCATATTCAGAGTTCGTCCTCTTCACATTGAAAAGACGTTTCCAGAGGCCCCAATGGGGATAGATCCCCAAAAAACCCTCACAGAGCGTGATGAAGCAGGCAATGTGCAGAATCCCAATGGGGGTCAAGTCATGCAGTTGCAATTGATAGGCAAAAAGCAACCCCCGGAGGAAAGGATGAACGGGAAGCGCAAAACCACGAGGTAAGAAGCTCTGAAAGCATACCCGTTCATCTGGACAGGGAGCAGGAACCTCCTCATCCCCAGGAATCCGAGCGGCACCATCCACCACCATGCCGTCCTCCACCAAATCATCCAGATCTGCGGCTCCAAAAGCAGATCGCTCCCATCTACCTGTCATCGTCGCCCACTCCTGTGCTGCACTGCGAGTTCGCTTGGACATGGATCTCACCAGCAAATCGCGCAAAGAGAAAAGGCAGGAGGCAAAGAACGAAGAAGGAAGAAGAAGGACAAGCAGAAGAGGGCAATGGCTGGGTGAAAACCTAAACCCACCAGACTCCCCGGTATTTAACCAACAGTAGGGGAGCGCAAATCATCACCGTTAATCTTGGAACCCAGCGGACGTGGCACGATCCCACGATAGCCGAGAAGCATGGAAAACTCAACTGGCGCATTAACCATACCGCCAACTACGCGCGAAAACGAGGGCCATCATCACACAGTGCGAAATTTTCGGCGGCAGGGCGTCAAATCACTTCGATTCACACGCCACGGCAACCCAACCTGTCAGGCGGACTAGGAACGTCATATCTCAGCAATGCATATTAAGTACGCATCCTCGGTCAGCATCCCGCTCCTCACAAGTTTTTTATATTATTCCAAAAATCTCTTACTCCCATTGGGAGTACCTTTACTCGAGCTCGGGTGCTCCCTCACTTGGAAGGAAAAGATGTGCTCGAGTGGCTTCTCGCACCAACCAGTAGTCACCACATCAACAGAATTCGGGTGCTCCCTCACCTAGAAAGAAGACACGTGCTCGAGTGATCACTCGCACTAGCAGAAATAAACGCACTTACAGAGTTCGGGTGCTCCCTCACCCTGAAGACAGTAAACATGGGAGTGACTACTCACAGAACTCCACAAAGTATTGGACACTATGATCTACTCACTCACTCGACGACCTTCCGAGCGGGCGCTTTCTTATTTCCCTCGTCTGAGCTCGCAAAAGTTCTGCGAGTGCCCGCTAATAGCTCATTTGATTGTTTAGTCCAAGTGGGTGCATCTCTATTTAGGCCCCGCGCCTCTACAAAAATGATGCCCGGGATACGACACACTGTACTCAGATGCCATGCAAGCTTAGCGTGTAGGTAAGACCCCGCTGCGCAGAACGGCTGGGCCGGGACTTGCCGCAGAGCGATTTCACTCCCAATCTTTTCCATGCGCTCGCATGATAGAAAGAGCCGAGCGGACGCGCTCAGGATATTTGCTTAGACTGGCAGCAATTTATCCTATAAGACCTGCAGCGGCATGACTTTGCTAGACACCGGTCGTTCCAAGTTCATGTCGAGGGACGTGAGCTTGATTGGGCTAATGCGGTATTTTCCACTAGCGCAATTCACCAAGGCTCGACCAGTCGACTCCTTGGGCCCTTTTCAGCTTAGCAATCCCTTGAAACAGGTATTGTCATGGCTCAAAACTGCCAGCGACCCACGCCTATGCTGCGCTTACAATGATAAAGCATTGATGAATTCGAGTCCCTCAGTGACTCCTCGAGTCCCCCAGGCACTCGGGGGCTACTGACGAGGGGGTGACCCCACGACTCCTACGTGTGAGGATACCTGGTGTGTATGAAGGCGGAAGGCCCACTGGGAAGCCTCAACAGGCCTACGACTGGCCCAATCAAGATACCGACGTAGGAGTCCGCGACTGGTATGGAAGGCACGACTTGTCACACAAGGCAAGACTAGAACTAGGAAACTATCTCTGTAATCTAGTACGGACTCCCCGAAACCTAGCCTAGTATATAAAGGCTGGGAGGGGAGACGTCTTGATCATCCAATATCCAATCTACTCTTCTGGCCCATGCGAGAACTCGCCTCGGCCTCCCTTGTAATCGCCCCCTCACGCAATAATATCGAGAAGGAAGTGCTTCCCCTGTTAGCCGACGAGTATCGTCCAACCTGTTCCTTCTCTACGACTAACCCAGGGTCCCTGACCATGGGATTTGCCGAGGCTGATCCTCGTCAGTGGTTGTCCCACAACCGTTTTTAGTAACAAAAGTTTAAAAAATAGGTTTCTATACTTTCTATAATCAAAGTAACATGTGATATGTTTCATTGTGACAAACTTTGTTCCCTCTACTTATAGTTGCATGAATATTGAACCATTTATTATCTTTGCCTATATGCTTCTTTGTGGTTTGTGTGTAGAGCTATATGTTCACGGTTGTACTTGTCTTTTCACATGGTTTCTTGTAGATGATTACTAACTCATCTCACTTTATTTTCTTCAGGTTAATTAATAGTGCAAGATGATGATCATCATTGCAATACTAGATGCTCCATGGATTTAGATGAATGCATTTTGTTGTTGGGTGTTGGTGATCATCATTGTCTTAGGAAAATACTTTATATATATGCACGACTTCCGTTCATTTTGTTCTTGGGTGTGGGTGATTTACTTGCGCACTTGACAAAGTCATCTCATGACTTTGAGGATGAACTTATATATATGAAAAAAATATGACTTTGTGTGATGAAGTAAATATGATCATGTTCGATTCTTTCTGTGTGATATATTATTTTTGCAAGTTTGATTGAATTTTGCAAGTTTGAAATAAGATGATCATGTTGTATATGTGGTGGAGGGGTGGTTTAGCTAGTTACAACCCTCCAAGGCAATCCGATTACCGGTAAAAGCTAGACGTCCACGGCAAACCAACTGCCAGCATATGTTATCCAGGCAGGTTGGTGGCCTTCCAGGAATGATAGGGAAAACATGACAATAGAATTGTCGGGGAAGATTTACCTGCCGGGAAAGACTTTTCCCAACAGGGTTATTATGGACAAGTCATCCTGCCTGCAAAGAACCGTTGCTGGCAGTCCAATTGCCGTCTATAGTGGCTTTTCTTGGTAGTTGGGGCGCCCTTAGATTCTTCCCGTGGTGTAGTGATTATTCACCTCCCTGGACCAAAACCTAATCTTAAAGGTAACAACTCTAGACCTGTGCCGCTTCACGCCACACCCTTTGTTCTTTCTCGAAGGAATCAAATTGCATGTTTGCATGAGGATTCGTACCGCAAATATGTAGGCTTACATCAATTTAGTATCTCCTTTCTTATTAAGTTAGTCATACTAGCGCATGTCCAACGCGACGTAATTTTTTTATAGGTTTTCTTTAGGGTTTGGATTAGGATCTGTAGGGCAAGTAAATCTTAGGGTGATTTTCATGGCTCACGGCATGGAGCCCAGCTTGACTTGCCGTCCCATGCCTATATCGGCTTTGGTATATTTCATCTGATGAATCATTATATATTGTTCTAACAAGTTGCCTTTTTTACAGCATGTGGTACGATATCAACAAATTTTTGCTACAAGATTAATAACGACACAACTTACGATGATGCTCCTATAGATTTGGTATCCGTACCACTAAAATGTGTGTATGGCGGAGGACAAAAAAATGTTGTCTGCGTAATCGATCTGGATTGGAAGGATTCAGAAGATGCCTACCAGGTTCTTAAAGGTAAAGATCATGGAAGTCTTAAAAAAACACTACCCAGGTACAGATTCTGTGTACATCAGATTAGTACCACTGCTAGATTGTTGTTTACAAACTAATCTATTTGAGTGCATTCCATCAGGCAATGTATGGTTCTACCGTGGCGCTACAGAAGAAACGCACCACAGCTGATGTACCTTCATCTTCAAATGCCACAAGATCTACAGTGACTGACATGGTAAAAATGTCTTTGGTAATTGCTAATGAATCTATAGCATATATGAAAACTTGTTATGCATATGTTACATTGTAAATGTGTACATGATTTTTGCAGGGGAAACCAAGTATTGACATGAAGGATACATTTGCAACAGAAATGTGCATTGCTATTTTACAGAAATATGCCTGGGCCCACATGTCAGCGTTTTGCCGTCAGCCAGCCCAACGCTTTGCCGTCAGCCGATTGAAGGCTGACGGCAAAGCCGTGACCAAATGGTCACTGCCGCAGTCCAGATTGCACAGGCTGCCGCCACGTGTCCGCTTTGCCGTCAGCTTGCTAACGGCAACGCCCTGGCTGTCAGCCAGCTGACGGCAAAGCTCTCTGTACCTATCTTTTTAATTTGTTTTATTTAACTCCCTGCATTTAAACAATAATATATATATATACAGATATATTATAGCCAACATGATATATTATAGTCATCTCCATCCCACAAGTAATACAAAAAGTGCATCAACCATATAATTAACAACCATCACAAGTGCATCAACCATATAATATTTACAAGTACATCAACAAAATCTACAAAGTTTCAACATCCATCCATATGACAAACACTAAAAGTTCAACATTCTATATCTACAACACACTCCAAAGGTATCATCCATCCATGCATATAGCCAAAATCTGCAAAATGTGAACATAAAAGTATATGTTAGTTTTGGCCTTTATAAGCTAAGTATAAAAAAAAGAACAAGGAGAAGAAGAGTAAGGAGAAGAAGAGGAAGAATAAGAATAAGATGAAAGGAAGAATAGAAGATGGAGAAAAAGAAAGAAGAGAAAAAGTAAGAATAAGAAGAACTTTTCTTCTTTTACTTTCTTTTTCACCTCTTTCTTCTTCACTTCTTTCTTTTCCTCCTATCCTTCTTCTTATTCTACAATACTTGTTTAGACCTCAAGAGCTAAATATATCTCATTTTAGATCTAACTAAGTCCTTAATTCATTTTTGAGCTTTATATGCGAAGTATAAGTCATTTTTAGGTTTATAAGCCACTTAAGCTAGTAAATTCATTATTGAGCTTTTATAAGACAAGTATAAGTCATTGTTGAACTTAATAAGCTTATAAATCTAATTTGAGCTTTAAAATCTTATAAAGCCAAGTTTGAGCTTTATAAGCTTATAAATTCACTATTGAGCTTTTAGAAGCCAAGTATAATTCATTTTTTTAGGTTTACAAGCTTATAAAGCCAAGTTTGAGCTTTATAAGGTTATAAATTCACTATTGAGCTTTTAGAAGCCAAGTATAATTCATTTTTTAGGTTTACAAGCTTATAAAGCCAAGTATAAGTTTTATAAGGTTATATAGTCATTTTTTAGCTTTTAGAAGCCAAGTATAATTCATTTTTTAGGTTTACAAGCTTATAAAGACAAGTATAAGTTTTATAAGGTTATATAGTCATTTTTTAGCTTTTATAAGCCAAGTATAATTCATTTTTTAGGTTTACAAGCTTATAAAGCCAAGTGTAAGTTTTATAAGCTTATATAGTCATTTTTTAGCTTTTATAAGCCAAGTATAATTCATTTTTTAGGTTTACAAGCTTATAAAGCCAAGTGTAAGTTTTATAAAGCCAAGTATAAGTAAATATTTATGTAACTAAGCTATTACTACCATTATTGAGCTTTATGAGCATATAAAGTCATTGATGAGCTTTATGTAACTTACCGGAGGCCACCTCAAGGCTGAGAAGAGCCGCCACGTGGGTTTCTCGGGGATTCACTAGGAGATTCTTGTCGGTTGTGAGATGCAGCTCCGGAATTATGCTGCAACAAAGGATGAGTTGCAATGTGGTAAGCATGATGACACTTGATGGTATAAGACCGGGATATATTGATCATTGAAAGAAACTTACCGTTCCGGGAGGAGAAACGATAGGCGTCGGCATCGGTGGAGGGGTAAGACCTTGCTTCTCCCACATACTCTGCGAGTTAGGTTTTGAGGACTCGAGCATATTAGCAAGTGAACCAAACATATGCATATGCATTCTTGGCGGATATATGCAAAAGTAGTTACTTACCGAGAAGAGGTCGTAGATGGCCTTCGTCTGGGCATTATTGCGTGCCATCTCCTCCTCGAGTATCCTCTGGGTCCTCTCCTCCTCCAGCCGGTCCCTCTCCGCAAGCTGCTCCGACAACATCTCTTGTGTCGCCTGTCTCTCCCTCTGAATGGAGGCGTCCTGAGAACACTCAACAATATAGCAATTATTGTCATCATCGCTACGTAGTCTAAAGAACGGAAAGAAAAATTGAGACAAAGTTATACCTGGATAGCAATGTCCACTGGCCGCGGGCGAGGTCGTACAGCAGGAGCGGAGCTCGTTTGCCTCGCCTTGATCTGAGGTAGAGTCTCCGGGAAATGTACGAAGCCATTGCACATGGAGGTGCTGCCATCATGCTTACCGCCACCAGAAATCATCAAGGCCTCCGGATCAATCTCCTCCTCGCTCGGGTCAAACTGAGGACCGCGTAGCTCTTTCGCCACCTCAGAATAGGCCATCATCTTGTGGTAGGCTGCAGCGCTGGTGTACGCCTCAACACCGTCGCCCTCGGAATATGCCGTCACCATTTTGTACTTTCCCTTATGGGCCATGGCAAATGAGCGAAATCCCTTAGGCACAGGCTGATTATGGTGCTTCTCCTACAATGAAAAGCAAAGAAAAGGCATGAAACAAATCAATTGATTAATGATGAAAGGACATGAAACTTAAAACAAAAAGGCACATACCCATTTTTTTGCGTACTCGTTGACGTTGAGATTGCCTTGGTGGTGTGACACACCTACCATTTGAGCACGCCTAGCCTTGGCGCTTTTGTGGGTGGACAGCCAGGCATCACTGAGCCATTTGTCCACTATCGCCTCAAAGCAATCCATCTTATTTGCACACCATCTCGGGGGCGCCTATGAATTAATAATCTTATAAAGTCATTGAATATCTTTTTTAAGCCAAGTACAAGTCAAGTTTTATGTAACTAATCTATTATTATCATTTTTTAGTTTTACAAGCTTATAGAGCCAAGTTTGACCTTTATAAACTTATAAAGCCAAGTTTGACACTTATAAGCTTATAAAGCCAAGTTTGAGCTTCATAAGCTTATAAAGAAAAGTTGGAGCTAACTAGGCCTTACTTATAAGTGTAGGAATTTACCTCCAAGTATTCATCCTTCTTAAGGAAAACTTTTCTACACTTCTTCTTGGCCTTCTTCACGCCCTTCTTTGCGTACCAATCTCGAACACACTGAACACGCATCTCGTGCCTAGTGTTCGTGAGTAGCCTCACTATCTCCTTCTCGAGATTCTTCTGGGCCGCCGGCTCCATCCCCTCCTCAACCCTATAGTAGCACTGAAAAAAGCATCGAACATATGAAAAGATGAGTGAAATGATTCCAACACTAATAAATGATTGCAATGCTTAGAATACTTACCCAAAAAGTAGCCACAACCATGTCGGCTTTGGTACGGCATTCAACGTTGTTGATGCGTTCATCTGGCGGGGCTGGGGCGGCTTTGTAGTGTGGCCAAGTGAGGCCGGGCTCAGGAACCCTACCCTCAATAGGCAACTGGACTAGCCCGGGAAACTGCTCCTTAAGCACGGCACCAAGGAGGCAGTTCGGATTCCGGGCACCTTCCGGGTAAGTCCACGCCATGCAAAATAAGAACACAAAAACATTAGTTCTTGTTGGACCATATGTACATGTATGATATATATACAAGGAACACAAAAAATTCATCAACTTACTTCTCCCCATCTGGCGCAATTAATACCCTCTGCGCAGGGTCCGGACGTGGTGGGAGCCGTGTCATACCACGCTGGTACACCGGCTTCTTGGAAGAGGATCTACTCGGCTAGGGCAACACCTGCTCCTCGACCACCTCCTCGACCACCGGGTTTAGCTCTCTTTGGGCCTTTTCCCCGACCTCTCCCACGAGGCTGCTCAGCACGCGCCGGCGGCGAGCTGGCTGCGACAATACCCGCCAGCAACTCTCTCCGTAGAGGTAGAGGTGGTCGAGACTCCACTGGTGGGTCCCTACGGCTCGCCATGTGTCAACACCTGTTACGGAGTAAAGATGAATTAGTAAAGTAAGGAAATAAATAATACAAATTCATATATACAAAAAACAAACATATGCATATAAAGATGAATTAGTACATTAAGGAAATAAATAATAAAAATTCATATATACAAAAAGCAAAACAAAGTTGGGATGCATACAACTAATAGTCGGGATCATCTGTATCTTCTGCAGGATCAATAAAAACATCATCGTCACTATCACGCGTGTCGTCATGAATGATCTCTTCTCCGGGATCGGGTTCAGCGTCAACCACATTTCGAAAGCCTTTTTGTAACCGGTCAAGCAATGATAGGTCATCCGCATCGGTAACCTCTTCGTGTTCCACTTCTTCATCGTCCTCCACATCATCATCGGTAACCTCTTCGTGTTCCACTTCTTCCTCTTCCTCCGCATTGTCATTCTCTACTTCCATGTTTTGACCAAACGTAGAGGTTTTTCCGAAATGTTTTTTGGCCACACGTGTTTCTTGGAAGAATTCTCCGTCATATGTGTCTGGGTCTATGTGAGGTTGATAATCCTCTTCTTCATTGGGGGCAGGTAGTTTACCATGTGGCGGCACGTCATAGACGACATACCAATCTTCGAGATTCTTTACACTTTGGCAGGCCCATGGAAGATAGAAAACCTGTGTGGCCTGTTGAGCCACAATATAAACTTCGGCAACATTTAAACGGTTCTTCTGTTTAATTTCAACTAGCCCAACATGCTCATGAGTTCGTCTAGTGTCCTTCGGATCGAACCAATGACATTTGAAGACAACGGCATTCGGAGGATTTTCACCATAATATAGCAGTTCGTATATTTCTTCAACTATTCCATAATACTCGACTCCTCCATCTATAGCGGACACACCGGAATTCGTTGTTTTCCGATCGGGCATAGTTTGCTCTTTCATACCAGTACGAAAGCGATACCCATTGATGTCGTATTTTTCATATGTATGGACCTTAAAGTCAAAACCATTTGCGATTTGTCTCAATTCAGCGTCCATCGACTCTGAATTAGCCTACAAGTTGAAACGGAAAGGCTTGTTGTATTAGTAGGTACTGAGACGACGAAGAAATAACAATGGCATGTATATCATATAAGAAGTACCGTTTGTGTAAACCAAGAGATGAAACCGGGATTGCCGCCTCCCCGCTTCTCAAGAAGATTAATCTCTTCGATGGAGTCTTTTTTGATCGCCACTCCATTCGAGAATTGCGCGACGAATCGACTGTATCAAATAATTAAGAGAAGTTAGACACACAACTCGTCAAGAAGTTGCAGAACAATTAATATGTACCACACACTTACTCGATGTATGGCCGCACTTCTGTCATGTTGGTCAAGATATACAATGTAATGATGCTCCATTCCTCAAAGGTCAACGTCTTTGTCTTCATAACCCCACAAGGTGCGAGGCTCCCTTTAAAGAGTTTGAACTTGGATTCATGTCGCTCGGGGTCGCCAGTATTGTACCGAGGCTTTGGATTATGCAAACTGTAATTAGTGGCAGCATAGTGTGCTGTCACGAAGTTTGCCTCTTCCTCGACAACGAATGCCTCAGCCATTGATGCTTCAATTCTCTGTTTATTTTTACATTTTGCTCGAAGCGTCTTCTGCATTCTCTCGGTTGCATAGCACCAACGGTTTTGCACAGGGCCACCCAATCTTGCCTCCATCGGTAGATGCAAAATCATATGCTGCATCGGATTAAAGAAACCCGGTGGAAAGATCTTCTCTAACTTGCATATCAACTCCGGCGCCAGTTTTTCCATCTCTTCTATCACAATAGGCGATAATTCTTTAGCACAAAGAACACGGAAGAAATAGCTTAGCTCTGCCATTACTAGCCATTCATCCTCGGGGATGTAGCCGCGCAACATCACCGGCATTATCCGCTCAAGCCATATGTGCCAATCGTGACTCTTCAGCCCAAAGATTTTCAACTTTTCAAGACTTGCTCCCCTTGCTAGATTCGCTGCATACCCATCGGGGAACATCAACTTTTTTTTTCACCCAGATGAGGATTTCCCTCATGTGTTCCCTTTTAAGATTGAACCATGCCTTTGGCTTCTCCCAATTCTTCTTCCCTTTCGGTTGTCGCATGTTCAGTGACTTCCTATTACACAGACTCTCCTGATCGACTCTAGCCTTAACATTATCTTTCCCCTTATCAGTGCCGAACAATGTACCAAAAAGGGCTTCACCCATATTTTTTTCAGTGTGCATCATGTCAATGTTGTGTGGAAGAGCAAGGTCTTTGAAATACGGGAGTTCCCAAAAGCATGGCTTGTGGGTCCAGGCGTGTTCCGTATTATATCCCAAGAAATACCCTGGCCGGTTCGGATCAGGCTCTAGTGAGTTCAATTGATCAAGAATTTGTGCGCCCTTCATCATAGGTGGTGCCTCGTGCTCGACAACTTTACCTTTGGTGAAATTCTTCTTGTCTTTTCTGAATCCATGGTCCAGAGGCAGGAATTGTCTATGCAAGTCGAAGCAAGAATACTTGCGACCCTCCGGCAGCCAATGAAACTTAAGAGCAGACTTGCATTGCGGGCATGGGAACCTTCCGTGCACGCACCATGCAACAAAAAGTGCAAACGCCGGCAGGTCATGCATGGAGTACATCAACCAAGCATGCAGTTGGAAGTTTGTTTTGCTAGCTGCGTCATATGTCCGGATCCCATTATCCCAAGCTTCTTTCAACTCATCCATCAGTGGTTGCAAGTACACATTCATATTTTTTCCGGGATAGTTGGGCCCCGGAACTATCAACGTCAAGAAGATGTGCTTTCTTTGCATAAGTACTCCAGGGGGCAGATTGAGGGGCATGATGAATACGGGCCAACAACTATACTGGGTTGCCGTCATACCGAAAGGATTGAACCCATCGAGGCTAATGGCGAGTGCCACGTTTCTTGGGTCTTTGGCTTTACCTTCTTTATGTATTTCATTGAACATCTTCCACGCTTCACCATCAGAGGGGTGGGTCATCATCCGCATACTCATGCCTAAATAAGACGCATCCTTTCTCACAAGCATGTATCCGCTCGATGGGCATCTTCAGTGCACCGAGTATTTTGTTTGAGTGGTATAGGTTTGCAGGCATAATATGACCGTCCGGTAGAAAGCGCCCGAATAAGGTCATCATCGCATCATAGCACTCTCTGGACAAGTTGAATTGTGCCTTAAGAGTCATTGTTTGTGCGATGGCATCTAGTTGACAAAGCTTGGTGTGCGCATGCAGTGGGAGTTTTGAAGACTCTAGCATGGCATAAAAGGCCTTGGCAGTTTCCTCCGGTTCTTCGTCCTCAAGACGAGCATCGTTGTAGTCATTGACCATGTCTTCGATCCCTGTACCACAATCCTCAATGCGCTGACGCACTACCTCATGTCTGTCACGTTGGGCCGACTCGCCATGAAATGACCAGAACGTATAATCAGGCATGAAACCACGTATTTGCAGGTGTTTACCCATTACATCCTTTGTCTGTTGTGAATAGTTCTTACATCTAGTGCAGGGGCACCATGTTCTTGGTTGGCCAGCACTAAATGCAACCTCTAGGAACTCCTCGGTCTTGGCCAACCATTCCTCAGTCATATTTTTTTTGACTAGGGTGACCGGTGTACATCCACGCACGATCATTCATTCTGGCTAGCTAGCTAGTACAAATTAACACCAGAAGGCATATAATTAATTACGGTGATACGACATATGCACACTAGCTAATAGGTAAAGATAGGTCCTAATCCCACCCGAGTATGTGCAGATTGGATTCATTTCCCCATGCTCTCCTCCCGATCCGACGCAAAATTTCTACAGCACCTCCCCGTTGTTCTCCTGATACACGTCTCAGCATAAACCGAGAGGATGTGTACCCGGAGAACAACAAGGTGGCGCTGACGAAATCCTGCGTCCGATCCGGAGGAGAGCATATATGGGGAAATGAATCCAATCTACACATACTCGGGCTGTCCATGGATAACGTTGGACAATTCGAAAGAATCCAATTATAAATATGCAAATGAATGCATATTTATAAATGGAATCTTTCGAACGGGAGACGCATATGGGTTACGTGACTTGCATGAGTTGAGAAGGAAAGAACTAGCTATACACCTATCTTTTGGGTAGGGTGAAACTAAGAGGAGAGAGACGTTTGGCGTCCCCAGTAGGAAACAGTGCTAGTCACGGGAACCTATGCAATTAAATAAGGCAACCTTAGCAACAACAAGCTAAGCTCCAATATATCTAGAAATCCTAACATTTGTTACTTCCATTTATTTCCATTTAACAATTTGTGTCTTAACTCTTAACACTATAACAAAACATGCCAGCTCGGAGATAGCATCGTTTTGGAAAAAGAGAAGCATTTCTATTTTGTATGAGTATATCCATCTATAACATGCAAACAAAAATATCAAAAGGTGGAAAACATTTCTCACATTGTTAAATGATCACAAAATGCAGCATAAATTCCTTACAAAATGCAGGTGTGTATAAATCACATGGAAAACAAATGGACAAAAATAATTTGGCAAATACTTGATAGAAATTATAGACCTTAGTTCATGTGAGAACTACTCTATATTATAGACCTTCCATTTATTTATTTCTTTTATTTCCTTTCCATTCATTCCTTTTTTTAACTTCTATTTCTTTCTAACATACATACTAACAAACCCTAGCCCTAATCTTCTAACAGATCTAGCTAGCTAATTTTTTTAATAAATAATTATAAGCTAACTAAAATTTAACATAAATATCTACTAACAATAAATAGAAACAAAATTGAATCCTAATTAGTATACTAACTAATTTCTAAATCTAACAAACCCTACCCCTAATCTACTAACAGATGTAGCTAGCTAAAAAATTAACTAACTACTAATAAGTTGCATTGTTCTAACAATAAATAAAATTGATAAATAACAAAAAATAAAATTGATAAATAACAAAAAAAGAGAGAAAAGAGGAGCTCACCTCACCTGCAGAGGAGGGCGGAGGAGGTGGTGGTGGCCGGCAAGGAGGCCACTGCCACCGGAGCCGAGGAGGACGGGAAGGCGGCCGGCGAGGGAGGGGGCCGCGACGGTGACGGGGGCGGCGACGTCGTGCAGAGGCGCGGCGGCGGGCTGGACCTGCAGAGGAGGAGCGGATGAGCGGGAGAGAGAGAGAGAGAATGGGCAGCGGGGGAAGCGGCGGCCGGGGTGGCCGCGGCTCACCGGACGCAGCCGGCGCGGCGGGGGAGGCGGCGGCGGCTTGGAGGGGAGGGGTTGAGAGCGGGGTGAGAGAGAGAGAGAGAGAGAAGTGGCGGGCGGCTAGGTCTGCCCGGGCCGAGATAACGGCCCGCAGCTTGGCCGTCAGCCAGCTGACGGTCCCGCCGCTTGGCCGTCAGCCAGCTGACGGCAATGCGGCGGTCCGTTATCCCACAGCCGCGTGGTGGGGTCTGGGGAAACGTTGTCGTCAGTTGGGCTTTGCCGTCAGCTGTTCTGCGCGTTGCCGTCAGCTAACTGACGGCGTTTCATGGACTGACGGCTAAAGTTCCTTTTGCCTACAGTTGTTTCTTTGCCGTCAGCATTTATACTAGCTGACGGCAAAACATGGTTTGCCGTCAGCCCCGACGGAAAGCTGACGGCAAAGCACGAAGTTGAAGGCAAAAATCCTATTTCCTATAGTGAAGCCTGGCTATTTAAATGAGGAAAATTGGAGAATACTTGTGCACCAGTGGTGTGACAATCAATCCAATGTATGTAATACATTATGTTTGCTCTTCAAGTTGTCAATATCTACTTTTGAACACTTAATACTTAAATTCAGATGCATATTGTAGGAAGTTCGTGCCAACAAAGAAGAAGAAAGAAGCAGTTTTGAAGACAAACCATAACACTGGAGGTACAAGATTTGATCTCCACTACAGAGATACGGTACGTATTTGAAATACTTTTTCGCAACTTCTTTGTTTACGATTATTATATCACTTGTAGTATTAGTGTGTACTATACCAGTTCATATCTCTAATTCTGCTTAAGTACAAACATTGAGAAATTATCTACTACTGACTTGTTTGAATGAACGACAGTCCAAAGCACGATCCTAGATTTAGTCAGACACAAAAACCATATCTAAATACTACCTATATATTACATAAACTATGAATGTACTGTCCGACCAAAATTATGCAAACAATCAAAAAATGTTCTAACAACACTATTTATTTAAATTAAAAAAAACAACACTATTTATTATATTGCAGAAGAGGATGAAAAAGACAACACCAGAACTACATGGTGTTACAACATTACCTGATTCAGATGTACAGAATATTGATGAAAAGATCTCATCAAGCACGTTACTATCAAGCATGGGTGTCTCTGACGCTTCCATCAAGAATTCAAACTCCCATGATTGCAACACTAAGCTAGAACACATCATTGCAACTCAGGTGACAGATGCAAAGAAGGCCAAAGATGAATTCGAGAAAAACTTGATGTTAATAATTCTTGTCAAAAAGCAAGAAATGATACAACTCAGAAACAAACAAAAAGAAGAGATCGAAGGTCTCAACAAGGATCATCAAATGAATCTTGTTGCCACTAATAAAAGGCAAATGTATCCGGAGGCAATGTTGAGTCACCTATTAAGGTAGTCCATGGAGTCATCATAGGAATCCGTTTGAATCTTATGTCAGAACCCCAACTTGGGTAAGTGCTAGGGTTTGAGTGCCCCTTTGCATCATGTGAAAATTTCAAAATAATTCAAAAATGGGGAAAAGAAAAGCCCTAGAGAATTTAATTCAAATGGCCAGATAAAAAAATCTTTTTCCAAAAATCATTTGAACATTTGGAAAATTCCTATAAATGATGATGATCATTACAAAAGTGGTTTGGGTTCATTCCCATGCCTATGGAATTTTCTAAAATTAAAATGTGCTCTGGAAATTAAAGTTGACCCCTAATTGAATTGAAATTAAAATGTTTTTAATTTAAAAAATGCTCAAATCCTAAAAGTGGCTTGCCACTGGCTACTTAGGATTTTATAAATACTTTGGGCATTTTTATAACTTGCCTAGGTATTTAATTACTAGGGCAAAACAAAAAGACAGAAAAGAAAAGAAGAAGAAAAAGAAAAAAAACAAAGAAGCCCAACCCCGTAGGCCGCAGGCCCAACTAGGCGTACTCCTGGCCCAGCCCACCAGGGGCACCTTCGTCTTCTTCCCGGCGCCAGAGAAGGCAGCTCTCCGCCGTGGTGAGCATGCCGCGACGACCGAGCCTTCTAGGCCTCCTCCCTGCTCCTCTTCGTGCCACGCAGGTCTCCAGAAGCCCCCGCTTCTTTCCCTCTGCTCTGGCTCATCCTCCCAGCCTTCCCTCGCCGAATTCTTCATCGGCCGTAGCTTGCCGTCGCCTCCGTGTGCGCGCACTCGTGGCCAACGACGACGAATCGCTGCCCCGACGTGTCCGTTGAGCTCGCCTCCGCCTTCTTCGTCATCCCGCGGATCTAATCTAGCCGAGAAGCCAAAGAGAAGACGCCATCGACCCTGCCTTCCTCCTCCGTCTGCCGCACTCCGGCGAGGATTCCGTCGCCTCTGGTGCTCCTCCGGCCCCGCCGTCTTCTCCATTTGATTCACGGTGAGGAGCTCGTTCGTTTGCCCCTACTCCCGCCTCCTCCCGTGCCCTGGAGGTTGGTTCCGGCGAGGACAGTGGTCAGACCGCCTCCATGGTCGACTCCACCGTCGCCACAGAGCTTGTCCTTGACCCCCTCCTACACCAGCAGACGCGCGAGACGAAGGGCTACGCGCTCGTGCCCCCAGCTCCCTCTCCCGTGCCCGAAATCCCGTTCCCGGCGAAGTTCCGGCGAGAACAGAGCTCACCGGCGGCAACCCAGGCCATTAGGCCCTAACCATTGGCCTAATTACCCCCCTAAACTAAACCGTAACCCAATGACAGGTGGGGCCAGCCCCCCCTTAACCCACTGTTTAAATTAAGCTAAACAGATTTTAAAACTGGGCCACTAACATGTAGGCCCCACATGTCAGCCCCCCTGACATCAGCACTGCATCATGCTGACGCAATAAACAGATTTCTCTGTTTATTTAAATTAAAGAAAATCCAGTAAATTACAGAAAATTGATTTAATCTTCATTAATTCATAGAATATTCATTTATAATCCAAATTAAACAAATAATATATGAAAATTTATCAGAAAAATGCAAGGATTAATAATATGCACTTTGTTTCATGTGTGACCATTTTAAAATGGGTTAACAGTAGCAAGCATGCATATGGCATAATTTGAATTTGAATTGGAAGTTTGAATTTCCATTCCAAATGCAATACACTTCAATTAATATGAATTTGCCACAAACCAGTAGCATTCACATCATGGACAACTATATCATGTGCTTGTGCATTCTATTTCAATGTTGCCCCCCCTTTGTTGATGATTGTTCCGGTAACAGACTTTCCGAGGCGAAGGTCACCCCCGAAGCAGAAGACCGATAAACCAGTGTATCGTCAGCAAGGCAAGCAAACCCCATTGATCATGTCTATAAAATCCCACTTCCCTCTCAGTCTCGCTTATGCATGTTTAGGAGATCACCTTGTTATCGATTCTACCGCATAGTTGAACCCATATCCGATGCATGACCTATCATCTTGTCACAATAGTAAGCAAACCACAATCCTAGCTGACATATGAGTTGATTGATATCATGTGGCCCCTGCAACTGTTACAGCTTATTGCATGCTTAGAGGTTACATTGAGGTTACTTTGATCTATGAGTCGGGATGGTTGTGATCATGTTACTGATGAAGGTGAAACTGTGTCGTTGAATCCACCCTAATGCAAGGTGAACGATGAGAGGCTGTGTAGGAGTACACAGTGGGTTGTTTTGTTGAACACCGCCTTAAGCCCGAGTTCTTGTATGGTAATCCAATACAAAGAGTACAACCACACATTGGGCTCACTGACCCCTCTCGGCCTAGTACCTCAATCCGTGTTGATGTCCAGGAGTCACATTAGTTCGGCCTTTCCATTTGGCATGTGCATAGAAAAAGAATGAAGGAATGGTTGCATCATATAGATATGTGGGTGCACCTGTGAGGAAGGAAAACCATCTGCTAAAGGTGGCATCTCGGTCACCTGCATTGTCTGAGTCCGTATCATTGAACCGGCCGGACTCTCGATCGGTAGCAACTCAGATAGTCGACTCCTGGAATAGACCGGTTGTGAGCAAAGTGTCGTGGTGAACATCCTCGTTGTCACGTCTTGAACGGTGGCGAGAAAAAGGCGGTAACCGATGGTCATGTGTGTGTAGATTACACCCTTGCAAGGTTAACAAAACTATTCGAATAGCTGCGTCTGCGGTCATGGACTACTTGGAACCTGTACCTGATCATTAGACAACTTGAATGGATACTTCTAAAACTCACAAGATAAGCGTGAGTGCAATGGTATGCTCCTCGTGGGGAAGTCGAGGAAGTACCCATAGTGGTGTATTGGCTGGAGACTTGGTAGTGGACTCGTGTACGCTTCTTACCTCAAGTCTGGTACTCGTAATACAGGACTAGCCAAGTCAAAGCTGGCACCTCTGCATGTTGAAACCCCACCTCCCCTTTACCTTGAAACTTGAGCATGAGTAGTATAGTTCTGATGTAAGTCTTGCTGAGTACGACTTTGTACTCACGTCTGCTTATTCTATGTTTTAGATGGAAACCCAAACCCCGATGGAGTCACCTTCCTGAAGCTCGACGTTGACTAAGCTAGTATAGTTCCAGACAGAAGTCTGGTCCCTCGTGGAAGGGCATGTATGTTGAACAAGGCTTCTCTAACCATTTGTTAAACTTGTCTGTACTCAGACCTAATTTGCTTCCGTTGTTTGATGTAACGATGGATCATAGTCATATGATCTTTGTGTACTCTATGTGTAAGTCAATAAAGATATACTTAGTATAGTTCATGCAATGTGTACCTGCTGTTTACACTGGACATGTATGCTGCGTGTATGATTATAACATGCATGTCTTAGTGTAGGGTTCGATAGCTTAGTTGTGTTCTTGCCGGCGGTCTTTTTTACACCAAGTGGCCCTTAGATGTGCGCAGCTTGGGGCATCGCGATGCGATTGCTCGTGACTCTGTCACGTGGCACACTTTGTTGTATGATTGAGCCCGCCCGAGATCCCGACTAAGTGATCGGGCTGGAGTCTGTTTATGTAAGTGTTATAATTCAGTCGATAATATGGTTGAGGCGACTTGTCTATGAGTATGGGATTTCACCACCCATAATCATTTAGACTTGTGAGCGGGCGAAGAGGACCCATCTCAGTTGATCATCCGGCCTGGATGGGATGCCCCTCACGTATGATGCTTTCCGAGAGTGTTCAGTGCTTGGACTTGTCTGCTTAGACAAGTGGGTACGACTGTCGGCTCTCCATATGATTGAGTTGTGACTGGAATTACATACGCATATTCCGGGTCCCGACATCTTATCCCATGGTTCTCATTATAATATTCAGATTCCAATATTAATGAAACTTCTATTGGTAATGCTTGATTTCTTATATTGTAGATTTTTCGATTTTTTTATTTATTTCTTGAAATTAGAAATATAATTCAAATTCTGCTAGAAATTTTAATTATGAAGAAACTATGGCTTGTTTATCGGGGACAGTAATTGTGACAGAAACTAATGATGTCACGCTTCTCTGGTCCGACCTGTAAGCTAACATTGACCGTTTTCAATACCTGACGACGAATTTAGTGCTGACGTGTCAGAACCCTCTGTTAGGTATGTGCTAGGGTTAGCAAGAAACTTTGCATCATGTTAAAAATTTCAGAACCCCGTGGACGCCGCCGCGTCTGGACGTCGCCGGCGACTCGCCGTCGGTGAGGCCAACGTGGCCATGATTAGTTTAACAATAATCCCCTCCCCTGTGACGCTGACCAGTGGGCCCAAGGCCACTTAACCCCCCTGGTTAATTTAAATCAAACGGCTTCATTAACCAGTGAGACTGACCTGATAGCCCCACCAGTCAGAGCACCCCCTGATGTCATGCTGACATCACAGTGACGCATTAAATCGAATTTCCAATTAAAAGAATTCCAGAAAATTCCAGAAAAAGGCGTAAACTTTGGAAATTCATAACTAATTCATTTTAACTCCAAATTAAAGATATAATATATGTAAATTTATCAGAAAAATGCAAGGATTCTGAATATGCGCTTTTTTTTCATGTTTGACCATTTTAAAATGGGGTAACAGAAGAAAACATGCATATGAACCCTTTTAAATTCAAATATGGAGTTTGAAATTGCAACTCAAATGCAATATACTTCATTTAAATGGAATTGGCAACACATCAGCACCCCTTACACCATGTTATAACACTTGATCATGTGATTTTGCATTGTCTTTATATTGATCACTTTTTTTGCATTGTTTGCTATCGAATAGAGGTGTAGCCGGAACCCGAGATCACCCCCTTCGTTGAAGACCCCGATACTGAACCTCTTCAGCAAGGCAAGCAAACACCATTGATCATGTCGATAAAATCCCACTTCCCTCTCAGTCTCGCTTATGCATTGTTTAGGATGATTACCATGCTACGTTTCTACCGCATAGATGAACCCATTCCTTTGCATGACCTATCATTTGTCACAGTAGTAAGCAAACCACAATCCTAGCAAATGTAGGAGTTGATTGATATCATGTGGCCCCTGCAACTGTTACTTCTTATTGCATGCTTAGAGTGATACAATTTTGATACTGTTATGTGAGTCGGGATGGTAGCAATCATGTTGATGATGGTGGAAATGTGTTGGTGAATCTACCCTAATACAAGGTGAACGATGAGAGGCTGTGTAGGAGTACACAGTGGGTTGTCTCGTTGAACACCGCCCTAAGTCCGAGTTCTTGTGTGCTGATCCAAGATGAAGAGTACAACCACACATTCGGCTCACTGACCCCTCTCAACCTACTAACTCATCCCTTTCGATGTCCAGATGTCGCAGTAGTTCAGAGTTCTGGTAGGTTTGGGGCCTGGCTGCTAAGTGAGAGAACGGCTCAGCCGAGACCGGCTTATGCACCACGCACACATCATCTGGGTCCACTTCGGTAAACCGGCCGGGTTCACGATAGTGGTAGCCAACCCAGGTAGGCGGCTTTCTTGGACTAGATCGGCTATGAGGTAACAGTTGTGGTGAACATCCTCGCCGACACTCCTTGAATGGTCTCGAGATCAAAGGCGGTAACTGATGGTCATGTGTGTGTAGAGGTACACCCCTGTAGGGTTAAAAAACTATTTGAATAGCCGCGTCCGCGGTAAGGGACTGCTTGGAAAGCTTAGCTTGATTATTAGACAACTTGAACTTGATACTTATAAAACTTGCCAAGATAAGCGTGAGTGTTATGGCGTGCTTTCTCGTGGGAAGTCGAGGAAGGCACAATGGAGGTGTAATTGGTTGGAGACATGTAGTGGACTCGTGTACGCTTCTTACCTCAAGTCTGGTACTCGTAGTTCAGGACTAGCCAAGTCAAAGCTGGCACTTCTGCATTGAAACCCCACCTCCCTTTACCTTGATACATGTGCATCAGTAGTATAGCTCCCATGTAAGTCTTGCTGAGTACGACTTTGTACTCACGCTTGCTTATTCTATATTTTAGATGAACCCACTGACCCCGAAGGTGGATTCTTCCTCGAGCTCGACGACTGAAGACCAAGCTAGTGTAGTCCCAGTTAGCAGACTGGTTCCCTCGTGAAGGGCTTGTTTATAAATAAGGATTCTCTAAGCCATTTGTTAAACTTGTCTGTACTTAGACCTACTTTGCTTCCGCATGCTTGTTGTAATGTTGGATCACGGTCTCGTGATCTCTGTGTGCACTCTGTAAGAGTTATCAATAAAGATGTAAACTTTGTAGAGAATTGCAATGATACCTGCTGTTCATACTAGACATGTGTGCTGCGTGTATGATTATATCATGCATGTCTGAGTATGGGTTTTCGAGACCTTAGTTGTGATCTGGCTGGCGGTCTTTTATACACCAAGTGGCCCTTAGATTTGCGCAGCTTGGGGCATCGCGATGCGATTTCTCGTGATTTCGTAACGTGCACACTTTGATGTATGATCGAGCCCGCCCTAGACCCCGACTAAGTGATCGGGCTGGAGTAAGTCTATGTAAGGGTTATAATACAATCGACAGTATGGTTGAGGCGACTTGTCTATGAGTATGGGAGTTCACCACCCATATCATTTAGACTTGTGTGCGGACAATGAGGACCCATCTTAGTTGATCATCCGGCCTAGATGGGATGCCCCTCACGTTCGATGCTTTCCGAGAACGTTCTGTGCTTGGCCTTGTCTGCTTAGACAAGTGGGTACGGTTCTTGGCTCTCCATATGATTGTGTTGTAGCGAGTCTTGCATACGCTAACCCCGGGTCCCGACAGACTTGGTATCAGAGCAGGACTGACTGTAGGATTATTAGCCTTGGCCGAAGTCGAGTCTAGCTTTCTATAGTTATATAGTTACTCTGGGTATATAAGGGAACAATGTAAGGCTTCTTTTTTCTCCTTACCCTCATCGTTCTGAGTTCTGAGTCACCCTCATCTTGTTCTACGGGAAGATAGGACTAGGCTCATCTATGTCTTACTAGAACATCTCGTTGTTTGCTTCCTTGTAGCCGTAGGAAAGTTGTGTTCGGTTTGCTAGAGTTGTTGTGCTTCCTGATTTCTTACATCGTATGTAAGTGATGTTTCTACATTGCAAGAAAAGACATTTCTTACAATTACAGTCGTTATGCTGTCCAAGTCATTCCAAGTTTCTTCATAATCTGATGCATTTGCAAACTCCTTCTTTCTGTTTCAGATGGAGGATCTTCCCCCTCAGGAGATTGTTTGTTTGACTAGGTGCCTCGATGTGCGAGGGCATCCAACCATGCTAACCGAGATGATGTCCTTCATTGGCTATCATTGGTATCCTGAGTACACCGTTGAGGAGCAGTTCCTTGATTTCAACCAGACTCAGTTTCACTGCACTGTCAGGATGTACCCGCACCACATTGGAGTCTCTCAGCCTATCATCTTTGGACATGGCAATTGTGTGAGTGAGAACATGGCTGTGCAGGATGCTGCATGCTCATGTATTACCCTGCTGAGAGAGGAGCACGCAATGCTTGCAGGGTCACCTTTCTGCTATATCCCTACTGCACTTCCAGGAGAAGAGGGATATTACACCGGATTCTACACAGATCACTCCTTGGAGGATACTTTGCTTCAGATCACTGCTCGGCACGCTTGTGATAGAGATCGTGATGCAAGTTCCCTTCGTTTTGAGCTTCACGCCACCCGTGTCCGTCTGTATCGAGCACTTACACTCCTGGATCCTTTTGTGAGTGTTGGATCAGTGGAGTATGATGCTATCTACCCAGTCAGACAGAGATGCCTTCTCGAGTTGCTTGGCCCGAGATTGGAGGAATTTTTCCACCCCGTCGTCCTCTGCTTCCACCCTACGCTGGACCTAGGCCCCATTTGACTTTGGTTTTCCCCTTCAGGATGTCTCAAGGAACCCGTGGCCAGCTTGGTCGTGCCCATGGTCGTGGGAATGAATCGGAGGAAGGCATCCTTCCACCGCCACCCACGATGGCTCGGGTTCTGATGGAGGTTGAGAGGAACCGCCGAGAACCTCACCAGTTGCTGGAGGTCATTGCCCGCAACACCACTCAGCAGCGCAATGAGTTGGTGTCTTTGAATGACTTCATCCGGCTTCATGCCCCGGTTTTCAGCTACTCCACCGAGCCCCTTGACGCCGATGACTGGCTTCGCAGGCCATGTTGCAGATGGTGACAGGGTCAACTATGCCACCTACCACCTCGAGGGTGCAGCTAGCTCTTGGTGGGAGAATTTCCTGAACATGCGTCCTGCGGGACAGCCCACAACTTGGGATGAGTTCTGCACTTCATTCTATGAGCACCACATTCCAAAGGGTCTTATGGACCGCAAACGTGAGGAGTTCTGCAACCTCACCCAAGGCAGAAGGACTGTTGACGAGTTTAGTCGTGAGTTCAACCGACTAGCTCGTTATGCTACTGAAGAGGTATCCACCGACGCCAAGAAGCAAGAGAGGTTCCGCCGTGGACTCAATTCTGGACTCCGTTGTGAGCTCAACCTGCATGACTTCGCCACCTTCCAGGTCCTTGTCAATAAGGCCATCAAGGCGGAGGACATGAACACCCCCAATGACTTCCGCAAACACCCTAGAGACGATGGTTCATCCAGCTCAGGCTCTCGGAAGCGCAAGATATGGGTCCCCAACAACATGTTTCGCCAGAACAACCCATCGAGGCCATCCTATGTGGCGCCTCGTCCACCAGCTTCGTTCCACCCCGCTCCACCGAAAAACCCAGCTCCCCGCACTGTCTTTGGAGCCTGCTACAAGTGTGGTCAGGAAGGCCACTACTCCCGCGAGTGTCCCCAGAACCATCTCCAGAATCAGAATGCTCCACCCCGTGCCGGAGGTAACAACAATGGTCGTGGCAAGCGACCCCCGAAGGTCTACACCACCAAACCCGCTCCTCCCGCCAATCGTGGACGTGTGAACCAGATATCAGCTGAAGAGACTGACGACACTTCTTACGTCATTCTTGCTATGCTCCCAGTCAATTATGTTCCTACTTCCGTTCTTTTCGACCCAGGAGCATCTCATTCATTCATGTCGGAAAGTTATGCACTTCGTCATGAGTTTTCCTTTGTTGAAATGTCCACCCCAATGATAATTCAAACTCCAGGGTCAAGATGGCAAACTAATAGAGTAAGCCATGGTAATCAAATTTCAATTGAGGGTTTAGTATTCCTTGCTTCACTCATAGCCCTCAAGTCTTCAGACATTGATGCCATCCTTGGTATGGATTGGTTATCAAGACAAAATGCTTTTCTTGATTGTAAAGCCAAGTCAGTTAGACTTACCCACCCTTCAGGCCAGACAATAGATTATTCCTCACCAAGATCGAGAACCCAGATGCATTCTTTGAATGTGCTTCCCCTTCCCGACCTTGAAGATATTCCAGTGGTTCGTGACTTCCCGGATGTCTTTCCTGAAGAGCTGCAGGGAATTCCACCCGACAGATGTGTAGAGTTCATAGTGGATCTTACGCCAGGAACCGCACCAATTTCCAGACGCCCATACAAAATGGCCCCACGTGAGTTAGCTGAGCTTAAAATCCAACTTGAAGCTTTGTTGGCAAAAAGCTTCAGCCGCCCTAGCTCATCGCCATGGGGTTGCCCCGTTCTGTTCGTAACGAAGTAAGATGGAACAGAAAGGATGTGCGTAGATTATCGCCCGCTAAATCTAGCGACGATAAAGAACAAGTACCCACTTCCCAGGATCAATGATCTTTAGGATCAACTTGCTGGATCCTCTGTCTTCTCCAAGATGGATTTGAGATTAGGTTATCATCAAATCAAAATCCGAAACGAGGACATTCCCAAAACGTCTTTCACTACTCGTTATGGTCTTTACGAGTACACCGTCATGTCCTTCGGTTTAACCAATGCCCCCGCCACTTTCTCGCGCATGATGAATTCGATCTTCATGGAGTATCTAGATAAATTTGTTGTAGTTTATCTTGATGACATTCTCATCTACTCGAAGAACGAAGAAGAACATGCCGAACATCTTAGGCTGGTATTGATGAAACTTCAAGAGCATCGCCTGTATGCTAAATTCTCCAAGTGAGAATTTTGGCTACCAGAAGTGACTTACTTAGGCCACGTGATTTCTGCAAAAGGCATTGCTGTGAATCCTGAGAGAGTTCAGGCCGTCCTTGACTGGACTCCACCTGAATCGGTTAAGCAAGTTAGGAGTTTTCTTGGCCTAGCCAGCTATTGTCGCCGCTTCGTTGAGAACTTCTCCAAAGTTGCAAAGCCTCTAACTGAACTCCTCAAGAAAGATAAGAAATTCCTATGGACTCCCAAGTGCGAGGAAATCTTTCAAGAGCTAAAAAGAAGATTTACTTATGCACCCATACTTGCGCCTCCAGACACCAAAAAGGATTTTGAGATCTTTTGTGACGCCTCACGGCAAGGGTTAGGATGCATACTTATGCAAGATAGACATGTGGTAGCTTATGCTTCCCGCCAGTTGCGTCCACATGAAGAGAACTATCCTACCCATGACCTTGAACTCGCTGCCTTAGTTCATGCCCTGACAACTTGGCGACGTTACCTCCTTGGTAATCGTTCTGAGATCTATTCCGACCACCAAAGCCTCAAATACATATTCACCCAACCAGATCTTAATCTCAGGCAAAGACGCTGGATTGAGTTGATAAAAGATTACGACGTAGGAATTTCTTACACCCTTGGCAAAGCCAATGTCATGGCTGATGCACTAAGTCATAAGTCGTATTGTAACAACCTCATGTTACAACAGTGTCAACCACTTCTTCATGAGGAATTTCGCAAGCTCAATCTTGAGATTTTTCCTCATGGGTATCTTTCTACCTTGGTGGAGAAACCAACTCTTGAGGATCAAATCATAGGCTCCCAAAGGCGTGCACGAGGTGTTCGCCGGATCAAGGAGAACATTGCTAGCGGACTTGCTAAATGTTTTTCCACAGATAGTAAAGGAACGGTATTCTTTGGAAATCGTTTGGTAGTACCTAAGAATAGGGAACTAACGCAACTCATCCTCAAAGAAGCCCATGATAAACCCCTCTCAATTCATCCCGGTAGCACAAAAATGTACCGAGATCTACGCCAGAGATTTTGGTGGACTAGGATGAAGAGAGACATTGCTCGATTTGTTGCCGAGTGTGATGTTTGTCGTCGCATTAAGGTAGAACATCGAAGACCTGCTGGTACACTTCAACCTTTGCCTCTTCCCGAGTGGAAATGGGACAAAGTCAGTATGGATTTCATCACTAGCTTTCCAAAAGCCGAGAAAGGAAATGATGCCATCTTCGTTGTGGTGGATAGACTTTCCAAAGTTGCACACTTCCTTCCCGTTCGCGAGTCTATAACTGCGAGCCAGTTAGTGGACTTGTATGTATCTAGAATTGTGTCTCTTCATGGTGTTCCTTTGGAAATCAATTCTGATCGTGGTAGCCTTTTCACCTCTAGATTTTTGGGAAGATTTCAGAATGCTATGGGAACTCATCTCTCCTTTAGTACAACTTTCCATCCTTAGTCTAGTGGTCAAGTCGAAAGGGTTAACCAAATTCTCGAGGACATGCTCAGAGCTTGTGTTATATCATTCGGAAAGAATTGGGAGAAGTCTCTTCCATTTGCCGAATTTGCTTACAACAATAGTTTTCAATCTAGTCTGAACATGGCTCCTTTTGAACTCCTCTTTGGACGAAGATGTCGAACACCCTTGAACTGGTCAGAAACCGGTGAAAGACAATTCTTTGGACCGGATATGATCAAGGAAGCAGAAGAGCAAGTTCGCATTGTTTGTGATCAATTGAAAGACGCTCAGTCTCTTCAGAAAAGCTACTATTATCGTCATAATAGGAAAGAGAGCTACAATCTGGATGAGAAGGCTTACCTTCGGGTTACTCCTCTGAAGGGAACCCAACGATTCGGTATCAAAGGCAAGTTTGCCCCACGTTACATCGGACCTTTCCGCATTCTTGCTAAACGTGAAGTTGCCTACCAACTTGAACTACCCCCGCACCTTTCCCGAGTACATGATGTATTCCATGTGTCACAACTCAGGCGTTGCTTCAAGGACCCCATCCACGAAGTCGACCACGAAACTCTTGCTCTCCAAGATGACCTTTCTTATCGAGAGTACCCCGTTCATATTATTAATTCAGCAGAGCGTGTCACTCGTCGTCATAAGATTAAGTTTCTGAAAGTGCAATGGTCACACCACTCCGAGAAAGAAGCCACGTGGGAGAGAGAAGACTGTCTCAGTGCCGAGTACCCCTCCTTCCTCCCGCAGACTTCTGAATCTCGGGACGAGATTGTTTTGAGTGGGGGCGAGTTGTCAGAACCCTCTGTTAGGTATGTGCTAGGGTTAGCAAGAAACTTTGCATCATGTTAAAAATTTCAAAAGAAATTGAAATGGGAGAGAGAACACCCCCCAGATAAATTTAATTCAAATGGCCAAAATAAAAGTTGCTCCAAAAATTCCTTTTGCATTTTTGAAAAGTCTTATAAATGAGTGTGATCACATATCAAGTGATGTGGGACCAACCCCATGCTCATGGATTTTTCAAATATTCAAACAGGATCATGGATTTAAATTTAAACCCCTATTTGAATTAAAGTTCAAATAATTTGAATTTTAAAAATGTTCAAACTTTAAAAGTGGCTAGCCTATTATATTGTGAAGCCATATAAAAAGTTTAAACATTTTATAAAATGTCTAGCTATTTAATTTAGCTAAGACAAAACAAATACAGAAAAGAAAAGGAAACAGAAAATAGAAAAGAGGCTTACCTGCGAAGGGGCCCAACTCATCCCCTAGCCTGGCCCAGCCCAACCCACAGGGGCACATGCGTCTTCAACCCCGGCCAGGTAGGCACGCAGGTCGCCGGCGAGCGCCGTGGGCGCGCCAGGCAGCTGCCTGCCTTCCCAGGGGTTATCCCCTCGTCTGGAGATGTCTGGGAGACATCCCTATGCTTTCTTCCCCCTCCAGCACAGTTTCCCCCTCCTCTCTCGCCGGATTTGATGAAGACAGAAGAGATTGCCGGAGCGCCGTCGATCCCCCGCGTGGCCATCGACGTCGCTGAGCCCACCCAAGCTATCCCCCGTGTCCAACACCAAGCGCTACATCGAGCTGCAGAAGGTGGTGTTCCCGGAGCCCACCTAGTCGCCGAATTCGTGACCGCGCCGTCGTCGGAGCCGTGGAAGATCGACGTCAAATTCATCTCCATCCAGCCCCCTCAGCTCTCTCCGCCACCGCCGTTGAACTCCTGGTGAGCAGGCGGTTCGAAACCCTCGCTCCCCGCTCCTTTTTTCTTTCTCCGTCGAGATCCATCATGGGAACCGTAGCTCGGCGCCGCCGCGGTGCTCGTCGGCGAGCACCCGTGAAGCAGTCGAGTTCGAGCCCATGTCTATCATGTTCACCTTGCTCCGTTGCTTCGAACGCACCCACCCGTGGCTCAAATGGTGCACCACAGCAAGATCCGCACCACGGCCGTGCTGTTGCCGCCGCCTTTGCTCGTCACCGACTGATACGTCCCAAACATATCTATAATTTCTGCTTGCTCGATTCATGTTTTGTGTGAGTTTGCCATGTTTTGCAAGAACTTTCATACACTTTTGAACGTATTTGGACTAACCTATTAACTCAGTGCACCCAGTTGCCAGTTTCTGTTTCTGCTGTTTTTGTATTTCAGGTTTTCCGGCCATTAAAAGTGCTCCAAAAATTCCATGAAAAATATATAAAAAATCAGCGCAACAGAAGCTTCCGGAATCACCAAGAGAGGGAAGGGGGGCCACCACCAGGCAGCCAGGAGGGCAGGTGGCGTGGCCCCACCCTGGGCCGCGCTAGGGACCCTCCTGACTGCCTCGTGGGTCCCCTTGATGCCCCCCTTCGCCTATATTTACCCCTCGGGGTGGAAACTCCTAATATTGATCTCTTTCTCGCGAACTCCCCTCTGTACCGCCGCCGCCGCCATTTCAAGATCGGGGCTGCCTGGAGAAGCTGCCCCGGCACCCTGCCGGAAGGAGGAACCCCCTCCGGGAGACCATCCATTGCCATGGACACCTCCAGGATGTGCCGTGAGTAGTCCCCCTTGGACCATGGGTCCGTGACCAGTAGTTATGTGATGAATCTCTCCCCCCTTTGTGCTTCCACTTTCGAGTCCTCGTGAGCTGCCTCACATGATCGAGGCATCTATGTAATTTCTGCTGTTGCTATGCTGAGTTTGATGTGATCTGATGGATTACGAGACTACGTTCAGATTGTGATGAGTAATATATTTGGTTCTTCTCTTTTATATTTTGTTCTTGAGTAAATTCTTGCATGTTCTCCGTTGCGGTATTTGCTTTGGCCAAGTATTTTATTTGCAGCTACAAGAGAGAGCGTTATGCTCGATTGTGGGTTCAGCCCCTTGATGTCTAGCTTGAGTGACAGAAACATGAGACTAGAGGATGTGCTGTTGCCACCAGGGATAAAACAATGGTGCTTGTACCTGCAGGTGCAAGGATTGTTTACTTTACGCCAAGTTCTTTTAATGCAGTTGTCTGTTGCTTTGAGTTTACACTTTCGGTGGGATTCGCAACTTAATACCAGCGAGATGTTCTGGATAGATATCTCAAGGTGGATGATTCGTAGTAGATACAGATGGATTTCGGTCTACTTACCTTGGCGTACTGCCCATTGCTTTTGAGCCCTTCCTTTCTTTGCAGCATAGTTAGCATTGCGGTGCCTTCATAATCCTGCCAATTGCCCAACTGTGATTTTTTTACGTCGCTAGCACTTTTATCGTCTTTTGGGAGAGAGGCATCACTAGTGAAAATCACGGGACCCCGATCCATCTTCACATTATTGTTCACACCCTCAATTTACTTTCAGCTTTTACTTTCCTTTGCACCTTTTATCTCTTGCGTTGATCCTTTGTAAACGACAAGGCCGGAGGAATTGACAAATCCTCTGTACTCATTGGGAGCAAAGTTATTTGTTGCTGTGTGCAGGTCCACGACAACACCCTAGTCAGGAAGCAATTTCTGGCGACGTTGCCACCTACTTGTATCTCTTGAGTCCTACTGGTTTGATAACCTTGGTATCTTCACCGAGGGAAACTTGCTGCTGCACTGCATCTCAAACCTTCCACTTGGGGTAACCAACGAGGGGCGATAAGCCATCAAGCAAAGTCCTGGCGCCGTTGCCGGGGACTCCAGCCTACAAGATAGGGGAGTTGCACACTATCTTTTATCTTTGCTTTTTAGTCTTGTTAGTTTACCTTTCAGTTTTTATCTTTGTGTCCTTTATCAAAAAACCCAAAATATAGTATGCTAGTTCCTTACTTGCCAATCAATGTCTGACTTCTTTGAAACTAGATCTTATTGGCATGGAGGATTCGCCGAGGATCAACAAAAGTGGTACAAGGAACACCGCTTGTATCGAAAGGGGATACACTTATGGAAACAAATACATCAGTTGTATGAGTATGCTACAAACTTGTGCTCAATATATAATATATCTTTCTGCAGGGATGAATCTTGTTGCTTTATGAGGCACAAGCACCTTTCTTTCCAATGTAAGTACAATGATGATGAAACCTTAGCTTCTTATGCTAAGAGAGACTATGATTTTTATGATGCAGAGGAAATAGAAGAATTTGTTGCTTATAAGGGTGCCTATGAAATTACTTATCTTCTTAAAAATATTGATGATGCCTCTTACAAATCTGAGAGTCTTTCTATACTTAACTATTGTTTGGAAAATTACGAGGCAAATTATTACATTACTGATCATCTTGAGAGAATCTCTCCCCCAAAGCCAGAGACTAATGATTTGCAGTACTCTATGGAAGAAGAAATTTATGAACCTGAAAGCTCTTTGGATGAAAAAGAGGAGGAGAGTGACGAACAAAAGGAGGAAGAATGAAGCCATCCATGTCTACCTTATGATGAGAGTAACTCTTTGAATCTTCCCTTATATGAGTATTATGATCCTATGGATTCTTTTGAAATATCCCTTTTTGATGAAGTTGATGCCTTCTATGCTTATGGCCGTGATGCCACTATGGATGATGCTTACGGAGATGAACTTTCTATAGTTCCTCATGTTAAGCATGAAATTTTTTCTATCGCACCCGAACTTGAGTGTCCTATTATCCTTTTAAAATATCCAACTCCGGAGAATTTTTCTCTTATCAAAGCTCAATGTGATGGGTTGCATTTATCTTATGATCCTAAAAACCGTGTTGAAAAAAAATACACGTGTGCTTGTAGGTCATGAACAATATGATTTATATGATAGTTATATTCTTGATGTTGTTCATGATACTACTGAAAATTACTTTGAGATAGGAAAGATTGGTTATAGAAACTTCCGTGTGACAAAAACACCTCTCTCTAAACTGAAACTTTCGAAGTTGTTCTTGTTCCACCTTCCTATGCATGTCACTTTGTGCTTCTTTGATTTATTTTCTTACGATATTCCTATGCATAGGAAGTGGGTTAGGCTTAAATGTGTTTCATATTTGCTTCTTGATGCTCTCTTTTGCTTCAAAATTCTTATTCTTGTGAGAGCATCTTCTATAATCTTTAAGCCTAGCTAATGGCTCTAAAGAAGCGCTTTCGGGAGGCAGCCCGCAACGAATTTAGGTTTTTATTTTTGCTTTTCTTCTGTTCTTAGTGGTCTTGATGATTGTTACTACTGTAGAAACATCATTGTATCTTTACTTTTCAAGCTTTGTGCCAAGTTTAGCCTCAGATTGCAAGAAAGGTCAAAAGTTGGTGCTTGCTGTCCAGAAACAGATTCTGTCTGCTTGATGGAAAAATTCTCAATAAATCACCAGATCATCTTTTTGATCTGAATTTTTTTGACAGCATGCTCCATACAATTACCTTTCAGGCGTCTGTTCAAAGTTTTTTGATTTTAGTTGCAGAAGTACCTCGAAAAAATTATCCTTTCTCTGTTGTTATGTTTTTCTCAGCTTCTGCCCCGGTTTTTCTTTTCGCAGTTTTGTAATCCTTAAGCTTGCTTTTTATTTGCAAAAAATTTTGGGCAGGCAAGAGAAACAGTAGATCTTCCTGGAAATCTTTATTTGCAGTAGAGGAAAATTATTTTATTAGGGTACTAACCTCTTTAATCAGCCTACAATGAGTTATGTATGAAGGGAGTTTTCAAGTGCGCGATGGAAGGTGATGAAAGAAGATTCAGGAGTGTCAAACGCTCAAGCTTGGGGATGCCCATGTGCACCCCCAATAAATATTCAAGAAGACTCAAGCGTCTAAGCTTGTGGATGCCCCCGATGCATCCCCTTCTTCATCAACAATCATCAGTTTGTCCCTCGTTGCACTATATTTTTATCACTTCATGCGTTATGTGCTTTGCTTGGAGCGTCTCACTCTTCACTTTTCTAGGTTTGTTTTGCTTTCTTTGCTGTAGTAACAAGTTAGACCCCAACTTACTTTTTTTTGTGGGAGAGATTCACGCTCCGCTTGAACTAGAACTCCTCATAGGATTTGCATGCCTATTCTTTTATCTGTGAGCTGTTCTTTTTCTTTTCTTAGCCGTTGTTCTGTTTAGTTGTAGTGCTTTAGTTTTTCTAGAGCTTTTCTTTTGTCTTTGGTTGAACTTTCTATAGGTTGCTTGTTTTATCTTGTTAGAGATTTTTCCTGTTGCACTGAGTTCTGTGTCTTGACTGAAAGTAGGTAGTTAAAGTTGTTGTTCTCTTTGTAGTAGTAACTTGCAATAGTTTTGAGGTATTGACTACACTAATGTTTGAACTTATGGTGTCAAGAGTTCTTGCCTATTAGTGATAGATGTCGTATTTTGGGCAATCCGTGTGTTTTTAGAAAACCAAAAAACCCCTGTTGAGAACTCTAGCTACTAGGTGGATCACTAACCTCTGGAGGGTCCGAATATTAGAGTACACTCACGTACCATGAGTCGAGGATGCGCAAGGATAACCAAACCCCCATACACTCCTCCTCGGGGTACCTGTCTCTTTGTGAACCTCCTGATTAGATTGAGAGTTACCGATAATAAGTGCATGAGTTCTTCGGACTAATGTGAGTATTCGAAAGTTGACACTTCCACCCACCTATACTTTTTCTAGCCTCTTTGGTACTGTGCATTGCCCTTTATCACCTCGAGAGTTGGCGCATACTTCGCCGGTGCATCCAAACCCTTGGCATGATACGCTCTGTCATCATAAGCCTCCTTATATCTTTCCTCAAAACAACCACCATACCTACCTACAAGGCATTTCCATAGCCTTTCCGAGATACATTGCCATGCAACATCCACCTTCTCATGACTTGATCTTCATGTCATACATGCTACTTGCTTGATCGATGAGCCGCATGCTAGTTGGGCCTTGCCCTAATCATTGCTACATGATGCGCTAGTATCATTGCATATCCTGCTACCCTGGCAGAGGCATACATTTGCATCATGATAGTTACATTTTCTTTATGTGAGTACCTTTGTAAAGTGTGAAAGATCTCCTATATTCTTGTAAAATATAGAGTATTTCCCCTAAAGTGAGCAAAAGATCCCAAAGAGGACAAAATCAAAAGATCCCAAAGAGGACAAATGAGAGTTACATAGAAAGAGCCATTGAGGCCACCAAAAAAATACAAAAAATAGAAAAAGAGAAAATAAAATAAAAAGAGAGAAGGGGGCATACTACTATTCCTTTTGAGAGATCCACACTAGTACTTCATCTTCTATCCCTTGTACTCCATAGAGAACATCATCATGCATATAGGTATGTGGGGACCCTTCACATTATAGAACTTGGCTTGTATATTCCAATGACGAGCCTCCTCAAACGAGCTCTAGGTCTTCTTGAGCAAGCAAGTTAAATGCACCCCCACTAGGTCCCTTGGAGAGCTTTTAGCTCACATGTGCATCCGTTGTATGGCAATCCCTACTCCTCACATCATATCTATCATATGGCCTTCTCTCGCCTATGATTGTCCTCATTGATGTGAGCCTTTCACACCTTTTTGTCTTCCTCCTCCACCTTCTTTCTGTTTCGCCTTTTAGGTGTCAACTTTCTTGCTCACGCTCATCCATTGCATGAGTGCTCAAAATATCGAAAGGGAGTGAATCAGTTTGACCTTACCTGGCTAGTAGTCTGGGGACGAGTCCAGATAAGAATCCAAAGGAGACCAAGTGTGAAACTTTAGTAGATGGTTGTTCTCAACAACCTTTTTTCTCCTTCTTCCCAGTCCCTTGCTTGCACGCAAACACCATTTGGAGACATTCGAGTCACGGACAGCGAGAGGTCTTGCACCCTTTGTTCTTTTGTTGCTTGTGTCAATGCTAATATAGACTCTTTCTTGTTAAGACTTGAATTGAATTGCATGCTTTGATTGCTTTACTTAAAAGTCCTTATTTGGTTGTGTGGCATGTCACCACAGAAATTATGCTTGTTATCATTTACCTACTCGAGGACGAGCAGGAATTAAGCTTGGGGATGTTGATACGTCCCAAACGTATCTATAATTTCTGCTTGCTCCATGCATGTTTTTTGTGACTTTGCCATGTTTTTCTTGAACTTGCATACACTTTTGAACCTATTTGGACTAACCTATTAACTCAGTGCACCCAGTTGCCAGTTTCTGTTTTCTGCTATTTTTGTATTTCAGGTTTTCCGGCCATTAAAAGTGCTCCAAAAATTCTGGGAAAAATATATAAAAAATCAGCGCAACAGAAGCTTCCAGAACCACAAAGAGAGGGAAGGGGGGCCACCACCAGGCAGCCAGGAGGGCAGGTGGCGCAGCCCCACCCTGGGCCGCGCCAGGGACCCTCCTGACTGCCTCGTGGGTCCCCTCGAGGCCCCCCTTCGCCTATATTTACCCCTCGGGGTGGAAACCCCTAATATCGATCTCTTTCTCGCGAACTCCCCTCTGTACCGCCACCGCCGTTTCAAGATCGGGGCTTCCTGGAGAAGCTGCCCCGGCACCCTGCCGGGAGGAGGAACCCCCTCCGGGAGACCATCCATAGCCATGGACCCCTCCCGGATGTGTCGTGAGTAGTCCCCCTTGGACCATGGATCCGTGACCAGTAGCTATGTGATGAATCTCTCCCCCCTTTGTGCTTCCACTTTCGAGTCCTCGTGAGCTGCCTCACATGATCGAGGTATCTATGTAATTTCTGCTGTTGCTATGCTGAGTTTGTTTGGATCTGATGGATTATGAGACTATGTTCAGATTGTGATGAGTAATATATTTGGTTCTTCTCTTTTATATTTTGTTCTTGAGTAAATTCTTGCATGTTCTCCGTTGCGGTATTTGCTTTGGCCAAGTATTTTGTTTGCAACTCCAAGAGAGAGCGTTATGCTCGATTGTGGGTTCAGCCCCTTGATGTCTCGCTTGAGTGATAGAAACATGAGACTAGAGGATGTGATGTTGTCACTAGGGATAAAACAACGGTGCTTGTACCTGCGGGTGTAAGGATTGTTTACTTTACGCAAAGTTCTTTTAATGTAGTTGTCTGTTGCTTTGAGTTTTCACTTTGGGTGGGACTCGCAACTTAATACCAGCGAGATGTTCTGGATAGATATCTCAAGGTGGATGATTCGTAGTAGATACAGATGGATTTCTGTTTACTTACCTTGGCATACTGCCCATTGCTTTTGAGCCCTTCCTTTCTTTGCAACATAGTTAGCATTGCGGTGCCTTCATAATCCTGTCAATTGCCCAACTTTGATTTGTTTACCTCGCTAGCACTTTTATCGTCTTTTTGGAGAGAGACATCACTAGTGAAAATCATGGGACCCCGGTCCATCTTCACATTATTGTTCACACCCTCAATTTACTTTCATCTTTTACTTTCCTTTGCACCTTTTATCTCTTGCGTTGATCCTTTGTAAACGAGAAGGCCGGAGGAATTGACAACTCCTCTGTACTCGTTGGGAGCAAAGTTATTTGTTGCTGTGTGCAGGTCCACGACAACACCCTAGTCAGGAAGAATTTTTTTGGCGACGTTGCCACCTACTTGTATCTCCTGAGTCCTATTGGTTCGATAACCTTGGTATCTTCACCGAGGGAAACTTGCTGCTGCACTGCATCTCAAACCTTCCACTTGGGGTAACCAACGAGGGGCGAGAAGCCATCACCGACGTCCTTCCGGTGAGCACCCATGCTGCTCGTCTGTCTCAGATGAAGCGCGCGTGCCTGGACTCCCGTTTGGTGGTCGCGGCATGCCAAATGGTGACCGTAGCCGGCGACTCGCCGCCGGTGAGGCCAACGTAGCCATGATTAGTTTAACACTAATCCCCTCCCCTGTGACGCTGACCAGTGGGCCCAAGGCCACTTAACCCCCCTAGTTAATTTAAATCAAACGATTTCATTAACCAGTGACACTGAAATGCTGGCCCCACCAGTCAGAGCACCCCCTGATGTCATGCTGACATCACAGTGACGCATTAAATCGAATTTCCAATTAAAAGAATTCCAGAAAAAGGCTTAAACTTTGTAAATTCATAACTAATTCATTTTAACTCCAAATCAAACATATAATATATGTAAATTTATCAGAAAAATGCAAGGATTCTGGATATGCACTTTGTGTTCATGTTTGACCATTTTAAAATGGGGGAACAGAAGAAAACATGCATATGAACCCTTTTAAATTCAAATATGGAGTTTGAAATTGCAACTCAAATGCAATATACTTCATTTAAATTGAATTGGCAACACATCAGCACCCCTTACACCATGTTATAACACTTGATCATGTGATTGTGCATTGTGTTTATATTGATCACTTTGTTTGCATTGTTTGCTATCGAATAGAGGTGGAGCCGGAACCCGAGATCACCCCCTTCTTTGAAGACCCCGATACTGAACCTCGTCAGCAAGGCAAGCAAACACCATTGATCATGTCGATAAAATCCCACTTCCCTCTCAGTCTCGCTTATGCATTGTTTAGGATGATTACCATGCTACGTTTCTACCGCATAGATGAACCCATTCCTTTGCATGACCTATCATTTGTCACAGTAGTAAGCAAACCACAATCCTAGCAAATGTAGGAGTTGATTGATATCATGTGGCCCCTGCAACTGTTACTTCTTATTGCATGCTTAGAGTGGTACAATGTTGATACTGTTATGTGAGTCGGGATGGTAGCAATCATGTTGATGATGGTGGAAATGTGTTGGTGAATCTACCCTAATACAAGGTGAACGATGAGAGGCTGTGTAGGAGTACACAGTGGGTTGTCTCGTTGAACACCGCCCTAAGTCCGAGTTCTTGTGTGGTGATCCAAGATGAAGAGTACAACCACACATTGGCCTCACTGACCCCTCTCAACCTACTAACTCATCCCTTTCGATGTCCAGATGTCGCAGTAGTTCGGAGTTCTAGTAGGTTTGTGGCCTGGCTGCTAAGTGAGAGAACGGCTCAGCCGAGACCGGCTCAGCCGAGACCGTCTTATGCACCACGCACACATCATTTGGGTCCACTTCGGTAAACCGGCCGGGTTCACGATAGTGGTAGCCAACCCAGGTAGGCGGCTTTCTTGTACTAGATCGGCTATGAGGTAACAGTTGTGGTGAACATCCTCGCCGACACCCTTTGAATGGTGTCGAGATCAAAGGCGGTAACTGATGGTCATGCGTGTGTAGCGGTACACCCCTGCAGGGTTAACAAAACTATTCGAATAGCCGCGTCCACGGTAAGGGATTGCTTGGAAAGCTTAGTTTGATTATTAGACAAATTGAACTGGATACTTATTAAACTTGCCAAGATAAGCGTGAGTGCTATGGCGTGCTTTCTCGTGGGAAGTCGAGGAAGGCACCATGGTGGTGTAATTGGTTGGAGACATGTAGTGGACTCGTGTACGCTTCTTACCTCAACTCTGGTACTCGTAGTTCAGGACTAGCCAAGTCAAAGATGGCACTTCTGCATTGAAACCCCACCTCCCTTTACCTTGATACATGTGCATGAGTAGTATAGCTCCAATGTAAGTCTTGCTGAGTACGACTTTGTACTCAAGTTTGCTTATTCTATGTTTTAGATGAACCCACTGACCCCGAAGGTGGATTCTTCCTCGACCTCGACGACTGAAGACCAAGCTAGTGTAGTCCTAGTCAGCAGACTGGTTCCCTCGTAAAGGGCTTGTTTATAAATAAGGTTTCTCTAAGCCATTTGTTAAACTTGTCTGTACTTAGACCTACTTTGCTTCCGCATGCTTGTTGTAATGTTGGATCATGGTCTCGTGATCTCTGTGTGCACTCTGTAAGAGTTATCAATAAAGATGTAAACTTTGTAGAGAATTGCAGTGATACCTGCTGTTCATACTAGACATGTGTGCTGCGTGTATGATTATATCATGCATGTCTGAGTATGGGTTTTCGAGACCTTAGTTGTGATCTGGCTGGCGGTCTTTTATACACCAAGTGGCCCTTAGATGTGCGCGGCTTGGGGCATCGCGATGCGATTGCTCGTGACTTCTTCACGTGCACACTTTGATGTATGATCGAGCCCGCCCTAGACCCCGACTAAGTGATCGGGCTGGAGTTAGTCTATGTAAGGGTTATAATACAATCAACAGTATGGTTGAGGCGACTTGTCTATGAGTATGGGAGTTCACCACCCATATCATTTAGACTTGTGTGCGGATGATGAGGACCCATCTCAGTTGATCATCCGACCTAGATGGGATTCCCCTCATGTTCGATGCTTTCCGAGAACGTTTTGTGCTTGGCCTTGTCTGCTTAGACAAGTGGGTATGGTTCTTGGCTCTCCATATGATTGTGTTGTAGCGAGTCTTGCATACGCTAACGTCGGGTCCCGACATGACGTGTACACCCGTGCTTACGGTCAATAGGACCCACATGGAAGAAGCCACGTCAGCAATAACTGGGCTCATACGACAACACATTTGACCAGCAAAACTAATGAAACGATTATTGTCGACGGTATTATCATCAACTAAAACATAGTGGTGACCGGGGAAGCATAGTAGGTGAAAAGTTTACCCCATCGTCGAAGATGAGCACTGTTGACGAACTGCGTATTGTCGCCTAAAATGATCTTCTGCGACGAAAAAAGTGGTACCATCATTATTTTCATTTTTTCGACGCTTCAATGACAGGTTGAATGACGGACGTGAACCATCATTAGGGTATTATTATTGATGAAAAGTGCTTTACCATGACATGAATGGCCCGTCAACTGACATCGTAGATTTTATAGTGACTTTGTCCTCACTCATGCGCACCTAGGAAGAACTTTCAAATCGCTCCAAGCCAAGCACACTTAACATTGGAGTTCAATAGAGACGAGCTTCCAAAAAATAAGGTGCAACTTGTTGATATGAGTAGTCTAACAAGAACTCCAATCCGTCCGCCACATGATGGATGGATCCTGGGCGACTTGTGTTGGAAATATGCCCTAGAGGCAATCATGTTATGATGTTGTCTCCTTATGTATTCATGAGTTATTTGTATTGTCCTTGAACATCATCACTGATATGTATCAATAAGTCTGTGACTTGTTTGTGAGACTATATATTCTACGATTATTGTTCTAATGGTCCCTAGTTGATAATGTTATGCGGACACATATCCTTGACCAGTATATGATTCGGTTGCTGACTATGTTTCACAAGTCATGAGCATCGAGATGCTACCGATAGTATTAACTTAGTGATGGGATCACTGAATTGGACAGAGACCCACTTTAAGACGCAGCGAGATATTGTCATCTGTTAGTCTCAATACAATGTATATGCCATGTCCTAGGCATGAGGTCCTCGCATGTTCTCAGGATGAGGAATGACTCACTTAGGGACTATCAAACGCTACACCGTAACTGGGCAGTTATAAAGGTAGCTTACGGGTGAGTCATGATACATGCCGCGAGACATGTTTGATCAAGATGGGATTTTCCCCTCCACCGTGGAGAGATATTCTCCAGGCCCTCTCGGTTGATAAGATTAAGAAATCATGGCCATGCGACATGGTTTAAGTGTTAACCCGGTTCAGGAATCTGTATCACGGTTTCGAGAAGAGAGGTCAAGCTATCACACGGGTGACAAGTACTCGCCTTGAGCTTGACAACATATATCGTGAGGCAAAAGGAATGTTGCATATGACACTTTCTAATGGTTCTTCTGATGACTTTACGCATATATGGGAGACGGCACATTATGCTAGGAACCGCTACCGACTATCGAACCATATGTGATTAGAGTTGTGTCAATGTATACGTGAACCTATCTGGTTGCGCGCTTTAGGGGGAAAGGAGTCCCTTCGGATGTGTTCCGAATGGAATATGGATGGAGGGTCTGGATTTCCCCAAGGGTTGAGGCCATTCCACGGGCACCTATATAAGGGCTAGGGTGAACCCCGAAGGGGTACAGGTCAGACCAGAACCCTAGACGCCACTCCACCTCCAGGCCGAGCCGCCAGATCTAGCAAACCACCGCCCAACGCTCCTCCTTGTACGTGCACATCCCTCGGAGGCGCCGCATCTGCGGGATTGGACGAACTGTTCGCGGGGTTGGATCGCGGAACTCCGTTTGTGGGATCGGTACGAGGGATCGGTTCGAGGGATTCGAGGAGCCACAGCCGACGCACATCGCCAACTCTCCTTCTGCTGTTCTGACTACGCGTCTAGTGGTAATCCCTCATCACGTAGTTCTTCTCCAGCAGCAAGATCTTGGTTGTGCACGGTAGATTTTTTTAGTGCAGGTGTAGCGTACCGCGTGCCCCAACAACTTGACCTATCTCAAAAGAATCCTCCTGCGGAGGTGCCAAATTTTCCTTACGGGACTGCGGTCGCGTGAAGATTTGTCACCTTTATCAGGCTACCCAATCCGACTTCATCTAATGGAACGATGGAACAATCCTTGACGGCTGTGCGGAGTAGAGCCGATTGATGTTGCATGGATTCCCCGGGCCTCGCGACGTCTAGTAGTGGGGAGAGATACTATCCAATCCCTTCCGGGAGTCAGATCTGGGAAAGTCGCACGAGTGAGTTTTATATGGAAAATGAGCTCAAGGTGATGAGCGAGTAGGTCCGGACGAACCAAGATGGTGGTGGCTTCCGGAGACGTGTGGTCTTCCCAGAAAACCATCGGGGTGGACATCTTGAGAGGTGTAGACGCCAAGTGTCATTGTGATCCTTAACTAAAGGCATAATGGGAACGAAACCTCGATCGCCACCGGGCATAAATTACATACTTTCCTGGAATAAACATTTGGTTTACAGAGAATCATCCAGAAATTAACATCCGGGAATGTCAAGATAGCCATCCGGTTACAGATAATTGTCTAGGAATAGGCGTCCAATTGCAGATAATCTTCCGAGAATAAACATCCGGTCCAAAGAAAATCATCTGAGAATTATCATCCGGGAATATTGATAGTCCTCCGGTGAAAACATCCAGGAACAATGATAAGCCCCCGGATATAATAAATATGTTACCTTCTTAGAATGAATTTAATGGACGACCCACTGTTCCCTGGGGGAGGCCTGCCCATATTATTATCCCCTTTAATGAAGGACGGACTCCAGGGGTTTTCTTCAGAGAAACCCAAGTTTCTCCGCCTTGCAAAATAAACCACATGCTGCGGGAGCGCACTTTGCACGCCTTCCCTGGCAGCACCTCCCTCGAAGGCGAGTGCTTGGTCTTCTGGGTCTAAGCCCATCTGCTCTTAGAGAAATCCCAGCGAGAGGGATATTCAGCTTCAAACTCCACCGCGGCTGCCTTGATGTGTGAAGGCCGATGGAATGACCTGAAAAAACAGGGAAAAGGAAGATTACGGTCGACGTAAACGTCGATCCTCCTTCTAGTGCCAGATGTCAGGGGGAGGACGCAGAACCAGGGCTGTGCATGCCCTTTGTTAGATGTCGAGGAGCATAGCCAGAGCCACACTCACCCTTTGTTGTTGAAGGTAGTTTGTTGACGTTTGGAACGTCATTTGATCTGATACGACGGCTCGAGTAAATACACGGGTTTACCCAGGTTCGGGTCGCACGTTGGTGTAACACCCTACTCCTACTTGTCTGGTCTTTTCTTGTGGTGAGGTGTACTACAAGATGGTCCTCCGAAAAGGACATCATACACTACATTCTTGAGTTCCTGTGTTCTTCTGGGCTAACTAGAGTGGCCTACGGATTAGCCCAAAGATCCTCCTTTTTCGTAGTGGCGAACATCTCCCTTTTTATAACCCAAGGGGATCGTCACAGGCGCCACCGATTTCTACACTGATTACAATTATAATATGGGCGCGTGGTGGGTCTTGAAGTCTTCTGGAAAGGCCTCTACGGTGGTGTGATGACAACTGGGACATGAGCGCGTAGATACGTCGGGCGCGCGTGCCAGGTGTCACGACTCTTCTTCCGCGCGGTTGTCTTTGTCTCTTCTCCACTGAATGCTCTGAACACCTGGTCGGGCGGTGGGATCCATCCTGGACTCCACTTCGGGAAGTAGCAGAGGGCCTCCTAGAAGAGCGATATCATTTCTGAGAGGCAACGGGGCCTGCTTGCTCCAGTTGCTGCTTCTTTAGGGGCTGCATTGCTTTCCGGGTCCTGGTGATTGCCTTCTTGGACACATCTGTGGTTCAAATCTTGGGTATAATCGACGTGAGTTCCACCTCCTGTGGCTCTTGCTCCAGAAGAAGGGAGGTTGGTGATTCGTCTCTTGAACAAGACAATCCAGGGTGAGTTCTCCAAGGGTCAGTAATCGGGACACCCCGGTTACTAACACCAGGCCATTCTTGGTATTATCTTGTCATCGCTCACTCTGGCAATCGCTGGCATGGTGATCTTCGCTACCTCCGCAAGGGATTCCTGGGCCACCCTCGACTCCAGCTTCTCCTCATAGTCTGTGGCATGGTCCATGGCTATTCGCAACCAGCTCAGTGAACTCAAGAAGCTTGACTCCTCAATTACAACATTCTTCAACAAAGTCAAGGAATTAGCAGATGTCCTCTCCTCCATTGGAAGATGCCGCGAGACATGGTTGATCAAGATGGGATTTACCCCTCCACCGTGGAGATATATTCTCCGGGGCCTCTCGAGTGATAAGATTCAGAAAGCATGGCTATACGACATGGGTTAAGTGTTAACCCGGTTCAGGAATCTGTATCACGGTTTCGAGAAGAGAGGTCAAGCTATCAGAAGGGTGACAAGCACTCCCCTTGAGCTTGACAACATATATCGTGAGGCAAAAGGAATGTTGCATATGACACTTTCTAATGGTTCGTCTTATCACATTACGCATATATGGGAGTCGACACGTTCTTCCAGGAACCGCTACCGATTATCGAATCAGATGTGATCAGGGTCATGTCCATGTATAAGTGAACCTATAGGGTCGCGCGCTTAAGGGGAAAGGAGCCCATTCGGATGTGATTCGAATGGAATATGGATGGAGGGTCCGGATTGCATCAAGGGTTGAGGACATTCCACGGGCGCCTATATAAGGGCTAGGGAGAACCCCGAAGGGGTACATGTCAGACCACAACCCTAGACGCCACTCCACCTCCAGGCCGAGCCGGCGGATCTAGAAGACCACCGCTCGGCGTTCCTCCTTCTACGTGCGCATCCCTTGGAGGCGCCGCACCTGCGGCGCTTGGACGAACTATTCACGGGATTGGATCGTGGGACTCCGTTCGTCGGATCGGTATGAGGGATCGGTTCGAGGGATTCGAGGAGCCAACGCCGACGCACATCGCCAACTCTCCTTCCGCTGTTGTGACTGCGCATCTAGTGGTAATCCCTCATCACGTAGTTCTTCTCCAGCAGCAAGATCTTGGTTGTGCGTGGTAGATTTTTTTTAGCGCTAGTGTAGCATACCGCGTGCCCCAACAACTTGACCTATCTCAAAAGAATCCTCCTACGGAGGTGCCAAATTTTCCTTACGGGATTGCGGTCGCGTGAAGGTTGGTCACCTTTATTAGGCTACACAAGCCGAATTCATCAAATGGACCGATGGAACAATCCTTGCCGGATGTGCGGAGCAGAGCCGGTTGCTTGAGCGTGGATTCCCCGGGCTTCGCGACGTCTAGTAGTCGGGAGATATAATATCCAACCCCTTCCGATAGTCAGATCCGGGAAAGTCGCACGAGTGAGTTTTACAAGGAAAATGAGCTCAAGTTGATGAGCGAGTAGGTCCGGAAGAACCAACATTGTGGTGGCTTCCGGAGACGCACGGTCGTCCTCGAAAACCATCGGGGTGGACTTCTTGAGAGGCATAGACGCCAAGTGTCACTGTGATCCTTAAGTCAAGGCACGGTGGGAACGAAACCTCGATTGCCACCTGGCATAAATTACATACTTTCCCGAAATAAACATTTTGTTTACAGATAATCATCCCGAGCAGAAACCCAAGCACGGTGGGACTCCAGGGGTTTTCTTCAGAGAAATCCAAGTTTCTCCGCCTTTCGACAGAAACCACATGTTGCGGGAGCGCACTTTGCGCGCCTTCCCTGGTAGCACCTCCCTCGAAGGCGAGGGCTTGGTATTCTGGGTCTAAGCCCATCTATTCTTAGAGAAATCCCAGCGAAAGGGATATTAAGCTTCAAACTCCACTGCGGTTGCCTTGATGTGTGAATGCCGATGGAATGACCTGGAAAAACAGGGAAAAGGAAGATTACGGTCGACGTAAACGTTGACCCTCCTTCTAGTGCCAGATGTCAGGGGGAGGACGCGCAACCAGGGCTGTGCATGCCCTTTGTTAGATGTCGAGCAGCATAGCCAGAGACACACTCGCCCTTTTTTGTTGGAGGTAATTTGTTGACGTTTGGAACGTCATTTGATCTAATACGACGGCTCGAGTGAACACACGGGTTTACCTAGGTTCGGGCCGCACGATGGTGCAACACGCTACTCCTACTTGTCTAGTCTTTTCTTGTGGTGAGGTGTAGTACAAGATGGTCCTTCGAAAAGGACATCCTAGACTACATTCTTGAGTTCTTTTGTTCTTCTGGGCTAACTAGAGTGGCCTACGGATTAGCCCAAAGATCCTCCTTTTTCGTATTGGCAAACATCTCCATTCTTATAGCCCAAGGGGATCGTCACAGGTGCCACCGATTTCTACAGTGATTACAATTATATTATGGACGCGTGGTGGGTCTTGAAGTCTTCCGGAAAGGCCTCTGCGGTGGTGCGATGACAACTGGGACATGCGCGCGTAGAGTCGCCGAGGCGCGCATGCCAAGTGTCGCGGCTCGTATGCCGCACGGTGGTCTTTGTCTCCTCTCCATTGAATGCTCTGAACGCCTGGTCGGGCGGTGGGATCCATCCTGTAATCCACTGCGCCGAAGGAGCGGACGGCCTCCTGGAAGGGCGATATCATTTCCGAGAGGCAACGGGGCCTGCTTGCTCCGGTTGCTGCTTCTTTAGTGGATGCATTGCTTTTCGGGTCCTGGTGATCGCCTTCTTGGACACATTTGTGGTTCAAATCTTGGGTATAATTGACGTGAGTTCCACCTCCTGTGGCTCTTGCTCCATAAGAAGTGAGGTTGGTCATTCGTCTCTTGAACGAGACAATCCAGGGGAACTTCTCCAAGGGTCAATAATCGGGACACCCCGTGACGAGGGGGTGACCCCACAACTCATGCGTGTAAGGGTACTTGTTGTATACAAAGACAACAGACACCACTGGAGGTTTTGACAGGCCCATGACTGGCCCACTCTAGGCACCTACATAGGAGTCTGCGACCATATGGAAGTCAAGCCTTGGCGTTCAAGGCAAGGCTAGAATTAGACAATCGTCCGTGTAACCTGAGACGGACTCCCCGAGACCAAGCCTAGTATATAAAGGCCGGGAGGGGGGACGCCTCAAGACATCCAATCTACAATCAACACCTTTGGTCTTGTGGGAACTCGCCTAGACTTCCATTGTAATCTCCCCATCGCATGATACAATTGAGCAGGAAGTGCTTCTCATGTTAGCCGACGAGTATCACCAACCTGTTCCTTCTCTATGATCTAACCCAGGGTCCTTGACCATGGGATTTTCCGAGGCTGATCCTCGTCAATTGGCGCCGACCGTGGGGACTAAACAGGTTGGAATCACGATCTCGGCGGTCCCATCTCCAGCAAGTCACAATTCAGGGGTTCGAACAAGATCCATCCCACTCGAGGAATTCAAGTTCATCGCAAACCTTTCAATTGCTCCACCAAGATCGCTTGGCCCACAGCCGGACCAAGTCCAATACTTTGGCGACTACCAAAGTCGTCACCAACGGAGAAGAACTCGGCGATCCAGAAGTCTAGCACAAGCTATGACCGCAAAGCCAACCAGGGCGCCGGAACAAGCACTAGAATTCTGCGCAAAAATTCCACCCGAGGAGTCGCAACGCGCGGCAGAAGCCTCGCCAGCCACTCGAAGACCCGCCACCACCCGGACACCCGCCGCGGGACAGGACAGCGACTCCGAAACTCATACCGGCAAGTACTACTACCTAGATCGGAGACCAGATGAATTCACTAAGTTTATTCGGAACCACTCGATCAACGATGGAATAGAGCTCGACCCAAGTTTCCACTCCTTTTTAGAAGATCACTCGCAATCGTTTCAAGTCACAAGAAGAAGAATGCACACCGGCTCTAGCAAGCTCACATCAAAAGAACAGCTAGACGGACCCTGCACAATCCATTGTTTCAAAGACGACTGGGAGAGTCTTAGAGCGGGTCAACCCTAAGAGATTGTCGTCTGTTCGCCGAACTCTCCAACAACCTCAAGGAAGAGAAGCAGCACGAAGCCAAACGGGCTCGAGGAACCGCACAGTCGCCAGCACCAAACGCAGAAGAGCAATATCCTATGCCTCATGGATGAGTCTGCATGATCCAAGAAGGAAGACCCTCAAAGGAAAAACAAGACGCCCACACCCTGCAGACCCGAGCAGCCGAGGGCCTAAAAATAGTAGAAACCTACCAACTGTATGGCGCAGAGACCAACATCACCTTCTCACAAAGAGACCACCCACTCGCAATTCCATGACCAGGGCACGCACCACTGGTCCTCGACGCCCAAATCGGAGGCTACGACATGGACAGAGTTTTCATGGATGGAGGCAGCAGCTTAAACATAATCTTCACCAGCACCTTACGCAAGATGCTGATTCCACGATCAGTCTGCAAGAAGTCAGGTGTCACAATCTACAGCGTAATTCCAGGCGAAGCAGCCGCCTCCCTCAGAACAATCGAGCTCGACGTCATCTTCGGCAACAAGGGAAACTTTGCAAGAAAAGTCCTCGAGTTCGAAGTGCTCGACTGGCAGTCCAATACCACGCCATACTAGGACGACCCGCATTTGCACAATTTATGGAGGTCCCGCATTATACGTACCTCAAGCTCAAGATGCCAGGACCCTCAGGGGTAATCACGGTCAATGGAAGTTTTATCAAATCAGACCAGTGCGACCGTGATTTTCAAGAAGTTTCAGACATGTTTGGAGCTCAGCAACAACTCGAAGAGATAGCCATGGTAACAGACAGAAGCATTTTTCCACTGGCAAGCAGAAGAGAATCAAAAGAATTCAACCGCGACTTCAGCGTCGACAGCAACACAGTCACCCATCAAGTTCACCCAACGGACCTGGACAAGACGGTCCGCATCTACGCCCACCTCCCAGAAGAACAAGCAACTGCCCTCATGGTCTTCCTCCGCGAAGAGTGGAAAATTTTCGCGTGGTGCCCGGCCGACATGCCCGGAATAACGCGAGAATTTGCAGAACACGCACTACACATACATCCAAACACCAAACCAGTAAAGCAGGCGTTGCGCCGATTCTCAGAACCCAAGCGCAGAGCCATTGGAGAAGATATCAACCGACTACTCGACGCATAGTTCATCCGGGAGACGAAGAAGGGCACCTGGATCGCAAACCCAGTCTTGGTACCTAAAAAGGACACCGACGTACTACGGATGTGCGTCGATTACTGGCCCGTCTACAAACATTGCCCAAAGGACCATTTCCCTCTGCTACGGATAGACCATATAATTGACTCTACCGCAGGATGCGATCTCCTATCCTTCCTCGACGCCTACTCAGGATACAACCAAATCAGGATGAAGGAAGAAGACAAAGAACACACCTCGTTCATCACTCCCTATGGCGTATTCTACTACAGGACAATTCCCTTCGGATTGAAAAATGCTAGAGCCACATACCAACGGATGATGCAAGCATGTTTGAGAGACCAAATCGACAGAAACATCCAAGTCTACGTCGACGACATCGTCATCAAAACTTACAGCGCAAGAACGCTAGTCGACGACCTCCGCGAAACCTTCGTAGCACTCAACAAATACAGAATCAAGCTCAACCCAAAAATGTGCGTGTTCGGCGTCCCAGTCGGAAAACTGCTCGGATACATGGTCTCTTCCCGAGGAATCGAAGCAAACCCCGAAAAAGTCCAAGCAATCGCCAAGATGCAAGAACCAGTAAACATCAAAGGCGTACAACAACTAACAGGAAGACTCGCAGCACTGAGCCGCTTCATCATCAGTCTGGGACAAAGGACCCTACCATTCTACTAGTTGCTTAGAAAAGGATAAAAATTCGAGTGGACCGAGGAAGCCCGCAAAGCATTCACAGGCCTAAAAAAGACCCTATCGACACCACCAATCTTGGTGGTGCCCAAGGAACGAGAACCCCTTTACCTCTACATAGCGGCACGCAGCAGCGTAGTCAGCACGACGCTCGTCGTCGAGCGCGAGGAAGAAGGCAAAGTCTAGAGCATACAAAGGCCAATCTATTACCTAAGCATGCTCCTTACAAAGTCTCAGCAACGGTACCTGCACTACCTGAAGCTCGTATACGCCATCGTAATGACTTCAAGGAAAGTAACACATTACTTCGACGAGCACCTCATCACAATCGTGAGCAGCGCACCACTCGCGGACAACCTCAACAACCCCGGAGCAACTGGCCGAGTCGCCGAATGGAATATTGAGCTCAGTCCTTGATACGTCTCAAACGCATCTAATTTTCCAAAACTTTTGCTATTCTTTTTCCCTCATTCTTGCATGATTTGGACGAAACTAACCCGGACTAACGCTGTTTTCAGCAGATCTGCCTGTATGGTTTTATTGTGCGCAGGAAAATGGATTTTTAGGTGTCTCAGAAAATTCCAGGAAAAATCATAGAAAATCCACGCACCCAAAGGGCCATTGTGCCAGAAGTGGGACCAGAGGGTAGCCAAGGGGGCCCCAGGCGCCCCCCTGGCACAGCCAGGGGTGTAGCCATGCCCTCTGGCCGCCTGGGAGCCTCCCCCCTCCTCTGGTGCCCTACCGAGGCTCCTATTTATTCCTGTGACGGAGAAATCCCAAAAGAGAAGTCGTTTTCCCAATTCTCTTCGCGGAGCCGCCGCCACCCTCCGGGGGGGGGGGGTTCTAATCAAGAGGTTGTTTTGGCATCCGGTGAGGGGAGATCATCGCCATCGTCATCATCATCACCACTCCATCCTCCCTCCATGACTTCTCCATCCATGTGTGAGTAATTCCCTGCTGTATGCAAAGGGGATGGTAGGGATTGGATGAGTTAGATCATGTAATAGTTTATCAGATTGTTGGGGGCATGTTGCCTAGCATCTAGATTGTTGTTTATAATCTCTGCTTCAACTTGTTGCTTTTAATGCTTGTCACTTTGGGCCCGAGTGCCATGTTTTCATATCTTAACCCTATGTGTTTGCATGAATATATTTGTGTTCTTGATCCTATCTATGATTTGTATGCACCTATTATAGTCCGGAACCGGCGATCCCAAAGGTGACAGCTTGGGACACCAAAGGGGATGGAGTATAGTTTGAGGATTCCATGTATCCATTTATTGTTAATGCTTTGTTTCGGTGCTCTTTTACAGGAGCACCTTAATCTCCATAAGTTCCTTTTGGCCCCGTTCGTAGCGGGATGGTAGGAAAAAAGATGTTGTGCAAGTTCTTATTACAAGCACGTAGAACTACCTATGGGGTATAGATGATCATTGCTTTTCTGTGTGCCTTATCCCAAGTTAAATACATGATATATCTTATCCATGCAGCGCCCAACCATCCATCTCCATAGCCTACAGTGTTTTTAATTCTGCTGGTTACTAGTTGTTTACTTTCGCTGTTTTACTGTCGCTATTTCACCACCACTATTTCCGTTGCTATCATCGCTTCCATATCGCAGTTACTACTAATATCTTGTTGCAAGTAAGTGTATCTCAGGTGCGGTGGAACTGACAATTCCACTGTTAAAGCTTGTGGATATTCTTTGGCTCCCCTTGAGTCGAATCTATAAATTGGGTTATTCTTATCCGCGAAGACTATCTCGATCCCCTGCAGTTGTGGGTTATCAAGCCTATTTTCTTGCGCCGTTGCCGAGGAGGATAGATTTATTCACAAGTCTACTTGAAGTATTTTACCTTCTGCAATTTATCCTCTATGGGTAAGAAAGAAGACCCCAAGGTCCCGATCTTACCATCCCGTACCAGAAAAGGTACTGTTCTGAACACTAGTGCTACACTTGATTCACCTTCAGTTATGAGTAAGTTTGCTTCACCTCCACCACATGATGCTTCTACTGAATCTGTTACTATGTCCCATACTTTTGATGATGCTACTACTACTCTTGATGATATTGGTTCACTTAGTCACTGTCGGGACCCGGGGTTAGCGTATGCAAGTCCTGCTACGACATAGTCATATGGAGAGCCGAGAACTGTACCCACTTGTCTAAGCAGACAAGGCCAAGCACAGAACGTTCTCGGAAAGCATCGTACGTGAGGGGTATCCCATCCAGGCCGGATGATCAACTGAGATGGCTCCTCATCGTACGCACACAAGTCTAAATGATATGGGTGATGAACTCCCATATTCATAGACAAGTCGCCTCAACCATACTATCGACTATCTCATAACTCTTACATATACTTACTCCAGCCCGATCACTTAGTCGGGGTCTAGGGCAGGCTCAATCATACCACAAAGTGTGCACGAGACGTAGTCTCGAGCAATCGCATCGCGATGCCCCAAGCTGCGCACATCTAAGGGCCACTTGGTGTATGAAAGACCGCCAGCCAGATCACAACTAAGGTCTCGAAAACCCATACAGAGACATGCATGTTATAAACATACACGCAGCACACATGCCTTGTATGAACAGCAGGTATCATTGCAATTCTCTACAAAGTATACAACTTTATTAATAACTCTTACAGAGTGCACACAGAGATCACAAGCATGTGATCCAACATTACAACAGACAAGCGGAAGCAAAGTAGGTCTGAGTACAGACAAGTTTAACAAATGGCTTAGAGAAGCCTTATCTAAAAACAAGCCCTCCACGAGGGAACCAGTCGTTTGACTGGGACTACACTAGCTTGGTCTTGGTCTGAGTCTTCAATCTTCGAGCTTCGGGTAGAAACCACCATCGGGGTCGGTGGGTTCATCTAAAACATAGAATAAGAAAACGTGATTACAAAGTCGTACTCAGCAAGACTTACGTAGAAACTATACTACTCATGCACATGTATCAAAGTAAAGGGAGGTGGGGTTTCACTTGCAGAAGTGCCAGCTTTGACTTGGCTAGTCCTGAACTACGAGTACCAGACTTGAGGTAAGAAGCGTACACGAGTCCACTACATCTCTTCAACCAATACACCACTATGGTTACTTCCTCGACTTCCCCACGAGAAGTACACCATAGCACTCACGCTTATCTTGGTGTGTTTTAGAAGTATCCAGTTCAAGTTGTCTAATAATCAAGCTAAGCTTTCCAAGCATTCCTTAACCGCGGACGCGGCTATTCGAATAATTTTGTTAACCCTGCAGGGGTGTACCGCTACACACACGTGTCATCAGTTACCGCCTTTTGCGTGTCACCGTTCAAGAGATGACAGCGAGGATGCCACCACAACACTTCGCCCACAGCTCCGTTCTAGTCCAGAGAGTCGCCTATCTGAGGGGGATCCGTATGGAAGTCCGGCCGAGGTTCCAGTACAGCCTCAAACGATGTGTGCAGGGTCCCAAGCCGGTCTTGAAAAGTCGTTCATCCACTTCGCAGACCGTGGCAAAGTCCTACAAGAACTCCGAACTACTGTGACTCTTGGGGTTCGAACGGGGTGAGGTACTAGGATGAGAGGGGTCAGTGAGCCCAATGTGTGGTTGTACTCTTCTTCTTGGATCACCACACAAGAACTCGGACTTAAGGCGGTGTTCAACGAGACAACCCACTGTGTACTCCTACACAACCTCTCATCGTTCCCCTTGTATTAGGGTAGATTCACCAACACATTTCACTTTCATCAACACCATGTTTAGCATCATCCCGACTCACATCATAAGAAACCTCATTGTACCACTAAGCATGCAATAAGCAGTAACAGTTGCAGGGGTCACATGATATCAACCAACTCCTACATCTGCTAGGATTGTGGTTTGCTTACTAATGTGACAAGATGATAGGTCATGCAAAGGATATGGGTTCAACTGTGCGATAGAAACGTTATCATGGTGATCATCCTAAACAATGCATAAGCGAGACATGAGAGCGAAGTGGGATTTTATCGACATGATCAATGGGGGTTTGCTTGCCTTGCTGACGAGGTTCAGTCACGGGGTCTTCAACGAAGGGGGTGATCTCGAGCTCCGGATCCACTTCTATCCGAGCAAACAATATAGACAAAGCATAAATAAGTTTCAATGCTCAAGCACATGATTATGTTAACAAATGATGTGAATTGTATTGATGTGATCTAGGTTCCATTTGCAACAAGTTAATTGAAGTTGATTTGGAAGTGAATTCAAATTCAAACTCCAAATGTATTTAAATTGGTCCAAGTTGCATTTGCTAGTATTTGTATTTTGTAATCCAAATGATCATGTGTGTGATAAGCTTCTGAAGTGTAGGTGATCATATGTGCATTGCAAAGGTTCAAAGTGGAATTGCATTTGGATTAAATTTGAATTAATTCCATTTAAATCAAATAGCAAATGCTACTGATCAGAATTTAAATTCAACTCAAACAAAGTTTAAAGTTGCATATTTGGATAGATAATTTTCTCCTGATCATTTTTCATATATTATTTGCTATATTTGGAGTTAGTATGAATTTATTATGATTTTCCAAAGTTTGTCCTATTTTCTGGAATTTTCTCTGTTTTATATAATTCTTTTAAACTCTGGAAATGATTTATTGCGTCACTGTGACGCAGTGCTGATGTCACCAGGGGGCTGACAACAGGGGCCCACCTGTCTGTCTCTGTGGGTTAAAACCCTGTTAGTTTAAAACTAACAGTGGTTAGTTAGTGGCCTGGGCCCACTGTCAGTGGCCCAGGGGTTAGGATTAGGGGGGGGGGTTAGTTAGCTCTAATGGCGCCGTCTTGACGCTGACGGCCTGGCCACGTCGGCGCTCTCGCTGGACGGGGTTTTTGGCCACGGAAAGAGGCGTGGGTGGTACGGGGATGAAGCTGGGGCTCGCGCGCGTCCATTGGTGCTATCAGGGCAACGCGGGGAGGTCTGTGGCCATGGCTACGACGATGTTTGCGGCGGCCGGAGACGGAGCACGACGGCGATGGTGATTTCTGGCACCAAAACGCGCGTCGGGAGAGGGGAAAGAAGAAGGGGCTCACCCTGAACTTGCTGGTGAGGACGGCGTGGCTGGGGAAGGCGCGGTGGCGACGTAATCAACGGCGAGCTCCCGCGGCTCCGACGAGATGGCGACGGCGATTCCGGTGGCTGCAGGGGCTCCGGCCTCGATTCCCTTTGCACGGTGATGAAGACGACGGTGTGGAGCTCGATGGACAAGGAGGTCTGGGCTATCTCCGCCGATGGCCGCGTCGGGCACGACGGCGTGCTCCGGCAGGCGCTCGGGATGGTGAGGAAATGGCGTCGCAGAGACGAGGGGGTGACCAGGAGCAAGGGGGAGGGGTGCGGGGGTGTGTGTGGCGTTGCGTGGCGCAAGAGAGAGGGAGGGGGAGGCCTAGAAGGCGGCCGGCGTCGCGGTGGCAGTCGGCGCGCCCACGGCTTGCCACCGAGCTGCTTCGGCGTCGGCAGGAAGACGACAACGGGCGAGCTGGGCTGGGCCGAGGCCAAGGCGAGTTGGGCCTCGCCTGAGGCGCAAGGTAAGCTCTCCTCTCTCTGTCTTTTCTCTTTTCTTTTTATTTTTCTGCAATATGTTTGACCTAGCTAATAAAAATAGCTAGGCATTTTATAAAATGCCACAATTTTTTATATGGCCTCATAAAATAGAGAGCTAGCCACTTATAAAATTTGAGGATTTTTAAAATTCAAAACATTTGAATTTTAAATCAAATAGGGTATTTGTTTAATTTCCAAGCCATTATTTGAAAATTAGAAAATTCCATGAGCATGGGATTGCTCCCAAATCATTTTTAAAATGATCAGCACCATTTATAGGAATTTTCCAAATACTCAAATGATTTTTGGAAAAAGATTTTTATCTGGCCATTTGATTTAAATTCTCAGGGCTTTTCTTTTCCCCAATTTTGATTTTATTTTTGAATTTTTCATATGATGCAAAGTAGCACTTGATCCTAGCACATACCTAACTTGGGGTTGTGACAACTCGCACCCACTCAAAAGAATCTCGTCCCGAGATTCAGAAGTCTGCGGGAGGAAGGAGGGGTACTCGGCACTGAGACGGTCTTCTCTTTCCCACGTGGCTTCTTTCTCTGAGTGATGAGACCACTGAACTTTCAAAAACTTGATCTTCTTTCGGCGAGTGACACGCTCTGCGGAATCAAGAATACGAACGGGGTATTCTCGATAAGAAAGGTCATCTTGTAGATCAAGCGTTTCATGGTCGACTTCGCGGATGGGGTCCTTGAAGCAACGCCTGAGTTGTGACACGTGGAATACATCATGTACTCGGGAAAGGTGCGGGGGTCGTTCAAGTTGGTAGGCAACTTCTCCACGTTTAGCAATAATGCGGAAGGGTCCGATGTAACGTGGAGCCAACTTGCCTTTGATACCGAATCTTCGGGTTCCCTTCAGAGGAGTAACCCGGAGGTAAGCCTTCTCATCCAGATTATAGCTTTCCTTTCTATGATGACGATCATAGTAGCTTTTCTGACGAGACTGTGCAGCTTTCAAACGATCACGAACAATGCGAACTTGCTCTTCTGCTTCCTTGATCATATCCGGTCCAAAGAATTTTCTTTCACCGGTTTCTGACCAGTTAAGGGGTGTTCGACATCGTCGTCCATAAAGGAGTTCAAAAGGAGCCATGTTCAGACTAGATTGAAAACTATTGTTATAAGAAAATTCGGCAAATGGAAGAGACTTCTCCCAATTCTTTCCGAATGAGATAACACAAGCTCTGAGCATGTCTTCCAAAATTTGGTTAACCCTTTCGACTTGACCGCTAGACTGAGGGTGGAAAGCTGTACTAAAGGAGAGATGAGTTCCCATAGCACGTTGGAAGCTTCCCCAAAATCTATAGGTGAAAAGGCTACCACGATCAGAATTGATTTCCAAAGGAACACCGTGAAGAGAAACAATTCTAGAGACATACAAGTCCGCTAACTGGCTAGCAGTTATAGACTCGCGAACTGGAAGGAAGTGTGCAACTTTGGAAAGTCTATCTATGACAACGAAGATGGCATCGTTTCCTTTCTGGGTTTTTGGAAAGCCGGTGATGAAGTCCATACCGACTTTGTCCCATTTCCACTCGGGAATAGGCAAAGGTTGAAGTCTACCAGCAGGTCTTTGATGTTTTGCCTTAATGCGACGACAAACATCACATTCGGCAACAAATTGAGCAATGTCTCTCTTCATCCTAGTCCACCAAAATCTCTGGCGTAGATCTCGGTACATTTTTGTGCTACCGGGATGAATCGAGAGGGGTGTGTCATGGGCCTCTTTGAGGATGAGTTGCCTTAGTTCCCTATTCTTAGGTACTACCAAACGATTTCCAAAGAATACCGTTCCTTTACTATCTGTGGAGAAACATTTAGCAACTCCGCTAGCAATGTTCTCCTTGATCCGGCGTACACCTCGTGCACGTCTTTGGGAAACTATGATTTGATCCTCAAGGTTTGGTTTCGCCACCAAGTTGAAAAGAGATCCACGAGGAATAATCTCGAGATTAAGCTTTCGAAATTCCTCATGAAGAAGTGGTTGATACTGTTGTAACATGAGGTTGTTACAATATGACTTACGACTTAGTGCATCAGCCATGACATTGGCTTTGCCTGGGGTGTAAGAAATTCCTACGTCGTAATCTTTTATCAACTCAATCCAGCGTCTTTGCCTGAGATTAAGATCTGGCTGGGTGAAAATGTATTTGAGGCTTTGGTGGTCGGAATAAATCTCACAACGATTACCATGGAGGTAATGTCGCCAAGTTTTTAGGGCATGAACTACGGCAGCGAGTTCAAGGTGGTGGGTAGGATAGTTCTCTTCATGTGGCCGCAACTGGCGTGAAGCATAAGCTACCACATGTCGATCTTGCAGAAGTATGCATCCTAACCCTTGCCGTGAAGCATCACAATAGATCTCGAAATCCCTTTCGGTGTCTGGAGGCGCAAGTACGGGTGCAGAAGTCAATCTTCTTTTCATCTCTTGAAAGCTTTCCTCGCACTTGGGGGTCCATTGGAATTTCTTATCTTTCTTGAGGAGTTCAGTAAGAGGCTTTGCAACTCTAGAAAAGTTCTCGACGAAGCGGCGACAATAGCTGGCTAGGCCAAGAAAACTCCTAACTTGCTTAACCGATTCAGGTGGAGTCCAGTCAAGGACGGCCTGAACTCTCTCGGGATTCACAACAATGCCTTTTGCAGAAATCACGTGGCCTAAGTAGGTCACTTCTGGTAGCCAAAATTCACACTTGGAGAATTTAGCATACAGGCGATGCTCTCTAAGTTTCATCAATACCATCCTTAGGTGTTTGGCATGTTCTCCTTCGTTCTTCGAGTATATAAGGATGTCATCGAGGTAAACCACGACGAACTGGTCCAAATACTCCATGAAGATCGAATTCATCATGCGTGAGAAAGTGGCGGGGGCATTGGTTAGACCAAAGGACATGACGGTGTACTCGTAAAGACCATAACGAGTAGTAAACGCCGTTTTGCGAATGTCCTCGTTTCGGATTTTGATTTGATGATAACCTAATCTCAAATCCATCTTGGAGAAGACAGAGGATCCAGCAAGTTGATCATCAAGATCATTGATCCTGGGAAGTGGGTACTTGTTCTTTATCGTCGCTAAATTTAGCGGGCGATAGTCTACGCACATCCTTTCTGTTCCATCTTTCTTCTTTACGAACAGAACGGGGCAACCCCATGGCGATGAGCTAGGGCGGATGAAGCCTTTTGCCAACGAAGCATCAAGTTGGATTTTTAGCTCACCTAACTCACGTGGGGCCATTTTGTATGGGCGTCTAGAAATTGGTGCGGTTCCTGGGGCAAGATCCACTATGAATTCTACACATCTGTCAGGTGGCATGCCCGACAACTCTTCAGGAAAGACATCCGGGAAGTCACGAACCACCGGAACATCTTCAAGGTCAGGAAGGGGAAGCACATTCAAAGATTGTACTTGGTTTCTTGTTCTGGGTGAGGTGTAATCTATTGTCTGTCCTGAAGGGTGTGTAAGTCTAACTGACTTGGATTTAGAATCAAGAAAAGCATGTTGTCTTGATAACCAATCCATACCAAGGATGACATCAATGAAGACTTGAGGGCTATGAGTGAAGCAAGGAATACTAAACCCTCAATTGCAATTTGATTGCCATGGATTACTCTATTAGTTTGCCATTTGGAACCAGGAGTTTGAATGATCATAGGGGTGAACATTTCTTCAAAGGATACATCATGTCGAAGTGCATAACTTTCCGACATGAATGAGTGAGATGCTCCTGGATCGAAAAGGACAGAAGTGGGAACAAAATTGACTGGGAGCGTACCAAGAATGACGTCAGAAGTACCATCAGTTTCCTCAGCTGAGATTTGGTTCACACGTCCAAGATTTTCTGAGGTGGATGGCTTGGAAGTGGAAACCTTCGGGGGTGGTTTGGTACGAACAGTGGGCTTTCCTTTGGCATGGGGTGGAGCATTTTGGTTGACGGGGCACTCACTAGAATAGTGACCAGGCTGGCCACATCTGAAGCAGGCTCAAAAGATAGTGCGGGGAGCTGGGTTGTTTAGTGGAGCTGGTGGACGAGGCGGCACAAGTGATGGCCTCGGTGGGTTGTTTTGGTGGATCAAACTGTTAGGAATCCAGATCATGCGTTTCTGAGGGCGTGAACTGGAAGAAGGGGCAAGTTCAAGAGCATGCTTGCGAGACTTCTCGAAAACTTCATTGCCATGCTCAGCTCTGAAGGATCTGTTGACTAAATCCTCAAAGGTGGCAAACTCAAGGAGGTTGAGATCATGACGAAGGATGGGGCTAAGTCCCTTGCAGAACCTTGCCTGCTTTCCGGCATCGATGGTGATCTCATCTTGGGCATACCGAGCAAGACGGTTGAATTCCCTCACATACTCATGAATGGACATCTCTCCTTGATTCAAATTGCAGAACTCTTCCTTCTTGCGCTCCATCAACTCATCCAGAATGTGGTACCCTCGAAAGGCAACACAAAACTCTTTCCAAGTCACTACGTGACCATCTGGCTGCATAGCAACATAGTTCTCCCACCATTGAAGAGCAGCACCTTCCAAGAAGTATACCGCGAAAACAACTCGGTCATCGGGAGCAACATGTGCAGTATCAAGCTTACGCTCGATGGAACGGAGCCAATCATCAGCTTCAAGGGGCTCAGAAGAACATCGGAATACCGGTGGCTTGAGGAGGATGAAGTCCTGAATGCTGACCACCACATTACGATGGTGGGAGGTATTCTGCTCGATGAGCTCCAGAAGGCGTGTTTGATCACGTCTATTCCGCTCAGCTTCCATCATGATTTCCGCCGCAAAAGGCGGGGTTGGAGGTTCATCATCATTTCGATCCCGATCACGGTCTTGATTCCGAAGAACAGCACTACGAGTTCCACCTGACATCATGTGTGATAAAAATCAACAATCAGAACAGGTTGTACGATGGATTCAAGGATAAAAGGATATGATTTAGGCGGAAAGGATAACAATGCAAAGGTAATGATTCAAAGAAACACGGAACAAATCCGGCAGCATAACGGCTACACTGGGATGGAAATTGAAACAACCTTGAAGAATTTGGACAGAACTTCTTCAAGGAACTCAAAACACGGAGACTTTGGACAACCGCAACAATCCTACGGCTATAAGGAGGCAACCAACGAGATGTTCTAATCAGACATAGATGAGCCTAGTCCTATCATCCCGTAGAAAAGATAAGGGTGACTCAGAACTCAGATTGATGAGGGTAAGGAGAAAAAAGATGCCTTACGTTGTTCCCTTATATACCCAGAGTAACTATATAACTATAGAAGGCTAGACTCGACTTCGGCCAAGGCTGATAATCCTACAGTCAGTCCTGCTCTGATACCAAGTCTGTCGGGACCCGGGGTTAGCGTATGCAAGTCCCGCTACGACATAGTCATATGGAGAGCCGAGAACCGTACCCACTTGTCTAAGCAGACAAGGCCAAGCACAGAACGTTCTCGGAAAGCATCGTACGTGAGGGGTATCCCATCCAGGCCGGATGATCAACTGAGATGGGTCCTCATCGTACGCACACAAGTCTAAATGATATGGGTGATGAACTCCCATATTCATAGACAAGTTGCCTCAACCATACTATCGACTATCTCATAACTCTTACATAGACTTACTCCAGCCCGATCACTTAGTCGGGGTCTAGGGCGGGCTCAATCATACCACAAAGTGTGCACGAGACGTAGTCTCGAGCAATCGCATCGCGATGCCCAAAGCTGCGCACATCTAAGGGCCACTTGGTGTATAAAAGACCGCCAGCCAGATCACAACTAAGGTCTCGAAAACCCATACAGAGACATGCATGTTATAAACATACACGCAGCACACGTGCCTTGTATGAACAGCAGGTATCATTGCAATTCTCTACAAAGTATACAACTTTATTAATAACTCTTACAGAGTGCACACAGAGATCACAAGCATGTGATCCAACATTACAACAGACAAGCGGAAGCAAAGTAGGTCTGAGTACAGACAAGTTTAACAAATGGCTTAGAGAAGCCTTATCTAAAAACAAGCCCTCCATGAGGGAACCAGTCGTTTGACTGGGACTACACTAGCTTGGTCTTGGTCTGAGTCTTCAATCTTCGAGCTTCGGGTAGAAACCACCATCGGGGTCGGTGGGTTCATCTAAAACATAGAATAAGCAAACGTGAGTAAAAATTCGTACTCAGCAAGACTTACGTAGGAACTATACTACTCATGCACATGTATCAAAGTAAAGGGAGGTGGGGTTTCACTTGCAGAAGTGCCATCTTTGACTTGGCTAGTCCTGAACTACGAGTACCAGACTTGAGGTAAGAAGCGTACACGAGTCCACTACATCTCTTCAACCAATACACCACTATGGTTACTTCCTCGACTTCCCCACGAGAAGTACACCATAGCACTCACGCTTATCTTGGTGTGTTTTAGAAGTATCTAGTTCAAGTTGTCTAATAATCAAGCTAAGCTTTCCAAGCAGTCCTTAACCGCGGATGCGGCTATTCGAATAGTTTTGTTAACCCTGCAGGGGTGTACCGCTACACACACGTGTCATCAGTTACCGCCTTTTGCGTGTCACCGTTCAAGAGATGACAGCGAGGATGCCACCACAACACTTCGCCCACAGCTCCGTTCTAGTCCAGAGAGTCGCCTATCTGAGGGGGATCCGTATGGAAGTCCGGCCGAGGTTCCAGTACAGCCTCAAACGATGTGTGCAGGGTCCCAAGCCGGTCTTGAAAAGCCGTTCATCCACTTCGCAGACCATGCCACAGCCCTACCAGAACTCCGAACTACTGCGACTCTTGGGTTCGAACGGGGTGAGGTACTAGGATGAGAGGGGTCAGTGAGCCCAATGTGTGGTTGTACTCTTCTTCTTGGATCACCACACAAGAACTCGGACTTAAGGCGGTGTTCAACGAGACAACCCACTGTGTACTCCTACACAGCCTCTCATCGTTCACCTTGTATTAGGGTAGATTCACAACACATTTCACTTTCATCAACACCATGTTTATCATCATCCCGACTCACATCATAAGAAACCTCATTGTACCACTAAGCATGCAATAAGCACTAACAGTTGCAGGGGACACATGATATCAACTAACTCCTACATCTGTTAGGATTTTGGTTTGCTTACTACTGTGACAAGATGATAGGTCATGCAAAGGATATGGGTTCAACTATGCGATAGAAACGTTATCATGGTGATCATCCTAAACAATGCATAAGCGAGACATGAGAGGGAAGTGGGATTTTATCGACATGATCAATGGGGGTTTGCTTGCCTTGCTGACGAGGTTCAGTCACGGGGTCTTCAACGAAGGGGGTGATCTCGAGCTCCGGATCCACTTCTATCCGAGCAAACAATATAGACAAAGCATAAATAAGTTCCAATGCTCAAGCACATGATTATGTTATCAAATGATGTGAATTGTATTGATGTGATCTAAGTTCCATTTGCAACAAGTTAATTGAAGTTGATTTGTAAGTGAATTCAAATTCAAACTCCAAATGTATTTAAATTGGTCCAAGTTGCATTTGCTAGTATTTGTATTTTGTAATCCAAATGATCATGTGTGTGATAAGCTTCTGAAGTGTAGGTGATCATATGTGCATTGCAAAGGTTCAAAGTGGAATTGCATTTGGATTAAATTTGAATTAATTCCATTTAAATCAAATAGCAAAAGCTACTGATCAGAATTTAAATTCAACTCAAACAAAGTTGAAAGTTGCATATTTGGATAGATAATTTTCTCCTGATCATTTTTCATATATTATTTGCTATATTTGGAGTTAGTATGAATTTATTATGATTTTCCAAAGTTTGTCCTATTTTCTGGAATTTTCTCTGTTTTATATAATTCTTTTAAACTCTGGAAATGATTTATTGCGTCACTGTGACGCAGTGCTGATGTCACCAGGGGGCTGACAACAGGGGCCCACCTGTCTGTCTCTGTGGGTTAAAACCCTGTTAGTTTAATACTAACAGTGGTTAGTTAGTGGCCTGGGCCCACTGTCAGTGGCCCAGGGGTTAGGATTAGGGGGGGGGGGGGGGGTTAGTTAGCTCTAATGGCGCCGGATTGACGCCGACGGCCTGGCCACGGCGGCGCTCTCGCCGGACGGGGTTTTTGGCCACGGAAAGAGGCGTGGGTGGTACGGGGATGAAGCTGGGGCTCGCGCGCGTCCATTGGTGCTATCGGGGCAACGCGGGGAGGTCTGTGGCCATGGCTACGACGACGTTTGCGGCGGCCGGAGACGGAGCACGACGGCGATGGTGATTTCGGGCACCAAAACGCGCGTCGGGAGAGGGGAAAGAAGCAGGGGCTCACCCTGAACTTGCTGGTGAGGACGGCGTGGCTGGGGAAGGCGCGGTGGCGACGTAATCAACGGCGAGCTCCCGCGGCTCCGACGAGATGGCGACGGCGATTCTGGTGGCTGCAGGGGCTCCGGCCTCGATTCCCTTTGCACGGTGATGAAGACGACGGTGTGGAGCTCGATGGACAAGGAGGTCTGGGCTATCTCCGCCGATGGCCGCGTCGGGCACGACGGCGTGCTACGGGAGGCGCTCGGGATGGTGAGGAAATGGCGTCGCAGAGAGGAGGGGGTGACCAGGAGCAAGGGGGAGGGGTGCGGGGGTGTGTGTGGCATTGCGTGGCGCAAGAGAGAGGGAGGGGGAGGCCTAGAAGGCGACCGGCGTCGCGGTGGTATTCGGCGCGCCCACGGCTTGCCACCGAGCTGCTTCGGCGTCGGCACGAAGACGACAACGGGCGAGCTGGGCTGGGCCGAGGCCAAGGCGAGTTGGGCCTCGCCTGAGGCGCAAGGTAAGCTCTCCTCTCTCTGTCTTTTCTCTTTTCTTTTTATTTTTCTGCAATATGTTTGACCTAGCTAATAAAAATAGCTAGACATTTTATAAAATGCCACAATTTTTTATATGGCCTCATAAAATAGAGAGCTAGCCACTTATAAAATTTGAGCATTTTTAAAATTCAAAACATTTGAAATTTAAATCAAATAGGGTATTTTTTTAATTTCCAAGCCATCATTTGAAAATTAGAAAATTCCATGAGCATGGGATTGCTCCCAAATCATTTTTAAAATGATCAGCACCATTTATAGGAATTTTCCAAATACTCAAATGATTTTTGAAAAAATATTTTTATCTGGCCATTTGATTTAAATTCTCACGGCTTTTCTTTTCCCCAATTTTGATTTTCTTTTTTAATTTTTCATATGATGCAAAGTAGCACTTGATCCTAGCACATACCTAACTTGGGGTTGTGACAGTCACGCTCTTCAGAAACAGATCGCTGCTGCAAAAAAAATCTGGAACTGAAATTCCCGATACTTGCTACCGTTTTGATGGAACTTACAATTATCCTGATTTGAGTAAACTCAAGGAGAGACTTCTTGATGATGATTATGTTATACTTGATGATGATTTCTGCAGGGAGCTAACAGAGTTTGTCGACTCTGACCCTGATGCTATTAAGAAGCTTCTCGAAAAACACTCCCTGAGGAACAAGACCATTCCTGATCGTAAATTTCCTACATCTCCTATATGCATCAATGATCCTGATTATAATTTCTCTGTTGATCTTTCACTTATATCTATGGTTGAAGCTGGCCCCTTTTATGGCAGAGAAAATGACGATGCTATTGCACACCTGACCAAACTTACCGAGTTGGGTGGCTTGTTTACTACAGATGAAAAGATACGAAACTTCTTAATTTCTCTTTAAAGGAAGGTGCTAAAGCATGGTATGATGCACTACCACGTGGTTCCATTAGGAGTCCTCAAGACTTAGCTCACTCTTTTGTTGATAAGTACTTTCCTGCTCATATGCAACATGCTGCTTTACGAAGAATTTATAACTTTAAACAATTGATGAGAACCTCCCTAAAGCTTGGGGGAGGTATTGAAGTTTGATCCAGGCTAGACCGGGACATGAGTCCCTAAGAATGAATTGATTGATATATTTTATGCTGGTCTAACTAATGAATCTAGATCCTATTTGGACAGTTGTGCTGGTTGTGTTTTCAGGAAAAGAACACCGGACGATGTAAAAGAATTAATGGGCAAGATTGCCAAGAACCACGAATATTGGTCCGTCCCTGAACCACCTCCATCACCAAAAAAGGGGCATTCTTGTCCTAAGCCCCGAAGATATGCAAGAAGCGAAGAAGTATATTAAAGAGAAGGGGATTAAACTGAAGACGTAAAGAATCTACCCCTATTGAGAAGTTGTGTGAGCCTACCACTCACCCTCCTATGGTAGAGGTACACTCTCTATTAGATTTCAATGCAAGTGACATTCCTCATGGTAAGCCTCCTGATCAATGTTTAGATGAGCTTGATAATTTCATTATGAAGCAAAATCACTTTAATGAGAGGATACAAAGTCAGTTGCCTGATAATTCTCTTGCTATCAAAAGCTTGCTTGATGTTCTAGGTAGGACAGTTAATGATGTTAAATGTCTTGTGAAGCATTTTCATATGGTTCAAACTCATCTTGATAAAATTTCTAATGTGCAAAAATATTTTCTTGCTAATAATGCCAAATAGGATATACATGCCTTCGGGATTAAAACTCAAGGAGGAACTAGCACTCAAGATCCTCTCTATCCGAAGGGGCATCCGAAGAGGATCGAGCAAGATTCTCAAATGCAGGAAGAAGAAATTGTTAGCTCTCTGAATTAGAAGAAGAAGCACAAAGAAGCTGACAATTCCAATGATCCAAATATTATATCTACCTCCAATGCTGAGACTGAAGACGATGCTGAACCGGAAAAGGGTATTGAAAAGAATGATCCACACGAAGTCCGACAAGAAGAAGCACCCGATAAACGCAAGAAATACACTAGAGAAGACTTCATCGCAAGAAGACATGGGAAGAAAGAGAACCATGGGTACAGAAACCCATGCACTTTCCAGGTAAGTCTCTCAAAACTAAAGAACAAGAGCATTACAATAAGTTTTGTGAGTGGATGAAACCTCTTTTTCTTCAAATTCCTTTGACTGATGTTATTAAGTTACCTCCTTATTTGAGATATGTGAAAGATATTGTTACTAATAAAAGAAAAGTTCCTAATGAAGCAATATCTACTATGCTTGCTAACTACTCCTTTAGTGGAAAGATTCCTGAGAAACTTGGTGATCCAGGTATACCCACTATTCCTTGCTCCATAAAGAATAATTATGTCAGGACTGCTCTATGTGATCTGGGAGCAGGAGTGAGTGTTATGCCTTTTTCTCTTTACAAGAGACTTTGTTTAGAAAAACTAATCCCTACAGATATCTCTCTTCAGATGGATGACAAGTCAACAACCGTTCCCATTGGTATTTGTGAAGATGTTCCCGTTGAAGTTGCTAATTGTTTAATCCTTACTGGTTTTGTTGTGCTTGACATGCCTGAGGATGGGAGCATGTATATTATTCTTGGTAGACCTTTTCTTAACACCGCAGGTGCTATTATTGATTGCAATAAAGGAAAGGTCACTTTTAATGTGAACGATAAAGAACACACGGTTTATTTTCCGAAGAAGATTGAAAAAAGGCATGGCCTCAACTATATAGAGAATATCGAGACCATGAAGATTGGTGAGAGGGATTGTCCTCTGCATGTGCACCACAAATACAAAACCATTATGGTGGGGAAAATATCCATTAAAGTAAAGGTACCATGAATGCTTCATATTAAGTGAAAACTTTTTGCTCTATGTATTGCTAGTTTGGTAGTAGGCCTTGATCAACCTTGCTATTAGATGAGTTTTATATAAGTAAAAAAGTAGAGGTTGTTATGTTTACATTTCTTTTAGATTTTATATTTCTTGTTGTACCAAGTTTATATGTTTTTGAAGCTTCACATTCTAATCACTGCTTCAAGTTTTCAGAAAGTTTCGCAGCTTTTTGAACTTCGAAAAAATTTCAACAGTGAAGTTGTCAGAAAAATTCTAGAAAAATTATAATAAAAACTTCCATGCCGGGAGTGACCCAGAGGCACCTGGGGCTGACCAGGGGGGGCCACCAGTGGCCCAGGCGGCTAGCTGGCGCGGCCTACCCCCTGGCCGCGCCCACAGGCCCCACCTCCAGGTATTTCTTCTTCCCCCTTCTTCCTCTCTCTCCAAAAACACTAGTTCTTCTCCAGTTCTTGCGTTCTTGCTGTTCTTGGAGGCGATTTTCGATCTCTCTCTACAGCCCATCATTCGAGCTGAGATTTTGAGCAAATACTCCCTGGTATGTAACTCCTTCACCCCTCCAATTAGATTTTTTATTGGTGGCTTCATTTGTGAGTATTTAGTAGATTTTGGTGCTGTTCATATGAGCTTGCATGCATGTGTAGAAATTTATTTTCAAAATTTTGATGCAAGTTTATGCCTTAGGTAAGTGGGTAGAGTAGTTTCCCTCAACTCACCTTGTTTAATCCTTGTTTTTGTGAATTGTAATTTTTTTTCAGAAATGAGTTTCTTTGGAAAAGCAAAAGGATGGCTTTGGAAGAAGAAGCCCGAGCGCTCCGATCGAGTTAATAGAGCTGCAGCTTCACCCTCAGAAGTTAGGGTGAGCTACAATGAAGATCACGTGCCCCTGGAGTTGTTGGAAGAAACAAGTCCAGCATGCGCAATGATGTACCCATGCAATGATTTTCTTACAGCTTCAGGAATTAAGGAGGAATTTTATGGTCTTTGTGCCAATGCAGGTTTGACACAGCTAGCATTATGCCATGTAGTACAATACAAAAAGCTTACCTCCTGATTTTTCAACAGTTTTTGTTATAACCATGATGCTGGAACCGTCTGAGTTCAAACTTTATAATGATCTCATAACCATGTCTTTGGCACAGTTTTGTGATATAATAGGTGTGTCGAACGTTTGTTAGACAACAAAGATGACCATGCAGCCTTCCGGGTTGAGGACTCTCTTCAACTCCCTTTGTTGCTAGGAGGAGACCGACATTCGGCGTACGAAAATTTCCAGCATTCAGTTTCCATATCTCATGTATTTTGTGTATTTTGTTGCTAGAGGGGTGTTAACTCGTGACAACACGAGCATTGGCTCTGCACCAGATTTCACTATTTATGCGAACGCCCTCTCTGATAAGAATGATTATAATGTGGGTGCCTTGATTGCTTGGCGCCTTGTTACGAATAGTAACAAAGGTGATTTATATGGTGGCGTTTATGCCACACTTATCCTTGAGTCTCTTGAGCGCACCCTCATCCTGATGATGTTCCCTTTTCATACGCAAGTCTCGATCTTGCAGCTATGAAGAGGCATAAGTTTGTTACCATGACTTCCCAGTTTGGTAACCTTGATTATATTTTGAGGTTTGAAAGGACCATTACTCGTGAGATCCGTCTACCTGCACCACTTTTGTTTGATAGCACTCGTAGGAATGGATGGTCCTTCAACGAGATTCAGTTCGATGAGTTCATGGCTCATTACCAGCCACATAACCCCATGGAGGGGGTTGTGCCCGATAAGGAGGAGCATGGTGAGTTCCCACCTTTCCAGGGAGAGACCTTCACCGAGCATGGCACGGGGTCTTCTTCCGCTTGGAGCGCGGGGGCTTCCTCATGGGAGGACCCGAGGACTTCGATGTACGCACCGAAGGGCTCATACGACTCCTGAGCTAACCATTACCCCGGAGCAGGAGGCTCCTGGGGGCAGTAGCTGCTACCAACTTAGGCCAAAAGCCTAAGCTTGGGGGAGTAAGTGCCTTTCTCACCTTTCCATTGTATTATCCGTTTTCATTTTGTTCGCTTTGATCTTTTCGAAGTTTTTGCCCATTCTTCTTTGTTCTTTTATTTTGCAAAAACGACAAAAAGATTTATCTTTTCTTTTTCTTTCGCTAAAGCTTTGAAAAATCTAAAAAGATTTTCTTTTCTCTCTTTAGTTTGCTTTGTTGCAGAGTTCAGCTCGAGTCCGTGATGGCATTCGCACTTGATTATATTTCCTACGTTCAACCGTGCAAGTGACAAGGCAGTAATGACGAAGATCGACGAAACGGATGCAACAAGGAAAACCGGTATGAACTCTTCTTGTTTCTACTTTTGTACATATGCTTGTACTTATGATTAGAGACCAGCTTGTAGCGACATAGTGCTATGTTTAAAATGCTTTCCCAGTGTTCATGCTTTCCTTGTGGCTAATCTCAAATAGCTAGAGTACATATTGTGTTGTTGAAATGATTTACATGCATTGCATTGTTCATAGTTTAGCATACTGAAGTGGTATTTCCCTTTGGAGAATTCTTGGATTGACTTGGCACATGCTTACACAAGTTTATGACTGAAAAGTCTACTTTGCCTTGATGATCTTTGAATTTCAGAATAGTTGTATCATCTTCATGCCCAATTCAATGTTACTTTGTCTCTTTGCATGATTATGACTGTTATTTCTCTCTAGTTGGTCGCTTCCTAGTCTTTTGCTAGCCTTCGCTCGCACTAAGCGGATTTCTACTTGTGCATCCAAAATCCTTGAAACCAGTTTTTCCATATGAGTCCACCATACCTTCCTATGTGGTATTTACCGGCCATCCTAATGAAAACTTTCTTGTACCATCTCGAAACTATTCAAAAGCACTCATGTGTTGTGCCTCTGCTTCAACTCATGCGGAAGTAGTAGGTGATTCATGACCATCTTATGTTAGACATGTTTTATTCCGGGATTGCATGTCTAATCTGCAAACCCCTAATACGAGGAGGGACAGGCATGAGTGCGCCCAGCTCACAAAACATAATCAAAACCAACAAACCCTCCTTCATGCTTTGTCTATGAGAAATCAGAAAACTCTGGCAGTGATAAACAAAGGAGATTAAGGGGATGTGATCATCTCCATCTTGGGAGTCGTTCCTCGAAACATGTCTAGCGTAAGAGGTGATTGAGTTGTCTACTAGCATTCGTTGACGAATCATGCACCTCCCAAAACACTTTTTATTTCTGTTTTCAAAACCAAGAGCTCTGGTACAAGTTTAGTTTTTGCTTCCAACCACGGGTTTTCAACCTTTCCATCAAACTCCGCGGTTCGAGAGTCTCCACCTACTTTCTTCAAAGCACCAACTAGGAGAGCATAATTTTCATTCTGAGTGTAATGTGCATTGTCCCAAAGTACTACATTGTCTTTTGCATGATGGTGGTATTATTTATTCTGAAGTTCTTAGTTCTAGTCTCCTTTAAAACTCCGGAGGAGTTTCTGCATTTATGTTTTGCTTCACTCATGGAGGCTAGCGAAATACCACTCTAGTATGTTCAAGCTTTGTGCATTGTAATCCTGTCTTGATTTTCAATAGCATATTATTTACTTTTAGTTGTTTGTGCTTGATCACTTGAAAGAAGGATTGCTTCGTGCATTGTCCTCATAGCATTGTTTTGATACTCGCTAAATTCTTTTCGTAGTACATGCTTATATACATTCATTGAAGCAAAAGAGTTTGTCAAAGTTTTCTTTGTCGCGTTCAGTTTGTTGTATTGAATTGCTTGAGAACAAGCAATATGCTAAGCTTGGGGGAGTTGATACGTCTCAAACGTATCTACTTTTCCAAACACTTTTGCTATTGTTTTGCCCTCATTCTTGCATGATTTGAATGAAACTAACCCGAACTAATGATGTTTTCAGCAGAGCTGCTTGTATGGTTTTATTGTGCGCAGGAAAATGGATTTTTAGGTGTCTCAGAAAATTCCAAGAAAAATCACAGAAAATCCACGCACCCGAAGGGCCATTGTGCCAGAAGTGGGACCAGAGGGCAGCCAAGGGGGTTGTAGGTGCCGCCCGGGCGCGGCCAGGGGTGGGGTCGCGCCCTCTGGCCGCCTGGGAGCCTCCCCCCTCCTCTGGTGCCCTACCGAGGCTCCTATTTATTCCCTTCATGGAGAAATCCCAAAAGTGAAGTCGTTTTCCCAATTCGTGTCGCGGAGCCGCCGCCACCCTCTGTTCTTCTTCGAGAGGGCTAATCTGGAGGCTGTTTTGGCCTCCGGTGAGGGGAGATCATCGCCATTGTCATCATCATCACCACTCCATACTCCCTCCATGACTTCTCCATCCATGTGTGAGTAATTCCCTGCTGTAGGCAAAGGGGATGGTAGGGATTGAATGAGTTAGATCATGTAATATTTTATCAGATTGTTGGGGGCATGTTGTCTATCATCTAGATTGTTGTTTATCATCTCTGCTTCAACTTGTTGCTCTTAATGCTTGTCACTTTGGGCCCGAGTGCCATGTTTCCATATCTGAACCCTATGTGTTTGCATGAATATATTTGTGTTCTTGATCCTATCTATGAGTTGTATGCACATGTTATAGTCCGGAACCGGCGATCCCAAAGGTGACAGCTTGGGACACCAAAGGGGATGGACTATAGTTTGAGGATTCCATGTATCCATTGATTGTTAATGCTTTGTTCCGGTGCTCTTTGACAGGAGCACCTTAATCTCCATAAGTTCCTTTTGGCCCCGTTCGTAGCGGGATGGTAGGACAAAAGATGTTGTGCAAGTTCTTATTGCAAGTACGTACAACTACCTATGGGGTACATGCCTGATGTTTGATTTATGCCTAGATGATCATTGCTTTTCTGTGTGCCTTTACCCAAGTTAAATACACGATATATCTTATCCATGCAGCGCCCAACCATCCATCTCCCTAGCCTATAGTGTTTTTAATTCTGCTGGTTACTAGTTGTTTACTTTCGTTGTTTTACTGTCGCTATTTCACCACCACTATTTCCGTTGCTATCATCGCTTCCATATCGCAGTTACTACTAATATCTTGTTGCAAGTAAGTGTATCTCAGGTGCGGTGGAACTGACAACTCCACTGTTAAAGATTGTGGATATTCTTTTGCTCCCCATGACTCGAATCTATAAATTGGGTTATTCTTACCCGCGAAGACTATCTCGATCCCCTGCAGTTGTGGGTTATCACTCCCCGCAACATGCAGTTCAAACACCCAACAGCAATCAAAGCCCAAGTACTCCCAGACTTCTTGGTCGAGTGGACGGAAGTGCAAACACCTGATACGGTGAGGATAGTTCTCTCACTCCTCGTTGGTTACCCCAAGTGGAAGGTGAGATGTAGCGTAGCAGCAAATTTCCCTCGGTGAAGATAACAAGGTTATCGAACTAGTAGGACTCCAAGAGATACAAGAAGGTGTCAACGGCGTCATAAATTAGGCAGCTGACGTGGACATGCACACAGCAACAAATAACTTTGCTCCCAACGAGTACAGAGGAGTTGTCAATCCTTCGGCCTTGTTGTTTACAAAGGATCAACGCAAGAGATAATAATAGTGGCGACTGAAAGTAAAGGCTGAAAGTAAAGTAAGGATGTAACCAATAATGTAAAGATGGACCGGTGTCCCGTGATTTTCACTAGTGATGTCTCTCTCCCAAAAGACGATAAAAGTGCTAGAGAGGTAAACAAATCACAGCTGGGAAATTGACAGAATTATGAAGGCACCGCAATGCTAACTATGCTGCAAAGAAAGGAAGGGCTCAAAAGCAATGGGCAGTACGCCAAGGTAAGTAGACCGAAATCCAACTGCATCTACTATGAATCATCCACCTTGAGATATCTATCCAGAACATCTCACTGGTATTAAGTTGTGGATTCCACCCAAAGTGTAAACTCAAAGCAACAGACAAGTGCATTAAAAGAACTTTGCGTAAAGTAAACAATCCTTGCACCCGCGGATACAAGCACCGTTGTTTTATCCCTGCTGGCAACAACATATCCCCTAGTCTCATGTTTCTGTCACTCAAGCTAGACATCAAGGGGCTGAACCCACAATCAAGCATAACGCTCCCTCTTGGAGTTGCAACAAACTACTTGGCCAAAGTAAAATACTACAACGGAGACCATGCAAGAATTTACTCAAGAAAAAAATATAAAAGAGAAGAACCAAATATATTACTCATCAAAATCTGAACATAGTCTCATAATCCATCAGATCCCAACAAACTCAGCATAGCAACAGCAGAAAATACAGAAGTGCCTCGATCATGTGAGGCAGCTCACGAGGTCTCGAAAGTGGAAGCACAAAGAGGGGAGAGAAGTTCATCACATAGCTACTGGTCACGGACCCATGGTCCCAAGGGGACTACTCACAGTACATACGGGAGGCGTCCATGCCTATGGATGGTCTCCCGGAGGGGGTTCCTCCTCCCGGCAGGGTGCCGGGGCAGCTTCTCCAGACAACCCTGATCTAGAAACAGCAGCGACGGCGGTACAGAGGCGAGTTCGCTGAAAAGAGATCGATATTAGGGGTTTCCACCCCGAGGGCTAAATATAGGCGGAGGGGGGTGTCGAGGGGACCCACAGGGCAGCCAGGAGGCTCCCTGGCGCGGCCTAGGGTGGGGCCGCACCAGGGATCCTTCTGGAGTCCCTGTGGTGGCCCCCCTCCGCTGCCTTGGTGATTCCGGAAGCTTCCGGGTCGCTGATTTTTTATCTGATTTTTCCGGATTTTTTGGAGCACTTTTAATGGCCGGAAAACCTGAAATACAAAAACAACAGAAAACAGCAACTGGCAGCTGGGTGCACTGGGTTAAAAGATTAGTCCAAATATGCTCAAAAGTGTATGAATGTTCAAGGAAAACATGGCAAAGTCACAAAAAACACGCATGGAGCAAGCAGAAATTATATATACGTTTGGGACGTGTCAACATCCCCAAGCTTAATTCCTGCTCGTCCTCGAGTAGGTAAATGATAACAAGCATAATTTCTGTGGTGACATGCCACACAACCACATAAGGACTTTTAAGTAAAGCAATCAAAGCATGCAATTCAATTCAAGTCTTAACAAGCAAGAGTCTATATTAGCATTGACACAAGTAAAAAAGAACAAAAGGTGCAAGAGCTCTCGCTGTCCGTGACTCGAATGTCTCCAAATGGTGTTTGCGTGCAACCAGGGGACTGGGAAAAAGAGAGAAAAAAGGTTGTTGAGAACAACTATCTACTAAAGTTTCACACTTGGTCTCCTTTGGATTCTTATCTTGACTCGTCCCCAGACCACTAGCCAGGTACAAGTCAAACTGATCCACTCCCTTTCGATATTTTGAGCACTCATGCAATGGATGAGCGTGAGCAAGAAAGTTGACACCTAAAAGGCAAAACAGAAAGAAGGTGGAGGAGGAAGACAAAAAAAAAGGTGTGAAAGGCTCACATGAATGATGAAAATCATAGGAGAGAGAAGGCCATATGATAGATATGATGTGAGGAGTAGGGATTGCCATGCAATGGATGCACATGTGAGCTAAAATCTCTCCAAGGGAACTAGTGGGGGTGCATCTAACTTGCTTGCTCAAGAATACCTAGACCTCGTTTGAGGAGGCTCATCATTGGAATATACAAGCCAAGTGTAGTGTGAAGGTCCCCACATAGCTATATGCATGATGATGATCTCTATGGAGATGGAGTACAAGGGATAAAGGATGATGTACTAGTGTGGATCTCTCAAAAGGAATAGTAGTGTGCCCCCTTCTCTCTTTTTATTTTTCTTTTTCTCTTTTTTCTATTTTTTTCTATTTTTTTGGTGGCCTCAATGGCTCTTTCTATTTAACTCTCATTTGTCCTCTTTGGGATCTTTTCCTCACTTTAGGGGCAACACTCTATATTTTACAAGAATATAGGAGATCTTTCACACTTTACAATGGTACTCACATAAAGAAGATATAACTATCATGATGCAAATGTATGCCTCTGCCAGGATAGCAGGATATGCAATGATACTAGCGCGTCATGTAGAAATGATTAGGGAAAGGCCCAACTAGCATGCGGCTCATTCATCAAGCAAGTAGCGTGTATGACATGAAGATCAAGTCATGAGAAGGTGGATGTTGCATGGCAATGTATCTCGGAAAGGCTATGGAAATGCCTTGTAGGTAGGTATGGTGGCTTTTTTGAGGAAAGATATAAGGAGGCTTATGATGACAGAGTGTATCGTGCCAAGGGTTTGGATGCACCGGCGAAATATGCTCAACTCTCAAGGTGAGAAAGGGAAATGCACGGTACCGAAGAGGCTAGAAAAAGTATAGGTGGGTGGAAGTGTCAACTTTCGAATACTCACATTAGTCCGAAGAACTCATGCACTTATTATCGGTAACTCTCAATCTAATCAGGAGGTTCACAAAGAGACAAGTACCCCGAGGAGGAGTGTATGGGGTTTTGGTTAGCCTTGCGCATCCTCGACTCATGGTACGTGAGTGTACTCTAATATTCGAACCCTCCAGAGGTTAGTGATCCATCTAGTAGCTAGAGTTCTCAATAGAGGTTTTGGTTTTCCAAAAACACACGGATTGCCCAAAATACGACATCTATCACTAATAGGCTCGAGTTCTTGACACCAAAAGTTCAAACATTACTCTAGTCAATACCTTAAAACTATTGCAAGTTACTACTACAAAGAGAATAGCAACTTCAACTACCTACTTCTAGTCTAGACACAAAACTCAGTGCAACAGGCAAACTCTCTAACAAGCTAAAACATGCAACCTATAGAAAGTTCAACCTAAAACAAAAGAAAAGCTCTAGAAAAAACTAAAGCACTACAACTAAACAGAGCAGCAGCTAAGAAAAGAAAAAGAACAACTCACAGCTAAAAGAATAAGCATGCAAATCCTATGAGGAGTTCTAGTTCAAGAGGACCGTGTTTCTCTCCCACATAAAAGAATAAGCTAGGGTCTAACTAGTTACTACAGCAAACAAAGCAAAAACAAACCTAATAAAAGTAAAGAGCGAGACACTCCAAGTATAGCACACAACGCATGAAGTGATAAAAATATAATGCAACGAGGGACGAACTGATAAGTGCTGATGGAGAAGGGGATTGTCACATCCCAACTTTTGTAGTTCCTTTATTAGAATGCTAAAATTTAGGGCTAGAAAAACTTTGCATGGTTGTAGTGTTGTGATGTTGAGTCCATGTTTGACTGTGTGTGCTTAGTGTTGATCATGCTAAACTTGGGTGGTTGTCGTTTGTGGTCAATGTACTTGTGTGAATAGCATAGGTTATCCATACTATCTTGTTGATCATCTTGGCATGATCATAAGCACGGTCACACTAATACCCTAGTATGCATATATTTAAGACCGTCACATCACGTAACACTTTTACACTCCCTCACATTTTCACTTATAGATGGTTTCTCTTTTCGTCTGTTTTTGTTTGTTATTCTTTTATATAAGGGATATAAAACCTTATATATTTTACGTGGTATAAATTATACTAGTAATGATTTTGATCACCACAAAGCCCTAAGGCAATACCTTTTCGCTCGATGAAGAAAACTAAAACAATAATCGTTCAAAACCCGATGAACATATTTGAGATCTAATGAAATTCATACATGACCGTGATCCACTCACAATACCAAGAAATTACAGAATTTTAAATAGAAATTTTGTTTAGGCATTTTCACAAACACTTGGGGTGCACTTTTTTTGTTATTTGCTTGAATTTGTTTATTAAGGAACTTTTATAAAAAAAAGGAAAACTACCCTAACCGCCGCACCCCCCCCTCTGCTAACGTCAGCCCGAAGCCCCCCTGTGACGTAGGCGCACCAACGTCAGCACTCGCCACCGCCTCGGCTGGCCAGTAGGCGAGGAGACGCCCGCTCGCTCACCTCCCTCTCCCGCACCCCCCCCCCTCTTCCCTCCGTGCTATAAAACCCACCCCCAACGCCCCTCCTCCCCTCACTCCCCCTTCACCCGAACACCACAGCCGCTCCACCCCAGCACTCGTAGAAGGAGAAGAGAAGCAGAAGAAGGAAGAAGGGAGGAAGAACAAGAAGGAAGAAGGGAGGAAGAAGAAGAAGGAGAGGAGGGAGAGGCCGGCGCGCCTCTCCACCTCCGCCCCACGCCGGAGCTGCACCGGCGAGGAGCCGCCGCCTGGAGGAGCCGCAGCCGCCCCGTTCGTCTACCCCGAGCTCGGCTTCAACCTCGTTGCTCCCGGCCGCCGTATTCTTCAAAAACGGAGCCGCCTCACCTTCCTCTACGCCCGCCACACTTCCATGCCGCCCGCCGTCGCCGGAACAACCCCCGGTGAGCCGCCCGAGCCCGTACTGTCACCACGAGCGCCGCCATTGTTTCCGCGTTGCATGCCTCCTTTTTGTGCAAAAATGGAACCCCCAGGGGCCCCCCAACCTCCGCCGCCCCTTGCCGCCGTCCGCCGGCCGCCGGAGGGCCGCCGGAGAGGCCCCAGCTCGCCTCCTGTGCGCCATGGCTGTTGAGCCCGACCGGGCTCGGTCTCACGGGGAAGAAGCCCCGGAGCCGTCCGATCAGGCCGTGATCTAACGGCCTAGAGGCTGCATACCCCTTCGTTTTGTTAAAAAAAAACTTATTGCTGCGCTGGGCTCGGCCCGTTAAAATAAAATATATATAGAAACTATGCCCGGGTGCGTCCAGTAGCCATGGGCCGGCTGTTTTTGTTTTTCCTTTTTCTTAAAAACTGCAACACTTAAATAATTCTAAACAAATAACCGTAGCTCAGAAAAAATATGAAATAAATTTTGTGTGGTTTAGAAAATTGTGTTTGATTTTTCTGTATGCTTAGAATAATTCTTATGCGGTGTCAAATTAATTGATTTAGTTTAAACTAGTTAATTATGCTTTTTAGCAGCTAATAATAGTTTTAATCAAATCACTGTTAACCCTAAAAATGTAATGTTGATTTTTATATACTCCTATGATTATTCTTGATTTTTCTGTATGTGTAGAATATTATTTGGCTTAAATAAATTTGTGACCTTTTTATTATTATTATTAATATTAATATTGCTAGTTATTTCCTTTGTAACTAATGTTAGTACTATTTTGATTGTTAGTTTATTATTAAACTAGCATGTGGTCAGAATGTTATTGCTATGAACTTGGTTATGGAATTAAAACAAGTTAATAAGTTGTTAGTGAATCACTTAAAATAACTCTAGTTAAGAATTGCTTAATATAATCTTGTTGTGGAAATCCTATTAAATTTATTCCAATGCCTTGTTTTGATATTTAACTTTGAAGTGTTGATTGAGTATTTCAATGCTAGTACAAATGGTACTCTTAATTACTAGTTGTTTGTTAGTAAAGATGAGTGTTGTGTGCCTTGTTTGTTTTTGCCCGGTTGTAATGGTGAATCTGTTTCTTCCGCAACGTGTAGACGATACACCGTACGTTGCAGGTGAAGACCCCTCCCTAGCCGCCGAAGACGCCGATCCAAGGTACCTCGTCGAGGAAGGCAAGCCACCGTCAAAACTCAAACTCCGCATTACCCATTTTTACTTGCTTGGTATCATTTATATTGTATCATGCTAGTATTATATTCATATGGTTTGGGATTGTATTAGTTGTATTAGAGAAACTCCACACCACCCCATAGCCTACCTAATTGTGAAAAACTAAGTAGAACCCCGATGATCCCGGCATTCTGTCGAGACCATCACTCAGCTCTAGTATTTAGTATTACATAACAACTTGGAAAGTCTTACTTCATCCTACTTGGTACGGCATTCACCTAAGAAGGTGGTATAGCCGGGATTGTGGAACATCGTCGAACATGGACAAAGTCTGGAGGGACTCTCTATTTGTGCCGCCAAAATCTAGCATTACAGTACAACCACTATACTCTGGTATGGGACAGGGCTAGTTGGAAGCTTGTTTGTCTTAGTACGGGGGTCCTATAACTACACATGGATGCGTGATTCCACGAATCCGATAGCCCTCGAAGTCGATGGGTGAAATTCACTAGGCTTAGTGTCAGAAGGAACCTTGGTGCTCTTCGACTACGGTGCAGGCTTGGGTCCAAGAGGAGCATGTCCTGTCACACGGAAAGTCCATGCAGTACGCAAGGGGTGGAATCACCTGTACTAGGGAAGACAAGGGGAAAGCTAAGGTCGATTATCCGAGACCCACATACTGAAGTATGATGATCCTTGGGGACACACGGTGGATGTATTGAATGTGGTGGGTAAAGTGTACAACCTCTGCAGAGTGTAAATCTATTCGAGTAGCCGGAGTCCACGGTCATGGACAGCTAGTGAGGCCACACTTTGTGGGGAATAGATGAGAAATCCGGTACTGAGTTTATGGTTCGCGATGATGGTGTTGTTATAGTTGAAAAAGGGTTGGACTTGACTTATCCAAATGAAATGTGGGAAATAAAACTTGTGAAGTTTAAAACTTTGCCAACTTAATAATAATATTGAGTAGATAGGAAATCCCTATGAAAAATTCCACCATATAGCCATCCCATTATTTTCTTGTACAAAACTTTGTTTCTTTCTTTAGGTGGTTTGCGAGTACTTTGTATGTACTCACGGCTTTGTCCCTGTTTATTTCATCGGCCAGGCTTGGAGGAGGAGGTATATGACGACGATGCTACCAGCGACTACTAGGACGTGTTTTGCTCTGATCTACCCTGTGGATTGTGTCGCCCCTACCCTTGTTGCTTTTGCTTTTCCGCTGCTATTGAGCCCGATGAGGCCATGTAAGACTTTATTAATGTATGACTTGTATTCGGTATTGTATGAACATTGAGACTATGATATCCATGTCGAGTTGTGTGTCATGCGAACTGATCATGGGAGCATGACCGTATACACACCTGGTCGCTTCGGACATATAGTCCGGGGTGCCCACAGACTTGGTATCAGAGCCTCTGTTCAGACCATAGCAGCCTAGTTAGGTTGGTCGGTAGATAGGATGGGGGGGAAATCAAAAACTATTTTCTAAACTAAAGAGATGGTCAAATGCATAGTATAGAATGCTTACCTCTCTTATCCCCTCTATAGTAACCTATTAAATGTTTTACTATGTTAAAATATTGCACACTTTCCATCTAACTTAAACTCTTAAAACTTGTAGATGGCTGGAGTTCCTGTGCACCACCTCCAGCTGACTCAGGCTGGGAAGACGCCCTTTGCTCAGGATCTGATGGATCTGCTTGCGCTCGTTCACCGCCCAGCTGCGGAGTTTAGGGCTTTCCAGATCACCAGTGGGGAGGACACCGAGCTCCGCCTGATTGTGCGGTGTGAGCTCCAAGGTTCGGAGGTGACTCCACGGTCGGATCCTATCAGCTTCACAGTGTACGCTCGTACCTGGGAGGAGGGTCTGGGCCGAGCTTGCCAGGAGGAGATTTCTCGCCTTGTGAGGTTTCACCAGTACGAGCTGGGTACCACGCGGTTCCGTCACTACGGGATGCGCGATGGTGAGGGAGATCCCACTCCTGGTGTGCTTCACTCGGTCCTGAAGGACCACTTGTTCGCTCTAGAGACACACCTGGCTCTAACTCAGGCTCAGCTGGATGAGGTCCGGGTCAAGCATGACTACAACCTCCAGACCGAGGGTCCCGCCCCCGTCGCCCCCATCGAGCTGGAGACTAGGGACAAGATTATCAAGGAGCTGCAGGACAAGGTCGCCAGTCTGGAGGAGAGTAACAAGATGCTGAAGAAGAAGAACAGGAGCCTGAAGCGTAGGTGCGACGACTTGGAGGAGGAGATTGATGCTCTGGATGATGGCGAGGACATCCAGAAGGGTGAGAACGCTCCTATCAGTGATGATGAGGACTGGATGGATGAGGAGTACGAGGAGGTTCCGGACACTGATGATGAGGACTTCATCGATGATCGCGAGGAGGATGAGCTCTAGGCGTCGTTAGTTGTTGGATGCCCTTTTGGAGATTTGCGTTAGACGTTGCATGTGTGGTTGGTTACCTATAAGACTTGATTATGTATGAGACTTATGCTATCGTTATGCTGCCATGTGGTGATTGCTAGTTGCATGATTATTACCCATTTTGTAAGTCTTGCTTGTGTGTGATAACTAGATTGTTAGGAACTTACCCCCCCCCCTTGTAGACCGAATCCCCTCTTATCTTGCGCACCGACCTCAGGATGCCGAGAAGCTCACGCGCCAACCCAAGTGGATCCGGTGATGCGCCACCGCCACCACCCGACCCGAACATGGCGCAGCTTCTGCGACTGCTGATGGAGGAGCGCCAGGCCGCTCGTGACGAACGCCAGGCGAACATGGCTGCATTCCAGCAGATAGTCCAGGCCGCCACAAATGCCAACCAAGGAGGTGGAGGAGCTTGTGGGAATGAAGAGCCCAGGTCTCGGCTCCGAGATTTCCAGAACACCAACCCGCCCGTGTGCTCGCAGACGAAGGAGCCTTTGGATGCTGAGGATTGGCTCCGCACCATGGAGAACAATCTCGCTGTCGCCGCTGTTGGCAACAAGGAGAAGGTCATGTATGCCACCCACTATCTCACCGGCACCGCAAGGAGCTGGTGGGAAGGAGTGCGTGCCCGTCTTCCTGCGGGGCAAGTACTCACCTGGGCGGAGTTCTCCGAGAAGTTCAAGAAGGCGCACATCCCGACTGCACTGATCAGGAGAATGAAGGACGAGTTCCGCCACCTCAAGCAAGGAGGCATGACTGTGGTTGGATATCATGACCGCTTCACTCAGCTGTCGAGGTATGCCCCGGAGGAGGTGGACACCGAGGAGAAGAGAAAGGACCGTTTCCTGGATGGATTGCACGATGAGCTGCAGGTTGTCCTGGTGGCTATGCAGTTCCACGATCTTGAGTCTCTTGCCGATGCTGCTATCATGATGGAGGGCAAGCTCAAGACGGCCTCTGAGAACCGCAAGCGCCGCATGATGCAACAGGGTGGATCCAGCAACCCCCGACTGCGTCCAGCACAGCCACCAAGGCCAACACCCCAGCCTCAGAGGAGCCCTTACCCAGCGCCACGCCCCAATGCTCCTGCTCGCCCTGGTGGAGTTCCGCGCCCAGCAGGCGGAGTTCCCCGCGACCCTGCATCAGAAGTGATCTGCTTCAAGTGTGGTCAGAAGGGTCACTACGCCATTACCTGCACCAATAAGGCGAATGCTGCCCCACGCCCCAATGCTCCAGCACCAGCCAGAGGGAACCCTGGCCGCAACAATGCCCAGCGCGGTGAGCCCAATGCCGCCAAGGGACGTCTGAACCATGTGCAAGCCGAGGAAGCCCTGGAGGCAGCAGACGTTATCTTGGGTACATTTCCAGTTAATTCAGTACCTGCTCAAGTATTGTTTGATTCTGGTGCATCACACTCTTTTGTTACGAAGACATTTGTGGATAGAAGTAAGTTGTCACCTAGTGAAATGAGGAGGCCCATGATAGTCCAAATACCCGGATCCAAAACCCGAGCCAGTTTAGCTTGTTCCGGAGTTCCCATAGCAATTCATGGAGTCGAGTTCCCAGCTGACGTGATCGTGTTAGGGACAGAAGGTATAGATGTGGTACTTGGCATGAATTGGTTGTCCAGATATCGAGGCCGAATAGGTTGCACTGAGAGGACAGTCAACCTCACAAGTACCGATGGAGTTCAGATAGAGTACACCCACAAGGAAGAGACTGCCCGAGCCTTCTGTCATCAGAGTGTCTCGGTGCCACCACTTGAGGAGGTGAAGGTTGTGTGTGAATTCCCGGACGTCTTTCCGGAGGAGCTACCCGTATGCCGCCTGATCGGGATATCGAGTTTATCATCGAGTTAGTGCCTGGCACAGCACCAATTGCACAGAGACCCTACCGGATGAATGCTGAAGAACTGGTTGAGTTAAAGAAACAGTTGAATGATATGCTCCAGAAGGGACTGATTTGACCCAGTGCTTCACCCTGGGGTTCGCCAGTTCTCTTTGTGGACAAGAGAGACGGCACCATACGCATGTGTGTGGACTACCGTAAGCTGAACGAAGTTACCATCAAGAACAAGTATCCGCTCCCCAAGATCGAGGATCTGTTCGACCAGTTGAATGGAGCCCGAGTCTTCTCCAAGATCGATCTAAGGACCGGATATCACCAGTTGAATGTTCGCGAGTCGGACATCCCCAAGACAGCTTTCACGACCCGCTATGGTTTGTTCGAATACACTGTCATGTCTTTCGGACTTACCAATGCCCCGGCCTATTTCATGAATCTCATGAACAAGATCTTCATGAGATATCTCGACAAGTTTGTGGTAGTGTTCATTGACGACACCCTGATATACTCCAGGACCAAAGAAGAGCATGCCGATCATTTGCGTTTAGTCCTTGAGACCTTGCGTGAGCACCAATTGTACGCCAAGTTCAGCAAGTGCGAGTTCTGGCTCAAGGAAGTCGGATTTTTGGGACATGTATTGTCAGAAGGAGGCATATCCGTCGACCCCGCCAAGATTCAGTCCGTCATAGACTGGACAGCTCCGACCACTCAGACTGAAGTTAGAGGATTCCTCGGACTAGTTGGATACTACCGCAAGTTCGTGGAAGGCTTCTCCAGCATCGCCCGACCCATGACCCAGCTGCTAAAGAAGGACCAAAAGTTTGTGTGGACGGAAAAGTGTGAAGCCAGTTTCCAGGAGTTGAAGAGGAGATTGGTATCCGCCCCAGTGTTGACGATGCCTGACCTGACCAAGAGCTTTGATGTGTACTGCGATGCATCGAAGATTGGTTTGGGTTGCGTTCTTATGCAAGTGGGCAAGGTGATTGAGTACATGTCACGACAGTTGAAGCCGCACGAGTTGAACTACCCCACACATGACTTGGAGCTAGCCGCTGTTGTGCTTGCTCTCAAGAGATGGAGACATTACCTGATGGGTCACCGTTGCGACATCTACACAGACCATAAGAGCCTGAAGTACATTTTCTCGCAGAAGGAGTTGAACATGAGGCAGAGGAGATGGATCGAGTTGATCAAAGACTACGATCTCGAGATTCACTACCATCCTGGCAAGGCCAATGTGGTAGAAGATGCCCTCAGCCGCAAGCCCTGCACACTTAACGCGATGATCAGGGAGACGCAGCCAGCTCTGCACGAGGAGTTCGAGAAGCTGGGTTTGGAACTTGTTACACCCGGTTTTCTGGCTCACCTCGAGCTGACTCCGAATCTATTTGATCAGATCAAGGAGGCACAGAAGGGACACGATAGTATCGAGGGAATCAAGAAGAAGATGCCCCTCGGCAAGGCCCCGAAGTTCACGATAGATGATGAAGGAGTTCTTTGGTTCGATGGTCGATTGTGTGTGCCCGACATGAACGAGTTGAAGCTCACTATCCTGAAGGAAGCTCACGATACACCTTACTCCATCCACCCTAGAGGGACTAAAATGTATCAAGACCTGAAGGACTTGTTCTGGTGGCACGGTATGAAGCGTGAAATTGCCTTGTATGTCGTCAAGTGCGACATCTGCCAGAGAGTGAAAGCAGAGCATCAGAGACCTGCAGGATTGCTACAACCCCTCCGAGTTCCTGAATGGAAGTGGGAACAAATAGGTATGGATTTCATCACAGGTCTACCGAGGTCGAGCAAAGTTCATGACTCTATCTAGGTTATCGTCGACCGACTCACCAAGGTAGCGCACTTCATCCAAGTGCGAACCACCTATCGAGGAGACCAGCTGGAAGATTTGTACATGTCGAGGATCGTATGCCTGCACGGAGTTCCAAAGGAGATTGTGTCAGACCGAGGTACCCAGTTTACCTCGAGGTTCTGGAAGAAAGTCCAGGAGGCACTAGGAACCAAGCTCGCATTCAGCACAGCCTATCACCCGCAGACTGGAGGCCAGACTGAGCGAGTGAACCAGATACTAGAGGATATGCTCCGCGCATGTGCTCTAGCCTACGGTTCCAAGTGGGAGGACTGCTTGCCCTATGCAGAATTCTTCTACAAAAACAGCTACCAGTCGAGTTTGCAGATGGCACCATTTGAAGCTCTGTATGGGAGGAAGTGTCGCACACCCCTGAACTGGTCTCAGACAGGAGAAGGGAAGATTTTCGGACCCGATGTTCTGAAAGAGGCCGAAGAGCAGGTCCAGTTGATTCGTGAGCGTCTCAAGACCGCTCAGTCTCGTCAGAAGAGTTATGCCGACCCCAAGCGTCGAGAGGTGACTTTTGAAGTTGGAGATTTTGTGTATCTCCGAGTCACCCCATTGAAAGGAATGCAGCGCTTCCATGTGAAGGGAAAGCTAGCACCCCGATACATCGGACCATTTCAGGTGATAGCCAGGCGAGGCCAAGTTTCCTATCAGTTGAGACTGCCAACAGAGCTATCCGATGTGCACGATGTCTTCCACGTCTCGCAGCTCCGGAAATGTCTGGAGGTGCCGGACAAGCCCGATGTTTTCAAAAACATCGATCATCGCATGGTGGACATCAACCAGGATCTCACGTACCACGAGACACCCCTTCGTATCCTGGAAGAAGCCACCCGAGTAACCCGAAAGCGCGCGATCAAGTTCCACAAGGTCTAGTGGACAAACCACACAGAGGAGGAAGCCACCTGGGAACGGGAGGACTACCTCAAGCGCGAGTTCCCGTATCTCTTCACTAGCTTGTGAATCTCGAGGACGAGATCCTTTTTAAGGGGGGAAGGTCTGTCACATCCCAACTTTTGTAGTTCCTTTATTAGAATGCTAAAATTTAGGGCTAACAAAAACTTTGCATGGTTGTAGTGTTGTGATGTTGAGTCCATGTTTGACTGTGTGTGCTTAGTGTTGATCATGCTAAACTTGGGTGGTTGTCGTTTGTGGTCAATGTACTTGTGTGAATAGCATAGGTTACCCATACTATCTTGTTGATCATCTTGGCATGATCATAAGCACGGTCACACTAATACCCTAGTATGCATATATTTAAGACCGTCACATCACGTAACACTTTTGCACTCCCTCACATTTGCACTTATAGATGGTTTCGATTTTCGTCTGTTTTGTTTGTTATTCTTTTATATAAGGGATATAAAACCTTATATATTTTACGTGGTATAAATTATACTAGTAATGATTTTGATCACCACAAAGCCCTAAGGCAATACCTTTTCGCGCGATGAAGAAAACTAAAACAATAATCGTTCAAAACCCGATGAACATATTTGAGATCTAATGAAATTCATACATGACCGTGATCCACTCACAATACCCAGGAATTACAGAATTTTAAATAGAAATTTTGTTTAGGCATTTTCACAAACACTTGGGGTGCACTTTTTTTGTTATTTGCTTGAATTTGTTTATTAAGGAACTTTTATTAAAAAAAGGAAAACTACCCTAACCCCCGCAATCCCCCCTCTGCTAACGTCAGCCCGAAGCCCCCCCTGTGACGTAGGCGCACCAACGTCAGCCCTCGCCACCGCCTCGGCTGGCCAGTAGGCGAGGAGGCCGCCCGCTCGCTCACCTCCCTCTCCCGCACCCCCCCCCCCTCTTCCCTCCGTGCTATAAAACCCACCCCCAACGCCCCTCCTCACCTCACTCCCCCTTCACCCGAACACCACAGCCGCTCCACCCCAGCACTCGTAGAAGGAGAAGAGAAGCAGAAGAAGGAAGAAGAGAGGAAGAAGAAGAAGGAAGAAGGGAGGAAGAAGAAGAAGGAGAGGAGGGAGAGACCGGCGCGCCTCTCCACCTCCGCCCCACGCCGGAGCTGCACCGGCGAGGAGCCGCCGCCTGGAGGAGCCGACGACCCCGAGCCGGAGGAGCCACAGCCACCCCGTTCGTCTACCCCGAGCTCGGCTACAACCTCGTCGCTCCCGGCCGCCGCATTCTATAAAAACGGAGCCACCTCGCCGGAACAACCCCCGGTGAGCCGCCCGAGCCCGTACTGTCACCACGAGCGCCGCCATTGTTTCCGTGTTGCATGCCTCCTTTTTGTACAAAAATGGAACCCCCAGGGGGCCCCCAACCTCCGCCGCCCCTTGCCGCCGTCCGCCGGCCGCCGGAGGGCCGCCGGCGAGGCCCCAGCTCACCTCCTGTGCGCCATGGCTGTTGAGCCCGACCGGGCTCGGTCTCACGGGGAAGAAGCCCCGGAGCCGTCCGATCAGGCCGTGATCTAACGGCCTAGAGGCTGCATACCCCTTCGTTTTGTTAAAAAAAACTTATTGCTGCGCTGGGCTCGGCCCGTTAAAAAAATATATATATATAGAAACTGTGCCCGGGTGCGTCCAGTAGCCATGGGCCGGCTGTTTTTGTTTTTCCTTTTTCTTAAAAGCTGCAACACTTAAATAATTCTAAAAAAATAACCGTAGCTCAGAAAAATATGAAATAAATTTTGTGTGGTTTAGAAAATTGTGTTTGATTTTACTGTATGCTTAGAATAATTCTTATGCAGTGTCAAATTAATTGATTTAGTTTAAACTAGTTAATTGTGCTTTTTAGCAGCTAATAATAGTTTTAATCAAATCACTGTTAACCCTAAAAATGTAATGTTGATTTTTATATACTCCTGTGATTATTCTTGATTTTTCTGTATGTGTAGAATATTATTTGGCTTAAATAAATTTGTGACCTTTTTTTATTATTATTAATATTAATATTGCTAGTTATTTCCTTTGTAACTAATGTTAGTACTATTTTGATTGTTAGTTTATTATTAAACTAGCATGTGGTCAGAATGTTATTGCTATGAACTTGGTTATGGAATTAAAACAAGTTAATAAGTTGTTAGTGAATCACTTAAAATAACTCTAGTTAAGAATTGCTTAATATAATCTTGTTGTGGCAATCCTATTAAATTTATTCCAATGCCTTGTTTTGATATTTAACTTTGAAGTGTTGATTGAGTATTTCAATGCTAGTACAAATGGTACTATTAAATTACTAGTTGTTTGTTAGTAAAGATGAGTGTTGTGTGCCTTGTTTGTTTTTGCCCGGTTGTAATGGTGAATCTGTTTCTTCCGCAACGTGTAGACGATACACCGTACGTTGCAGGTGAAGACCCCTCCCTAGACGCCGATGACGCCGATCCAGGGTTCCTCGCCGAGGAAGGCAAGCCACCGTCAAAACTCAAACTCCGCATTACCCATTTTTACTTTCTTGGTATCATTTATATTGTATCATGCTAGTATTATATTCATATGGTTTGGGATTGTATTAGTTGTATTAGAGAAACTCCACACCACCCCATAGCCTACCTAATAGGGAAAAACTAAGTAGAACCCCGATGATCCCGGCATTCTGTCGAGACCATCACTCAGCTCTAGTATTTAGTATTACATAACAACTTGGAAAGTCTTACTTCATCCTACTTGGTACGGCATTCACCTAAGAAGGTGGTATAGACGGGATTGTGGAACATCGTCGGACATGGACAAAGTCTGGAGGGACTCTCTATTTGTGCCGCCAAAATCTATCATTACAGTAAAACCACTATACTCTGGTATGGGACAGGGCTATTTGGAAGCTTGTTTGTCTTAGTACGGGGGTCCTATAACTACACATGGATGCGTGATTCCACGAATCCGATAGCCCTCGAAGTCGATGGGTGAAATTTGCTAGGCTTAGTGTCGGAAGGAACCTTGGTGCTCTTCGACTACGGTGCAGGCTTGGGTCCAAGAGGAGCATGTCCTGTCACACGGAAAGTCCATGCAGTACGCAAGGGGTGGAATCACCTGTACTAGGGCAGACAAGGGGAAAGCTAAGGTCGATTATCCGAGACCCGCATACTGAAGTATGACGATCCGTGGGGACACACGGCGGAGGTATCGAATGTGGTGGGTAAAGTGTACAACCTCTGCAGAGTGTAAATCTATTCGAGTAGCCGGAGTCCACGGTCATGGACAGCTAGTGAGGCCACACTTTGTGGGGAATAGATGAGAAAGCCGGTACTGAGTTTATGGTTCGCGATGATGGTGTTGTTATAGTTGAAAAAGGGTTGGACTTGACTTATCCAAATGCAATGTGGGAAATAAAACTTGTCAAATTTAAAACTTTGCCAACTTAATAATAATATTGAGTAGATAGGAAATCCCTATGAAAAACTCCACCATATAGCCATCCCATTATTTTCTTGTACAAAACTTTGTTTCTTTCTTTAGGTGGTTTGCGAGTACTTTGTATGTACTCACGGCTTTGTCCCTGGTTATTCCATCGGCCAGGCTTGGAGTAGCAGGTATATGACGACGATGCTACCAGCGACTACTAGGACGTGTTATGCTCTGATCTACCATGTGGATTGTGTCGCCCCTACCCTTGTTGCTTTTGCTTTTCTGCTGCTATTGAGCCCGATGAGGCCATGTAAGACTTTATTAATGTATGACTTGTATTCGGTATTGTATGAACATTGAGACTATGATATCCATGTCGAGTTGTGTGTCATGCGAACTGATCATGGGAGCATGACCGTATACACAGCTGGTCGCTTCGGACATATAGTCCGGGGTGCCCACAGGGATGCACGGGGGCATCCCCAAGCTTAGACGCTTGAGTCTCCTTGAATATTTATTGGCGGTGCACATGGGCATCCCAAATCTTGAGCGTTTGACACTCCAAGATCTTCTTTCATCATCTTCCATCACGCACTTGAAAACTCCCTTCATACATAACTCATTGTAGACTGATTAGAGAGGTTAGTGCCCTACTAAAATAACTTTTCCTCTACTGGAAATAAAGATAAACTTGAAGAGCTACTGTTTCTCAAGATTTCCAAAAAGTATTTTCAAATAAAAAGCAAGCTTAAGGTTTGCAAAACGAAGAAAAGGCAAAACAGGACAGAATCTGTGAAAAACAGACCAGCAGGTAGAAACGAATTTTTTAGGGGTACTTCTGCAACTCAAATCAAAAAACTCAGAACATACGAAAGTTTCTTAATTGTATAGAGCACGCTGTGTAAAACATTCAGCTCAAAAAGATGAACTGGGATTTTTCTGTGATTTTTCTAGTCACGAGGACAGAATCTTTTTTCTGGACAGCATGTCACAACTTTCACTTCCGTTGTCGTATGAGGCTATAAAATGCACAAAGCTTGAAAAATAAAGATACAATGATGTTGCTACAGTAGTAACAATCATCAAGACCACTAAGAACAGAAGAAAAGCAAAAAGAAAAACCTAAATTCGTTGCGGGCTGCCTCCCGAAAGCGCTTCTTTAGAGCCATTAGCTAGGCTTAAAGCAGAAGATCATGTCTTTTCAAGAGAATAACTAGCCCGTGTGACGGACTCAAAAGGAAACTTAATCTTTTTCCTAGGGAAGTGTTCCATCCCTTTCTTGAGAGGGAATTGGAATTTTATAATCCCTTCTTTCATATCAATAACAGCACCAACTGTGCGAAGAAAAGGACGTCCCAAAATAATTGGACAAGAGGGCTCATACTCAATGTCCATAATAGTGAAATCAACGGGAACATAATTGTCACTGACAATGATAAGAACATCGTCGATCTTCCCCAAAGGCTTCTTTACGGAAGAATCAACAAGACGAACACCAAAATAACAGGGATCAAAAGGTTTCAATTCAAGCATATCATACATTCTTTTGGGCATAACAGAGGTACTTCCTCCAACATCACAAAGAGCATAACAAGAGAAGTTATTCAATTTGATTATTATCATAGGATCCCAACCATCTTCTAGCTTCCTAGGTATGGAGGCTTCTAGTCTGAGCTTCTCCTCCCTAACTTTGATTAGAGCATTGGTGATATGCTCTGTGAAGGCAAGATTAAGTGTGCTAGTGTGGGGGTCTCTAGATATCTTGTGTAGGAAACCAATAACTTCAGGGAAAGTGCAGTTGTCAAAGTCTAGGTCACTACTATCTATCAAGGAGGTAGTGATATCATTTAGGCTCACTTGTTTGAAAGCCTCTATGTTCATAGATGTTTCTTCATCTATGTTGAGGTGCTAGCATCACCATTGATAGGTCCAGTGGGACTAGGGGTGTGATGGGTGCTAACAGTTTGGACATCCTCAACTATTTGGATAGTGGCTACTATGTGGTAAGTAGGAAGGCTCTTAATTCTATCCTCTTCCTCTTTTTCTCTAGCCCATCTTTCTTTGAGTTTAGCCATCATCCTAATATTTTCATTGATTTTTAACTGGATAGCATTAATAGGAGTGACCTTACTCTCCTCAAGGGGAGAGGTTCTAATTTTTAACATCTCAACATCAAGGGCTAAGTTGTCTACCTTCAAACAAAGATTATCTAATTTAGCTAGTTTTTCTTCCACACTCTTGTTGAAGGCTTTTTGGGTAGTGATAAAGTCTCTAAGCATACTCTATAGTTTAGAGGTGGGGTTCTTGTTGCTAGGGTAGGTGTTGTTGTTCCCATAAGTGGATGGAAACGGCCTAGGATTACTAGAAAAGTTGCCCCTATAAGCATTATTATTAAAGTTGTTTCTAGCAATGAAGTTCACATCTACTTGTTCCTGAGCAACCAAAGAATTTGAAGGAACATCCTGAGGATCAATAGGAGTTTGATTGGTAAGTAGAGACATGATAAGGTCAACCTTTCCATTTAGAGAGGAGATCTCCTCGACAGAATTTACCTTCTTACTAGTTGGAGATCTTTCGGTGTGCCACTGAGAGTAGTTCAGCATCATCTCATCAAGTAGCTTTGTGGCAACACCAAGTGTGGTTGACATAAAAGTTCCTCCCACAGCTGAATCTAACAGGTTCCGCGAGGTAAAGTTCAAGCCTGCATAAAAAGTCTGGATAACCATCATGGTAGTCAGTCCATGTGTGGGGCAGTTCTTGACAAGAGATTTCATGCGTTCCCTAGCTTGGGAAACATGTTCATTATCCAATTGCCTGAAATTCATAATGTTACTCCTCAATTGGATAATCTTAGAAAGTGGGTAGTACTTCCCAATAAAAGCATCTTTGCACGTATCCCAAGAATCTATGCTATTCCTAGGCAAAGATTGAAACAATATTTTAGCTCCGTCCCTCAAAGAGAAAGGAAAAAGCTTGAGCTTAACAACATCACCTTATACTTCTTTATACTTTTTCATATCACATAATTCAACAAAATTATTCAAGTGTAAAGAAGCATCATCTCCAACACCAGAGAATTTATCTCTCATAACAAGGTTTAGCAAAGAAGGTTTAATTTCATAAGAGGTAGCTGAAGTGGTAGGTTTGGCAATAGGAGGCAGATAAAGTCACTGTTGTTGTGACTGGTGAAGTCACACAACTTGGTGTTTTCATTGGAACCCATAGTAGCATCAGGTATTTTTGGTATTTTTGATAAGGGACACAAAAGTAAAAACTGAAAGGTAAACTAACAAGACTAAAAAGCAAAGAAAAAAGATAGTGTGCAACTCACCTATCTTGTAGACTGGAGTCCCCGGCAACGGCGCCAGTAATTAGCTTGATACGGTGAGGATAGGTCTCTCACTCCTCGTAGGTTACCACAAGTGGAAGGTGAGATGTAGCGTAGTAGCAAATTTCCCTCGGTGAAGATACCAAGATTATAGAACCAGTAGGACTCCAAGAGATACAAGAAGGTGTCAACGGCGCCCGAAATTAGGCGGCTGACGTGGACCTGCACACAGAAACAAATAACTTTGCTCCCAACGTGTACAGAGGAGTTGTCAATTCCTCCAGTTTACAAAGGATCAACGCAAGAGATAATAATAGTGGCGATTGAAAGTAAAGACTGAAAGTAAACTAAGGATGTAAACAATAATGTAAAGATGGACCGGGGTCCCGTGATTTTTACTAGTGATATCTCTCTCCCAAAAGACGATAAAAGTGCTAGCAAGGTAAACAAATCACAGCTGGGCAATTGACAGAATTATGAAGGTACCGCAATGCTAACTATGCTGCAAAGAAAGGAAGGGCTCAAAAGCAATGGGCAGTATGCCAAGGTAAGTAGACCGAAAGCCAACTGCATCTACTACGAATCATCCACCTTGAGATATCTATCCAGAACATCTCGCTGGTATTAAGTTGCGAATCCCACCCAAAGTGTAAACTCAAAGCATCAGACAACTGCATTAAAAGAACTTTGCGTAAAGTAAACAATCCTTGCACCCGCGGATACAAGCACCGTTGTTTTATCCCTGGTGGCAACAACACATCCCCTAGTCTCATGTTTCTGTCACTCAAGCTAGACATCAAGGGGCTGAACCCACAATCAAGCATAACGCTCCCTCTTGGAGTTGCAACAAACTACTTGGCCAAAGTAAAATACTGCAACGGAGAACATGCAAGAATTTACTCAAGAACAAAATATAAAAGAGAAGAACCAAATATATTACTCATCACAATCTGAACATAGTCTCATAATCCATCAGATCCCAACAAACTCAGCATAGAAATAGCAGAAATTACATAAGTGCCTCGATCATGTGAGGCAGCTCACGAGGTCTCGAAAGTGGAAGCACAAAGAGGGGAGAGAAGTACATCACATACCTACTGGTCACGGACCCATGGTCCAAAGGGGACTACTCACAGTACATACGGGAGGCGTCCATGGCTATGGATGGTCTCCCGGAGGGGGTTCCTCCTCCCGGTAGGGTGCCGGGGTAGCTTCTCCAGGCAGCCCCGATCTAGAAATGGCGGCGGCGGCGGTACAGTGGCGAGTTCGCAGAAAAGAGATCGATATTAGGGGTTTCCACCCCGAGGGCTAAATATAGGCGGAGGGGGGTGTCGAGGGGACCCACAGGGCAGCCAGGAGGCTCTCTGGCGCGGCCTAGGGTGGGGCCGTGCCAGGGAACCTTCTGGACTCCCTGTGGTGGCCCCCCTCCGCTGCCTTGGTGATTCCGTAAGCTTCCGTGTCGCTGATTTTTTATTTGATTTTTCCGGATTTTTTGGAGCAGTTTTAATGGCCGGAAAACCTGAAATACAAAAACAGCAGAAAACAGCAACTAGCAGCTCGGTGCACTGGGTTAATAGATTAGTCCAAATATGCTCAAAAGTGTATGAAAGTTCAAGCAAAACATGCATGGAGCAAGCAGAAATTATAGATACGTTTGGGACGTATCAACACCTGGCCCCCAGACCTGTCCAACTCATGAAAAATGTTCTTCGATGGGTCAAAAAGACAACAAGGAGCTGGAGCAGGCGTCGTACTAATCTCACCCAAAGGGGACAAACTCAGATAAGTGCTCCAGATCAACTTCAGCAAGGCATGAAACAGTGAAGCAGAATATGAGGCACTAATCCATGGCATGTGCATGGCAAAAGCTTGCGGCGCCAACCGTCTCGCAATCTACGGCGACTCCAACCTCGTCGTCCAACAAACAATGAGGGACTGCGAAGCAGTCGCAGAAAACATGTTAGCATACCAGAAACTTTACAACACCCTCGAAGGAGGATTCGACGGCTGCAAGCTAAATTACATCACCAGAGCAAATAACACAGAAGCAGATGAGCTCGCAAACATTGGATCAACCCGGGGACCAATCCCTCTAGGCGTCTTCCTCGAAAGCATCAGCCAGAGGTCAATCAAAACCAAGCCACTCGCACCGGAATTAGTCGCAGAGGACGATGACACAAGCGAACCAGCACAAGTGGCAGCTGCAAACCCAACAAATGACACGGGCAACGAAGCAGTCGAAGATGTAGAACCAGCCGCACCCGAAGGTCCAGCTTGGATAAAACCATTCCTTCGATTCCTAATTGAAGGTACCTTACCACAAGACGTTGCAGAAACCTGACGCATCATTCGATGATCGAAAGCGTTCACAGTAATCAACGGACAACTCTACAATCGCAGCATCTCTCAGGTCCTCCAAAAGTGCATCGAGGAAGAAGACGGAAAATCCCTGTTGCTCGAGATCCACAAAGGCACTTGCGGGCATCACGCGAGAAGTCGCGCACTCGTGGCCAAAGCTTTTTGAGCAGGGCTCTACTGGCCAACCGCAATGAGAAACACGGAAGACATCGTGCGACGATGAATCGCCTGCCAAAATTCGCCAGCAGGCTGCACGACCCAGCATCAGAACTCAAAACCATACCATTATCCTAGCCGTTCGCCACTTGGGGACTCAACATGGTGGGTCCACTCAAGAAATCCTCAAAAGGAGGCCGAACGTATCTACTAGTAGTAGTAGACAAGTTCACCAAGTGGATCGAGGCAGTACCAATCACCAACTCAACAGCCCTCACGACAGTTAACTTCATCAAGTCCATCATCTTCAGATTTGGTGTACCGCATAACATCATCACAGACAACGGTACAAACTTCACAGCAGCAGAATTTTAGAACTTCTGCCAAGATTTGGGCGTCAAAATCAACTACGGGTCAGTCGCACACCCACAATCTAACGGCCAGGTGGAGAAGGCAAACGGCTTAGTGTGCGGAGGAATAAAAAAGAGGCTCCTCGCACCACTCGAACAAGCTGTAGGCAACTGGGTAGAAGAACTCCCCGCAGTAGTGTGGAGTTTGCGCACCACCCCGAACGCCTCAACCCAGTACACACCCTTTTTCATGGTATATGGGGCAGAGGCAGTGCTGCCGCACGACTTAAAGTTTGGAGCTCCCCGAATCTCGGGATACGAAGAAGAAGAGGCCGAAGAAGCACTACAAGACGATAAAGACACCGCAGACGAAGCAAGGGACACGGCCATAGCAAGGTCAGAAGGATACCAGGACAAACTACGCACGTACCAAAGCAGTCACCTGCGGACCAGAACTTTCCGCAAAGGAGATCTCGTCCTGCGACTAATTCAAGAAAAAGTGCACAAACTTGCCCCGTAGTGGGAAGGACCCTTCATAATCTCGGAGGTCGTAGGAGGAGGTGCATACAGGCTAAAGAACCCGAAGACCGACGAAGACGTGGGAAATGCGTGGAACGTGGAAAACATGTGCCTGTTCTACCCATAGTTTATCCATAGGCACTACCAGCAGCGTCGGTAGCAGCACCGATCGGAAACTCATGTAAAACTCGAAGCAATAAAAAGGTGTTGCCCAAATAATACCACTCAAAGCACACGGGGGCTCGACCACAAACTCCCCCTAAGAGACGCTATCTTCGCCTACGCGATACTACTCAAAGCACTCGGGGGCTCGAGCACAAAATCCCCCCGAGAGACGCTATCTTCACTTACGCGATGCTACTTAAAGCACTCGAGGGCTCGAGCACAAACTCCCCCGAGAGACGCTATCTTCGCTTACGTGACGCTATTTAAAGCACTCGGGGGCTCGAGCACAAACTCCCCCCGAGAGACGCTATCTTCGCCTACGCGACGCTACTCAAAACACTCGGGGGGCTCAAGCACAAACTCCCCCCGAGAGACGCTATTTACATAGCGCCACTTAAAATAATTCGAGGGCTCGAACGCAAGCACCCCCCAAGGAAACGCTATCTTCACTCACGGAACCACAGACAAAAAGCCTCGGGGGCTCAAGCATAGTCTCAACCACACAAGACTCACTCAAAGTTTTTTCTCCGCAGAAGCATAATTTATTCCCCAAAGATAGGAACGAAAAGGCACCGAACAAAGAAAGTTCTTTAGTCTTCACTTGATCACAAGTGATCACCTAAAGAATCGGGGGCTACTCCCATCAGGAGTGTTGCCGCGCACCCGATAAAATCTGGAGCAATCAAGGAGTTGGAAGAGAGGACATCATGGTTGAATAAAAGTTCACAGGCTACGTGCGACTCTACAACTCGAATGCAACCTCGGGGGCTACTCCCATCGGGAGCGCTGTCGCGCACCTGATAGTTCTCATTACAAAGGACTCGAAGACAGTACTCATTACAAAGGACTCGAAGACAGTTCTCATTACAAAGGACTCAAAGACAGTTCTCATTACAAAGGACTCGAAGACAGTTCTCGTTACAGAGGACTCGAGACAGCTTTCATTACAAAAGGCTCGAAGACCTCAAAGTTACATATATCAGCACAAAGGCTTTCGCTACACACCAAGGTTTACAAAGGGACTCGAGCGGTCGCCAAAAGGACTACCGTGCCAATCATTCCAGAGAACTATGAGTTCTACATGGGTGCTAATGCTGAGATATTTGGAACTTTTGGCCCACAACTTGACGAGCATCATCACAGACAAAGTAAAAAACCAAGCCCGTGAAGAAGCAAGTCGCTGCCCTCCAGTTCTACCCGCCGAGGAGTCAGCCGAAGATAATCCACTGTAGAAGCAGACGAAGGATTCCTCGACCCACCAGAGCTATCACTGCTCATCCTTAGAACTAGAAGATCAAGCACCACCAGCCGAGGAGTCAGCCGAAGATGAAGCCACTGGAGAAGTAGACAAAGGATTCCTCGACCCACCAGAGTTGTCGCTGCTCGTTTCCTCCCAGTACGGATCCAGACGATTGCCACCTGCATCAAATGCACGAACAATCAGAGTATCTTCGCCATCAAAACGACAGCAAAGGCTATCCCCGTCACGCAGGTTCAGCCGACGAGAAAACGCCCTCCAGCCAGATGCAAGAAAAATCAGGAATGAATTATCAACTTCCAGCTCCACCCAAGAAGAAGATCGAGCACACCCTTGAAGATGGAGCCAGAGACCCCTCAAATTAAGCTCAGAAAAAATGGAGGCAAACGAGAACGGAAGAGGAATCCAGGCAGTGGTCCGGCTAAGAACACGCAAAAGGAAATCATAGCGCCAAACACCCTACTCCACGGAAGAAGAGGAAAGCGCCGACGTATCCTCACGACGTCCACCGCACAAAGAACGCGGTGTGCGACCCCCACGGCCGCGACGACCACGACCTTGGCCAGCCACTCCACCACCACGCTTGGGCACCATATGAAGAAGAAGCAGAAGAGAAAGGCGAGATGCCGAGGTCAGGCAAACAACAGGAGGTATTTATAGCGCAACCTTGGGGCAAACCAGGAAAACACGCAGAAGCCCATGAGGCGCCATCATTAATTCAAAGACCAACACACTGGATGTTACGAATTCCAAGACAAGATGCCTTCACATGGTCAACACTATTTAAAGGACACGTCAAATCACGCGTGTTTCCCATACACGCCTTGGAAATCCAACGGGCAGCGGCAGCGCGACACCCAAGTCATCATTATGACTAGCCAGGAGACACGACGGATCGAAGACCAAGCGTCATCATCGGTCACCAAAGAGCATTATTACGATGCTTATCACCGCGGCATCCCAAAATGACAGATCAAGATAAAAGCAATTGGAAAAAACAAATACCACTTGTCTCGTGGTGCAAAATATTCTGATTTCCGATCCAAAATCTTTTACTCCCATTGGGAGTACCTTTATTAAAAAGCAGAGAAGATCTACAAACCTGAGAGTTCGGGTGCTCCCTCACCCAAAAGACAAAGGTGTGCTCGAGTGACCACTCGCACCAATAATAATCACGGCATCTACAGAGTTTCGGGTGCTCCCTCACCGAGAAGGCAAACATGTACTCGAGTGACCACTCGCACTAGCAGAAACGACGTGTCTACAGAGTTCGGGTGCTCCCTCACCTTGAAGACAGCGAAGCATTCGAGTGGCTACTCGCAAGGCTAAACTAATATTCGACTATACAATATACACGCGCACTCGACGACTTTCCGAGTGGGTGCCGCCTTAGTTGATTCCTCTCCTAAGCTCGCAAAGGCTCCGCGAGTGAGCACTAAAATCTCACTTGATTGTTTATTCCAAGTGGGTGCATATCTAACTAGGCTCCGTGCCTCTATAAAAAAAATGCCTGGGCTGCGACTTGTTGTACCCAGATGCCACACAAGCTTAACGTGTAGGTAGGACCCCGCTGCGCAGACGTCCGGGCCGGGACTTGCCACAGCGCGACTTCACTCCCAACGTTTTCCATGCACTCGCATGATAGAGAGATGAGCCGATAACGAACGCGTTAAGGCTATTTACTCGGGCCGGCAGAATTGATCCTATAAGACCTGCAGCGGCATGAACTTTGCTAGACACCGGTCATTCCCAAGTTCGGGTTGAGGGACACGGGCTTGATTGGGCTACTGAGGTATTTGCCACGAGCGCAATTCACCAAGGCTCGACCAGTCGACTACCTTGGGCCCTTTCAGCTTAGCATCCCTCGAAATAAACATTTGTCATGGCTAAAGCTGTCAGCGACTCGCAGCCGCTCTGCGCATATGAAAGCAAACAAGGATGAATTCGAGTCCCTGCGCGACTCTTCAAGTCCCCTAGGCACTCGGGGGCTACTGACGAGGGGGTGACCCCACGACTCCTGCGTGTAAGGGTACCTAGTGTATACAAAGACAAGAGGCCCCGCTGGAGGTTTCGACAGGCCCATGACTGGCCCACTCTAGGCACCGACGTAGGAGTCCGCGACCATATGGAAGTCAAGACTTGGCGTTCAAGGAAAGGCTAGAATTAGGCAATCGTCCCTGTAACCTGAGACGGACTCCCCGAGACCCAGTCTAGTAAATAAAAGGCTGGGAGGGGGACGCCTCAGGACATCCAATCTACAATCAACACCTTTGGTCTTGTGCGAACTCTCCTAGACTTCCACTGTAATCTCCCCCTCGCATAAAACAATTGAGCAGGAAGTGCTTCTCCTATTAGCCGACGAGTATCGCCAACCTGTTCCTTCTCTACGATCTAACCCAGGGTCCCTGACCATGGGATTTGTCGAGGTTGATCCTCGTCACCCCGGTTACCAACACCAGGCCATTCTTGGTGCTATCCAGTCGTCGCTCACTCCGGCAGTCGCTGGCATGGTGATCTTCGCTACCTCCGCAAGGGATTCCTGGGCCACCCTCGACTCCAGATTCTCCTCACAGTCCGTGGCACAGTCCATGGCTATTCGTAGCCAGCTTGGTGAACTCAAGAAGCTTGACTCCTCAATTACGTCATTCTTCAACAAAGCCAAGGAATTGGCAGATGTCCTCTCCTCCATTGGCAGATGCCGTGAGACATGTTTGATCAAGATGGGAGTTTTGCAATTAAGCAAACATAATCTGTTTTCTGGACAACATGTCACATCTTTTGATCCACTTGCCATCGGAGGCTAAAACTTGGCACAAAGCTTAAAACTAAAGATACAATGATGTTGCTACAGTAGTAACAAGCATCAAGACCACTAAAACTGAAACTAAAAAGATTTTGGGTTTCCTCCCAATAAGCGATTTATTTTATTTCTTTGAGCTAGGCATGAAGCAATAAGATCAAGTTTTATCAATATCAAAAGAATAGGTTGCCCGTATAACAGACTTAAAAGGTAACTTAATCTTCTTTCTAGGGAAATGTACCATGCCTTTATTGAGGGTAAATTGGAATATTGTAGTCCCTTCTTTCATGTCAACGATATCACCAACGCTGCGAAGAAAAAGGTCGTCCCAAAATAATTGGACATGAGGGATCACACTCAATGTCCATGGCAAGAAAATAACCGGGAACATCATTATCATTGACAACAATAAGCACATCATCAATCCTTCCTAAAGGTTTCTTTACTAAAGAATCAAAAAGACGAACATCAAAAGAACAAGGATCAAAAGGTTTCAATTCAATCCTATCGTACATTCTTTTGGGTAAAACGGAGGCACTAGCTCCAACAACACATAAAGCAAAGCAAGAAAAGTTTTTCAATTTAATCTTGACCATAGGATCCGAACCATCTTCTGGTTTTCTAGGAATAGAAACCTCTATTTTAAGTTTCTCCTCCCTAGATTTTATAAGAGCATTAGTGATATGCTCGTTGAAGGCAATGTTAAGTGAACTAGTGTGGGGGTCTTTGGCCATTCTTTGCAAAAACTTGATGACTTCGGAGAGTCTACAATTATCAAAGTCAAGTTCACTACCATTAATTAAAGTGGTAGTGATATCATCTAAGCTCATTTTCTCTTTGGTAGTCTCTTAGTTCAAGGGCTTTCTTGTCCTAAAGTTGAGGTGTTAGCATCACCATTAATGGGTCCATTAGGTGGACTAGGTGTTTGATGGGTGCTAAAAGTTATCAGATCCCCAACAACATGTAAAGTAGCAAGTGTGGTGTGTGTAGGAAGGTTCTTAACTCTCTCTTCCTCTTCTTTCTATCTAGCCCATCTATCCTTAAGTTTGGCTAGCATCTAATGTGGTTTTATTCTCCTCAAGGGGAGAAGTCCTAATCTTAAGCATCTCAACATCGTGAGAAACCAAAGAATTTGAAGGAACATCATGAGGATCAATAGGAGCTTGCTTAGTAAGTAAAGACATGATCAAGTCAACCTTATCATTTAAATAGCAGATCTCCTCAATAGAGTTTACCTTTCTACCTGTTGGAGATTTTTCGGTGTGCCATTGAGAATAGTTTGCCATCATATCATCTAGTAGCTTTGTGGTAACACCAAGTGTGGTTGACATAAAGGTTCCTCCCGCGGCCGAGTCCAACAGATTATGTGAGGTAAAGTTAAACCCTTCATAAAAAGTCTGGATAACCATCCAAGTAGTTAATCCATGAGTAGGGCAGTTCTTAACAAGAGATTTCAATCGTTCCAAAGATTGGGCAACGTGTTCGTTATCCAGTTACCTAAAATTCATAATAGTAATTCTCGACTGGATAATCTTAGCAGGTGGGTAGTACTTCCCAATAAAAGCATCCTTATATTTATCCCAAGAATCTATGCTATTCCTAGGTAAGGATTGGAGCCACTCCTTAGCTATTCCTCTCAAATAAAAGGGATAAACCGTAAGTTTAACAATATCACCATCTCCTTATACTTTTCATATCACAAAGCTCAACAAAATTATTCAAATGCAAAGCAGTAGCATCTCCAGCACCGGAGAATTTTTCTTTCATAACAGGATTCAATAAACGAGGTTTAATCTCATAGGAAGTCGCCTCAGTGGCAGGTGCAGCAATAGGAGTGCAAATAAATTCATTATTGTTGGGACTAGTGAAGTCACACAAATTGGTATTTTCAGAGGAACCCATAGTAACAACAGCAAGCAAGAACAAAGTAACTAATTCTTTTGGTGTTTTTTATATAAGACTCAAAAGCAAAAAGTGAAAATAAAACTAGCATGACTAAAAATAAAAGGTAAAAGACAGTGTGCAACTTGAAGACTATCTTAAAGACTTGAAGATAGGGGAGTTTCAATGGAAAGGAAAGTAAAAGCAGTAAACTGGAGCGGTGTAAACTATGATGGAAATATGGACCGGGGTCCTATGATTTTCACTAGTGATGTCTCTCTCCCAAAAGACGAAAGCAACCATGCTGGGTGAACAAATTACAGCCAGGCAATTGACAGAATTATAAACGCATCGCAATGCTAATTATGATATTAGAAAATAATGAGGCTCAATCATGTGGGCATTACACCAAAAAGGTAGACCATTTATCCATCAGAATCTACCCACTAATCATCCACCCTGAGATATCTATCAAAAACATCTCGCTGGTATTAAGTAGAGAACCCCAACCAAATTGTAGGCTCAAAGCAACAGATCACTGCATTAACAAACTATGCATAATGTAAGCAATCCTTGCAACCGCAGTTACAAGCACCGTAGTTTTCTCCCTGGTGGCAACAACACAGCCCCTTGTCTCATGTTTCTGTCACTCAAGCTGGACATCGGGTGGCATGAATCCACAATCATGCATAATACTCCCTCTTGGAGTTACAATCTACCTTGTGGACAAAGCAACAAACGTAACAGGGAATATCCAAGAATACTCAAGAACTAAAATATAAAGATTAACCAAATATATTACTCATGACATACTGAACATAATCTCATAATCCATCTGATCCTAGCAAACACAATATATCAAAACAGGAACTAATACATATGTGCCTAGATTATGATAGGCAGCTTACAAGGGCTAAACATTGAAGCACAATATTGGAGAGAAGACATAAGATAGCTACTGGTCATGGACCCATGGTCCAAGGGGGACTACTACCGGCACATCCCGGAGGCGATCATAGTGATGGAGAGGCCCCCGGATGTCAATCCTACCTCCGGTAGAGTGCCGGGACAACTTCTCCTGGCGATCCCGAGAACGGAATCGCGGCGGCGGCAGAACAGTGGACGAAATCGGGTAACGGAGTTTCTCACGAGGGTTTTCGAAGCGAGTACTAAATATAGGCTAAAGGGCAGCCTGAGGGGTGGACCCCCTGGCCCAGGCGGCCAGAGGGCGCAGCCACCCCCCTGGCCGCGCCAGGAAGCCGCCTGGCTGAGGTGCCCCCCCCGGGGCCCCCTTCCGGCTTCTAGACTCTTCTGTCTTCCATGTTTTTATATGATTTTTCCGGAATTTTCCGAGCACTTTTATTTTTGACATTTTCCTGCAATGCACGGACAATAGCAGACAGAAACTGGCACTAGGCACTGAGTTAATAGGTTAGTCCAAATATGTTGTAAATGCTATGAAAGTGCATCAAAACATATAGCAATATCACAAAAATAAGCATGGAGGAAGCCTAAATTATAGATATGTTTGGGACATATCACTCCTCCGGTGCTCCCCAGCAGCAGTCTCGGCAGGCTCCTCAGCAGCGCCCGAACAACACTACCGGTGGTCGCGGTTGTGTATAGCAGTGCATTTTCTGCGGCGCCAAGGCCCCCCTGTCAGATCTATGGTCTTGAGGGGTACCTTGCTTCACGATGTGCAAGCAAGATTTCTGGGCATCGGGAATGATGGTCGTGGCAACGAGAAGCAGACAACCTTGGCCATACAGGGGTCTAAGGCATCCTACCTTGTGGGCCCAGCCTGGTACATGGACACTGGCGCTACTGAGCATCTGAAGAATGAGCTTTCCAAGCTCAACCCTAGGATCCCTACACCGGTTCCGACCAGGTTTGCACCGTCGACGGGTCAGGCATGCACATCTGATACACGAGAGTGATAATTTCTTCTCGCCCTTCGTTGGTTACCCCAAGTGGAAGGTGAGATGCAGCGTAGCGGTAAGTTTACCTTGGTGAAGATACCAAGGTTGAGAGTCTCGACCAGTAGGACTCCTATAGTGATAAGTAGGTGGTGAAGAGAGCAACGCGCCGTTTGAGATATTTTCTCTCTTAACCTGGACCTTCACACAACACAAATAACTTTGCTCCCAATGAAGTTCAGAGAGGTTGTCAATCTCTCCGGTCTTGTTGTTTACAAAGGATGAAAACACAAGGGATAATGATAATGGTAATGGAAGCTAGAAAGTAAAAGCAGGAAATTAATTGAGCGTGTAAACAGTGATGAGAATATGGACCGGGGTCCCGTGATGTTCACTAGTGATGTCTCTCTCCCAAAAGATGATAAAACTGCTATGCGAGGTAAACAAATTACAGATGGGGAATTGATAGGATTATAAACGCACCGCAATGCTAACTATGCTACAAAAGAAAGGAAGAGGCTCAAAAGCATGGGCAGTACGCCAAAATAAGTGGACCGAAATCCAACTACATCTACTACTAATCATCCACCTTGAGATATCTATCCAGAACATCTCGCTGGTATTAAGTTTCAAGCCCCACACAAAGTGTAAACCCAAAGCAACGGACAACTGCATTAAAAAGCACTTTGCGTAAAGTAAACAATCCTTGTAACCGCGGTTATAAGCACCGTTGTTTTCCCCCTTGTGGAAACAACACATCCCCTAGACTCATGTTTCTGTCACTCAAGCGTGTCATCAGGGGGCATGAACCCACAATCGAGCATAATGTTCCCTCTTGGAGTTACTACCTACTACTTGGCCAAAGCAATAAACAACAACAAAGAACATGCAAGAATTACTTAGGAAAAATAGTATAAAATATAAGAACCAAATATATTACTCTATCACAATATGAACATAATCTCATAATCCATGAGATCCCATCAAACTCAGCATAGCAACAGCAGAAAGATTACATATGTTCATCGATCATGTAGGGCAGCTCACGAGGTCTAAACCATGAAGAACAAAGAGGGGAGGAGAACATCACATAGCTACTGATCAAGGACCCATGGTCCAAAGTAAACTACTCACGGCACATCCGGGAAGCGTCCATAGTGAAGGGGAAGAAGTCTGCTGGCGCTCCCGATCTTGGAAGCGCGGCGGCGGAGGAACAGAGGCGAGATCGCGAAAAGGGGTTCTCCTCTCAGAAGTTTCATGTCACGGGGAATATATAGGCGAAGGGGGGCAGCCCGGGGGGCCACCATGAGTCTAGGCACCCCCTGGCGTGGACAAGACCTAGGCCGCTCCAGGTGGCCGCCTAGGCACCTGGTGGTGGCCCCCTGGCCCTCCTTCGGGGTTCCGGAAGCTTCCGATGCGTTGATTTTTTATCCGATTTTTCCCGATTTTTGGAGCACTTTTAATATGGGGGAAACCTGGAATAAAAAAACAACAGAAAAGAGAAACTGGCACTGGGGTGCACTGAGTTAATAGGTTATTCCAAATATGATCAAAAGTGTATGAAAGTATATCTAGATCATGGCAATATCACACAAAACATGCATGGAGCAAGCAGTAATTATCGATACGTTTGGGACGTATCAACATCCCCAGGCTTAATTCTTGCTCGTCCTCGAGTTGGTAAATGATAACAAGCATAATTTGTGTGGTGACATGCTAGCAACCATATAAGAACATTCAAAAGTAAAGCAATCAAGGTATGTGATTCAATTCAAGTCATAACATGCAAGAGTCTATATTAGTATTGAAACAAGTAACGAAAGAACATTAGGTGCAAGAGATCTCGCTGTCCATAACTCGAATGTCTCCAAATGGTGTTTGCGTAGAAGAAGGGGGATAGGGAATACGAGAAAAAATATTTTTGTTGTTGAGAACTCAATCTACTAAAGTTTCACACTTGGTCTTCTTTGGAATCTTATCTTGACTCGTCCCCAGACCACTAGCCAGGTACAATTCATTTTGATCCACTCCCTTTCGATATTTTGAGCACTCATGCAATGGATGAGCGTAAGCACGAGAGTTGACACTTAGGATCGCAAAGAGAGAAATATGGTCGATAAGGAAGAAAAAAAGGGTGAGAAAGGCTCACATCAATGAGGAAAATCATAGGCGAGGATGTCAAATGATAGATATGATGTGAGGAGTAGGGATTGCCATGCAACGGAGGCACATATGAGCTAAAAATATCTCCAATGGAACTAGTGGGGGTGCATCTAACTTGCTCTCTCATGAAGAACTAGATCTCTTTTGAGAAGGCTCATCCTTGGAATATGCAAGCCAAGTTCTATAGTGTGAAGGTCCCCACATAGCTATATGCATGTATGATCATCTCTATGGAGTACAAGGATAAGAGGGAGTACTAGTGTGGATCTTTCAAAAGGATAGTAGTCTTGCCCCTTTCTCTCTTTTTATTTCTTTTTCTCTTTTTTCTATTTTTTGTATTTTTTTGGTGGCCTCAATGGCTCTTTCTATTTAACTCTCATTTTTCCTCTTTGGGATCTTTTATTTTGTCCACTTTGGGATCTTTTCCTCACTTAAGAGCAACACTCTAATTTACAAGAGGGTATAGAAGATCTTTCACACTTTACAAGGTACTCAAATCATAAAGAAGATGTAGCTATCATGATGTATGCAATGTATGCCGCTGCCAGTGTAGCAGGAACATGTATGGCATGAAGATCAAGTCATGAAGAGGTGGATGTTGCATGGCAATATATCTCGGAAAATCTATGGAAATGCCTTGATAGGTAGGTATGGTGGATGTTTTGAGGAAAGATATAAGGAGGTTTATGATGACAGAGGGTATCATGCCAAGGGTTTGGATGTACCGGAGAAGGTGGACGCCAACTCTAGGAGTGACAAGAAAGAAATGCATGGCACAGGAGAGGCTAGAAAATATGAGGAGGTGGAAGTGTCAACTTTCAATACTTACATTAGTCTGAAGAACTCATGCACTTATTATCGGTAACTCTCAATCTAATAAGGAGGTTCACAAAGAGACAAGTACCCCGAGGAGGAGTGTATGGGGGTTTGGTTGTCCTTGCGCATCCTCGACTCATGGTACGTGAGTGTACTCTAATATTGGATCCCTCCAAAGATTAGCGATCCATCTAGTAGCTACAGTTCTCAGCTAGTTTTGTAAGTTTTGAAATACACACGGATTGCCCAAAATACGACACCTATCACTAATAGGCTAGAGATCTTGACACCAAAAGGTCAAACATTACTCACATCAATACCTCAAATCTATTGCAAGTTACTACTAAAATTAAATAGCAACCTCAATTACGTACTTTCAAGACAAGACACAACTCAGTGGAACAACCAACTCTCTTAACAAGATAAACATGAAAACTAAAGAGAGTTCCAGCAACAAACTAAACAAAAGCCAAAGCTCTTGTTAAAGACAAACTAAAATTAAAACTAAACATGGCAGTAGCTACGAAAAGATAAAGAACACACAACAATAAAAAGATAAGCATGAAGAATCCTATGATGTGTTCTAGATTGGAGTGGAGCGTGTTTCTCTCCCACACAAAGTAAGTTGGGGTCTAACTTGTTATGAACAACAAGAAAATCTAAAGAAAACTAAAAAGAAAACCTAAGAGCGAGACGCTCCAAGAATAGCACATAACGCGTGAAGTGATAAAAATATAGTGAGACGAAGGACGAACTGATGATTGTTGACGGAGAAGGGGATGCACAGGGGCATCCCCAAGCTTAGATGCTTGATTCTCCTTGAATATTTATTTGGGATGCGTGGGGGAATCCCCAAGCTTGAGCGCTTGACACTCCCGGATCTTCTTTCATTATCTTCCATCGCACAATTGAAAACTCCCTTCCTACATAACTCATCATAAGCTGATTAGAGAGGTTAGTACCCTTAATAAAATAATTTTTCCCCACTCGATATAAAGATATACTTGAATAGCTACTGTTTCAAGATTTCCAAAAGGTTTTTGCAACGAAACAGCGATCTTAAGGTTTGCAAAAGTAAGGAGAGACAAAATGTGGCAGAATCTGTGAAAAACAGAACAACAGGTAGTAGAGAATTTTTTCGGGACACTTCTGCAACTCAAATCAAAAAACTTAGAACATACGAAAGTTCCGTGATTGTATAGAGCATGCTGTGTAAATAATCCAGCTCAAAAAGATGAACTGGTGATTTGATCCGATTTTTTCCGTCAAGAAGACATAATCTATTTTCTGGACAGCATGTCACAACTTTTGCTTCCCTTATCATCAGAGGCTATAACTTGGCACAAAGCTTGAAAATAAAGATAAAATGATGTTGCTACAGTAGTAACAATCATCAAGACCACTAAAAACAGAAGTAAAAACATCTTGGTTTGCCTCCCAACAAGCGCTTTCTTTTACGCCTTTAAGCTAGGCATAAGGCAAAAGAAGAATCAAGTTTTATCATGAGAAAGAGAATAGCTAGCCCGTGAAACGGACTCAAAGGGTAACTTGATTTTCTTTCTAGGGAAGTGTTCCATACCCTTTTTGAGAGGGAATTGAAATTTTATATTCCCCTCTTTCATGTCAATAACGGCACCAACAGTGTGAAGAAAAGGACGTCCCAAAATAATTGGACATAAAGGTTCATACTCTATATCCATAATAATAAAATCAATGGGAACACAGTTGTCATTGACAATGATAAGAACATCTTCGATCTTCCCCAAAGGTTTCTTTACGGAAGAATCAATGATACGAACACCAAAAGAAAAAGAATCAAAAGGTTTCACTTCAAACATATCATACATTCTTTTGGGCATGACGGAGGTACTAGCTCCAACGTCACATAAAGCATAGAAAGAGAAGTTATTTAATGTAATTTTTATCATAGGGTCCCGACCATCATCTAGCTTCCTAGGTATGGAGGCTTCTATTCTAAGCTTCTCATAGATTTGATGAGAGCATTTGTGATATGCTCCATGAAGACAAGATTGAGTGTGCTAGTGTGGGGGTCTCTAGACATTTTGTGTAGCAAGCTAATAACTTCTGAGAGGGTGCAACTATCAAAATCGACATCACTACTATCAAAGGTGGTAGTAGTGTCATCTAGGCTCACTTGTTTGAAACCCTCTATGTTCATAGGATTTTCTTCTTCTATGGTTGAGGTATTAGCATCACCATTAATAGGTCCAATGGGACTAGGAGTGCATTGGGTGCTAATAGTTTTGGTATCCTCAACAATTTGGATATTGGAAACTGTGTGGTGTGTAGGAAGGCTCTTAATTTTATCCTCTTCCTCTTTTTCTCTAGCCCATCTTTCTTTAAGTTTAGCCATCATCCTAATATTTTCATCGATTTGCAATTGGATAGAATTAATAGGAGTGGCCTTCCTCTCCTCAAGGGGAGAGGTTCTAATTTTTACAGCTCAACATCAAGGGCTAGGCTATCTACCTTCAACGAGAGATTATATAACTTAGCTAATTTCTCTTCTACATTCTTGTTGAAGGCTTTTTGGGTAGTGATAAAGTCTCTAAGCATGCTTTCCAATTCAGAAGTGGGGTTCTGGTTGCTAGCATAAGTGTTGTTGTTCCCATAGTTGGATGGAAACGGTCTAGGATTGCTAGCAAAATTTCCCCCATAAGCATTATTGTTGAAGTTGCGTCTAGCAATAAAGTTCACATCTACTTGTTCCTGAGCAACCAAAGATGAATAGAGGGTTGCTTGGTAAGTAGAGACATAATTAAGTCAACTTTTTCATTTAGGGAAGTAATCTCCTCGACAGAGTTTACCTTCCTACCTGTTGGAGCGCGTTCGGTGTGCCATTGGGAATAATTGGTCATCATCTCATCGAGAAGCTTTGTGGCAGCACCAAGTGTAGTTGACATAAAGATTCCTCCCGCGACCGAATCTAACAGGTTCCGCGAGGTAAAGTTCAAGCCTGCATAAAAAGTCTGGATAACCATCTAGGTAGTCAAACCATGTGTAGGGCATTTCTTAACAAGATATTTCATACGTTCCCAAGCTTGGGCAACATGTTCATTATCTAATTGCTTAAAATTCATCATGTTACTTCTCAATTGGATAATTTTATCAGGTGGGTAGCACTTCCCAATAAAAGCATCTTTGCACTTATCCCAAGAATCTATGCTATTCCTAGGCAAAGATTGAAACCAGATTTTAGCTCCTTACCTCAAAGAGAAAGGAAAAAGCTTGAGCTTAACAACATCACCTTCTAGTTCTTTATACTTTTGCATATCACATAACTCAACAAAATTATTTAAGTGTAAAGCAGTATCAACTCCAGCACCAGAGAATTTATCTCTCATAACAAGGTTTAGCAAAGCAGGTTTAATTTCATAAGAGGTAGCTGAAGTGGAAGGTGTGGCAATAGGAGTGCAGATAAAGTCTTTGTTGTTGTGACTAGTGAAGTCACACAACTTGGTGTTTTCAGTGGAACCCATAGTAGCAGCAAGTGTGGCAGATTTTTTTTGTAATTTTTGATATAAGACACAAAGATAAAAACTGAAAGGTAAACTAACAAGACTAAAAAGCAAAGGTAAAAGGTAGTGGGCAACTCCCCTATCTTAGCACTCGGAGTCTGTAACAGCCCAGATTTCACAAAAATTTAAAAAAAAATTGTTTTCGGTGTGAATTGTTTGATTGTCTGATTTGTTTGCAGTGTTTGCATCCCCGATTTAATGATAAACAATTATTTTCCCCTTCTTATCTCGTACCGGACTGAGACTGGCCCTTGCCACCCTGACACTCGACCTTTGTGACACCGGGTTTTACCTGATCACCGTCGCAAAAACCGCACAAGACCAGCCGCAGCCAAAGGAACGAATAACCCTGTTTAATAAGTAAATGGGATATTTTTATAGCGCGCCGGAAAGTGTTCTCGGAACGATTCCCGCGCGAGGTAAACGCCGCCGGCTTGACGCGCTGATCGTGCAGTTCGAAGTTTTCCCAAATCGGAGGTCATGCGGACCTCAGACGGCCAGACACGTAAGCACCGCGCGCGCGAGAGTAAAACTGGGGATGTTTTTGCAAACTGCCAGCCACCTGGGCTATATAAAGACCGCCACTCTCCCACCCCTTTCTAGGGTTTCCCCTAAGCCAAAATTGTAGCCACCCCCTCACAATTGCCCCAAAAATACCCCATTTTTGCAACCCTAGCCTTCCCTACGATCTGGACTGTCGGATCGGCCGATCCAACAGCCCAGATCGCACCCACCTCTCCACCTTCTCTCTCCTCCAACCTCAACCCGTGTGCCACCGGGCCGAAGCCGCCGCACCCCCGCCCCAACTCCGGCCAGCTCTGCGCCCCGCCGCCGCACCCAGGTCGCCGCCCTGCCCGCACCTCTTCTCTGTACCTCCCCCTCGCCTCGTTTCCCCTCTGTCCGCAGGCCGCCGCCGCGCAAGGAAGCCGTCGTCGCCGAGCCGCGCCATGGACGCCGGCGTGGAGCTCCTCGCGACGCCCGCACTACTAGGGAAATAGATATACATGGAAAGCTAATTAGTGGCGCATATAGAAAGCCATGCGCCACCATCTGTTAGGGGTGGCGCGCTGGAAAATAATGCGCCACCCATAAGCTCTTATGGGTGGCGCATTACTTTACAGTGCGCCACCCCTAAGAGTGGGCCAGCCTGGATGATCTTATACGTGGCGCATCTAGCAATATGCGCCATCCCTAAGAAACTTATAGGTGGCGCATATACAGAATGCGCCACCCCTAAGAGCTTAGGGGTGGCGCATTCTGTAGATGCGCCACCCATAAGGTCCTTCGGGGTGGCGCATTGCTCTAATGCGCCACCCATAAGAGCTTAGGGGTGGCGCATTTCACCAATGCGCCACCACTGACTTTCTATATGCGCCACTAAATGCCTAGAGCTGCCCTTATCTACTCCACTCCACCTACCACCTCTCATTCACTCCACACAATTCTCAAACTAGATCCACTCTTCTCACCCTAGATCTATTCTGTTTTCTCCTCCTCCCCACCTCATTTCTTCCATTTATCCATCGATACTTGGCATTACATCTATTTTGTTTCATATTAAAGTAAGTGGACCTCCTCCCAAACTCTTTTGTTCCATTTATGACCCATATACTTGCCTTTATTAGCTTGGGGTTTGTTGTATATGTGAAGCTTGGGTTTGATGTATATGTGAAGCTTGTGGTGGTTTGATGTATATGTGAAGCTTATGGTGGTTTGATGTATATGTGTATCTTGAGTGGCAAATGTTTTGCCGAAATGTCGATTCATTTCGTTTCGGCAAATTTCTGGCGCACTCTCCACATGCTCCCATGCATTATTAGGGAAGGTCATGCCGAATTTTTCCGGCGACGACTGTGATATATAATTGTGTTGCTCTCTCCGTGCACACAGGTGATCGACCATGGTCCGCGAGATACTGAGCGATATCACCGTGGCTAGGTGGATGCAATGTGCGACAAACGACATGCTAAGGAATAATAGGTCGGATATAAGATGTCCGTGTCGGAGATGCAAACTGCAGTGCGTGGCCGAGCCTGATTCCGGAATATTGCAAAGACACCTGAAGCGTAATGGTTTGATGGATGGCTACACACGATGGATAAGTGATGAAGCGGGTGAGGAGGAGGACGTCAATGGTGGGGCGCCAGTAAATGAGGAAGGGAAACCAGAAAACAGCGGCGGGCGAGATGACGAAGAGCATCCCGTACATGATCATGAAGAAGATGCCGAAGCGGATCATGTAGATCAAGATGCCGGACATGAAGATCAAGATGTCGGACATGATGAGGATTCAAGTTGGGTGCGGGACCCTCATGTTCAAGAGCTGCTTGTCAAAGAGGCGTTGAACGCAAGAGGTGCAGCTAGAGAGAAAGCCAAGATGGCGCAACTCGAGAAAGACGCGATTACAAAGTTCTACGAAGGATGCAACGATAGGGATACCCGCTTGAATGTAACACTTGGGGCTATGGAGATGAAGGCAAAACACAAATGGACCGACGAAAGCTTCGATGATAACATGGCATTCTGGCACGATCGTCTTCCGAAGGGCAACACGTGCCCAACTATTATCGCTGAGGCCAAGAAAGTCCTTTGCCCTCTCGATCTTCCCAACGTTAAATACCACGTCTACATAAATGATTGCATGATCTATCGGGGTGAGGACGAAGATAAAACCACATGTTCGGTGTGCGGTGTTAGTCGATACAAGAGAGGAAGAAAGTTCCTAGAAAAGTGGTATGGTACTTTCCGATCACTCCTCTTCTGCAGAGGTATTTCGTAGATCCCGAGGAAGCAAAGCTCATGACCTGGCACGCGGATAGAAAGAAGCTAAAAGAGGATGACCCGAACCCGGATCCGGAAAAGGAGGACATGCTGAGGCACCCTTCAGATGGTAGCCAATGGACTGCGTTGGATCTCGAATACCCAGATTTTGGGAAAGAACCAAGGAACCTCAGGATTGGTGTGAGCGCCGATGGAGTCAATCCGTTTGGCGGCCAGAGAAGCACAAACAGTACCTGGCCCGTGTTTGTATGCATATACAACCTTCCCCCCTGGAAGTGCATGAAGAAAAAGTACATAACAATGTGTATGCTAGTTCAAGGGCCGAAACAACCAGGTACGGACCTCAATCTATATCTGCAGCTGTTGAAAGAGGGGCTAGAAACGTTATGTAAAGACGGAGTCAATACGTGGGACGCCGCGGCAAAAGAATATTTGCCAATGAAAGCCGCGGTGATCACGACGGTGCACGACTATCTCGGATACGGATATTTCTCAGGGCAGGTGGTCCAAGGATTCTGTGCATGCGTTAGGTGCATGGATAATACAACGTACCGCCAGCTACCAAAAGATCCCGGATCTTCAAAAACCGTGTTCCAGGGGTCTCGGAGGTGGCTTCCCAAGAAACACGCGTGGAGAAAACAGGGACATCTTTTCGATGGAAGCGAGGAGCTCCGAGCACCCCCAGCTCGAAGGAGCGGCAAAGAAATCGACAACTTGCTGAAAACTTGGAAAGAGTGCCCCGCGCCGGGAAAGAAAAAAAAGAAGACTCTGCCGTTGATGAGGGCATGGAAAGCAAGGTCTGTTTTCTGGGATTTGGAATACTGGAGTCTACTCCGCAGTCCTCATAGCCTTGATCTAATGCATATCACAAAGAACGTGTGCGAGAGCTTGTTTGGCACGCTGCTCAACATGCCGGAGAAGACCAAGGACGGGCCAAAAGCAAGGAATGACTTGAAATTTATGGGCATCATGAGGGAACTTCACCCCCCTAGTGACGACGATGATGAGCCGGAGGAGGAAGAGGATACGGAAACGCAAAACTCTCGCAAACGAAAAAGGACGACCAAGAAGAAGACCGGTATTGATCACTGCCCCCCGGCATGCTTCACTCTGTGCGAGGAGGAGATCAAGCGGTTTATCCACTGCCTCATAGGAGTAAAATTTCCGAACGGCTATGCGGGGAAGATAAGCAGATACCTAGACGAGGCAAAGCAGCGTTTCAGCGGGATGAAATCTCACGACTGTGCCGTGCTGATGACGCAGATTCTCCCAGTTGCGATGCGAGCACGTCCGTAAAACGTTGATTGGCCTTTGCAACTTTTTTGACGTCATCTCCCGGAATCCGATTTTGCGCTACGCAACTCAAAAGGCTATAGGAGGAGATCGTGCTCATACTATGCGAGCTTGAGATCTATTTCCCGCCCGCGTTCTTCGACATTATGGTGCATCTGCTGATCCACGTCGTGGAGGATATCGTCCAACTCGGGCCTGCGTTTCTGCGCAACATGATGCTGTTCGAAAGGATGAATGGGCACATCAAAAAATACGTTCGTAACAGGTCCCGTCCAGATGCAAGCATAGCGAAGGGCTTTCTAACCGAAGAGTGCATCTCTTTTTGCATGAATTATCTCAACACCGAGAACCCTGTTGGTCTGGCCATCAACAAGCACTTTGGCAGGACCGATGGGTGTGGTCACCACGAGGGAAGCCGCGCAATGCATGTCAACTTTGACGGTCGAGACATCGACTTTGAAAGAGCAAGCCTAGGCGTGCTACAACACATCCATCTGGTCGATCCTTGGATAGTAAAGCACAAGGATTTAATCAGGAAGAAGTACAATGACCAGGGCCTGCAGATAACGGACCGAGATCCACGGCTAATCAAAGAGCACAACTCCGGTTTCATGACTTGGTTCAGGGACGAGCTTCGTGCTAATCCTCTGCGAAGGAACGCTTCCGAGGACGAAAAGATGATATTCACCTTGTACAGGGTGCCGCACGCAACCTGATGACCTATCAAGCGTATGATATCAACGGCTACGCATTTTACACGGAGGAAAAGGAAAATAACTGCGATTACCAGAACTCAGGGGTAACGGGGATATTCTACACCGATGACGTCAAGGAAAGATTCTATGGAAGGATCAAGGACATATGGGAGCTCGACTACTATGGAGAGAAGGTGCCGATGTTCCGTGTGAGATGGGCCAAGAGCGTCGTAAAAGAAGACCGGTACTTCACCACCATGGTTATACCCGAAGCCAAATCCAAGTCTGCGGGCGCAAACGTCACCGCGAAAAATGAGCCATGGGTACTGGCTAGCCAAGTGGACCAATGCTTCTGTCAGAACCCTCTGTTAGGTAATGTGCTAGGGTCAAAGTAACCTTGCATCATGTCAAAATTTCAAAAGAAATCTTTGAAATCATTTCAAAAGCAAAATGGGAGAAGGAACCCCCCAGATGAACTAATTCAAAAGGCCAGATAAAAATCTTCTCCAAAAATTCATGTTAGATTTTTGAAAAGTCTTATAAATGAGTGTGATCACATATCAAGTGATGTGGGACCCACCCCATGCTCATAGATTTTTCAAATATTCAAACAGTGCCTTGGATTTAAAGAAATACCCCTATTTGATTTAAAATTCAAATTATTTGAATTTTAAAAATGATGAAACTTGATAAGTGGCTAGTCTATTTTATTATGAGGCCATATAAAAGTTTTCAGCATTTAATAAAATGTTTAGCTATTTTATTTAGCTAAACAGAACAAATGTCAGAAGTGAAAACAGAAAGAAAAAGAAAAAAGGGCTTACCTCAAAGAGGCCCAACTAGTTGCCCAGCCGGCCCAGCCCACCTCCCCTCCCCTGTCGTCTTCCTCAGGAAGCCAGGCAACTGCGTGCCGGGCATGCCGAGGCCGCCGACGTGCCTGGCCACCTCCTGCTTCCCCGGTGCCACATCTCCACGCCTGGAAACGCCCAGAAGCTTCCCCACTCCATTCCCCCCCTCCACGAGCTTCCTCCCCGTCTCCCTCGCCCGTTTCGTCGACGCCCGAGAAGAACGCCGGAGCACCGTCGAGCCCCCGCGTAGCCATCGACGCCGAGAAGCCCCAGGATCCTGTCCATCGTCTTCGCCGAAGTCGTCTTCGTCATTGAGCGGAATAGGAGGAGCTAGGCCCCCTGGAGCTGCCGAATCACGTCATCGTCTTCGTCTATGGCCGCAGCGCGACTTTTTCGATTACTTCGCCGTCGAACCACCCCAGCCATCGCCACCACCTCTGTTGAGTTCCTGGTGAGCTCACGGTCAAAAACCCTAACTTTACCCCCTCAATTGTTTCCTCTAGCCATGGCCGCCATGAGAGCCGAAGATCGTCGCCGCCGGGATCCATGGCGACGACCAATCGCTACGCCATCGAGCTCGCCATGTTGTCCATCACGTTCCCCGTGCTCCACTTCTTTGAACCAGCCTAGCCCCGCCTCAATTCGTGCCTTGTAGCGAAATCCCGATCACGGCCGTAGCTCCGTCGCCGCAGAACTCGACGCCGGCGAGCGTACAGGGCACCCCAGCACTTGGGATCGGTCTCTTTCGACGCGCAACAGCAAGGGCTTCAATCTGGAGGATACAGCGCTTCGAATGATGGCCGGAATCACCCTACCCGTGCAGCGCCGCCGCGGCTCCGGTCGCCGGCGTTTAACCGCAGGTGGATTAGCCCCTAATGACCCCCCCTGGGTCACTGACCAGTGGGCCCAGTGGCTTAATTAAGCCACTGGATTAAATTAACCCAGCGGATTAAATCAACCAGTCACTGACACCCTGGACCCACATGTCAGCCCCCCCTGACGCCAGCATGTTGCCAGCATGACGCAATAAGTCATTTAAATGAATTTCCAGAAAATCAAATTGAATTAAAGAATTCCAGAAATTCCAGAAAATGCCCCAAACTTTGGAAATTCATAGAAAATTCATATTAACTCCAAATTGGACAAATAATATATGAAAAATGATCAGGAGAAAATTATCTTTCCAAATATGCAACTTTCAACTTTGTTTGAGTTGATTTTAAAATGGGACCATTAGCATATGTCATTTGAATTATTTGGAATTAATTCAAATTCAAATCAAATGCTTTTGCAACTTGGACCATGGAATTATGCTATATTTCAACCACACTTCAGAGGCATATCATACACATTTCCAAAAGGTTCAAAATGATCAAACAATGTCACATGTAACTTGATTAAGTTTGAATTCAAATTGGAGTTTGAATTTGCAATTCAAATTGCAATATACTCCATTTAAATGGAATTGCTTCACACATCAAAGCTTATACTTCAAGTTCCAACCTTTCATCATGTGATTGTGCATTGTTTTTACTTTGCTACTTTGCTTGTTGTTTGTCGAGTAGAGGTGGAACCGGAGCAGGAGGCTGCCCCCTTCGCTGAAGACCCAGAACCCGAACCTCGTCAGCAAGGCAAGAAAACCCCCATTGATCATGTCGATAAAATCCCACTTCCCTCTCATGTCTCGCTTATGCATTGTTTAGGATGATCACCATGCTACGTTTCTACCGCATAGATGAACCCATTCCTTTGCTTGACCTATCATTTTGTCACAGTAGTAAGCAAACCACAATCCTAGCAAATGTAGGAGTTGTTTGATATCATGTGGCCCCTACAAATGTTACTGCTTATTGCATGCTTAGAGTGATACCTGGATGATATTGTTATGTGAGTCGGGATGGTAGTGATCATGTTGATGTTGGTAGAAAAGTGTTGGTGAATCGACCCTAATACAAGGTGAACGATGAGAGGCTGTGTAGGAGTACACGGTGGGTTGTCTCGTTGAACACCGCCCTAAGTCCGAGTTCTTGTGTGGTGATCCAAGATGAAGAGTACAACCACACATTGGGCTCACTGACCCCTCTCAACTTACTAACTCATCCCTTTCGACGTCCAGATGTCGCAATAGTTCGGAGTTCTGGTAGGTCTGTGGCCTGGATGATAAGTGAGAGAACGGCTCATCCGAGACCGGCTTATGCACCACGCACACATCACTTGGGTCCACTTCGGTAAACCGGCCGGGTTCACGATAGTGGTAGCCAACCCAAGTAGGCGGCTTTCTCGGACTAGATCGGCTATGAGGTAACAGTTGTGGTGAGCATCCTCGCTGGCACCCCTTGAATGGTGTAGAGATCAAAGGCGGTAAATGATGATCATGTGTGTGTAGCGGTACACCCCTGCAGGGTTAAGAAAACTATTCGAATAGCCGCGTCCGCGGTTATGGACTGCTTGGAAAGCTTAGCTTGATTATTAGATAACCTGAACTGGATACTTCTAAAACACACCAAGATAAGTGTGAGTGCTATGGCGTGCTTTCTCGTGGGGAAGTCGAGGAAGGCACCATAGTGGTGTAATTGGTTGGAGAAAGTAGTGGACTCGTGTACGCTTCTTACCTCAAAGTCTGGTATTCGTAGTTCAGGACTAGCCAAGTCAAAGCTGGCATTTCTGCAAGTGAAACCCCACCTCCCTTTACCTTGATACTTATGCATGAGTAGTTTAGTTCCTATGTAAGTCTTGCTGAGTACGACTTTGTACTCACGTTTTCTTAATCTATGTTTTAGATGAGACCACTGACCCCGAAGGTGGCTTCTTCATCGAGCTGGACGACTGAAGACCAACTAGTCTAGTCCCAGTCAGACGATGGTTCCCTCGTGGAGGGCTTGTGTTTAAATAAGGCTTCTTAAGCCATTTGTTTAACTTGTCTGTACTCAGACATAATTTGCTTCCGCTTGTATTGTAATGTTGGATCACATGTTTGTGATCTCTGTTTGCACTCTATAAGAGTTATCAATAAAAATGTATACTTTGTAGAGAATTGCAATGATACCTGCTGTTCATACAAGGCATGTGTGCTGCGTGTATGTTTATAACATGCATGTCTTTGTATGGGTTTTCGAGAGCTTAGTTGTGTTCTGGCTGGCGGTCTTTCATACACCAAGTGGCCCTTAGATGTGGGCAGCTTGGTGAAGGGAATATGCCCGAGAGGCAATAATAAAGTGGTTATTATCTTATTCCATGTTTATGATAAATGTTTATTTTCATGCTATAATTGTGTTAACCAGAAACGTTAATACATGTGTGTTTAATAAACAAAGAAAAGGTTCCTAGTAATGCCTCTCTTTATACTAGCTTGTTGATTAACGGATGATCAAGGTTTCCTGGTCATGAACATTGGATGTTGTTAATAACAAGGTCATGTCATTGGAGAATGATGTGATGAACATACACCCACAGTAGTTATAGCAATACGATCATGTCATCAAGTTTCTATTGTTGTATCAAACTTTCACGAAGTAACTCTAATCCTTAGACCATGAGATCACGTCAATCACTGACACCGGAAGAGTACTTTGATTCCATCAAACGTCACACCGTAACAGGGTGATTATAAAGGTGTCGTTGGGTACTTGGAAAGTGTTAGTTGAGGCTCGTGGATCAAGAGTGGGATTTGTCCATCCAGATGACGGAGAGATATACTCTGGGCCCTCTCGGTGATATCACATTGACATCGCTTGCAAGCACGTGACTGGCTCACGAGGATGTTATATCACGGAACGAGTAAAGAGTACTTGTCGGTAACGAGATCGAACTAGGTATGGATGATACCAAATGATCGGATCTCGGACAAGTAAAATATCGCGAGACAAAAGGAATTGGTTACGGAGTAATGGTTCACACGATCACTAGTTCATCGTTGAGTAAGTGGGAGTCATCATGGATCTCCAGATCCCTCTGATGATTATTGATCGGAGAAGAGTCTCAGTCATGTCCATTTTATTCACGAACCGTAGGGTGACACACTTAAGGATTCGTTGACGTGTTTGAGTGGATACGGAACGCCGGAGAATATACAGGACAGCACATGGACTGTTTTGATAAAACTGCTGGAATAGTTTCGGTATATCAAAATAGTGCAAGGGGATAATTGTTAATGTGTTCATTGAATGAAGTGTTCATCAATGAAGTACTCATTGAATGAAGTGTTCATTAATTTGAGTGACATTAAACAAGATAATTAAAAGTGTTTTAATGTGATAAAACTCTTGGAATTTTGAGTGGAGAATTATGGAAGTTATGGGAATAATGTGTGACCCTTTGTTTTTGTGAGTGGAGAGTCCACCCACATGATGAGGGGAGAGGTGGGGGCACCTCTTGGGGCGTGCTACCCCTTGGGGGCTGCCTCCCCCTCCTATATATAGATGGGTGGAGACCCCTCTACACACTAATTCCTCCATCTCTCATATGCCCTTTGGTTGGCATCTTCCTCCCCTTGCTAGCTGATCCAGTTTCACGAGTACGGTGCTTAGGAGAAGCCCTGCTCAAGATCTTCTCTACCACCACCACCACTATGTTGTAGTGCTGCTGGAGTTCCCGAGGATCCACTACTTCCGCTGCCCAACTGGAGCAAGGGGCGGAGGTCGTCACTGATCTGTACGTGTGACAGACTACGGAGACGCTGCCCGTTCGTGGCGTCAAGTCTTCATCACGACCTTGAGGTCGGCGAGTGTTCGACTACATCACCCACGAGAATAGTTCTCGTTAAAGCTTTTGGTCTTCGAGGGTGAGTCCTTCTCAAACCGTTACAAGTGATCTTCTAGATGTGATCTTGGCTGTTACAACCGTAGGAAAAATTTTGTTTTCTATGCAACGAACCCATCACTTGGGGCATCGCGTTGCGATTGCTCGAGACTCCGTCTCGTGCACACTTTGTGGTAAGATCGAGCCCGCCCTAGACCCCGACTAAGTGATCGGGCTGGAGTAAGTCTATGTAAGAGTTATGAAATAGTCGTTAGTATGGTTGAGGCGACTTGTCTTTGAATATGGGAGTTCACCACCCATATCATTAGACTTGTGTGCGGACGATGAGGACCCATCTCAGTTGATCATCCGGCCTGGATGGGATGCCCCTCGCGTACGATGCTTTCCGAGGACGTTCTGTGCTTGGCCTTGTCTGTTTAGACAAGTGGGTACGGTTCTCGGCTCTCCATATGACTATGTCTTAGCTGGACTTGCATGCGCTAACCCCGGGTCCCGACAGCTTCTTCATTACCGACCCATCAAAGCCAAGCTGCGTTGTAGTGAGGAGAGGCAAAAGAAACATCATCGGAATGGATGGAGTCGCCAACGAGCAAGACTTTGACAAGTACGGCGACCCAAAGATGGAGGATGACTACGCCGCTCAGGATACATACACCACAACCCTACCGAAGAAAGGTCTCCTCCCGTTCAAGAGGAAAAGTGAAGGCGTCCCGGGCCTAAATTATTCAACCACGACAAAGAAGGGCAAGAAGAAGATCGTGAGGAAACGATAGCTAGATAGCTAGCTCCAAATTTAAGAAAATCTTTTGTAATTTATGATCACTTTGTGTATGCATGGATTTAATATGCACTTCATAATTTATCGAAGTATTTGGTTTCCCACGAGATCATATATATCATGCTAAAAAATGACAGTACTAGTACAATTGCATATGGCAGAATGGAATTTGAAAAAAAAAAGTACCCTTACATGTTCATTTATAGTTTTTAATAGAGCTAGTTAATTAGCTCATATTAAACAAAAAATAGGCAAGTCTTAGGGGTGGCGCATTTTGCCGAAATGCGCCACCAAGTAGATCCTTATGCGTGGCGCATTTTGGCAAAACGCGCCACGAATAAGAAACCACTTGGTGGCGCATTTTGGCAAAATGCGCCAACCCTAAGAGTTAACCTCTATCGCCCCCTTCCCCTTCCCTTCATAGTAGCCATTCGACCCCACCCCCTCTTGATCCCTCTCCACCGCCCCGACACCCCGCCGGAGTCGCCACCCTAGAGCCCCTCGACGTCGGTGCCCCTCGACGCATCGGAGCCCCTCGACGCTGGAGCCGCCGCCACCCCGACGCCCACCGGAGCCGCCACCCCGGAGCCCCCCCCCCCCCGACACCACCCGAAGCCGCCACCCCGGATCCCCCCCGACGCCCACCGGAGCCGCCACCCCGACGCCCTTGAGGTGAGCTCCATTTCCGTCCATCTCCATCCTTCTCCATCCACCCCCTACTCCCTCGTCTGATCCATGGCTCGGGTTGCACTTCGCAAGTTCATATTGAGCCTGATTGTGCTAGTGCTTGCACTTACATGTGGATTACTGAATTTCATTCCTTAATTGCTTGCACTTACATGTGTAGTTTCAACAGAAGGCCTAGGACTAGTGCATGATTGATGGGTAAGTACACTTACATGTGTAGTTGCAACTCTATTTTTTTTCTGATCCATGCAAGTGCAAGTACTGAATTGTTAAAATGATTTACATTTACAATGCTGAGATGGAAATTTGAAATTAAAATGATTTAAATTTCAAAACTACATATGTAGAGCAAAACACATGTGTAGCCTATCTCCTGATGACTATGTGTAGAAAAAATTAAAATGATGGGCAAGTGCACTTACCTAAAGATTATGGTGGTTTAGGCATTAAAAATCTGAGCACACAAAATAATTATCTCCTGATGAAAGTAGCCTACAAACTCCTACAAAGACCTAGGGTCACTGTTTTAACAAAGATAGACAGATAGATAGATAGATAGATAGATATATAGAGAGATAATAATATTTATAATTTGATAAGAATATTTGTATCAAGTGGTTACTTGTGTGATGCAATTGCATCAAGTGGAAAACAATCTCTTAGTTAACAAAGAGAGTAATTTGATAAATGTTATTTAAAACTAACTAGTAAAGCAATTTGATATGACAGAAATATGCTTTTGATAAATGTGTAGTTACTCTCCTTTTGCTTTTCATGACAGAAAAATGCTAGGATTATTTGATGCATATAGAACAAGCCACTTTTTGGCCCAAACTGAGCACTTTCTATGTGTGTGTGTGTCCTCTGTGTGTGTGAGAGGTGTGTGTGTGTCCTGTGTGTGTGCTACTGACCATGAACATCTTAAGTTCATGCTTTATTAAATATTTTTGTTGCTTGCTGCCATTGCTTAGCAAGCATAGCATATGTTCTTATTAAATATTTTTGTTGCTTGCTGCCATTGCTTGCTGGTTATTTTCACATACATGTTATTTTATATTTTGCATCAATTTTGCTAGCCTATATATATGTTGTGCAGGACTCTCATTATCCCCTTTCTTCCGAAATATTGATTAACTTCCATTTCGGTTGAGAATGGGGCACTCTCATGTTAAGAAAAAGAGCAAAGGTCATGCCGAATTTTTCCGTGAATTCGTGCATGACCTTTGTTGTTTTTCTTAACATGAGAGTATTTGCATTTATTATTGTGCTAATTAATTAAGTAGTTGCATTTCTTAATATTGTACTAGTGCAAACATGTCGACCGGAGCCGACGCCGGTCCTTCTTCTCAGTCGGGAGAAAAAAGGAAGCAATTTTGGGAATACTCCCAGGAGGAGGTCGAGGAGCAGAGAGAAGAGGAAGTACCTCCGGGCGAGGAGGAGTATGAGGAGGAGATAGAGTCGGAGTCCGGCTCATCGGATGATGACCTAGAGGAGGAGGCCGGTACGACAGACGGCGAGAGGAACATCGGCGAGGATGATGGCACCGGTGGCTCCAACACATATGGTACCCAGTCGAAGAAGAGGAATCGGAAACCGACCAAGGTCGGCGTCATCAGGCAAGATTTTACTGTTGTGACCGCCGTCGGGATTCCTAAAGAGCCCGAACGTTTTTCCGAAGGGTACGGCCGTCAAGTCGCGGCGATCCTCCGCAACACCGTGCCGATCACCATGATTAACCTCAGGAGTCGTGAGAATATTCATTATTGTCAGCTTCTTCTCAACAAGCTGCACGGACGATACAAGTTTCCGGAGCCGTACGATAACACCAAACTCAGAGGGAACAAAGTAAACACATGGGCCCTCAGGAAGATGAGCAAGGCCTTGTCCAGTTGGAAAACCCGGGTGAAGAGGGAATTTTTTTTAAAGAACAAAACCTGGGAGGAGCTCAAGGAGAAAGAGTCGTTGATCGACGAAGCTACCTACAACCTTTTCAAGGCTAGGTGTGAGTCCGAGCAAGCCAAGGCCGCGAGTGCAAAGGGCAAGGCCATGCGGTCGCAGGTCAGAGGTAACCACCGTCTCGGAGCCGGTGCTTACAAAAGTTTCAAGCCTAAATGGGACAAGGAGGATGCCGAGTACGCCGCTGCGGGCATACCTAACCCCTTCCAGCAATACAAAGATGATCCGCAGACCGAATTCTTTGTGAGGGCCCGGAGCTATAAGGACAAAGCAACCTCGAAAATAATTATCGATCCTAAGATTCAGGAGTTTACGACTGCCGTGGTAAGTAGTTTACCATGCGACCTTGTCGATTGAATTCTCGAGTGAAGTTCACAATTTCTTAATGTTTCACATTCTTTTTGCAGCAATCGGAAATGAAAATCGCCTCATCGCAGGAGTCGTCGGTTAAGCCGGCCGGCCCGTGGGACAACGCCTTTAACAGGGCGTTGAACAAGGTCAAGAAGGTTGACGACGTGACGGCGAAGCCATCGTCAGCCGGCCGTGTGGTCGGCTTTGGTGCGGACCTAAATTAGTCCGAATATTATGGAAAATCGGTGGAGCAGTCCGGTTCGAGGGGGCGCCAGGCGAGAAGGACCGAAGAAGATGCCGCTTATGTTCGTGGACTGGAGGAGAAGGTGAACATGCTTCCGCAGCTTGTCCAGGATGAAGTGGCGAAGACGATGAACACTCTCCTTCCAGATATGATGCAGTCGCTCGCGAATTGGCAAGCGCGTGGTGGACAAGGGCCCATACCAGTCCCCAGCATGGTCGGAAACAACTCGGGCACCGCGGCGCCTGCAGTCCCGACTCCGGCCGTAGTGGTGGCTCCCGCACCGACTCCCGGCGTATTGGTGACTCCGGCCGGCAACATCGCGGCGGCGACGCCGGACGTGATGGTAACTCCTCCGGCCACGATCGAGCAACCGGGGCATAACAATAATGCACCCGGCGGCAGCGCAAATAGGGCGACCGACGCCACGGGAGGCAGCGCGCCCTCCGTCTCTTGCATGCCCGACGTCATCGGCGGGGTATCTTCACTAGCCGACCTCGACGCCCTCAAGGTAACTATAAGCTTCTGCAACTCAAACGAGGACTTCATCTCCTTGCCTTTTTAGTGGAATCTCTCTGATGCCGTACATGCATATATATATATATATATATATATCTCTTTCGCAGGAGGACACTCCATGCATTCTATTACAAGTCGTGGACGGCGAGTTGAAGGATGTTGCCAAAGGTAAAATCATTCAACCACAAAATCGAATCATGCACAATATGCCGATGGCACCGGAGATGCATAGGGTTCAAATCTCTCTCGTGATTTCGGGCTACGAGAGAGTTGAACCTCCCATTCAACCCCCCGGATATGATGAGGACGAGCCGGCAGTCCTCAGTGACTGTTTCAGCCAAATATGCCTATGGCCGAAGATCCAAATGCGTTTAATGACGGGGGAAAGGGGCACCACACCTAGGACAACACCGCTAGTCATCGTGTCGACGCCACATGATCCCATCGGCGCACAACAAGAAGACGATGATCTTGATGATGATATCCGCGCCGACCAGTTCATCAATACTTTGTATGATGCTGATGACTTATTCATGCCTCCTGCTGAAGGAGCCTATCAGCATGACGAGGAAGCTCGCGGTCCAGCTGATCCTGCGGCGAAGCCTGCTTGCTCCACGCGTCTCTTCGCTGCTTCTCAGGACATGTCTCCAGCAGCTTGCGCCTTCACCGAGCCTCAAGCAGATGCCACAAGGAGATCTATTCTCAGCCCGTCCACACTCCATAAGGCGGCCACTGAGAAGATAAAGGCCGGTGACTGCTCATAATCAGAAAAGAAGAAGGGACGGAAAAGAAAGAAGAGAATCACTTATAGTAGCCAAACTTCGATGCCGATCCGGGCTCAGGACGGGCCACCAAGACCAAAGGATCTCTCGTTTGAAATCCATGTGGCTGGTAGGGCCATGCTACCTAAGGACATGCTGGACCTTGCAACTTCGGATATGCAGAGTGTGCATCATAGTATTATGGCATTAGAGAAGATTCTTCTTCGAGAAGAGAATCCCTCGTACCCGGTTTTCATGGCCAAGGTGCCACTCAACATGGGCTTCGTCAACACTATCCCCGCGGATATGATAATCCTGCGATTTTCAGAGATCTTCAATTTGTACCATCTCAAGCGGCTGGACCATAGCCTTATCCGTCTGTTCTCGCTCAGCCTTTCTATGAGTATCAGGAGAGATAAGACCCCGAGCGTCGCGATATTGGACCCCTTCTACATGCGTGAAAGCATCTTGATGGACGACGGGGACGCGGCTCTCGCGGCGGGGTACATCACAGACTTCATGCTACGGAACGCCGACAAGGATTCATTTCTTATGACCTACTCTCCCAAGTAAGTCATTCGCTCGCCTCCGTAGCATATATGCTTTCTTAGCTTTCCATTGTCCTCTTCCAACATTCCTTTTGGATTGTTTTAATTATGCAGTGAGGATCAAGACTGCGTGCTCATCTGCTTTTCACAGCAACACTCGCATGTCGTGTATTTAGACTCGGGGAGTGTGAAGAAGAAAGATTACAAGTATATCATGAGAGTTTTGGATGATGCTCTCGTCGGCTACATAAAAGCCGGAGGCAAGATCATGAAGCACAAGTTTAGGAAAAATCAGCCTGGCGTGAACGTGTTCAACCACGTAACACAGTTCCCGTGCGTCAAGCAGCCGGCTGGCAGTGTGAGGGATGCGTACTACGCCCTTCATCACATGAGGGCGATTGTACAGGAACAACGCAACCTTACGCTGCCAAGTCATCTCAGAGCGTGGGCCGAAAGGAAGGCGAAAATCGCCGATGCAAATCTGAAGGAGGAGTTCTTTCACATCCAAGCGCAGATGGCGACTATCATCTGTCATGAAGTACAAATGAGGGGGTCGGTCTTCCACTCGAACATTGCACCATCCAATGGGGAGATAGAAGTCCGCCTAAAGGCCCTGCGTGACACAAGGCCTTTCATGACGAAAGAAGGATGCCGCCCATTCCCCGACCCGAGTCAGAACAATTGAATGTACTCTTTGTGTAATTTGGATGTAATTTGGATGTACTCTTTGTGTAGTAGATGGTATAGTGTCAAATACTCTTGGTGCTCTTTGTGTATAAAGGTCACTGCATATGCATTTTTATGCATATGTGCATGCTTCTCACCATTGATCGACTTGCTTTAAGTTTTTGATAAGAATAGATGCTAGATTGCTTTGTTCTCCTTTGGTATGATTCATATGGATGTGACCTCTAAAGCTTTGTTTTGTGCAGGTTGAAGAGCAAACAAGATATGATGACGAAAGTAGCTTTCGGTTTTCAATAATTGTTGGACTCATTGTAATTTTGTGATGGATGTAATCTTGTTAATCTTGTTGGCCTCTAAACCTTTGTAATAAAAATTATAATTCAATTATTTTTTATCAATAATTGTTGGTCTCATTGTTATATTGTATTTTGCATTTCTATAATATAATAAAAATATCTGTAATGCTTTTATTCTTTTCTGTAATTCTTTTTTTTGTTTTCTGTAATTATTTAGTGGCGCATATTGTCAGGATTTAGTGGCGCACTGTGAATGCGCCACCCCTAAGGCCCTTAGGCGTGGCGCATACCAGAATGCGCCACCCCTAAGAGCTTAGAGGTGGCGCATTCTGAGATGCGCCATGCCTAAGGGCCTTAGGGGTGGCGCATCCAGAATGCGCCACCTCCAAGCCCTTATTAGTGTCTTGTAGTTAGTGGCGCATCCCTAATGCGCCACTAAACTCAAAAAAAGGGCGCCACCATAAGGGTATTCCCTAGTAGTGCCGGCCTCCTCCACGCAACCAAGCCGACCCCCCTCGCCGGATCCAGCAAGGTGCGGCCGGATCCGCCAACTCCCCTCCCCCCCCCCCCCGCCGCTGACGCCCTCCATGGCCCGCCAGCCTCGCCGCCTCCCTTGGCCGGCCAGCCGCCGCCGGCGAGGTCCCGTTCCAGCGCCCCGATCCAGCCACCTCCACGTGTGGGTCGGCCAGCCCAGCAGCCCCACCGGCCCGTTCCCAGCGCACCGCGGCCCAGCGCCGGCTGCCGGCCTCATGGGCCAAGCCCATGGGTTAGGCTCCTTTATTTATTTATTTCCTCTGTTTTTTTTTTCTTTTATCAATTTCTACTAAGTCTTTTAATATGTGCTGCTGATGTTGTTTTGCGACGTAGTTTGCGAGTAATTTGTAGCCCGGATGACGTTGCGGCCAAAAGGAAAATTGTTTAGAATTGTGTGTACTTCAATCCATCTTTTGTGAGCATTTTTATTTGAGGCCATCTTGATGTTGCTAATCACTGTTGGAGTGGGCACCAGACTATTAACTGCTGCTAATTTCGGTTATGTGTTGCTGCTGTTATTTTACTGCAAGTTTGATTGATGCTTGTGACACATCCATGAGGCCTATGTTATTACTTCTTGTTGCATACTGTTAAGCATCATGTCTACTTCAATGTTATGCATTCACATGTCATATTTTACTGCTGCATGATGTTTGTTTCATCACCCAAAGTAGCTACCCTGTTGTTAGTGTGCTGTCGTTTATATAAAGTTGACATTTTGCTGCCCTATATCTTTTTAACTGTGCATCCTATTGAGCATTGCAATATGTCATTTTGATCTATGCCATGTCTACTTCCATCATATGTATTACATTGTCATGTTTGCATTTCTGGTCATAGTTATGTTCAGCTCCAATGTTGCTATCCTGCTGTTGTTGACAGCCACCTCTGTTTTTCACTAAGGCTGTAACTTTCCGATGCCATGTTGCATGCTTAATATCTTTTGATCTGTGATGCATATGACCTTGATTCTTGTTTGTACCTCATCACCATCATGTCTAGTTCATGCACATATATTGCTATGTCATGTTGCTGCACATTTGCATATAGATTTTCCCCTGTTTATACAGCATGAAAATAACATTTTCTGCCATGTTTTCCGGATTTTCACCAAGTCCTTGACCAGTAATGTTTTATAGCTTTATGTGTTGCTTATAACTAGTGAACCATGATGCCTTTTTGCATGATTCCTTTTGCCATGCCATGCCTGCCATGTCTACTTTAGTTGCATATCATTTTTGTGCATGTTTGCAACCTTTTGCTTGTTTATTTGTTGCTCTAAAGTGTGCTACCTGATGTTGGCAGATTGTGCCCGTTACTTGTTCTGCTTATATCTTTTTAACAGTAACTCTGTTTGAAGTGTTCTTTATATGTATATTGATTAGGATTTCGTGTAATTTGTGTTTATGCTATTGTTTTCTACTGTTAACCAACCAAAAATATGGTATAGGGAAGAATAGTACCCATTACTTAAATTGTCATGAGGCACTTACTGGAATGCCATGTTTAGGTTGTGGCTCACTTAAATTGACTAGCATAGATAGTTTCCTTTATGCTTCACCTCTTGTCATGTTTGTGTGTTATGCCATGCTTGAGTGAGATGCCATGTTAATAACCTTTGCTCATCTTGTGTAGCTAAACAACTTGAACCATTTTAAATGTGCGGTATCGTCGTGTGTGACGAGTACTTCACTTAACCTGTTAGTAACCGCTCTCGACGATAGATGCGATACTATAAAGCGTTGTCTCGTTTTGCCTTCTTGTTGTTGCTTTCTCGTGATTTCTTCGTATTAATAGATGCTTGCTCGTCGATTGCCTTTTACAGTGTTTCCTTCTTGTGTTCTTCCGCGGGTACTCTCGGAGACGTTGCGAGCTTGCGATCAACTTCACCTTCGGTTTCATCTTATAACTTTCATCTCACTAGCGCCTAGGTGTAGAATAGAACGATTGCTTGATCCTACCACTTTATATTCATGAATCTCAATAAACCCAAACAGCCATGTCCTCCACATCCCAGCAAACCTTGTTTGGCAATGTTACTATTGCTCGGTGCTCAGCCACTGCTTAGTATGCATGCTAGGATGTTATCGACTATTATCCTGTTACTTCTTGGATTGGGCTATCACACTATTATATTTATTGTGAATGGTATGATTATTATAATGTTGACTATACTCGACGAAGGATGGAAGGTGTAGGCTATCCCGCCCCGGCGCTTTGTTTCATTCGAGTCACCGTGGATCCGAGTTCCGGTTATTGGTTTTAAGACTGAGCGTGCCTAACCGCGTGTGGGATACTATGGGGTCCCCTTTTCTTACCTATCTAGCTTCAAAAATTTCTAGAGGTGGCCCAAGCTGATTTACCATTTGAAACCATGCATATATGTCTGTCGGGTCGCTCCTAGTAGATATCCTTTAAGACAACCCGGGCCAGTGGAGACATGGTTTCTCTGTTGGTCCACACTGGTGAGCTAGGGGGAGCCCACATGTGAGGGGATCAGTTACCTCGACCTTAGCCTGACGGAAGAGTCCGATCCGAGAGCGTGGCTAGCTTTTGGATTGGGTGTCGACTCCCCGGGGGCCACCCGGATTTGTTCATTATTAGCTAGAGGGACCTGTCGTTTCGGATCTCTCAGAACTAAATTATAAAATGGTTGCCTGTGATGGGAAGAAACTGAGAGAGATGGGCGTGCGTGCGGAGCCTTGTAATGGGAAGTTTGTACACCCTTGCAGGGTTAAATCTTTTCGAGAAGACGTGTCCACGGTTATGGACGACTTGAGCCCTACTCCTTGTTCATAGACAACAACAACTGAGATAATCTTAATAACTTGATCAACATGTGTGTGTGCCTTGACTGCTTCTACTTTGTCGGGATGCGAAGAGGAGGACAAGGATAGGATAGGTGTTATGTTTGCGTAAGTAGCTGATAGCAAGACTTGTTGGAGGTGATTCCTCATCGAATGCTTGATTCTCATCTTACTCTAAATAGACCGTTAGTCACATATATATTGCTATTGCGTCTGCAACCTCACCACTACCCCCATCTCACCGTGAGAAGTTAGTTACAAGACTTTTGATATATTCTCACCCCTTGATTTTCTTTTCCCTTTTATGTTTTGCCTAATCGGCCGTTGCAGTTTATTACTACCTCGACTCTTCTTCTGGATGCCTTCGTGGAGACTCGACGACGACTAGTTAGGCGGATCCCGGCGAAGGGCCTAGACCCGTGTGGTTATGGGGATCGATGATTTTCTGTTTTCCACTAGGAAATTGATTGTAGTCTTTACTCAGACATGTATCTTCCGTTGATGTAATGTATTTAAGGCAGTTGTATGCCGATTGTATGAGATGTTGTATCCATGTAGTTATAATGTTGTGATATCATGTTGGAAATCCGAGGCATATGGCATTGTCATATGTCGCGGTGGGACCGATATGTGCTTCTTCCCTGGATCTGGATGGAAACATCTAGATCTGGAACAGTACCGCATATCGGGCCTTACAACTTGGTATTAGAGCCTTACCGACCGTAGGATCCATTTTCTGGCCGAAGTCGAGTCTAGACAAAACTATTTTGTAGTTACTAAGTTGGTTATCGGAGAGTAGGAATCTTTTACTCCTTACCATTGCTCTGGTCAGGACAAGTGTCGTAAGTATTTTAATTCTCGTCTTATCCCCTTCAAACTCTAGGATCTCGAGTGTGTGGGGTTTCGAAACCGTTACAATGCCTTGCTTGCAGCGTATTGTCTCGATTCCGATCTCAAGTTGGGAAATCCTGTAGTACCTTTAGTCTATCCGACTCTGGTATACATCTTGGTCATCCATTGACTTCATTCACCTTGCCCAGTATCCTCACGATTTGAGTGAGAGTACTTCCCTTGATCGTCGCTTTGAAGTGTCGTTCTTCCTCCTGATCTCCCGACGGTTTTGTTTTTCGACGTTGTCGTCTCTCTTCGGAAATTTATCTCGACGGAAGGTTGACATCGACATGGAGCAGAGTCCCTTGTTGGTGGTGTTGAAGATTGTCGACTCTCACTTCTCTCTCCCATCTCCCCCAGATCGTCCAGGATCTCGGGACGAGATCCCTTGTTGGTGGTGTTGTATTGTAACAACCCAGATTTCACAAAAATTAAAATTTTTGTTTTTCGTGTGAATTGTTTGATTGTCTGATTTGTTTGTGGTGTTTGCATCCCCGATTACCGACCGGCAAATATTTTTCTCCCTCTTATCTCGTACCAGACGGAGACCGACTCTTCCCACCCTAAAACTCGACCTTTGCGACACCGGGTTTTACCCGATCATCATCGCGAAAACCGCACGAGACCAGCCGTAGCCAACGGAACGAAAAACCCCGTTTAATAAGTAAACGGGATATTTTTATAGCGCGCCGGAAAGTGTTCTCGGAACGGTTCCCGTGCGAGATGAACGCCGCCGGCTCGACGCGCTGATTGTGCAGTTTGAAGTTTTACCCGAATCGTAGGTCCTCAGGACCCCCTGCGGTCAGAAACGTAAGCACCGCGCACGTGAGAGAAAAACTGGGGATCTTTTTAAAAACTGCCAGCCACCTCGGCTATATAAAGACCACCACTCTCCCACCCCTTTCTAGGGTTTCCCCTAAGCCAAAATTGCAGCCACCCCCTCACAATTGCCCCAAAATACCCCATTTTTGCAACCCTAGCCTTCCCTGCGATCTTGATAAGCAGATAGGCCGATCCAACGGCCCAGATCGCACCCACCTCTCCACCTTCTCTCTCCTCCAACCTCCACCCGTGCGCCGCCGGGCCGAAGCCGCTGCCCCAACTCCGGCGAGCTCCGCACCCCGCCGCCGCACCCAGGTCGCCGCCCTGCCCGCAACTCTCCTCTGTCCCTCCCCCTCACCTCATTTCCCCTCTGTCCGCATGCCGCCACCGGGTAAGGAAGCCGCCGTCAGTGAGCTGGGCCATGGACGTCGGCGTGGAGCTCCTCGCGCCACCTGACCTCCTCCACGCAACCAAGTCGGCGCCCCTTGTCGGATCCAGCAAGGGGCGGCCGGATCCGCCACCCCCCGCCGCATATGCCCTCCGTGGCCCTCCTGCCTCGCCGCCTCCCCTAGCCGGCCAGCCGCCGCCGACGAGGTCCCGAACGGGATCGGGTTCCCGTTCCAGCCACCTCCACGTGTGGGCCGGCCAGCCCAGCAGCCCCACCGGCCCGTTCCCAGCGGACCGCGGCCCAGCGCCAGTCGCCGGCCTCATGGGCCAAGCCCATGGGTGAGGCTCCTCTGTTTTTTTCTCTGTTTTTTTTTCTTTTATCAATTTCTGCTAAGTCTTTTAATATGTGTTGTTGATGCTGTTTTGCGACGTAGTTTGCGAGTAATCTGTAGCCCGGATGACGTTGCGCCCAAAAGGAAAATTGTTTAGATTTGTGTGTACTTCAATCCATATTTTGTGAGCATTTTGATTTGAGTCCATCTTGATGTTGCTAATCACTGTTGAAGTGGGCACCAGACTGTTAACTGCTGCTAATTTCTGTTATGTGCTGCTGCTGTTATTTTATTGCAAGTTTGATTGATGATTGTGACACATTCATGAGGCCTATGCTATTAATTCTTGTTGCATATTGTTAAGCATCATGTCTACTTCAATGCTATGCATTCACATGTCATATTTGCCTGCTGCATGATGTTTGTTTCATCACCCAAAGTAGCTACCCAGTTGTTAGTGTGCTGCTGTTTATATAAAGTTGCTTCTTTAATGCCCTATATCGTTTTAACCGTGCATCCTATTAAGCATTGCAATATGTCTACTTCCATTATATGTATTACATTGTCATGTTTGCATTTCTGGTAATAGTTATGTTCAGCTGCAAAGTTGCTATCCTGCTGTTGTTGACAGCCACCTCTGTTTTTCACTATGTCTGTAACTTTCTGATGTCATGTTGCATGCTTAATATCTTTTGATCTGTGATGCATATGACCTTGATTCTTGTTTGTACCTCATCAGCATCATGTCTAGTTCATGCACATATATTTCTATGTCATGTTGCTGCACATTTGCATATACATTTGCCCCTGTTTATACAGCATGAAAATAACAGTTTCTGCCATGTTTTCCTGATTTTCACTAAGTCCTTGACCAGTAATGTTATATAGCTTTTTGTGTTGCTTATAACTAGCGAACCATGATGCCTTTTTGCATGATTACTTTTTCGATGCCATGCCTGACATGTCTACTTTAGTTGCATATCATTTTTGTGCATGTTTGCAACCTTTTGCTTGTTTATTTGTTGCTCTAAAGTGTGCTACCTGATGTTGGCAGATTGTGCCCATAACTTGTTTTACTTATATCTTTTTAACCGTAACTCTGTTTGAAGTGTTCTTTATATGTATCTTGATTAGGATTTCGTGTACTTTGTGTTTATGCTATTGTTTTCTGCTGTTAACCAACCAAAAACATGGTTTAGGGAAGAACAGTACCCATTACTTAAGTTGTCGTGGGGCACTTACTGGAATGCCATGTTTAGGTTGTGCCTCACTTAAATTGACTAGCATAGATAGTTTCCTTTATGTTTAACCTCTTGTCATGTTTGTGTGCTATGCCATGCTTGAGTGAGATGCCATGTTAATAACCTTTTCTCATCTTGTGTAGCTAAACAACTTGAACCATTTTAAATGTGCGGTATCGTCGTGTGTGACGAGTACTTCACTTAACCTGTTAGTAACTGCTCTCGACGATAGATGCGATACTGTAAACCGGTGTCTCGTGTTGCCTTCTTGTTGTTTATTTCTCATGATTGCTTCGTAGTAATAGATGCTTGCTCGTCGATTTCCTTTTATAGTGTTTCCTTCTTGTGTGCTTCCGCGGGTAATCTCGGAGACGTTGCGAGCTTGCGATCGACTTCACCTTCGGTTTCTTCTTCTCATCATGTAAGGGGGAGCATATATCATGCTTATAACTTTCAGCTCACTCGCGCCTAGGTGTAGAATAGCACGATTTCTTGATCCTACCACTTTATATTCATGCCTCTCAATAAACCCAAACAGCCATGTCCTCCACATCCCAGCAAACCTTGTTCGGCTATGTTACTATTGCTCGCTGCTCAGCCACTTCTTAGTATGCATGCTAGGATGTTATCAATTGTTATCATGTTACTCCTTGGATTGGACTATCACACCATTATATTTATTGTGGATGATATGATTATTATAATGTTGACTATACTCGAAGAAGGATGGAAGGTCTAGGCTATCCCGCCCCGGCGCTTTGTTTCATTCGAGTCACCGTGGATCCGAGTTCCGGTTATTGGTTTTAAGACTGAGCGTGCCTAACCGCGTGTGGGATACTATGGGGTCCCCTTGTCTTACCTATCTAGCTTCAAACATTTCTAGAGGTGGCCCAAGCTGATTTACCATTTGAAACCATGCATATATGTCTGTCGGGTCGCTCCTAGCAGATATCATTTAAAACAAATCGGGCCAGCGGAGACATGGCTTCTCTGTTGGTCCACACTGGTGAGCTAGGGGCTGCCCACATGTGAGGGGATCAGCTACCTCGACCTTAGCCTGATGGAAGAGTCCGATCCGAGAGCGTGGCAAGCTTTTGGATTGGGTGTCGACTCCCCGGGGGCCACCCGGATTTGTTCGTTGTTAGCTAGAGGGACCTGTCGTTTCGGATCTCTCGGAACTAAATCATAAAATGGTTTCCTGTGATGGGTAGCAACTAAGAGAGATGGGCATGCGTGCAGAGCCTTGTAATGGGTAGTTGGTAAACCCCTGTAGGGTTAAATCTTTTCGAGAAGTCGTGTCCACGATTATGGACGACTTGAGACCTACGCCTTGTTCATAGACAACAACAACTGAGATAATCTTAATAACTTGATCAACATGTGTGTGTGCCTTGACTTCTTCTTCTTCATCGGGATGCGAAGAGGAGGATAAGGATAGGATAGGTGTTATGTTTGCTTAAGTAGCTGATAGCAAGACTTGTTGGAGGCGATTCCTCATCGAATGCTTGATTCTCATCTTACTCTAAATAGACCGTTAGACACTCATATATTGCTGGTGCGTCTGCAACCTCACCACTACCCCCATCTCACCCGTGAGAAGTTAGTTACAAGACTTTTGATATATTCTCACCCCTTGCTTTTCTTTTCCCTTTTATGTTTTGCCTGATCGGCCGCTGCAGTTGATTACTACCTCGACTCTTCTTCTGGACGCCTTCGTGGAGAATCGACGACAAGTAGTTAGGAGGATCCCGCCGGAGGCCCTGGACCCGTGTGGTTATGGGGATCGATGATTTTCTCTTTGCTACTAGGAAATTGATTTTAGTCTGTACTCAGACATGTATCTTCCGCTGATGTAATGTATTTAAGGAAGTTGTATGCCGATTGTATGAGATGTTGTATCCATGTAGCGGTAATGTTGTGATATCATGTTGGAAATCTGGGGCATATGGCATCGTCATATGTCACGGTGGGACCGATATGTGCTTCGTCCCAGGATATGGATGGAAACATTTAGATCTGGAACAGTACCGCATATCGGGCCTAACAGAGTCCTCGGCAAGGACGCAAGAAATTTGCTTGATACACGAGAGATGATAATTGCTTCTCGCCCTTCGTTGGTTACCCCAAGTGGAAGGTGAGATGCAGCATACACTGCTGGAAAAATAGCTATAGATAATATTGACACTAATGGCGCACTATACATGTGGTGCGCCATTACTATTTAGTAATGGCGCACCATGTGCAGGTGCGCCATTAGTAACCTAAACAGTAATGGCGCACCTTCACAAAGTGCGCCATTACTATGTTTGACCAAGATTTGACCCATTCCTGGACATAGTAATGGCGCACTTTGTGAAGGTGAGATAGTAATGGCGCACCTGGTGAAAGGTGCGCCATTACTATGTTTGACCAAGGTTTGACCTAGTCAATGAAAAGACATAGTAATGGCGCACTTTGTAAAGGTTGACCCAGTCAAAGGCATAGTAATGGCGCACTTTGTGAAGGTGCGCAATTACTAACTTTCTGAGGTGGCCAATTTTTTTAGCAAATGCACCCCCCCCCCACCCCCCGCGCCTCCTCAGTGGACCGCCTTTTCAGTTTTAAAAAAATAAACGAAAATGATAGAAATGTCAAAAAAAATAAAAAAAAATAAGATTCCCATGAGATATGTGGTCTAGTTGTTAGGAAAATTTAGAAACATGAATTTTGACTTTTTTTGCAAAATCTCTCGAGAATTGTGTAAAATGGGCTTAACTTTTGCATACGACCTCCGATATGAAAAAGTTTTTTATATGAAAAATCATCTACTCGAAAAGTTATATCCAAATTCAATCGGGTGTAACCCGTTGAACATTTTTAGAATCCTCAAAAACCTAACAGAAAAAAAGTTACAACCATTTGAAGATCTAGAGGGCAAAAAAATGAAAAAAAAATCAAACTTACTAATGGCGCACTATTTGAAAAGTTCAAAATATGATAGGACACTGGTCGGTAAGTTTCAAAAAAAAGTTCACCACTTCATCACACCCATGGACATGAACAAGGTCCTAGACATGAGCAAGGTTTAATAGGATTGATATGATACATATATCAACAAGTGCTTGTGACGTGAGGTGGGGCAAGAGGTGAATAGAACTAATAAGTTAAGCGTGCCGGGCTGGAGTAGTGTGAGTATGGGTGACCCTCCGGGAAGTTTGACCACGGAGTGCAATTTGACTTGAGATTAAGCGGAGTTACTTGAGATTAAGCCGTATTGACTCGAGACTAAGAAATAAAAAATAAAAAAAATAAAAAATTGAAAAAAATAATAATAAATTTTTTGAAAAAAAGTTAGTAATGGCGCACCATAGATAGCAATGTGCGCCACTACTATGTTCCCGCCTTCCAAATTCAAAAAAAATAGAAAAAAAATAAAAAAATGGGTGTCCAGTGGCGCACCGGTAGAGGTAGTAATGGCGCACATTCGGTGCGCGATTACTATCTCAGATAGTAATGGCGCACCACATATGCGCCATTACTAAGTGTTAGTAATGGCGTGCTAGTAATGGCGCACCGGATGTGCGCCATTACTAGCAAAAAAAGGTGCGCCATTAAAGGCCATTTTTCCAGTAGTGATAGAGGCAAGTTTCCCTTGGTGAAGATACCAAGGATGAGAGTGTCGACCAGTACGACTCCGATAGTGATAAGTAGGTGGTGAAGCAAGCAACGCACCATTAGAAATATTTGCTCTCTTAACCTGGACCTCCACACAACACAAATAACTTTGCTCCAACGAAGTTCAGAGAGGTTGTCAATCTCTCCGGTCTTGTTGTTTACAAAGGATCAAAACACAAGGGATAATGATAATGGTCATGGCAGCAAGAAAGTTAAAGCAGGAAATTAAATGAGCGTGTAAACAGTGATGAGAATATGGACCGGGGTCCCATGATGTTCACTAGTGATGTCTCTCTTCCAAAAGACGATAAAACTGCTATTTGAGGTAAACAAATTACAGATGGGAAATTGACAGGATTATAAACGCACTGGAATGCTAACTATGCTACAGAAGAAAGGAAGAGGCTCAAAAGCATGGACAGTACGCCAAAATAAGTAGACTGAAATCCAACTGCATCTACTACTAATCATCCACCTTGAGATATCTATCCAGAACATCTCGCTGGTATTAAGTTGCGAGCCCCACCCAAAGTGTAAACCCAAAGTAACAGACAGCTGCATTAAAAAGTACTTTGCGTAAACAAAACAATGCTTGTAACCGCGGTTACAAGCACCATTGTTTCCCCCTTGTGTCAACAGCACATCCCCTAGACTCATGTTTCTGTCACTCAAGCGTGTCATCAGGGGGCATGAACCCACAATCGAGCATAACGTTACCTCTAGGAGTTACTACCTACTACTTGGCCAAAGCAATAAACAGCAACGGAGAACATGCAAGAATTACTTAGGAAAAAAAATATAAAAGATAAGAACCAAATATATTACTCTATCACAATCTGAACATAATCTCATAATCCATCAGATCCCATCAAACTCAGCATAGCAACAGCAGAAAGATTACATATGTGCCTCGATCATGTAGGGCAGCTCACGAGGTCTAAACCATGAAGAACAAAGAGGAGAGGAGAACATCATGTAGCTACTGATCACGGACCCATGGTTCAAAGGAAACTACTCACGGCACATCCAGTAAGCGTCCATGGTGAAGGGGAAGCTCCCGGTGGTCGATCCTCCCTCCGGCAGGGTGCCGGTGTCGGGACCCGGGGTTAGCGTATGCAAGCCTCGCTACAACACAATCATATGGAGAGCCGAGAACCATACCCACTTGTCTAAGCAGACAAGGCCAAGCACAGAACGTTCTCGGAAAGCATCGAACGTGAGGGGCATCCCATCTAGGCCGGATGATCAACTGAAATGGGTCCTCATCGTCCGGATAGACAAGTCGCCTCAACCATACTATCGATTGTATTATAACCCTTATATAGACTTACTCCAGCCCGATCACTTAGTCGGGGCCTAGGGCGGGCTCGATCATACATCAAAGTGTACACGTGACGGAGTCACGAACAATCGCATCGCGATGCCCCAAGATGCGCACATCTAAGGGCCACTTGGTGTATAAAAGACCGCCAGCCAGATCACAACTAAGATCTCGAAAACCCATACTAAGACATGCATGTTATAAACATACACGCAACACACATGTCTAGTATGAACTACAGGTATCATTGCAATTATCTACAATGTATACATCTTTATTAATAACTCTTACAGAGTGCACACGGAGATCACAAGTCTGTGATCCAACATTACATCAAACATGCGGAAGCAAAGTAGGTCTGAGTACAGACAAGTTTAACAAATGGCTTAGAGAAGCCTTATCTATAAACAAGCCCTTCCACGAGGGAACAGTCGTTTGACTGGGACTACACTAGCTTGGTCTTGGTCTGAGTCTTCATTCTTCGAGCTTCAGGTAGAAGCCACCATCGTGGTCGGTGGGTTCATCTAAAACATAGGATAAGCAAACGTGAGTACAAAGTCGTACTCAGCAAGACTTACGTAGGAACTATACTACTCATGCACATGTATCAAGGTAAAGGGAGGTGGGGTTCAATTGCAGAAGTGCCAGCTTTGACTTGGCTAGTCCTGAACTACGAGTACCAGACTTGAGGTAAGAAGCGTACACGAGTCCACTATATCTCCAACCAATACACCACTATGGTTGCTTCCTCGACTTCCCCACGAGGAGCACACCATAGCACTCACGCTTATCTTGCGAGTTTTGGAAGTATCCAGTTCAAGTTGTCTAATAATCAAGCTAAGCTTTCCAAGAAGTCCTTAACCGCGGACGCGGCTATTCGAATAGTTTTGTTAACCCTGCAGGGGTGTACCGCTACACAAATGTTTCATCAGTTACCGCCTTTTGCGTGTCACCGTTCAAGAGGTGACAGCGAGGATGCCACCACAACACTTCGCCCATAGCTCTGTTCTAGTACAGAGAGTCGCCTGTCTGAGGGGGATCCGTATGGAAGTCCGGCCGAGGTTCCAGTACAGCCTCAAACAATGTGTGCAGGGTCCCAAGCCGGTCTTGAAAAGTCGTTCATCCACTTCGCAGACCGTGCCACAGCCCTACCAGAACTCCGAACTACTGCGACTTCTGGGGTTCGAATGGGGTGAGGTACTAGGATGAGAGGGATCAGTGAGCCCAATGTGTGGTTGTACTCTTCTTCTTGGATCACCACACAAGAACTCGGACTTAAGGCGGTGTTCAACGAGACAACCCACTGTTTACTCCTACACAGCCTCTCATCGTTCACCTTGTATTAGGGTGGATTCACCAACATAGTTTCACCTTCATCAACATCATGATCACTACCATCCCGACTCACAAAAGAGTAACCTCATTATAACTCTAAGCATGCAATAAGCAGTAACAGTTGCAGGGGTTACATGATATCAACCAACTCCTACATTTGCTAGGATTGTGGTTTTCTTACTACTGTGACAAAATGATAGGTCATGCAAAGGATTAGGTTCAACTATGTGGTAGAAACGTTATCATGGTAATCATCCTATACAATGCATAAGAGAGACATGAGAGGGAAGTGGGATTTTATCGACATGACCAATGGGGATTTGCTTGCCTTGCTGACGAGGTTCAGTATCGGGGTCTTCAACGAAGGGGGTGGTCTCGGGTTCCGGCTCCACTTCTATCAGCAACATGACAATCATAGGATCAACATAATGTACAATGCACAATCACATGAATAAGATTGTAATGGTGATGTTCATGGTTGCATTGTGTGGACAATTCCATTTAAAAGGAGTATATTGCAATTGAATTGCAAATTCAAACTCCATTTGATTTATTCGATGAATTTCAAATGCATTTGAATGCATGAAAGTTCATTTGAAAAGGTTGATCATGAAGTGATGTGGTAAAGGTGAGGCAAAGCCTCTGATGTGTGGATGAATCCATCTAAAAGAAATGTGTTGCAAAATCATTTGCAAATTCACTCCAAATTTGAATTTGAAAAGGATCCATATGCATGTTTGCTACTGTTCACCCATTTTAAAATGGTCAAACATAGAAACAAGTTGCATATTCATAATCCTTGTATTTTTCTGATAATTTTAGAAGTATTAATTGTCCAATTTGGAGTTCAAATGAATTTTCTATGATTTTTCAAAGTTTCAGCCATTTTCTGCCTTTTCTGGAATTTTATGATTTTCTTTTTAAACTGGAAAAGGGTTTACTGCGTCATCCTGGCGCAGTGCTGACGTCAGGGGGCAGCTGACGAGTGGGGCCCTGCTGTCAGTGGGGGAGTTTATTTAAACTCTGTTTAATTAACCCGGGGTTTAATTAGGGGGCTGGGGCCCACTGTCATAGGATGTGGGGGGGATTAGCTTAGTGGCCTCAGGTCCACGGGACAGTGAGAGAGGTGAGGGGTTAATGGCGACGGCGGCTCGGGACTCGCCGAAGTCTCGCCGGAGCAGGGGCTTTGGGCATGGGAGGGGTTAAGGAGGCACTGGGAGGTGGCTACGGGCCGTCCGCGTCTAGTGGCGTGAGCTGGAGCTCAAGGAGAGGCTCGGGGCCACGGCTACTTCAAGCTCGCGGCGGCCGGAGCTTCGGTGCTCGACGAGCACGGCGATAGCGGCCACGGGATGGAGTTGGGCTAGAGGAAAAAGAAGCGCGCGCTCACCCTGAAGACGAAGACGAGAGCGACGTCATCGGGGAGGGACCGGAGAGGGCTCGATTTGTCGCCGGAGCTGCGGCGGCCGGCGGTGAAGACTCGAGGCTCGCGTCGTCTGCGAAGGCTCCCGGCTCGAATCAACGGTGCAGGGTGACGAAGTCAAAGGAGGGGAGGACGTTGGACATGGCGGTGGAGCTTGAAGGGCACGGTGGCCACGGGATCTCCTCGTCGGCGCTCCGGCAGGCTCTCGGGTCTTCGCGGAAATTTGCCGTGGGAGGGAGAGAGAGATCAAGGGAGAGGGGGGAAACTTCTTCGGGAGCCTTCCAGGGCGTCCACGGCGAGAGGAGAAAGGGGAGGGAGTAGCTGCGTGGCTAGGAGGAGGTGGAGGTGGCCACGGCCATGGGCATGCCGGGCACGCAGCTGCCTGGCTGCCTGGAGAAGAAGACAACGGCTCCAGATGGGCTGGGCCGGCTAGGCCTCGCCTAGGGCGAGAGGTAAGCTCTCTCCTTTCTGTTTTCTCTTTTCTTTTTATTTCTTCTGTAAATAGGTTGACCTAGCAAAAAAATAGCTAGGCATTTTTATAAATGCCCAATTTAATTTATATGGCCTCATAATAAACAGAGCTAGCCACATAAAATATTTGGTCATTATTAAAATTCAAATTATTTGAACTTTAATTCAAATAGGGTTTAATTTAAATTCCAAAGCTCAATTTGGAATATTTGAAAAATATTGGTGCATGCAGTGGGACCCACTTCACTTTAGATGTGATCATGCATATTTATAAGACTTTTCAAAAATACCAGAGGAATTTTTGGAAGAAATTTTTATCTGGCCTTTTGAATTAAATTCTCAGGGTTTTTCTTTTTCCCCATTTTTGAATTTCTTTTGAAATTTTACATGATGAAAAGGCCTAAGCTTATCCTAGCACATACCTAACTTGGGGTTGTGACAGCCGGGAAGAAGTCTGTTGGCGCTCCCGATCTTGGAAGCGCGGCGCCGGCGGAACAGAGGCGAGATCGCGAAAAGGGGTTCTTCTCTCAGAAGTTTCATGTCACGGGGAATATATATAGGCGAAGGGGGGCAGCCAGGGGGGCCACCAGGAGTCCAGGCGTCCCCCTGGCGCAGCCAAGCCCTAGGCCGTGCCAGGTGGCCGCCTGGGCACCTGGTGGTGTCCCCCCGGCCCTCCTTCGGGGTCCCGAAAGCTTCCGATGCGCTGTTTTTTAATCCGATTTTTCTTGCATTTTTGGAGCACTTTTAATATGGGGGAAACCTAGAATAAAAAAACAGAAGAAAACAGGAAGTGACACTGGGGTGCACTGAGTTAATAGGTTAGTCAAAATATGACAAAAAGTGTATGAAAGTATATCTAGATCATAGCAATATCACACAAAATATGCATGGAGCAAGCAGAAATTATCGATACGTTTGGGACATATCAACATCTCCCATACTGGTCATGCATTGCTTCTCACTCACACCTCTAAGATTCTTCATCTTCGACATCTCCTTTGTGTTCCCTCCGTCACTCACAACCTACTCTCTGTTCAGAAACTCGCCTGTGATAAAAATGTTCTTGTGGAATTTCATCCTTCTAATTTATTTTTTCCAGGATCGGGCAACACAGGACGTCCTTCTTAGAGGTCGGATTCTCGATGATATCTACTCGCTTGATGTGCCAGCCATCCCTCAGGTGTTCAGTGTTGTTTGTGTCACCCCGTCGCAGTGGCACTCTCGTCTCGGTCATCCTATAGTCAGCCATGTGCTACGTTGCAAGAACTTTCCCTTGCGTCTAGTAATAACGAAGTTTCAGTTTGTGATGTCCGTCAACAAGGCAAGAGTCATCAGTTGCCATTTACTGTTTCTAGTCATGTCGTTAAAGCTCCACTTGAACTCATTTATTCTGATGTGTGGGGCCATGCCCAAACTTCTGTTAGTGGTCATAACTATTATGTGAGTTTTATTGATGCTTACTGTCGCTTAAACTCAAATCTAATGTGTTCAATGTCTTTGTTGAGTTTCAAACTCATGTTGAACGTCTCCTCAAAACAAAAATTGTTCATGTTCAGTCTGACTGGGGGGCGAACATCGTAACCTTAGCTCGTTTTTGCAGCAACATGGGATTGCTCATCGTGTTGCCTGTCCTCATTCTCATCAGAAGAACATGACAGTGCTGCTGAACGCAAGCACCATCACATCATTGAGACTGGCTTGATTCTTCTTGCTCATGTCTTTGTGCATTTTCATTTTTGGAGTGATTCCTTCACCACTGCTTGTTTTCTCATTAATCGACTCCCTATGGTCTTCTAAAAATGAAATCCCCCATTGATCTCTTGTTTCATGAGGTTCCCGACTATACTTTGCCTCATCTTTGCCCTTACAACAGTCGCAAACTTGGGTTTCACTCCAAATATTTTTGTCTTCCTTGGCTATAGCTCCATGCATAAAGGATACAAGTGCATCCATATACCGACCAACCATGTCTACATTTCTCGTGATGTAGTCTTTGTGAGACATTGTTTCCTTTTGCCTCTCTTCCTTCGTCAGAAACTCAATCACTATCATCCGGTCCCTCATCTCCCACTATGCCTGGTCAGTTTATCGATGTTGCATATTCGCCTGTTTTGTTGCCTAACCATGGTGCAGGAATTGGTTGCGGTGCTCTCCTTGAACTTTTGGATGGTGTGGACGCGTCGCCCCCGACTCCTCACGTCGATCGTCCTGAGGCCTGCATGCGCCATGCAGCCTCCCGGCCTGATGCCTCGACGCCCGCGCGAGCGGTCTGTCCAGCTGGGCTGGACGCCTCTCCACGCCACGAGCCCCTGGCTGGGCCGTCTTCGTCTCCTCCAGCTGGGCCACCTCCCCCTTCGTCACCTGCTAGGCCTCCCTCAACTAGGCCGTCGCCACCAGTCGGGTCACCAGCATCACCACCCGCTAGGCCGCCACCAGCCGAGACACTATCCATGTCGTCTATGGAGTCTTCGTCGCTCCTTGATGCAGCGGCTCCTGCTCCTGTGCTTTTGGCTCCTCAATCCCAAATGTGCAGCCATAGCGGCATCACCAGACCCAAGGAGCACACGGATGGTATTGTGGCCTGGCTTGCCGCATGTGTCGCACATGTTGTCGCAGACCCACGTGCTGAACCCCGGCATTATTCCTACGCCATGCATATTCCTCATTGGCATGATGTGATGGAACATGAGTATGAGACTCTTCTCAAGAATGGTACGTGGACGTTGGTTCCTACTAAGTCCGGTATCAACGTGATTGATTGCAAGTGGGTGGTTGATACGTCCCAAACGTATCTATAATTTCTGCTTGCTCCATGCATGTTTTGTGTGATAGTGCTATGCGTTTGATACACTTTCATATCTTTTTATAACATATTTTGGAACTAACCTATTAATTGTTGCAAGAGTGCACAAGTTCTTGTTTTTGTACTTTATGTGTATGAATTACTTGGATAAAGGAAAAATCACAAAAAGAAGCATTGTAGGAGTTGGACTCTAACTCTCCCGAAATCTGTCCCCACCAGACAGGTTTTAAATATCGCCTCGGAAACGCTAGAAGACGGCCTCAAACGGAAAAACTTAAAACTATAAAGTTGTAGGGAATTTTTTTTCGGTGGATTTAGACATAAAATTCGGCCCAATCGGATTTCGGATGCTCCTTCCAGGCCCGAAATACAGAAGACGTAATCTGGATGACGGGAATCCGAGAGAAGAGGAAACCTAGGTCAAAGGGAACCACGAAATTTCCTCCCCCTTGGCAGCCGTCTTGAGGGGGAGATCAATCTCCACAGCAGCACCATCTCCAAGGAAGAAGAAGGGGCCAAGGGCCGCTGCCCACAAGGGCCGTGGCCGTGGCCGTGGGCGCCGCCGTCGCCGTGGCCGCCGCCGTCGCCGTCTCCTTCCTCTCCTCCGGGCTGCACCTCTCCATCAACAACTCTCCCTCTCACCATGTCCATGTGTGAGTAGTTCCCCTCGGTCCTGAGGTTTCTACTAGTAGCTATGTGTTGTTCTCTCTCTCCCATGATGTGATCTTCGTTGTGATCATAGGCTATGTTAATCTAGGGTGATCCCATGATATTTCCCCTTCTCTATGTATTGGATTGATATACTCACTTGATCTTATCTAGTATAATCCCCGAGACCATGGTGACAGCGGTCTATTGGACATGGGTTAGAAGAAGAATATCATGAGTGATTTCCTCTTTTGTGTGTGGATTGAAGATTGAGAGTCTTTTGGTGCTTGTCTTTGACTATCCTTTAGATATGTTGTGGTGATTGTGGTACTCTCTTTGGATACCCGCGGTGACATTGGGAAATCCATAGATTGAGAACTACGAACTTTGAGGTGTGCTTTTGTAGCCCTACATAATTCTCATCCTCTCTTGACCACAAAGGAATGACCTCCGAGTGCGTCTCCATTGCATGTTTTATGGGAAATATCATGTGATTAGACTATGTTAATGTTGTTGGGAGTTGCCACTAGTGAAAGTATGAAGCCTACGCCTTGTTCCCATCATTGTTACACCGTTTGCACTCACTTTTGTTACTTGTTTCTTTGCTGCACTTTTTATTAAAGATTTATATTACTTCGTTTTACCACACCTATCACCCATATTTTATCATCTCTTCGTCGAACTAGTGCACCTATACAACTCCTAGTTGTATTAGGTGTGTTGGGGACACAAGAGACTTCTTGTATCTTAATTGCAGGGTTGCTTGAGAGAGAACATCTTCAACCTCTACTTCCCTGAGTTCGATAAATCTTAGGTCGTCCACTTGAGCGAAATTGCTGCTGTCCTACAAACCTCTGCGCTTGGAGGCCCAACATAGTCTACAAGAATAGAAGCGTGCGTAGACATTAGTGGTAAAAGTAAAGAAACATGCTAATGGATCCATTGAGAGGTACAAGGCGCGCTTGGTCGCCAAAGGATTCAAGCAACGCTATGGTCTTGACTATGAGGATATTGTGCTTCATTGAGAGGTACAAGGCGCGCTTGGTCGCCAAAGGATTCGAGTAACACTATGGTCTTGACTATGAGGATACTTTTAGTCCAATTGTCAAACCCACCACCATTTGTTTTCTCCTTTCCTTGGTTGTCACTCGTGGTTGGTCTCTACGTCAACTAGATGTTCAGAATTCCTTTCTTCATGGTGTTTTGGAAGAAGAGGTGTACATGTATCATCCCCCTGGATTTGCTGATCCACAACATCCTGTTCATCTGTGTCGCCTGGTGAAGGTGTTATATTGCCTCAAACAGGCTCCTTCGGCGTGGCATGCTCGCCTTAGTTCTGCTCCGCATGCCCATGGATTTGTTCCCTCTAAAGAAGATACACACTACTGGAAACAACTAATTTGCCATGTGTCGTGGCCTTTCTCGTCTTCTTTTTATCGGGGTGGACGTCAAAGATATGGTTTGCCGTCAGCTACTGACGGCAAAGAAAGGCAGCCGGTATAGGTTAGTTTGCCGTCTGTTTTTTTACTGATGGTAAAGACCATAGTTTAATGTCCGTCTTTATTTTTACAGATGGCAAATAGGGGCCTTGCCGATCTTTTTTGTTTCACTGGTGGTAAACAGAGAATTTGCCATCTGTTTTGTCGCAAGCAGATGGCAAAGACAGTATTTATTTTCTATTGGTCGAACCAGTCTACCACGGATCAGTGGCGTGGCAAAGTTTGTGTTTGTTTTGTCTAGATCTCCACCATCCATTCTCACCACACGGGATCTGCAGCACCCAACCCCACCACGCACTCCGTTCCTTCCTCTCTCTTATCCTTTCACGTGGAGGACTACACCATGTGCAGGACGAGACATGCATGGACTATGAGCAAGGCCCGGCCGCCCATCCCGTGCGCGCATCCCTCGTTCCAGCAGCCGGCGACCGGCCTCATGTGCGCGCGCCGCCTGCTCAGGGACCGGCCGTCCTTGCTCCAGCGCCCGCTGGCTGGTTTCCCTCGCTCCAGGCTCCAGCACTCGGCGACCGACCTTCCATGCGCGCGGGCCGCCTGCTCAGCGACCGGCCGCCCTTGCTCCAACACGCGTCGACTGTCTCCCTCGCTCCAGCGCCCGGCGACCGGCCTCCCTCAAGCGCGCCACCCGGTCAACCCTCGGTCCAGCCTCCAGCGCCCGGTCTCCATCGAGCGCGCCACCTGGTCTCCCTCGAGCGCCCGTCTCCAGAGTCTAGCCTCCCTCGCACGCGCCACCAGTTTCCAACGGGAGGCACGGCGGCCATGGTGTATATGCAACGTAGCGCTGAGTTCCCTGACATTGCTCCCGCGTAGGTGCGGCTCCATCGTTGGCGGACCAGCCTCCGGGTCTCCGGCGAGGTCTAGATTGGTGGACCGGCGAGGTGTTCCGGCGAGGTGTGGCTCGTGCTCTGCGTGGGCCACACAGCGGCGGCACCTGTATTTTTTTATATTTTATAAAACACTTTGCCATCTGTGTAATAATCCACGCATGGCAGAAAAAAAGCAGACGGCAAAGACTTTGGTGTCCGTCGATAATATAAAGACGGCAAACGCCCTCTTTGCCGAAGAAATGGATGAGGAATGCTTTGCCATCCGCCGGCGGATGGCAAAAAACTTTGCCGTCTGCTTTCTATAGGTTTGCGACAGCCATGGCAGATGGCAAACGGCAGAATTCTAGGAATGGCATCCCTCTTTTTCTTCAGTGTCTAGAGGTCACTATGTATCTATTGGTTTATGTCTACGACATTAGTTTGGTCTCCTCATCAGTCTCTACAGCTGACCGCCTGGTTATCTCTTTGGGTAATGATTTTGCGGTGAAGGATCTGGGTCAGCTGCACTATTTTCTTAGTCTCGTGGTGACCCATGATGATGCTGGTTTGACTCTCTCTCTCTCTCAGCAAAAGTACGCTCTTGATCTCCTCAGGCGTGCTGGTATGCTTCAGTCTCTATTACTCCTATATCTTCCTTAGATCACTTTACAGCGGTTGATGGTTCCTTGCTTTCACCTGAGGATGCTACTGAGTATCGTAGTATTGTTTGCGGACTTCGATACTTGACTCTTACCAAACCATATATCTCTTATGTTGTGAATCACGTGTGTCAGTATCTTCACTCTCCACGGGATCCTCACCGGTCTGCTGTGAAGTGCATCTTGCGCTATATTCCTCTCACGGTGTCATATGGCCTTCAACTTTGCTCTGCTCCCTTTGGCTTACTTTCTGCATTCTCTGATGCGGACTGGGCCGTTTGTTCTGATGATAGGCGATCAACGGGGGGGATATGCATTGTTCTTTGGACCTAATATGATCTCCTAGAGTGATCATAAGGAAGCTACAGTCTGTCGCAGTAGTACTAAAGCTGAGTATAAGGCTGTTGCTAATTAATGCTACAGCTGAAATTATCTGGATGCAGTCCTTGCTATGATAGTTGTGCGTTCAAAAAGATCATCCCCCTGTCCTTTGGTGTGATAACATCGGTGCTACCTATCTGTCATCTAATCTTGGTTTCATTCCCAAAACAAGCACATCGAAGTTGACTATCATTGTCAGGTAAAGAGTTGCATAAAGGTTTCTGCAAATAAAGTTCATCTCTTGAAAAGATCAACTTCCTGACATCTTCACTAAGCCAATATCCTTGCCGTTGTTTCAAGGTTACATGAGAAATATTAACCTGTTGGATGTTAGATGACACATTTAAGATTGAGGGAGGGTGTTAGACTAGACATTGTGTTGTATTCCAACTATATTGTACCCCTTGGTGTATTATAAATATAAGGAAAAGGCCACCCACATTGGTGTCGAGCCATCCAATATTGTGTTTCCTTACATATTGTATGGATCAACTATGTAATCTCGGATTTGATCGGTTGTCGTCATATGTTTTTCTAGTGTATGAAGCTTGATACTTGAACTTGTTTCATGTTTAATAAGATGGTTATGTGCAGCTAATTATTTTTTACGCATGACATCAAAATCTTAACACCCTTTCAAACTTAATATTGTTTTTATTAATAAAACATTCTATACTACTCTAAGACAGTTATTTTGGAACGGAAGGAGTACTAATTATGTATTTAACAACAAAAAACAATTCACATTGATTGCCAAGGCCCATATTATGTTAGAGAGAACAAAGCCCTAGGAAGAGAAAGTAGGGAAATAGGGGGCCAAGGGGTGAAGTAAGAGTATCTACAACCACAAGTGGTTATTTTGAGCTCCCAAACATCCATGTATGTGATCGATTAAGTGCATGGACAACATTCACACAGGTTCAAATTTTCACAATTCATAGCAATAGTCCTTATAATAATAGTTTCATTTTCGTACAAATCATTAACGTAAAATACTACTACTAAGATCTATGTAAAATACTAATAATAATACTACTAAATTAATCATAGTATGATATGTTGATGACGTCCAGGATGGATCCGTCGTCCTCGTGGTTGTTGGTGGCCGAGCGTAACGGTGGTGCCTTCTCATCCTCCTCCTCCCGCCCCCAATCTGTGAGGGTCTCATCCAACTCCATACGTTCCTATAAAATGAATAGGTAGTTCACGGTCGCCTCCAACTTCGAGCGGATGAAGTCAAGGACGGAAAACGCGTTTGTCTCCTCAATTCAGCGAGCTCCTCATCGTTGCCCTCCTCCATTGTCGCCTCCTTCTCTTTCGTTGGTGCCTCCTCTAGTTGGGGCTCATCCTCCTCCACCTTCATCGGCTTTGGCTCGTGTAACAACCCGGGATTTTCACCCAAATTTAAAAAATTGTTTGCTATATTATTTTGTTGATTGCTAGAGTTGTTTGTAGTATTTGTTTCGCCAATTTATTAATTGGTGATTATATTTCCCCCTATTTCTCGCTTCAGATCCGTGACTAAACCTTTCCACCATGGCACACGACATTTGCGACACCGGGTTTCACCCGAGCACCGTCGCAACTCCGGCACAAGACCAGCCATCGCCATCGGAACGAATATCCTATTAATTTAATAAACGGATTATTTTATTGGACGTCCGAAAAATGTTCTCGGAACGGTATCGAAGTGAGGTAGGACTGAAGAGCTCACCGCGCTGAGCCCGTGGTTTGAGATTTCGTCTGAATCCGAGGTCGTATGGACTCCCGGCGGTCAGAAACGTGGAGTATCGGACGAGCGAGAGAGACCCAAGGGTGTTTCCGTAAACCTGCCATCCAGGCTAGCCTATAAATGGACCACCACCCTCTCCTATTGCTTCTAGGTTTTCCCCTAATAAAAATTGCAGCCACCCCCCTCAAAATTCCTCCAAATTCTGTCCCAAATCCCTCTCTGCATCGAAACCCTAGCCTCCTTCAACCCCAACCGTTGGATCGCAAGATCTATGGCTCACATGAGGCAACGTTCTCCCCAGCCTCCTCCCACATAGATCCGGGCCCCGCAGGGCCCGAGCCGCCGCCGCCAGGGCCTGCAAGCCCATCTGGAGCCGCACCACCGCGCCTCCTCCCGTGGCCGACGCCGCCACCCCGGCGACCACGGCGTGCCGCCGCGCCTCCTCTCCTCCCACGCGCTGCCCTCTCCCTCTCCTCTCCTCTCTGTCTCCTCATCCATCTCTCTGCTGTAGGACACTAGAGCCCGCGACGCCGCCGTCCTCTCCATGGTCGACGTGCCATAAGAGCTCGGCCTCATCGCCGCCGCACGGATCCGGCGAGGCCGCGCCCGGAATCTGGCGCATCCAGCCGCCTCCGCCTCCCCTCGACTCCTCCTCGTCGCACCGCACGCTGCTCGCCGGCGGGAACCTGCACGGCCGCTGCACGGGCCCGACGCCTCCACCGCTCCAGCTGGGCCTCCCCCTCCCACGTGGGCCTCCCCAGCGCCTCCGCGGCCCAGCCCGCAGCACGGCCTGGCCGCCTCCCCTCTCGCCTAGGGACGCCGGCCTAAGCCTCGCCCACCTCGGCCTTTTGGTCCGCGGCCCACGAGGTCTTTTTTTTCTTAGCTCCCTGTAATTTTGGCTAAGTCCTTTCTGTTTTTATTGTTGTTGTACTGTTTTGCGATAATTATTGCGGTAGATCTGTAGCCCGTATGAAAAAACGCCCAACATGGAATATGTTATTTGTGATGTGATCTAACTTTGTGCTTTAGTGATTTAAGCCATTTTAGGTCATCTAGATGGTGCAATTGCTTGCTAAACACCGCTACCTCCTGTTAACTGTTACAGTTGTTATTTTCTTGCAAGTTTGGTTGATGTTTGTGTGACATGCATGATGCATATGCCAGTAATTCTTTCTTGTATGTGTTAAGCATCATGTGTACTTCAATTAGATGCATTCGTTTTCCATGTTTGCCTGCTATAGCTATTTTATTTCTTGCTCCAAAGTGGTGGCCCTGATAACATGTGCTGCTGTTTGCATAAAGTTGCTACTTTGGTGCTTTATAGTTAATGATACATGCTTCATATGCTATAGCTCGCATGGAATGCAATGTTTCTTGTTATGTGTAATTTGATGACATGCTTTTATTTGCCATGATATGGTTTCTTCTCATATATTAATTGAGCTCCCAGAGTGCAACCCTGCTGTTTTCTGTCACATACCCTGAGATGTCACTAAGTTTGGAATATAATATATATGTCTTGCATGCTTAATACTTGTTCATCCGTGCTACCTAGTGTTGGCAGATTGTGCCTATAACTTGTAATGCTTATATCTTTTTAACCGTAACTCCGTTTGGAGTGTTCTTTACATGTAACTTGACTAGAATTTCATGTACTTTGTGTTTATTATATTTTTGCTGTTGTTAACTAACCTAAAATATGGTTTAGGACAGAACAGTACCAAATGCTTAAATTTGTCATGGGGTATTTAGGGAATGCCATGTTTAGGATTTTGCCTCACTTAAATTGACTAGCATAGATAGTTTACTTTATGCTTCACCTCTTGCCATGATTGTGCAATATACAATGCTTGGGTGAGATGCCATGTTAACAACCTTTGCTCATGTTGTGTAGCTAAACAACTTGAACCCTCAATGATAAATGTGCGGTATCGTCGTGTGTGACGAGTACTCCACTTAACCTGCTAGTAACCGCTCTCGAAGGTGGATGCGATATCGAAGTGTGTTTCCTCGTGTTGCCTTTTGATGTTGCTTGCTCGTGATTGCTTCGTAGTAATAGATGATTTCTCATCGATTGCCTTTCTAGTGTTTCCTTCTTGCGTGCTTCCGTGGGTACATCGGAGGCGATGCGAGTTTGTGATCGACTACACCTTCGGTTTCGTCTTCTCATCAGGTAAGCGGTGCATATATCATTCTTATAACTTTCAGCTCACTTGTGCCTAGGTAGATGATAGAATGATTGCTTGATACTACCACTTCATATTTATGCCTCTCAAATAAACCCAAATAGCCATGTCCCCCACATCCTAGCAAACCATTGTTTGGCCAAGTACCTTGCTTGCTTAACCACTGCTTAGTATGCATGTTTAGGATGCTATCAACTGTTATCCTGTACTCCTTGGATTGCGCTATCGCATTATTATATTGTTGTGGACGATATGATTATTATAATGTTGACTATATTCGACGAAGGATGGAAGTTCTAGGCTATCCCGCCTCGATGCTTTGTTCCATTCGAGTCATCTAGGTACCGAGTTCCGGGTATTGTGTCTCTTGGCAAGCGTGCCTAACCGTGTGTGGGACTCTATGGGATCCCCTCTTCTTACCTACCTAGCTCCAAACACTTCTAGTGGTGGCCCAGCCTGATTTACCATTTGAAAACCGTGTGTGTAACTGGTGAGCTCCCAGCAGATTTTAAAACAACTCGGGCCAGCAGAGACAGAGTTCCTTTGTTGGCCCACAATGGTGAGCTAGGTATGCCCCTGAGTTCAGTTAAGGCTAACCCCGACCTTGGTGTGACGCCCCCCAAAATCAAGGCGTGTATAGTAATGATACACGCAGGGTACACGGCCGAAATCAGGGTGCCACGATGAGAATATCACAACACAACACTAGAAACAAATAAGATAAATCTTTAAGTTACAAAACAGGGACCACGAGAATCCAAATACATCAGTTATAGAATCATAATATCTGAGTACATACATAGTTAGTCGACTTTTAGCTTAAGAAGGCTAGCACAAATATGATCAAAGATACAGATCGAAAAGGCGAGGCCTCCTGCCTGGGATCCACCGAACTACTCCTGGTCGACGGGGAACTCGACATCGTAGTAGGCTCCTCCTGGAATCTCCTGCTCCTGGACGCCTCGCATCTGATTGCAGCAACTGGTCGGGTATATAAAACAAAGGGGGAAATAAATCAAAGATGAGTATCTAGCATACCCGCGAGTCTTTAGTCCGCTACTAAGAATTTATGCATTTCTATCAAATGGAAAGGGGAGGCTATATATAGTGGACTGAATGGTAGAAAGTCGGAATAAGGATGAGAAGCTAGGCCTATCGGATACTAGCATCTTCTGACGAGTCTTGAAGCACAAGAAGAGAATAGCCAATAGTTTATATAAAGCATAAAGTAACAATGCAGCCGAAGTTGCTGCAACATTTTATTAATAAGTTGTAATTATTAACAATTATAAGTCCCTTCCTCGGCTTCCCTGCGAGGAAGAGAAACCGGAACCAACAGTTTAATAGTAATAGTTTGTAGTAGTAGGATCTGGCTTCAGCATAAAGCGTCCTCTTACCGTGGACACGGCTATTCGAATAGATCATCTTCTCTGCAGGGGTGCACTACTATTCAGCCTGCACGCTCGGATCTCCAGGGTGGCGTACACCTTGTTAGGGAATGCCCCACCGAGGCTATCCGACACGCCGAGGCCCATCCTACGACTCATCAGAGAGGTCCCCACCGGTCTAAAGTCCTAAGCGAAAGGGGGTCTTGGGTCGTCGCCCCTCGCTCTCCGGGTCGGTGTGAGGACGGTGGATACCACACAACTCTATCATGGATGCGGATCCGACCGTGTCACAATGCTGAACTGGACGTCTTTTAGAGCTTTCGAACGAGACCACAACGCGGAGGGCCCACACCGTAATCCCACGTGAAGGTAGTGCGTATAGGCCTTTGCGGCCTCTCAAGTCATCCACCTGAACCATTAGTAATTTTATTTATATCTCACGGACAATAGTTATCATTTCCCGACTAGTCAACACAATGAACAACGAACAACAGCCAGGACCACCAGTACATCGGTGCCTGCCATGTCGTCCCGTCAAAGCTATGTGGTTACCGACAAGGTGAACCGAGTCCTTACCTTATCTCGCATGTGCTCCTGGAGGAGCTCGACTTTCGTGGTTTTGGTATCTTACGGCCAACGAGCAATGACCAGGCCCACGATGGTATCCGCCTGTCCTGTCGTCCCGATACAATACCTCTCGCGGGCACCGTCGGGTCGCTTGACTACTTACCTTTAAGGACACCAGTTTATTCGAGTGCCTACCATCAAGTGAAACCAGGAGGAATCACCCTCGATGGCACACTTGAAGAGGTTCGACCGAGACATCAGCGGAATGAACTAAAGAGGAATATACTCGTATCATCCCGGTGGTGCTACGCTACCGAGCCGGCGACGAGAGTGAAATACGAGTCCATCCACTCGTAAGTTAAACTTGAAGCGACTCGGCAGAGTCTCGCCGTTGTAGGTTGGGCGTCTGCTCTATACCGTACCTGTTGCAGTTATAATAATTTATACTCGCGTTCACTCCCTAGAGCGATCACGACCCGCTATCTAATCCTAGTTGACCAACAATGTGCAGGGCCAACTGCTGAATATTATATTTATATAGGAAACATAGGATAAATGAAGGTACATCAAGGGGCGACAATGATAGGCTATGCAATGAATAGGAATGTAACGTAGCAGCAACAACAATTCCTAGTGCAAGAAATGTACGGAAAATATAGGCGATATCTGGGTAAGGAAAATGGCTCTGCTTGCCTAGAAGCTCGACGGTAGAGGTACGGTCGTCGATGAAGTAGTCGATCACAAAGGCACCGGCAGCGGTCGTCGGGGCTACCGGACAACAAGAGAGGGGGGAAGAAACAATAAATACACGACAATAATAGCAATACAAATTCAATACATGGCAATCTGTTATGCTAGGGATGAACTAACGCGGTGCTACACGTTGCAAACGAAACGAGAATTTAACCGGCAATTTTTCTGGCTCCAGGCGATTACCGGACAGTGCAACTGGAGGGGGAATGTCTTGTGTTCGGTATGTTAGAGGGGTGTGGTGGGGGTATGGGTAGCGTGGTTGTATTCGTTAGATTTTTCTAAGCAACTTTAATGTATAAAGTTTTTCCATCAGAGTTACGATTTAAAAGATATTGAATTTCTAATATTTAAATGGCTTTTGGAAATTCTTTTATTAATAAAATCAACATTATCCACAAGTCCATTTGACTGGTCAAACTGACCAGTGGGCCAGGTCTTTCATAGGCATAAGGATTAATCCATATTTAAATTTAATGCATAGATTAAGTAGAGGCATTGGGCCCACATGTCATAGGGTAGACTGATTAAATTCCTTAATTTGACTAGTTAAAAAGAAGGGCCCACATGTCATTGGCCCGGGGGTTATCTCCAGTTTAGTTTAGTTCCACAATTTAGTAGAGGGGTCTGGGGCTCACATATAAGTGTCTTAGGGGCATTTTAACTAATTCGTTTTAAAGCTAAACAGATGGCCTCGGGGCAACTGTCATAGGTAGGGGGTAGCTAAGCAAGTGGTTAGCTTAACCGGGGGGTTTAGCCGACGGCTGCCCCTTCAGCAAGCCGGCGGCGAACTTCCGGCACGGCGAGGGGCTTGGGCATGGCGGCACATGGGCGCACGAGGAGTGGCCATGTGCGGCTTGGGCGTCCAGAGCGTGCCGGGCGCAGGGCGGTGGTGGCGAGCGCGCGCGCAGCCATGGCGGCCATGGTGGCGGTCGAGCGCGACTGGAGGGCTAGCACGGAGGATTATAGGAGGGGGGAGAGGGAATCGGTGGCGCAGCTCACAGCGGTGACGAGTAGAAGCTCGATGAGGCTGGGGATGCAGCGACGGCTGCGAATCGACGAGCGGAAGATGGCGGCCAGCGGCGAGGAAGATGACCAGGGCATTGTGTACGGGGCGCCGCAACTCGATTCGTGGCAGGGAGTGAAGGAGACGATCACAGGAAAGGCGCTGGACAGCTTCACATGGCGCGGGGAGGCCGTTGGCCACGCGGGCCTCGGCGGCGCGTCGACGGAAAGCTCACCTGCGGAGCTCAAACAGAGGGGAGGGAGTCGCGAGGAGGGGGAGGGGATGAACTAGCTCGATCTAGGGTTTCGTGGAGGGAAAAGGGGACCGAGCTAGCCCTTATCCAGGCCGGGGCGCCGTGGATGGTCGCCACGACGATGGCCGCGGCCATGGCCGTCGGGGATGCTGCCACGCATCGGGGGTGAGCAGTGGAGGGGAAGGGGGAGTGGGCTGAGGAGGAGGTGGGCTTGGCCCAGAAGGGAGGGGTTGCCCTGGGCGTAGCTTAGGGTTTTTCCTTTTTTTATTCTTTTTTTGTTTGTATTTTATTTAGTTAGATTTTTTATTTTTGTAAAATTTGTAACATGTTCCATAATTAGTATTGCACTTTATAACAATGCCACAAATAGTTTGGGGCAGAACAAAATTCATTTGGTAATTCTTTTGAATATGCAATGGGTAAATGGTGTTGTTATAGCACTGTTTAAATTGTTTGTAATATTTATTTATTGCAATAAATACCCAAGGTTGGTTTAACATGGTCCACTGATTTTTAGGCATTTAACAAAATTGGTTGCACAATTTTTGGTCAAGATTTTATTTGCCACATTGTTTTTAATATCAAGCAAAAGGGTTTTGGAATTTGATTTGATTCAAAGATGATCAAGGCATGATTAGCAACGGTAATTGTCATTAGCAAAAGTTATTACTGTTACATGACACTGAGGGAGTTACAAATCTCCCCCACTACAAGAATTCTCGTCCCGAGAATTTAAGAGGTAGAGGGGAAAAGATCGGGATATTCTTCACGAAGACGATCGTCGCGTTCCCAAGTGGCTTCATCTTCAGAATGATTCGACCACTGAACTTTGTGGAACTTGGTTGTCTTTTTGTGGGTTCGACGTTCATACTGATCGAGAATGCGGCTCATATGTTCTTGATAAGACAAGTCCTGCTACAGTTCAAGCTTCATGATCCACTGCTCGGATAGGATCCGTGAAGTAGAGACGGAGTTGCAACACGTGGAAGACATCGTGAACTTGGGAGAGGTTTGATGGCAACTCCAACCGATAAGCCACCGGTCCACTTCTGGAGAGGATACGTAATGGGCCAATGTAGCGAGGAGCTAACTTGCTTTTGATCCCGAAATGATGAGTGCACCTCATGGGAGTGACACAGAGGTAAGCCTGTTCGCCGGGTTGATAGACCATTTCCTTGTGCTTGCGTTCATAGTTGCTCTTCTGGCGGGACTGAGTGGCCTTCAAATGCTCACGGATTACATTAACTTGATGTTCAGAATGTTGGATAATATCCGGACCAATGAGTGCTTGTTCCCCAGTTTCTGACCAATTTAGAGGGGTTCGACACTTACAACCATACAGGACTTCAAAGGGTGCCATGTTCAGACTAGCTTGATAGCTATTATTGTACGAGAATTCAGCAAATGGAAGGGATTCCTCCCATTTCTTACTGAATGAGATGACACAAGCTCGAAGCATGTCTTCAAGAACTTGATTGACTCGTTCGACTTGTCCTTGCGACTGGGGGTGATAAGCGGTGCTGAAGTTTGGATGAGTGTCCATAGCTTCTTGGAAACCATCCCAAAATCTTGAGGTGTAAATGCTGCCACGGTGTGAACTGATCTCCAACGGAATACCATGGAGGGACACAATTCTGGAAACATACAAGTCTGCTAACTGACTAGCAGAGATCGTCTCCTTGACTGGCAGAAAGTGGGAAACCTTGGAGAATCGGTCGATGACGACAAAGATGGCATCATGACCCTTCTGTGATCTAGGAAAACCAGTGACCAAGTCCATTTCGATATTGTCCCATTTCCATTCAGGAATAGAGAGTGGTTGCAGAGTTCCAGCAGGTCTTTGATGTTCTACCTTGACGCGACGGCAAACGTCACACTCGTCAACATATCGAGTGATGTCTTGCTTCATGTTAGACCACCAGTACCGCTGAAGAATGTCTTGGTACATCTTGGTACTACCAGGGTGAATCAACAAAGGTGTATCGTGAGCTTCTTTCATGACATCAGGGGCATAGTTCAGGTTGGCCTTGGCTACTGGAACCACTAAACGACCCTTGAAGTACACCGCATCATCATCATTTGCATCAATAGTGAAGAATGAGGGCTTTCCGCTTGTGACATGGCGCTTAATCTTCGCAATGTCAGAGTCGTAATGTTGTATCATCTTGATGCGGTCAACAAGGTCTGGTTTGAGAACCAGGGAGTTCATATATCTCTGCAGAACAATTTCGATGTTCATCTTGCGGAGCTCTTCATACATGAGTGCCTATTGTACTTGAACCTCAAGTTCACTACAATAGGCTTTGCGGCTCAAGGCATCGGCCATCACATTAGCTTTCCCAGGGGTGTAATGAATATCCATGTTGAAATCGGCTATTGTCTCGAGCCATCTTTGTTAGCAAAGATTCAGGTTTGGCTGAGTAAACAGGTACTTCAGGCTTTGGTGGTCGGTGTAGATCTTGCAACGATTACCAACGAGGTAATGTCGCCACAGCTTCAATGCACAAATTACTGCTGCCAATTAGAGATCACACATTGGATACTTATCTTCGTGAGAACGCAACTGACGAGAGCCATAAGCAATCACGCGGCGCTCTTGCATTAGGACACATCCTAATCCTTGACGAGACGCGTCGCAGTATATCACGAAGTCCTTCTGAGTATCAGGGGGAGCAAGCACTGGGGGATAAGTGATCTTGTCCTTGAGGGCTTGAAAACTTTCTTGACATTTATCAGTCCACTCAAACTTAACACCTTTGTGAAGCAGATTAGTCAGAGGCTTGGCAATCTTGGAGAATTTCTCGACGAAACGGCGACAATAGCTAGCGAGTCCGAGGAAACTTCTTACTTGCTTGACAGTCTTGGGAGGAGTCTAGTCAAGAATAGCCTGAATACGTTCTGGGTTGACAGCAACGCCATCCTTGGAAATCACATGACCAAGGTAGGTTACTTCGGGAAGCCAGAACTCACACATAGAATACTTAGCATAGAGTTTGTGTTCTCGAAGCTTTTCCAGTATAAGACGAAGGTGTTCAGCTCTTGGGATATACTAAGATATCATCTAGCTAAACCACGACGAACTAGTCGAGATATTCCATGAATATATAGTTCATCAATCGGGAGAAAGTGGCCGGGGCATTGGTTAGGCCAAAAGACATGAGGGTGTACTCGTATGAACCATAGTGAGTAATGAAAGCAGTCTTCGGAATGTCCTCCTCGCGGACCCTGATCTGATGGTAACCCAACCTCAAATCGAGTTTCGAGAACACCGTAGATCCAGCAAGTTGATCATATAGATCGTTGATCCGAGGAAGCGGATACTTGTTCTGTATTTTTGCCTGGTTGATAGGTTGGTAATCCTAGACCAAACGGTTCGTTCCATCGCTCTTTTTGACAAAGAGTGAAGGGGCTCCCCAAGCAGAGGAACTTGGACGGATGAAGCCTTTGTGGAGTGCCATGTCAATCTCCTTCTTCAGTTCAAGGAGGTGGTGAGGCGACATCTTATAAGGGCGCTTAGCAATAGGGACGGTGTCGGGCTTCAAGTCGATGACAAATTCGACTTCTCTGATCGGGGGTATTCCCGGCGATTCTTCAGGAAAAACGTCTATTAAATCGCGAACGACTGGAACATCTCGATCCCTTCAAGAGGCGAGGCATTCAATGCATTCAGAGCATATATCTAGCCTTCGGCATGCTGAACTGTTCGGGCCGAGTACAGAATCTTCTTGCCAGACGGGTGAGGGAGCTGAACTGTCTTTGTGGCACATTGGATATGGGCATCATGTGTCCCCAACCAATCCATACCGAGGATGACATCAATGGTGGAAAACTTGAGGACAATAATAGGAGCAAGGAACAATAGACCCACAATTGCAATAGTGGTATCGGGGCTCATCATGGTGGCACGGGCTCTGAGATCCAACGGCATTTACCGCTAAAGGAGTGGCCAAGGGTTTCATAGCTATTCCATGCAACTGAGTAAAGGATTGGGACATAAATGAATGCGATGCCCCAGACTAAAAAAAGAACAGAAGCTGGTGTTGCATTGACGAGTAAGGTTCCCATCACCATTTTTGGGGACTCGCGAGCTTCTTTCATCTTGACATTGGTGACTTGATCACAACTCATTGCAGACGGCCTGTCCTTACAGTCCCTGAAACGACGATTTCGATCGCTCTTCTTACGACTAACAGGGGGACATGGTGCATTCTGAGGCTGAACCGGGCGACAGTTGACAGCACGGTGACCTGGTTGTCCCCACCTGTGGCATAAGCCATCATTCTAGGGAGGATCCATAATATTGGGTTGTTCAGTCGGAATCGTTAGCTGTCTTGGAGGCAAAGGCAGACGAGGTGCAACATAAGACGGCCCTGGCATTGGGGAAGGTCGGTGGTGGACATTGTGTGAGATATAGACTCAAAGTTTCTGAGCGGGTCGTCCCGAGGATGGGCTAACATATCGAGTTCGATTGAGTGTTTCCCGGTGCTCCACGAGAGCAGTTTCAACTTGGAACGCCTTGCTAACGAGTGTCGCAAAGTCTATGAAATCATTAACAGCCAGTGCGAGCTTCATATCGGGATGCAATCCTTCATGGAATTTCTCCAGCTTGCGAGCGTCAGTGTCAACGTAATCCTCAGCATAACGAGACAGTTCAAGGAATCTCCTGTGATATTCAACAACAGTTGTCGTGCCTTGCCTAAGTTTGAGAAAATCCTCCTTCTTCTGGTCCATTAGACCTCGAGGAATGTTCCATGCACGAAAGGCAAACTGGAATTCTTGCTAAGTGGTCACAGTCCTAGCAGGCATCACACGCCTATGACTTTCCCACCATTGAGCGGCTGAACCCTTCAGATGCAATGCCGCAAATGTGACGTAACTGGTTGATACGTCCAAAACGTATCTATAATTTCTGCTTGCTCCATGCCTCTTTTGTGTGATATTGTTATGATATTGATGAACTTCCATACACTTTTGATCATATTTGGAGTAACCTATTAACTCAGTTCACCCCAGTGCCAGTTCCTGTTTACTGTTGTTTTTCTATTTCAGGTTTCCCCCATATAAAAAGTGCTCCAAAAATTCGGGAAAATCCAATAAAAAATCAGCGATCAGGAAGCTTCCGAAATCACCGAGGGGGTCCGGAGGGGGCCCACCAGGGCCCCAGGGGCCCTCCCAGCGCGCCCTAGGGTGGGGCCGTGCCAGGGGGCCGCCTGGGCCCCTGGTGGCTCCCCTGGCTGCCCCCTTCGCCTATTTAATCCTCGCGACGGGAACCCTTTTTCGCGATCTCTCCTTTGTTCCGCCTCCGCTGCGCTTCCAAGATCGAGAGCACCACAAGTCCTCTTCACGGCACCCTGCCGGAGAGAGGAACCCCCTCTGGGAGCTTCTCCACCACCATGGATGCTTCCCGTATGAACCGTGAGTAGTCCACCTTGGACCATGGGTCTATGATCAGTAGCTATGTGATGTTCTCCTCCCCTCTTTGTTCTTCATGGATTAGAACTTGTGAGCTGCCCTACATGATCGAGGCACATATGTAATATTTTCTGCTGTTGCTATGCTGAGTTTGCTGGGATCCGATGGATTATGAGATTATGTTCAGATTGTGTTTGAATAATAGATTTGATTCTCCTGTTTTATATTTATGTTCTTGAGTAATACTTGCATGTTCTCCGTTGCTGTTTATTGCTTTGGCCAAGTAGTAGGTAGTGACTCCAAGAGGGAGCCTTATGCATGAGTGTGGGTTCATGCCCCCCGATGACTAGCTTGAGTGATAGAAACATGAGTCCAGGGGATGTGTTGTTTCCACAAGGGGGAAAAGAATGATGCTTGTACTTGCGGGTGCAAGGATTGTTTACTTTACGCAAAGTTCTTTAATGCAGTTGTCTGTTGCTTTGAGTTTACACTTTGGGTGGGATTCGCAACTTAATACCAGCGAGATGTTTTGGATAGATATCTCAAGGTGGATGATTAGTAGGTAGATGCAGATGGATTTCGGTCTACTTGTCTTGGCGTACCGCCCATGCTTTTGAGCCTCTTCCTTTCTTCATAGCATAATTAACATTGGTTTGCGCACATAATCCTGCCAATTGCCCAGCTGTGATTTGTTTACCTCGCATAGCTCTTTTATCGTCTTTTGGGAGAGAGACATCACTAGTGAACATCATAGGACCCCGGTCCATATTTCCAACACTGTTTACACTATCAATTTACTTTCAGTATTTACTTTTACGTAGCTATCACTATCATTATTATCCCGTGCGTTTTATCCTTTGTAAACAACAAGGCCGGAGGGATTGACAACCCCTTTGTACTCGTTGGGAGCAAAGTTCTCTGTTGTGTGTGCAGGTCCACACCTACCGCCAATCTCTGGCGCCGTTGTCACCTTCCTGTCGTTGTCAGAGTCCTACTGGAGACAAACCTTGGTATCTTCACCGAGGGAAATTTGCTGCTTTCTACATATCAACCTTCCACTTTGGGTAACCAACGAGGGGGCGTTAATTCGTACCATCAAAATAAATTTCTGCCGCCGTTGCCGGGGACTCCACTCTTCAGGATAGGGGAGTTGCACACTATCTTTTATCTTTGCTTTTTAGTCTTGTTTGTTTACCTTTCCGTTTTTTGCTTTAGTGTCATTTATCAAAAATCAAAAAAATAGTTACCTTGCTAGTAGTTGTCATTATGTCTGGTCCTTTTGCCTTTGGTGAAGCAGAAGTGCTCACCTTTAAACAAAGAGGTGTTGAAAGTCTGAAAGATGCCTGGTATAGAATTAATGATTCTCAAAAAAGGGCCACCAAGAAGCAATCCACTACTATCCTTCTTAGAAACTTTCATGTTGGAATTACTTCTTGGAATTGGTTTATTCTAGATACTGCTATCAATGGGAATTTCATAGAAGCCCCAGTTTGGGAAGCTCTTAGTGTTATGGAAAATCTTTTTGGAAATCTCCCTGTTGCTAGCATTCAAGAGGACATTACCCTAGCTCATATTATGAAAAAACATGAAAAGTTAGAGCTAGAGATGCCAAGCATTAATAAGATAAGTGAGTTGGATCATAAGGTTCAAGGGAATTTGAATACACTTGATAGCTCCATGCATAAAAAATTTAAAAATTTGGAGACCATCAAATCCCATGACTTGGACCCTTCTAGGATTGATAAGATTGAGGAAATCATTGACACTCTAGGAACTACTTTCTCCTCAATAAAAACAAAAAAGGTGGAAACTCCGTCAAACAAGGAACCTAGGTTCGTTTACGTCCCAAAGGCTCCTCGTTTCAAAAATAATCTATCTATTGCCAAAGGGGTTGAAACTGTGAAGACTTTGGAAGAGATACCTCTCTTTAATAGAATAAATTAGACTCCAGTTGATCTTCCGTCTTTTGCTTTTATTCCTAGAAGTATCTTTATTAGGCCCTTATTTGAAATACCTCTTAAGAGTGGTTGTATTATTGAAGAGCTTTTTGATGATCTTGATGATGGTTCGATTGATACAACTTGATCTATTTTCATTAAGCCTAGCTAATGGCTTTAAAGAAGCGCTTTCGGGAGGCAGCCCGCAACGAATTTAGGATTTCCTTTTTGTTTTTCTTCTGTTTTTAGTGGTCTTGATGATTGTTACTACTGTAGCAACATAATTGTACCTTTACTTTTCAAGCTTTGTGCCATTTATAGCCTCATATGACAAGGGAAGTAAAAGTTGTGACATGCTGTCCAGAAAACAGATTCTGTCCTCGTGACTAGAAAAATCATAGAAAAATCCCAGTTCATCTTTTTTAGCTGAATTTTTTACACCGCGTGATCTATACAATTACGGAACTTTCGTATGTTCTGAGTTTTTTTATTAGAGTTGCAGAAGTATACCTAAAAAATTCTTTTCTACCTGCTGGTCTGTTTTTCACAGATTCTGTCCTGTTTTGCCTTTTGTTCGTTTTGCAAATCTTAAGCTTGCTTTTCTTTGCAAAAACTCTTTGGAAATCTTGAGAAACAGTAGCTCTTCAAGAATATCTTTGTTTCCAGTAAGGGAAAAATTATTTTATGGGTACTAACCTCGCTAATCAGATTATGATGAGTTAGTTATGAAGGGAGTTTTCAAGTGTGCGAGGGAAGATGATGAAAGAAGATTCAGGAGTGTCAAGCGCCCCCATGCATCCCCAAGAAATATTCAAGGAGACTCAACTAAGCTTGGGGATGCCCCCGTGCATCCCCTTCTCCATCAACAATTATCAATTCGTCTCTCGTCTCACTTTATTTTTATCACTTCATGCGTTATGTGCTATGCTTGGAGCGTCTCGCTCTTAGGTTTTGTTTTTAGTTTTCTTTAGCTTTGCTTGCTGTTCATAACAAGTTAGAGCCCAGATTTCTTTGTGTGGGAGAGAAACACGCTCCACTTCAAAAGTTTAGAACGCAACATAGGACTTTTTCAAGCTTATCTTTGTTGTGTGTGTTCTTTATCTTTTCATAGCTGCTGTCATGTTTTGGTCTTAGTTTTCATGCTTATCTTTTTAAAGAGCTTTTGGTTAGTTTGTTTCTGGAACTCTCTTGAGTGTTCATGTTTATCTTGTTTAGAGAGTTTGCCTGTTGCACTGAGTTTTGTGTCTTGACTTGGAGTAGGTAATTGAGGTTGCTATTCTTTTGTAGTACTAACTTGCAATAGTTTTGAGGTATTGTTTTGAGTAATGTTTGGACTTTTGGTGTCAAGAGATTTAGCCTATTAGTGATAGATGTCGTATTTTGGGCAATCCGTGTTTATTTTCATAACTTACAAAATTAGTTGAGAACTTTAGCTACTAGATGGATCACTACTCTTCTGAGGGGTCGAATATTATAGTACACTCACGTACCATGAGTCGAGGATGCACAAGGATAACCAAACCCCCATACACTCCTCCTCGGGGTACTTGTCTCTTTGTGAACCTCCTTATTAGATTGAGAGTTACCGATAATAAGTGCATGAGTTCTTCGGACTAATGTGAGTATTCGAAAGTTGACACTTCCACCTTCCCATATTTTGCTAGCCTCTCAAGTCATCCACCTGAACCATTAGTCATTTTATTATTATCTCACGGACAACCGTTATCGTTGCCTGACTAGTCAACACAACGGACAACGAACAACAGCCAGGACCGCTAGTACATCGGTGCCTGCCCTGTCGTCCCGTCAAATCTATGCGGTTGCCGACAAGGTGAACCGACTCCTTACCTTATCTCGCGTGTGCTCCTGGAGGAGCTCGACTTTCGTGGTTTTGGTATCTTACGACCAAAGAGAAAGGACTAGACCCACGATGGTATCCGCCTGTCCTGCCGTCACGATACAATACCTCTTGTGGGCACCGTTGGGTCGCCCAACTACTTACCTTTAAGGACACCAGTTGATTCGAGTGCCTACCATCAAGTGAAACCAGGAGGAATGACCCTCGATGGTACACTTGAAGAGGTTAGAAGGAGACATCAGCGGAATGAACTAAAGAGGAACATCCTCGTATCATCCCGGTGGTGCTACGCCACGGAGCCGGCGACGAGAGTGAAATACGAGTCCATCCACTCGTAAGTTAAACTTGAAGCGACTCGGCAGAGTCTCGCCGTTGTAGGTTCCCGTGTACGTCTGCTCTATACCGTACATGTTGTAGCTATAATAATTTATACCCGCGTTCACTCCCCAGGCCGATCACGGCCCGCTATCTAATCCTATTTGACCAACAATGCGCAGGGCCAACTACTGAATATTATATTTATATAGGCAGCATAGGATAAAGGAAGGTATATCAAGGGGCGACAATGACAAGCTATGCAATGAATAGGAATGTAACGTAGCAGCAGCAATGCATAGTGAAAGAAATGTACGGAAAAGATAGGCGATATCTGGGGAAGGAAAATGGCTCTCCTTGCCTGGAAGCTCGACGATAGAGGTACGGTCGGCGATGAAGTAGTCGATCACAGGGGCACCGGCAGCGGTCGTCGGGGCTACCGAACAACCAGAGAGGGGGGAAGAAACTTTCATGTATAAAGTTTTTCCATCGGAGTTGCGGTTTAAAAGATATTGAATTTCTAATATTTAAATGACTTTTGGAATTTTGTTTATTAATAAAATCAACATTATCCACAAGTCCATTTGACTAGTCAAACTGACCAGTGGGCCAGGTCTATCATAGGCATAGGGATTAATCCATATTCAAATTTAATTCATAGATTAATTAGAGGCACTGGGCCCACATGTCATAGGGTAGACTGATTAAATTCTTTAATTTAACTAATTAAACAAAAGGGCCCACATGTCATTGGCTCAGGGGTTATCTCGAGTTTAGTTTAGTTCCACAATTTAGTAGAGGGGTCTGGGGCCCACATGTAAGTGTCCTAGGGGCATTTTAACTAATTCGTTTTAAAGATAAACAGATGGCCTCGGGGCCACTGTCATAGGCAGGGGGTAGCTAAGCGAGGGGTTATCTTAACCAGGGGGTTTAGCCCACGGCTGCCTCATGAGCACGCCGACGGAGAACTTCTGGCACGACGAGGGGCTTGGGGATGGCGGCACATGGGCGCACGCGGATTGGCCACGCGCGGCTTGGGCGTCTAGAGCGTGCTGGGCGCAGGGCAGTGGCGCGGCGAGCGCGCGCACACATCCATGGCAGCCACGACGGCGGTCGAGTGCAGCTGGAGGGCGACGGCGACGGATTAAAGGAGGGGGGAGAGGGAATCGGTGGCGCATCTCATAGCAGTGATGAGGAGAAGCTCGAGGGGGTCGGGGATGCAGTGACGGTTGCAAATGGATGAGCGGGAGATGGGGCCGGCGGCGAGGAAGATGACCGGGGCGTTTTGTACCGGGCGCCGCAGCTCGATTCGTGGAAGGGGGTGAAGGAGACGATCACGGGCAAGGCACTGGACAACTTCACATGGCGCGGGGAGGCCGTTGGCCACGCGGGCCGCGGCGGCGCGTCGACGGAAAGCTCACCGGCGGAGCTCAAACAGAGGGGAGGGAGTCGCGAGGAGGGGGATGGGATGAACTAGATCGATATAGGTTTTCGTGGAGGGCAAATGGGACAGGTCTAGCCCTTATCCACGCCGGGGCGCCGTGGATGGCCGCCACGGCGATGGTCGCGGCCATGGCCGGCGAGGATGCTGCCACACATGGGGGGTGAGAAGTGTAGGGGAAGGGGGAGTGGGATGAGGAGGAGGTGGGCTTGGCCAAGAGGGAGGGATTGCCCTGGGCATATCTTAGTGTTTTTCCTTTTTTATTCTTTTTTTGTATTTTATCTAGTTAGCTTTTGTATTTTTGTTAAAGGTGTAACCTGTTCCATAATTAGTATTGCACTTTATAACAATGCCACAAAAAGTTTGGGGTAGAACAAAATTCATTTGGTAATTCTTTTGAATATGCAATGGGTAAATGGTGTTCTTATATCACTGGTTTGAATTGTTTTTAATATTTATTTATTGCAATAAATACCCAAGGTTGGTTTAACATGGTCCACTGATTTTGAGGCATTTAAGAAAATTGGTTGCACAATTTTTGGTCAAGATTTTATTTGCCACATTGTTTGAAATATCAAGAAAAAGGGTTTTTGGACTTTGATTTTATTCAAAGATGATCAAGGCATGATTAGCAACGGTAATTGTCATTAGCAAAAGTGATTACTGCTACATGACACAGAGGGTGTTACAAATCTCCCCCACTACAAGAATTCTCGTCCTGAGAATTTAAGAGGTAGAGGTGGGACCGATATGTGCTTCGTCCCCGGATCTAGATGGAAACATCTATATCTGGAACAGTACCGCATATCGGGTCTTACAACTTGGTATCAGAGCCTTACCGATCGTAGGATCCCTTTTCTGGCCGAAGTCAAGTCTAGACAAAAACTATTTTATAGTTACTAAGTTAGATATCAGAGAGTAGGATTCTTTTTACTCCTTACCATTGCTCTGATCAGGACAAGTGTTGTAAGTGTTTTACTCTTGCCTTATCCTCTTCAAACTTTAGGATCTAGAGTAAGTTGAGTATCGAAATCGTTACAATGCCTTTCTTGCAGCGTATTGTCTCAATTCCGATCTCAGGTTTGGGAATTCCTGTAGTACCTTTAGCTTCTCCGACTCCGGATAACATCTTGTTCGTCTGTTGACTTCATTCCTCTTGCCTAGTATACTCACGATTTGAGTGAGAATGTTTCTCTTGATCGTCACTTTGGACTATTGTTCTTCCTCTTGATCACTCGATGGTTTCGTTCTCCGACGTTGTCGTCTTTCTGCGGAAAGTTTCTCGATGGAAGGTCATCGTTTGACATGAAGAAGATTCCCTTGTTGGTGGTCTTGAAGGACGTCGACTCTCTTTTCTCTCCCCTCCTCTTCCCCGGATCGTACAGGATCTCGGAACGAGATCCCTTGTTGATGGTGTTGTATTGTAACAGCCCGGGATTTTCACCCAAATTAAAAAATTTGTTTGCTATATTATTTTGTTGATTGCTAGAGTTTTTTGTAGTATTTGTTTCGCCAATTTATTAATTGGTGATTATATTTCCCCTCTTTCTCGTATCGGATGCGTGACTAAACCTTTCCACCATGACACACGACCTTTGAGACACCGGGTTTCACCCAAGCACCGTCGCAACTCCGGCACAAGACCAGCCATCGTCATCGGAACGAAAACCCCGTTTATTTAATAAACGGATTATTTTATTGGATGTCTGAAAAATGTTCTCGGAAAGGTATCGAAGTGAGGTAGGAGTGACGGGCTCGCCGCGCTGAGCGCGTTGTTCAAGATTTCGTCCGAATCGGAGGTCGTATGGACTCCCGACGGTCAGAAACATGGAGTATCAGACACACGAGAGAGTACCGAGGGAGTTTGCATAAATCTGACATCCAGGCCAGCCTATAAATAGACCACCACACTCTCCTAGCCCTTCTAGGGTTTCCCCTAATAAACATTGCAGCCACCCCCCTCAAAACCCCTCCAAATTCTGTCCCAAGTCCCTCTCTCCCTCAAAACCCTAGCCTCCTTCAACCCCTGCCGTTGTGGTGATAAAAATGCCAGGTAGGTCGCGTTGACATTTGGGGTGGCTTTGGCACCTTTGGTTGTAGATGCTCTAAGGGAAACTCCAATCGGGAGTCTCATTTCGCCTGAAAGTGTCCGTTCGGGTCCGTATGGGCCAAAATCACGGCCAACATAGAGACCCATTTTATGTGCGCATTCGATTTGTGTTTGTGTGGACCTATTTCTCTCCCAAATTATGTTTATGTCCCTCTTGTCCATCCCGACCCATCCACACACCCATCCACCGATGTGGACACGCACGCTCACCTCCAATAGGATCTTGTCGTCTGATTGCCCTCCCGAGGAGCCAGAGTACGGGACACCGGCGCAAGCATATGCTTCACCCACATCGTCACCTTCACCCTAGTTATTGCGTCTCCCCCTCCTCCCTTGCGTGGAAACTCACAACTTAGCACTTCTTCATCACCGGGAGAGGCGACATCGTCCTATCTATATTTCATGTTGGCATGATCGAATCGATCACCCCGGTGGCTTCACAGACACCGATGATGACCATCACCGTCAGGTCATAGTAGCGTTCGCTGGTTTCGTCTCCACTTTCGACCTTCGCACCTCTCATCCGCATCGCCTCCTCTTCTACACCACACTCCCCGACCCTGCCGCGCCCAATGGCATCGTCATGGACCCATAATCTGGTGTGTCCTTCCTCACCTTGGGTGCCAAAATCTACATGCTTTCGTTGATGATGACCTTTTCGTGCTCCCTGCTTTGCTTGTCTATATCTCTGAGCATCCTTCCTCCCTCGGTGCACACATGAGCCTTGGGTTCTTGCTCGTCGGCCATCCCAGCCCCAACCACCTCCGCTGCATTGACATGAAGGACTGAGACACAAGAGTTGTTTCTTGTCCTCTTCATCGGCATGTCCAGCAGCGTACACGGGCCCTGGCGAGGAGTAGAAGAAGGCGATGATAAAGATCAATTTTATATTTACAAAAAACTAGATAAAAAGGAACATGTTCATCCCAGATGAGTAGTTTGTGTTGGGTGTGTACTTCCGACACCCAATACCCTCTATAGTCATGTAAGTAACATAGGGAATCGGTGTTCATACCTTTCAAGACCAAAAGCAGAAAACATTCTATGAACGTCACTAGCGTAGACTCGTGATCCTTACGACCTCCTGGTTGCGTAGAAGTCCTCCGGAGGTGAAGGAGTAACGCAATTGCAATACTTTGCGGGATTACACACGTACGGCGTAGACGATGTTCCTCCCGGGCTTCGAACTAGGCGAGCAGCGGCAGAAAGACGGATTCGGATCCTGACTCCGGCAGCGCGTATGATGGAGAAAGACCCAACCTAGTGCAGACTCCAAACAATGGGATTCTGACGAAGGTAGGAGAAAGAGAGAGAGAGAAAGAACTCAAATTGGATGAAGAAAAAGGGCACCCTACCCCCTCCTTATATAGGCTAAGGAGGGATGTCAACCGCCCTCCATTCTCCATTTGCGACTAATCCCACATGAGAGGGGGTGCGCCGGCCAAGGGGGGGATGGTCCCTCCCTAGGCGCATGGCCCAAGGGAGAACCTCCCTCCTTCCCCTAATGGGCCTTTTTAGGCCCATATACCTTTTTATTAATTTTAAATTATTTCTAATTATATTTTAATATTTAATTATGATAATTAATAATAAAACATATTTAAAAAAATGGAACCATTCAAAATCTCCAGAACTATTTCCGGCATCCTCCGAAACAATTCCGGTGTTCTCTCTTATTTCACAGATGATCCCAAATATATCCTTAATGCATCGATTATCCTTAAGCGTGACACCTTAAGGTTCTTGACAACAATAGACATGATCGATACACTCTCTGACCAATGATCATATTGTGGGATCTGGTTACAATCCTTGATGGCCCCTGTGCTTCCATCGAATTAACTTCATCGCTTTTCAACCGCTAACGTTGAGACTTGATCCCTTTGTTGTACAGTACTTTGTTTGTCCGAGATTTGATTGTCGGTATCCTATACCTAGTTCATCCTCGTCTCCGACAAACATATTTACTCGTCTGTCGTATTACATCTCCGTGACCTAGTCACATGCTTGCAAGATGTTGATGCAATATCACTGAGTGGGTCGAGAGTACTATCCGTCACTCGGATGGACAAATCCCGTTCTGATATTTTCATACTCCTCAACATATCTACTTCAGAATACCCAAGATGCACTTTTATGGTTACCCTATTACGGTGTAAAGGTTGATACACTCATTGCATCCTCCGCAGATAGCAATTACATGTGATCATTACGGTCTAAGAATCGGGTCACTACGTTAATAAGTTATCACAATGTTGAACTATGTGACTGGATCACGTTGCAAAAATTTAGGTGGGTGGGTGTCCATCATATCATTCTTCTAATGACATGACTTCATTGTCAATGGACGTATGTGTCTTCATGATCAGGAAACCTCGATCATCAATTGCCCAATGAACTAGTATGCCTGAATAACTAGGGACCTGGCTATTTATACTACAAGTGTATCAATGTTTCCGCTTAATATAGTTATAGCATAGCATAAAATTATTATGAACAAATAGATATGTGACAAACAATATCTTTATTATTTGCCTCTAGGGAAAATATCCAACAGGGTGCACAGGTCGTGTTCGCCTACCCGATCATGTTCGTTTGATGATCCAAACGGATTAAAAGGAACATGTTTTTATGTCCATTTGGGTCATAGGGTTGGATTTTATTTCCTAATGGTAACTCCAACCGACCGATCCAAACAGACAAGCCTTTCATCTGCATTTTGTCTGTCTGTATGGTGAAATGGACATGCGGTCACCCTTATCCGCACATCTCAAGACGTTACATCCAATCAGACGACCCATTTGATCAGTCAAGGCCACATTTTTCTCAAATTTGGTATCTTGAATATGCCACACATTACAATCAAGTTCCATATTACAAAAAATTCAGATAGTATACAATTGAATAAATAGAATTACAAAGTTTATTACAATCAAGTGAATTTAATATTTTACTTGTCAACAAGATCCCAAGGAACTTCATATGCAAGCATCCGAACAACTGCGGCGCATTCTAATAAAAGTGAAGCCTGCCCATCCAAGGGCATCATAATTCCATTTGAAGTAATCATCATAACCCACCACTCCCTCGCAGATACAGTTGAACAATGGTCTCACATCCAGAAGCATCTCGAAAAATCTTGCTATGACATAGTGGGTTCGTCTAGTGGAAATAATTGCTACAAAGAAGGGGGTGTCCATTTTCTCTTCTTTAACCCAAGCGCGTGACTCGATATCGATCCCCTGGACATTGGTCTCTTCCTTGCAATGTGATTATTGACGAGTACTGTAGTAACCACAACATCACCATCATCGTCGGATGATTCTTCAGACGATGAAGAACATATTATGTTGTTGTAAAAGAAATCATCCGAACCATCCACCATGATTTTTCTGAGTTTAATTTCGTACCTCCCTGGACACCAGCAGTCGTAGACGGGGCTCGGCTTGGCAAATGACCGAACACCTTATGTGTGGCCTAGCAAATAACCGAACACCAGCGCCTTTCTTCGGACAGTGTAGCGTCCTTTCTTTGGGATGATGACTGATACGTCCCAAACGTATCGATAATTTCTGCTTGCTCAATGCATGTTTTTTGTGATATTGCTATGATCTAGATACACTTTCATACACTTTTGATCATATTTGTACTAACCTATTAACTCAGTGCACCCCCAGTGCCAGTTTCTGTTTTCTGTTTTTTTATTCTAGGTTTCCCCCATATTAAAAGTGCTCCAAAAATCCAGGAAAAATCAGATAAAAAATTAGAGCATCGGAAGCTTCCGGAACCCCGAAGGAGGCCGGAGGGCCACCACCACGTAACCAGGAGGCCATCTGGTGCGGCCTAGGGCTTGGCCGCGCCAGGGGGGCGCCTGGACTCCTGGTTGCCCCCTGGCTGCCCCCCTTTGCCTATATATTCCCCGTGACGTGAAACTTCCAAGGAGAGAACCCCTTTTCGCGATCTCGCCTCTGTTCCACTGCCGCCGCGCTTCCAATATTAGGAGCACTAGCAGACTTCTTCTTGGCACCCTGCCGCAGGGAGGATCGACCTCCGGGAGCTTCCCCTTCACCATGGACGCTTTCCGGATGTGCCGTGAGTAGTTTTCTTTGGACCATGGGTCCGTGATCAGTAGCTATGTGATGTTCTCCTCCCCTCTTTGTTCTTCATGGTTCATACCTCGTGAGCTGCCATACATGATCGAGGCAGATATGTAATCTTTTTGCTGTTGCTATGCTGAGTTTGATGGGATCTGATGGATTATGAGATTATGTCCAGATTGCGATAGAGTAATATATTTGGTTCTTATCTTTTATATTTTTGTTCCTAAGTAATTCTTACATGTTCTCCGTTGCTGTTTATTGCTTTGGCTAAGTTGAAGGTAGTAACTCCAAGAGGGAACGTTATGCTCGATTGTGGGTTCATGACCCCTGATGACACGCTTGAGTGACAGAAACATGAGTCTAGGGGATGTGCTGTTGCCACAAGGGGGAAAACAACGGTGCTTGTAACCGCGGTTGCAAGGATTGTTTACTTTACGCAAAGTGCTTTTTAATGCAGTTGTCTGTTGCTTTGGGTTTACACTTTGGTTGGGGCTCGATACTTAATACCAGTGAGATGTTCTGGATAGATATCTCAAGGTGGATGATTAGTAGTAGATGCAGTTGGATTTCGGTCTACTTATTTTGGTGTACTGCACATGCTTTTGAGCCTCTTCCTTTCTTTTGTAGCATAGTTAGCATTGCGGTTCATTTATAATCCTGTCAATTGCCTATCTGTAATTTGTGTATGTCGCATAGCAGTTTTATCGTCTTTTGGGAGAGAGACATCACTAGTGAACATCACGGGACCCTAGTCCATATTCTCATCACTGTTTACACGCTTATTTACTTTTCATCTTTTCTTTCAGTTGCTATCATTATCATTATCCCTTTTGTTTTGATCCTTTGTAAACAACAAGACCGGAGAGATTGACAACCTCTCTGAACTTCGTTGGGAGCAAAGTTATTTGTGTCTGTGTGCAGGTCCAGGTCAAGGAAGGAACTTTTGTCTAAAACGGTGCCATTGTTTCCTTGCCACCTACTTATCATTATCGGAGTCCTACTGGTCGATACTCCACCTTGGTATCTTCACCGAGGGAAACTTGACGCTACGCTGCATCTCACCTTCCACTTGGGGTAACCAACGAAGGGCGAGAAGCAATTATCATCTCTCGCGTATCAAGCAAATTTCTGGCGCATTTTCCGGGGACCCCGAGTGATAATATAGGGGAGTTGACCACTACCTTTTACCTTTACTTTTTAGTCTTGTTAGTTTACCTTTCAGCTTTTATCTTTGTGTCTTATATCAAAAACTACAAAAAAATCTGCCACACTTGCTGCTACTATGGGTTCCACTGAAAACACCAAGTTGTGTGACTTCACTAGTTACAACAACAAGGACTTTATCTGCACTTCTATTGCCACACCTATCACTTCAGCTACCTCTTATGAAATTAAACCTGCTTTGCTAAACCTTGTTATGAGAGATCAACTCTTTGGTGCTGGAGATGATGCTGCTTTACACTTAAATAATTTTGTTGAGTTATGTGATATGCAAAATTATAAAGAAGTAGAAGGTGATGTTGTTAAGCTCAAGATTTTTCCTTTCTCTTTGAGGGAAGGAGATAAATTTTGGTTTCAATCTTTGCCTAGGAATAGCATAGATTCTTGGGATAAGTGCAAAGATGCTTTTATTGGGAAGTACTACCCCCTGCTAAAATTATCCAATTTAGGAGTAACATTATGAATTTTAAGCAATTGGATAATGAACATGTTTCCCAAGCTTGGGAACGTCTGAAATTTCTTGTTAAGAAATGCCCTACACATGGTTTGACTACCTGGATGGTTATCCAGACATTTTATGCAGGCTTGAACTTTATCTCGCGGAACCTGTTGGAATTGGCTGCGGAAGGAATCTTTATGTCAACTACACTTGGTGCTGCCACAAAGCTTCTCGATGAGATGATGACCAATTATTCCCAATGGCACACTGAACACGCTCCAACAGGTAGGAAGGTAAACTCTGTCGAGTAGATTACCTCCCTAAATGAAAAAGTTTATTTAATTATGTCTCTACTTACCAAGCAACCCTCTATTGATCCTCATGATGTTCCTTTAACTTTTTTGGTTGCTCAGGAACAAGTAGATGTGAACTTTATTGCTAGAAACAACTTCAACAATAATGCTTATAGGGGCAATTTCGCTAGCAATCCTAGACCGTTTCCATCCAACTATGGGAACAACAACACTTATCCTAATAACAAGAACCCCACTTCTGAATTAGAAAGCATGCTTAGAGACTTTATCACTACCCAAAAAGCCTTCAACAAGAATGTAGAAGAGAAATGAGCTAAGTTAGATAATCTCTCTTTAAAGGTAGACAGCTTAGCCCTTGATGTTGAGATGCTAAAAATTAGAACCTCTCCCCTTGAGGAGAGAAAGGCCACTCCTATTAATGCTATCCAATTACAAATTAATTAAAATATTAGGATGATGGATAAACTTAAAGAAAGATGGGCTAGAAAAAAGAGGAAGATGATAGAATTAAGAGCCTTCCTACACACCACACAGTTTCCACTATCCAAATTGTTGAGGATACCGAAACTATTAGCACCCAATGCACTCTTGGTTCCATTGGACCTATTAATGGTGATGCTAGTACCTCAACCATAGAAGAAGAAACTCCTATGAACATAGAGGGTTTCAAACAAGTGATCCTAGATAACACTACTACAACCTTTGATAGTAGTGATATTGATTTTAATATTTGCACCCTCTCAGAAGTTATTAGCTTGCTACACAAAATGTCTAGAGACCCCCACACTAGCACACTTAATCTTGCCTTCACGGAGCATATCACAAATGCTCTCATCAAAGATAGGGAGGAGAAGCTTAGGATAGAAGCCTCCATACCTAGGAAGCTAGATGATGGTTGGGGCCCTATGATAAAAATTAAATTAAATAACTTCTCTTGCTATGATTTATGTGACGTTGGAGCTAGTACCTCCGTCATGCCCAAAAGAATTTATGATATGTTTGAATTGAAACCTTTTGATTCTTGTTATTTTGGTGTTCGTCTCGTTGAATCTTCCGTAAAGAAACCTTTGGGGAAGATCGACGATGTTCTTATCATTGTCAATGACAACTATGTTCCCATTGATTTTATTATTATGGATATAGAGTGTGAACCTTTATGTCCAATTATTTTGGGACGTCCTTTCCTTCCCACCGTTGGTGCCGTTATTGACATGAAAGAGGGGAATATAAAATTTCAATTCCCTCTCAAAAAGGGGATGGAACACTTCCCTAGAAAGAAAATCAAGTTACCAATTGAGTCCGTTACACGGGCTAGCTATTCTCTTTCTCTTGATAAAACTTGATTCTTCTTTTGCTTTATGCCTAGCTTAAAGGCGTAAAAGAAAGGGCTTGTTGGGAGGCAACCCAAGATGTTTTTACTTCTGTTTTTAGTGGTCTTGAGGATTTTTACTACTGTAGCAACATCATTGTATCTTTATTTTCAATATTTGTGCCAAGTTATAGCCTCTTATGATAAGAGAAGCAAAAGTTGTGACATGCTGTCCAGAAAACAGATTTTGTCTTCTTAACGAAAAAAATGGATCAAATCACCAGTTCATATTTTTGAGCTGAATTGTTTACACAGCATGCTCTATACAATTCTGAAACTTTCATATGTTCTGAGTTTTTTTATTTGAGTTGCATAAGTTCCCCGAAAAAATTCTCTACTACCTGATGTTCTCTTTTTCACAGATTCTTCCATGTTTTGTCTCTTCTTACTTTTACAAACCTTAAGCTCGTTTTTTGTTTGCAAAAACCTTTTGGCAATCTTGAGAAACGGTAGAACTTCAAGAATATATTTATATCCAGTGGGGAAAATTATTTTATTAAGGGTACTAACCCCTCTAATCATGTTATGATGAGTTATGTATGAAGGGAGTTTTCAAGTGTGCGATGGAAGATGATGAAAGAAGATCCGGGAGTGTCAAGCACTCAAGCTTGGGGATGCCCCCATGCATCCCAAATAAATATTCAAGGAGACTCAATCGTCTAGGCTTGGGGATGACCCCGAGCATCCCCTTCTCCATCAACAATCATCAGTTCGTCCTTCGTCTCACTATATTTTTATCACTTCATGCATTATGTGCTATGCTTGCAGCGTCTCGCTCTTAGATTTTATTTTTAGTTTTCTTTAGCTTTTCTTGCTGTTCATAACAAGTTAGATCACATCTTAATTTGTGTGGGAGAGAAACACGGTCCACTCCAATCTAGAATACATCATAGGATATTTCATGCTTATCTTTCTGCTGTTGTGTGTTCTATATCTATTCGTAGCTACTGCCATGTTTAGTTATAGTTTTAGTTTGTCCTTAGCAAGAGCCTTGGCTTTTGTTTTGTTTGTTGCTGGAACTCTATTTAGTTTTCATGTTTATCTAGTTAAGAGAGTTGGTCGTTGCACTGAGTTGTGTCTTGTCTTGAAAGTAGGTAATTGAGGTTGCTATTTAATTTCAGTAGTAACTTGCAATAGTTTTGAGGCATTGATGTGAGTAATTTTTGCACTTTTGGTGTCAAGAGCTCTAGCATATTAGTGATAGGTGTCGTATTTTGGGAAATCTGTGTTTATTTTCAAAACCTACAAAACTAGTTGAGAACTCTAGCTACTAGATGGATCGCTAATCTTTGGAGGGATCGGATATTAGAGTACACTCACGTACCATGAGTCGAGGATGCGCAAGGATAACCAAACCCTCATACACTCCTCCTCGGGGTACTTGTCTCTTTGTGAACCTCCTTATTAGATTGAGAGTTACCGATAATAAGTGCATGAGTTCTTCGGACTAATGTAAGTATTGAAAGTTGACACTTCCACATCCTCATATTTGCTAGCCTCTCCCGTGTCGTGCATTGCCTCCTTCTCACTCCGCGAGTTGGTGTCCACCTTCGCCGGTGCATCCAAACCCTTGGCAGGATACGCTCTGTCATCATAAACCTCCTTATATCTTTCCTCAAAACAGCCACCATACCTACCTATCAAGGCATTTCCATAGCCTTTCCGAGATATATTGCCATGCAACATCCACCTCTTCATGACTTGATCTTCATGTCATGCATGTTCTTTCTACACTGGCAACGGCATACATTGCATACATCATGATAGCTACATCTTCTTTGAGTACCTTTTAAAGTGTGAAACATCTTCTATACACTCTTGTAAATTAGAGTGTTGCCCTTAAGTGAGGAAAAGATACCCAAGTGGACAAAATAAAAGATCATAAAGAGGACAAATGAGAGTTAAATAGAAAGAGCCATTGAGGCCACCAAAAAACCAGAAAAATTTGAAAAAAGAGAAAAAGGAAATAAAAAGAGACAAAGAGGCAACACTACTATCTTTTTGAAAGATCCACACTAGTACTCCCTCTTATCATTGTACTCCATAGAGATGATCATACATGCATATTGCTATGTGGGGACCTTCACACTATATAACTTTGCTTGCATATTCCAAGGATGAGCCTCCTCAAAAGAGCTCTAGGTCTTCATGAGCGAGCAAGTTAGATGCACCCCCACTAGTTCCATTGGAGAGCTTTTTAGCTCATATGTGCATCCGTTGCATGGCAATCCCTACTCCTCACATCATATCTATCATTTGGCCTTCTCGCATATGATTGTCCTCATTGATGTGAGCCTTTCTCACCCTTTTTGTCTTCCTCCTCCACCATATTTCTCTCTTTGCCATCCTAAGTGTCAACTCTCGTGCTTACGCTCATCCACTGCATGAGTGCTCAAAATATCAAAAAGGAGTGGATCAAATTGACTTGTACCTGGCTAGTGGTATGGGGACGAGTCAAGATAAGATTCCAAAGAAGACCAAGTGTGAAACTTTAATAGATTGAGTTCTCAACAAAAATACTTTTTCTCGTATTCCCTATCCCCCTTCTTGCACGCAAACACCATTTTGAGACATTCGAGTCATGGACAGCGAGAGCTCTGGCACCTAATGTTCTTTCATTGCTTGTGTCAAAGCTAATATAGACACTTGCATGTTATGACTTGAATTGAATCACATACCTTGATTGCTTTACTTTTCAAAGTTCTTATATGGTTGCTAGCATGTCACCACGGAAATTATGCTTGTTATCATTGACCTACTCGAGGACGAGCATGAATTAAGCTTGGGGATGTTGATACGTCCGAAATGTATCGATAATTTCTGCTTGCTCCATGCATTTGGACTAACCTATTAACTCAGTGCACCCCAGTACCAGTTTCTGTTTTTTGCTATTTTTTTATTCCAAGTTTCCCCCATATTAAAAGTGCTCCAAAAATTAGGGAAAAATAGGATAAAAAATCAGCGCATCGGAAGCTTCCGGAACCCCAAAGGAGGGCCGGCGGAGCCACCACCAGGTGCCTACGCGGCCACCTGGCGCGGCCTAGGGCTTGGCCGCGCCAGGGGGTCGCCTGGACTCCTGGTGGCCCCCTGGCTTCCCCCCTTCGCCTATATATTCCCCGTGACGTGGAACTTCCAAGGATAGAACCCTTTTCGCAATCTCGCCTCTGTTCCACCGCCGCCGCGCATCCAAGATCGGGAGCGCCAATAGACTTCTTCCTGGCACCCTGCCGGAGGGAGATCGACCTCCGGGAGCTTCCCCTTCACCATGGACGCTTCCCGTATGTGCCTTGACTAGTTTTCTTTGGACCATGTGTCTGTCATCAGTAGTTATGTGATGTTCTCCTCCCCTCTTTGTTCTTCATGGTTTAGACCTCGTGAGCTGCCCTACATGATCGAGGCACAAATGTAATCTTTCTGTTGTTGCTATGCTGAGTTTGATGGGATCTGATGGATTATGAGATTATGTTCAGATTGTGATAGAGTAATATATTTGGTTCTTATATTTTATACTATTTTTCCTAAGTAATTCTTGCATGTTCTTTGTTTTTGTTTATTGCTTTGGCCAAGTAGTAGGTAGTAACTCCAAGAGGGAACATTATGCTCGATTGTGGGTTCATGCCCCCTGATGACACGCTTGAGTGACAGAAGCATGAGTCTAGGGGATGTACTATTTCCACAAGGGGGAAAACAACGGTGCTTGTATTGCAAGGATTGCTTACTTTACGCAAAGTGTTTTTTAATGCAGTTGTCTGTTGCTTTGGGTTTACACTTTGGGTGGGGCTCGCAACTTAATACCAGCGAGATGTTCTGGATAGATATCTCAAGGTGGATGATTAGTAGTAGATGCAGTTGGATTTCGGTCTACTTATTTTGGCGTACTGCCCATGCTTTCGAGCCTCTTCCTTTATTTTGTATCATAGTTAGCATTGCGGTGCGTTTATAATCCTGTCAATTTCCCATCTACAATTTGTTTACCTCGCATAGCAGTTTTATCGTGTTTTGGGAGAGAGACATCACTACACTACTAGGAGAAAGGCTAGTAGTAGCGCCCCCTTTTGGCTTATCAGTAGCGCCCTGGGGCGCGCTACTGCTAGCACGCTACAGCTAATTTGTAGCAGTAGCGCGCGTACGCACCCGCTACTAATACACCAGTAGCGCCCCCCTTTAGAGCCCGCTACTACTAATACCAGTAGCGCGTACAGGTGACAGGGCGCTACTGGTATTTATTTTCCATTTTCTGTTTCTTTTTCCCATCGTATTTTTGCTGTATTTGTACAGGTATTATACAATCTAGTCTCATACACATACACAGGTTTTCTACAGAGTACAAATCTCATCATATCATACACATACAATAATCTGATGACCATATATATATATATATCATGATCTCTCATATCCAACACAAATGATGTCTCTCATCATGTCATCTCTAAAATAGCGATAGAAGTTGTCACAATATCTTAAATACATGCAAATACAAGCAAGTTTTATCATCCATCTAAACTATGATATATACTAGAAGAGCGGTCACTATGAGGAAGAGTGGAATTATGTAGTAGCTAATGAAGCGCCGCCTCCGATCTTCCTCTCGCGCTAGCGTAAATCTCAAGTAACTAGCTTCCGCTTCCTCTCTGGTATTGAACCCTCTTTGGCTGCCGCCCGGGAACCGGTGCACTTGAGCCTGACACTCTGGCCACTCATCGTACACTCCTGGAACCTTCCCTATGTACACGGCATAGCACTTCTTCGCCATCGATGATCTATGTACCTATTAGAGATGCATATTCATTATAAGAATTCAACAATAGTACACAACATAATATACTTGAGCAACACGAAGACAAAAAGTTAGTGAATAGATGCAACATAAAGTAACATACATAATATAATATACAGACGTTGTTCATGGTACCCCAACTAATTCACTAGCTAGCAAGCGTTACGCAAGTAGTTCAACATGACCGTTAAATTACATCACAAAGGTTTCATATCGCTTCCAAAAGTACAAATTCAACCGAGACATCATCATCGGCATAGTCAATACACTAGAACTTCCATCCATCCATATCTGGGAGGACGCACCCTAGCTTATTGAACGGCGTAATGTCCAAAAGCTGCATTCCTACGCGAGTTTTAACATCAGCTCGCGATATTGGGCCGTGGTAGAACATCGCCTTCTTGTCGACGACTTCTTTCATGATGATGGTTGCAATATCCTTCAGGATGCGAAAGAAGTCATCTCGTAATTTATAATCCGGTTCGGCTAAGTTTTTTTCCCATATCATGATATGATTGTCATCTTTGCTTGCCATGCGAAGACGTTGCTGATCCTTTCTGAACTCCATCATGAGATGGATGACATAGTATCCATCATTTGTACTTCCTTCCGGTTGATGGATACTGCAGAAGTTGGTTTTATGCGAGAAACACGGTGCGCCCTTCCTTCGTGACTTTTTCTTGATGTGGCCACACCTCATGCCGAAGCCCTGAAGAGCGGAATCCAGAAGACTCATTACTTTGGTGTAGTCTTTCCTTTTGAAGTTCCTAGACGAGTCGAAATACATGGCATGGGAGACTCGTGGGAAAAGAACGATAAGGACGGCGTGCCCCTCGCTGTGCAAAATAAATGCACCTCAAATTAGCTAGCCTCCATATGAGCAAAGAAATGATTGAAATGTAAAGGCAATCGGGCAATGACTTACATTGGATGATAAGGCACGAGAACCATTTCCTTCTCCTTATTCATCAGCATGAAATTTTCGATGTACTCCCTAGCAGTTTTAAGTTCATAGTGACCGAGCGACAAGAAGGACTCATGCATGTAGTATGGATCTGCCACCGCGATTTGCGAGATTTCCTCTCTTTTGATGACAAAGCTCATATGGAGCGCAAAAAGGCGGACGATCGTAAAATCGAGCCGCCTAGTGAGGAACATCTCAAAGATGTGATCAAACCGCAGGAAGAACACTTCCGCAGGCGCCGTGTCGACGTAGCCCATGCCCGGAGGCACACGCACCGCATAAAGTGGATATCCTAGATCCTTCGATGCGAGAAGGCTTTTCTTTGTAGTCTCCTGAGATCCCCTGATATGCTCTCCAGCGATTTCGGCGGGAGCATCGGCTCGCCCGCGACATGGATCAACGCCGTACCTTTCATCGGTACACGGTCTGCAAAACCGGTTGGCGGCACCGACTTGCTGCTAGAAGCATTGAAAGCCTTTTTGGCAGCTAAGTCTTTCCTATTCGGTCTCTTCCTCGGCTTCTTCTGGGGGAGAGGTTGTGATGAGCCTTTCGTAGCGCCCTTGATCGCCAACCCAAGTGTTGACGGGCTGAGAAAGGGTTGTTCATGCTGGATTGAGGCGGCATCTAGAGGCGTGTCCTGCAAGGGTTGCATGAAGAGAGACTTTTTGCACTCAGATCTAGGATGCTCCTGCTCCGACAGAATATCCATCTCCTCGTCCACATGCTCCTTATTTGCCGAGTCATATGGCTGACTCATCATTTCTACTTCCTGATTAATGAAGGCGGTGTTGAGGAATTGCATAGGGTCACCATCCTCGTCCATGTCATCATCCATTGCTTGCTGGAGCACGGGGGAGAAATCACGATCCACTCTGCTTGGACCGCCTTCCTCGCGTCGCTCGCCGCTCTCACCCAGCATAACAGGCGGCGCTAATAATTGTGGAGGCGGGGGTGGTGGTGTTCATACCTTCTTGGGGATGTGTTGTCGTTGGTGTGGTCATCACGGCGGCCGACTCGACACGAAGAAGACCCTTCGTCCATAGGATGAAATAGCCCTTGCAGTCTGCAAGCCGCTTAGGGGTCTCGTCTTCATCTCCCCCGAGTTGTACCGGAGGAGCCAAATCCTCGTGGCCCGGTTTGACACTCGCCACGGAAACCTTGAAAGTGGTATTGGGCATCTGCATGGTGTGGATCATCCGATCCGTGGGATTTATTATCGTTGCCTTTCCCACATCCACTGTCTGGCCATTGATCATGTATAGTAAGGTGCACGGGGTTCTCTCGGCCTGCGAAAACATGTCTACGGCGTCAGACATCCAAAAGGAAACGAAAAAGGGATATATTATAGATATGTTGGTGTGACGCGTAATTACCGTGAGGGCGTCGAGCTCAGCCAAAGGCGAAGGCCCGCCTAGCACGCCAGAGACAGAGGACGGGCTGCTATGAGCGGCTAATGGAGCATGTCCGGATGCGAGAGCAGGCCCCGCTGGTGCGATGTTCACCGAGTTGCTCCCGACGAAGCTTCCACGGGGAAAATCCGCTGCCATTTTGTCTGGATTTTGCTTCTTCCACTCGATAACAGCCGGGATCAAGGATGAAACCGAAGCTGCGAACTCATCTCTACAGGCAGCTAAAGATGCATTGACTGCCGACTTGATCATCTCTTGTTTGGTCGCTTGTTCGGTCTCAGCTGCTTTTTTCTCAACCGCAAGCTTCACCTTCTCGTCGATGTTGACCTGACTAAACTTCCTTCTCTGCCTTTTGGCCTCAGGGTCCTTGTGGTAGTAGTGCTTCCACTGGGCACCGTCTCCGACGCCGTGCACACGTCCATGCTGCGGCCGAGTGTCCAAAGGGAGGCCCTTCATTATGTTCAAGGCCCGGTTGAGATGGGTGTCCCACTTGGGCCTCATCGTCGACTGAGACGATGAGTCGCTTTCGGCATCAAGCTTGTGTTGCTCTTTCTGCGAAAGAAACGTGGACCATTTACAAATGTTACTACAACGTGTATTCTGACTTGATGAGAAGCTAATATAAGGTGGAAAAAAAATATTACCAGTAATCTCATCAATTCCCTCGTGGGCGCGTCCGTGGACCAAACCTTTTTCTTCGAGTCCCACTTGTAGCGGGCCCTGATGAAGTCATACTCCTGGGGGTCGGTGAACACCGCCAAGGGGTCTGGGATCCCCGCGGCTTCACGTTCCGCATCCTCCTTTTCCCATATGGGCCTTTTGCCAATGTAACCACGGCTTCCGAGGCGGTGTTTCCCCGTGTTCCTTTTCTGAAGCCCCTTGAATTTCGCGGACCTAAGCTTGGCTTCGTCGGTAGCGCAAGTGTCCTTGAATTTTAAGAACTCAGCTTCCGTAAGTGATGGATTGTCCGCAAAAATCTTGGACAAAGGTTTGTTCTTCTCAATCAATCGTTTCACCCTCACTTTCCACGCGGACAATGCGTTGCTGAACTTGACCATGGCGGCGGCGTTTATGTCAGTCATGGCATCATCATCCCACGGAGTTTTGCTCTCATCCCGATCCGGGAACTTCAATCTGTTGTGCAGCTTCGTAAGGAGTAAATGTTCCATATTTGGTATACTCCTCAAGTCATAGTCGTTGATGCTCGCGGTTTCCCGTAGGATGCATCCGACTTGGTTGCCGTAGCACCTGCGAGCTTCCGCCGGCGCTATTGGCTCGAATTTTCCAGCATGCACCTCTGTCACTAGCAGTTGCTCGGTGCCGAGCTTGTTTGGTTTTCGTACCCTCTCCTTCTTCTTATTTGCTGGTTCATTAGCGGCTTCAGCGCCACCGGTGTCGGTGGCGCCGGTGTCAGTGCCATCGGTGCCATTAGTAGTGCTGTCGGACTCGATTTCGGCGTCCTTCGCACTAGCGGCATTTGGACCTTTGTCTCGTAGCTGAGAAGACATATGGTCGAGGAAGGCGTGTTCATGCTGCTGGTAGTCAAAATCTTCATTTGCACCGGCTTCGTCGTTGGTTGACATGTTTCCTACGATATATTTAGTCTCCAAGTTTAATTCTCAAACTATAAAAAAGGACTAAATACCGTCCTTTCAAATACCGGGCACTCGATATGTCATACTTTGTAGCACAAGTCATGTCGAAATTCACGGTAAATTTCGGCATGACCTTTGCTAAAAAGTGGACATATCGGGAACCTGAAATTTGCCGGAACGGAAATAAATCAACATTCCGGCAAAACATAGGCCCCTCGGATCCCTGCATATTTTCAACATTTTCAACATTTGCAGAAAGAATGAAATATCAATGCATTTTAAACATTTTCAGAAAGAAAGAATGAAATATCAACATTTTCAACATGTGGTCATGGTGGGTGCATCCAGGCCAGTACTGGGCTGCACATGTGTCACCATTTCTTCATCTCAAGTGATGCTTTGACCATCATATTTATTTGAAAAGAAGACATATAAAAACAGTTTCTTCTTTCCTTTGCTTCAGAGCTGTTGGTACTCAACTCAACCCCTCTTCCAAGACTTGTAATTAGCTAGTTTTCAGCATACATACATAGATACATAGTTAGACGGACCTAGCCAAGCTTTTGCTGGAAATTAAGAAGGAAGTGACAGAGGGACAACAAGCAAGGACATAACAAACTTCTTTGCTGAACATATATTCCGATGGAGCTCTTCGCATTTCCATTACCATTGTGCACTGACCAGGCACTTGTTCAAAAAGGATGACACGGCGCTGGTGGACAAGCATGGCGGTGATATCACAAGCAAGGAACAATGGAGGACCCTCCTCAACGTCATCCTGATTCTGAACTTCGTGGGCAGAAACAGGGGCGGGGGGCTTACCGAGCAGATGCGAGGCGACGAGGGCGGGGAGGCGAGGTCGGCGGCGGCGGCTTGACGACGACGGCGGACGCGGAGGCGAGGCGACGAGGGCGGGGAGGCGAGGTCGGCGGCGGCGGCTTGACGACGAGGGCGGCCGCGGAGGCGAGGCGACGAGGGCGGGGAGGCGAGGTCACGAGGGCGGCGGAGGCGAGGCGACGACGACGACGGCCGGGGAGTTCGACAGGGCGGGAGAGATAGAGGGGAATGAAAAGAAGAAGGCCTGCCCGACCGGTTTATGTGGAACTTAGCAGTAGCGCGCCCTTTAAGGGCGCGCTACTGCTACGTTTAGCAGTAGCGCGCTCTGACAGGACCCTCTACTGCTACGTTTAGCAGTAGCGCGCTCTGACAAGACCCGCTACTACTAAACCTTAGCAGTAGCGCGCGCTATCAGGGCCCGCTACTGATATTTCTGGAATTTTTTTCCCTCTTCCATTTCCTTTTTAATTTTTTTTACTGTTCTGACCCCTTTTTTATTTTTTAACACGATTTGACCCCGTTTCAAATTTTTAACAGGATCTAACCATTTTTAGACACGCCAATCATCGTGGCGTGTCTACTCAACATAGAAACGCCATAGGCCTCGGCGTGTCTACGTTGCATTTTTTTGCAGAACACACCCTATCTTTATATTTAACACGCGCATGTACCCCTCTCCAAAAATAAAGGGAGAGTCGGAACTCGAACACGGGACCTTTTGCTAAGCACGCCATGCCTCAAACCAACGCGCTACAAGGCACGCGCGCATTTTTTTCCCTCTTCCATTTTCCGATACAATTTATATAATGTATATTTAACAGCAGCAATATATAATTTGACCGATCGATAACGCGGTTAAAGTGCAAGTATACAAAATAGATACATATATAGATTACAACACACATTTAGTTTCTCAGCGTCGAAGACGTTTCTTAGTGATTAGTTTCTTTCCTTTTTTGTTCGTTTCCGAATAATTTAGGCCCTCGTTGTGACTTTTCCTTTTCCATGGAGTACGATCTTTCATAGGTAATGTAGTCTTCATTCTTCTTTTGACATATGCTTCATCGTCGTCGTCATCTTCCCTCATCGGGTTGCCGTACTGGTCATAGTCTTCTATGTTGGCGACTCCATCCATTCCGACGATGTTTCTTTTTCCTCTCCTCACGACAACACGGCTGGGATTGCTCGGGTCGGTTATGTAGAAACATTGTGTCGTGTGCTTAGCGTGTATCCATGGCTCATTTTTGGCTATGACGTTCACGGTAGAGCTCTTGGTGTCGGGTATAGACATAGTAGTGAAATACCGGTTTTCTCTTTCGACATTCTTAGCCCATCTGACACGGAACATCGTCGCATTGTGTAGTCCAGAGTAGTTAAGCTCCCAGATCTCTTCGACCCCTCCGTAATATCTTTCAGTTGAGCCGTTGTCGTCAGTCATGCATTCTATCATCACCCCCGAGTTCTGGAAATCACTTTTCATATCTCTGGCCTCCGTATAGAACGTGTATCGGTTTATATCGTATGCCTGATAGGTGAGGAAGTTGACAGCAGGGCCATGTGCTAAGGCGTATATGAGCAATGCGTCTGTAGACCCCTCTTCCGGGGGATTGGCAAGAACATGCTCTTTGAACCAAGGCAAGAAAGTGGATTTGTGCTCTCTAGTAACTTCGGCGTCCGTCTTGCGTAGGCCCTGGTCATGGTACTTCTTGGCAATGGTTTCTTTGTGCAGTGTCACGAAAGGGTCTACCACGTCAAGATGTTGTAGCACTACTAAGTTTGCCCTGTCAAAGTCATTGCGTCGATCCGAGTGGTCGACATGCAGTTCCCTCCGACCATTGGTGTGACCTTCTCCTCGGAGCCTCCCATGGTGCTTGTTAACGGGCAAACCAACAACAGGGACGTCGTCATCTCTGTTGCTTAGATAATTCTCGCAGAAAGAGATGCACTCTTGTGTCAGATAGCCCTGTACGATGCTTCCATCTGGTCGGGACATGTTACGAACAAATCCTTTGATGACCCCATTCATCCTCTCGAACGGCATCATGTTGTGCAGGTATGACGGGCCAAGGTCGATGATGTCGTCCACAATGTGGACACACAGCAGCGGCTCCTGTTTTTTCATCTTTCCAGGCGCGGGGCACTCTTTCCAGTTTTTCAGCAACTCATCAATTTCGGCGCCGCTCCTCTTACGTGGAGGTCCTCGATGCTCAGCCTCACCATTGAATAGATCTCCACGGTTTCTCCACGGGTCATTCTTCTCGAGCCATCTTCGATGCCCCATGTACACGATTTTCGCAGACCCACCATCTTTCGTTAGCTGTTGAGACGTTGTATCATCCATGCACCTCGTGCATCCGCAATATCCATGGCACACCTGGCCTGATACATATCCGTAACCGAGATAATCGTGCACCGTCGTCAGCACTGCGGCTTTCATATAGAAATATTCTTTTTCGAAAGCGTCCCATGTCTTGACTGGTGATTTCCATAACATTTGTAGCTCCTCTTTCAATAGCTCGAGATATAGATTAATATTATTTCCCGGGTGTTTCGGACCTTGAATCAGAATGCTCATGTGTATGTACTTTGTCTTCATGCACTTCCACGGGGGAATGTTGTACATCCATACAAACACGGGCCATGTGCTATGGTTGGTGTTCTGCTTGCCAAACGGATTCATGCCATCTGAACTCACGCCAAGCATGATGTTCCTTGGATCAAGATGAAATCCATATTCGGCGTTCAACGCTCTCCACTGGCTTCCATCCACAGGGTGTCCCATCTTCGGATCATCTCCATCATCGGGCACCTTCCTGACCGCGTGCCACCGCATGAGCTCAGCTTCCTTAGGATCTACGAAATAACGCTGCAGACGAGGAGTGATCGGAAAGTACCATACAACTTTCTGAGGAGATTTCTTTCCGGCCTTCTTGTATCTATCAGCATTGCACAACGGACAACTGGTTTTTTCTGCGTTCTCGTTCCGATAAATGATGCAATCGTTGATGCATGCATGGTATCTAATGTGCGGCAGATCAAGAGGGCACACAATCTTCTTGGCCTCATCGATACTAGTAGGACAAAGGTTCCCCAGGGGAAGAACTGTCTTGTTTAGATACTTGAGATGATCATCGAGGCTTTTGTCGCTCCATTTGTTTTTAGCCTTCATCTTTAGAAGTTCGAGCGTGAAACTCAAGCGGGTCACCTCAGGAGCGCAACCATCATACAATGGAGTCTTCGAGTCTACCTCCAGTTGCTCCAACTTGGCCTCCTCTCTAGAACCAGCTTTGTCGCTAGTCGTCTTCTTGCGAAGCAGGTCTCGAACATGAGGGTCCCGCACGATTGAATTTAGTAGCGATGAAGGATCCGTCATGTCCGCATCTTCTCCGTCATGTTCGGTCTGATCTTCTCCGCCATTACCATGTGCAGCCTCTTCTCCGCCGTCATTTCCAGCGCCCTCTTCGTCTTCGGATCCATCAATCATCTCTTCATCCGCTGCCATGGGGTTATTGGTTGCACCGTCGATATCGTCATCATCATCTTCAGTTATCCATCGAGTATAGCCATCCATGAAACCATATCTAAGCAGGTGCGCCTTCAAACGTCCACCCTTAAAGGGGTCCAGCCAGACGCCTTCTTTGCATTTTTGACAAGGACATAAAATCTCCTTTTCATTTTTTTCAACCATGTCGTCCACTGCAGATCGCAAGTATCTATCCACCATCCTTCCACAGACCTTCATGGTCGCCTACGAGTTATACAAACAAAAGATTATAACGACATGCATATGCATATCAAAGTCATACAAAAATTCGGCATGACCTTCCTAAAAATAGGACATATAGAGTTTGCCCGAAATTCGCCGAAACGGAAGTAAATCGACATTTCAGCAAAACATAGGCAAACTCTCATATCACACACCCATACACACACACACACACAAATATTTTCATTGATGCAAAGCACAATTTTTTACTCACATCTCATGCATCCACGTACCTAGCTAGCTAGTAATTAATTAAGAGAGAGAGAGAGAAATTATATACCTTTTGTTAAAATATCACACTTGGGAGAAGCTTGCACTAGCTAGTGAGGGAAAGGAGACAAAGGTGAGAAAGAGAGATAGCTAGATGCATTTATGCATGATATGTGGTGGTGGAGGAGGAGGAGCAAATTAGAAGGAAAGAGAGAGATATTGCATTAATGAAGATGGTGTGTAGTGCATTAATGGAGATGGTGTAATGCATTAATGGAGATGGACAAGAGGTAGGAGAAGGAATGAGGAAGAAGCAAGTGAGGGAGAGAGAGGAGGGGGGAGGGGGATGGTTGGTGGAAAAGGTGGCTGCTGCGCATTACCAGTAGCGACTGTACCGCTACGGCGCTACTGGTAAAGATAGTAGTAGCGGGCTTTCCAGGGGGGCGCTGCTACTAAAACTTGACATCTGGGTTTGGTATGGCCACCTTTACCAGTAGCGGGTCCTCACATGAGGCGCTACTGATATAGGCATATCAGTAGCGCGCGTCCATGTAGCGCGCTACTGCTAATTAGCAGTAGCGCCTGTCTTTGAGGGGCGCTACTGTTAAGCCTCTACCTATAAGCTTTTCCCTAGTAGTGCTAGTGAATATCACGGGACCCCGGTCCATATTCTCATCACTGTTGACACGCTTATTTACTTTTCTGCTTTTACTTTCAGTTGCTATCATTATCATTATCCCTTGTGTTTTGGTCCTTTGTAAACAACAATACCAAAGAGATTGGCAACCTCTCTGAACTTCGTTGGGAGAAAAGTTATTTATGTCTATGTGCAGGTCTAGGTCAAGGAAGCAACTTTTTTCTAAAAGGGTGCCATTGTTTCCTTGCCACCTACTTATCATTATAGGAGTCCTACTGGTCGATACTCAACCTCGGTATCTTCACCGAGGGAAACTTGCCGCTATGCTGCATCTCACATTCCACTTGGGGTAACCAACGACGGGTGAGAAGAAATTATCATCTCTCGCGTATCAACGACCCACTGTCCTCCAGCGGTCATCATGAAGGTAGCAATTGTGCGCCCATAGTAGTAGGGGCGGCGGTGGAAGCCATTGGCTACAATAGGATTCCGGCGGTGACCCAGCGGGGCGAAGGTAGATGCGGGCGAGGATGCGGTGGCCGAAGAATCGAGAGGGGTCGTGTCACAACCCCAAGTTAGGTAAGTGCTAGGGTTTGATTGTGCCCTTTGCATCATGCAAAAATTCAAAAGAAATCCAAATAGGGAAAAGATAAGCCCTGAGAAATTAATTCAAATGGCCAGATAAAAATCTTTTTCCAAAAATCATTTGAACATTTGTAAAATTCCTATAAATGATGGTGATCATTTCAAAAGTGGTTTGGGATCATTCCCATGCCTATGGAATTTTCTAAAATTCAAAAGATGCCTTGAAAATTAAAGTTGACCCCTATTTGAATTGAGATTCAAATTTATTGAATTTCAAAAATGCCCAAAAGTCATAAGTGGTTTGCTACTGGCCACCTAGGGTTTTAAAAAAATATTTGGGCATTTTTATAAAATGCTATGGTATTTTTTTTACCAGAGCAAAACAAATAACAGAAATAAAAAGAAAAGAAGAAAAACAGAAAAGAGGCCTACCTGGAAAAGAGGCCCGACTAGCCGAAGTTGCCCAGCCCAAGGGCAGGGTCGTCTTATTCCCCGGGACAGGCAGGAAGGCCGCTGCGTCGCGACCATGCCGACGCCGCTGGCCACCTCCTGCTTGCCCCCTCGACCCTATCTTCGTCGTGGAGGCCCTAGGCGTCTCCCCTGTCCTCCCCCCCCCCCCGTTGGAACCCTCCTCTCCCTCGTCTCCGGCGAACACCCGCAAGATCCGAGGCGCCCGGAGTACGCCGACGTGCGCCGCCGTGGCCACTGAGCGTCCCACACCGCGCCACCGGGTCCTTCTTCTTTGCCAGCGTTGACTCCACCGAGCTGAAGCCTCAGTTGGAGCCAGGGACCAACCGAGGCGACTCCCGCGTCAGGACTTCACCGCCGGGCGCCATCGACTCCGGCGAGCGATTCCGCTCCGGGCAGTTCCTCCCCGACGTCGCCGCGTTCGCCTTCGTTATCACGATGAGCGCGTGTCTCTCCCGTAGGTCTCCGTCCTCCTCCTCGCGCTTCTAGTCGTCATCGCCGTCGGACCCGAGCCCGGCCGGCCCGTGGCAGCCCAATTGCCCCACTCGACGCGCGCGTGCGCGAGGGCTCGGTTGGTGCCCTCTCATGGCCGGGAGCCCAACTCCAGCGACCCCCCCCCCCCCGTAGCCGTGGCCACCGGAGGCTAACCGCCGGCCTGCCCACTTAATTAGGGGGCTAATCCCCATAGTCATTTGACCCAAGGTCAATGACAGGTGGGCCCTAGCCCCCCTAATCTAATTTAAAATTAATTAAGAAGAGGGATTAACCCCCTCTCTCACTGACCAGTGGGACCCAGCCATCAGAGGGCCCCTGACGTCAGCCCCGTGTCATGCTGACGCAAAAAATTGCTAAATGTTTTAAAATAATTCAAAAAAGTCAGAAAAAGGATTAAACTTTGGAAATTCATAGAAAATTCATTTTAACTCCAAATTAAACAAATAATATATGAAAAATAATCATAAAAATGCAAGGATTATGAATATGCAACTTGTTTCTATGTTTGACCATTTTAAAATGGGTGAACAGTAGCAATTTTGCATATGGCTTAATTTGAATTCAAAATTGAAGTTTGAATTTGCATTTCAAATGCAATATACTCCAATTAAGATGAATATACTACAAACCAGTACCATTCACATCATGGACAACTATATCATGTGATTGTGCATTTTATTTTGTTGTTGCCCCCCCTTTGTTGATGATTTCTTCGGTAACAGTGCCTCCGAGACGGTGATCACCCCCGAAGAAGAAGACCACCATTAAGACCCGTCTATCGTCAGCAAGGCAAGCAAACCCCATTGATCATGTATATAAAATCCTACTTCCCTGCAACTGTTACTGCTTATTGCTTCTTAGTATACAATGAGGATGTTATGATTGTGAGTCGGGATGGAATGAACACAGTGATGCTGATGATAACATGTTGGTGAATCCACCCTAAAAAAGTTGAACGATGAGAGGCTGTGTAGGAGTACACAGTGGGTTGTCTCGTTGAACACTGCCCTAGGCCCCCGAGTTCCTGTTTTGTGATCCAAGACAAAGAGTATGACCACATGTAGGGTTTTATGGGAGACCCGTTTAGCCTCTTTACGTACCCGATCCGGTCCAGGAGTCACACTTGATTCGGGCTTTCCATTTGACTTATGCATAGATATGTGGGTGGACCTGTGAGGCAGCGAAACCATCTGTCAAAGGGGGCGTCTCGGTCCCTTGCATTATCTGAGTCAGTTTCGTGGAACCGGACGGACTCTCGAGCGGTGACAAACTCAGGTAGTCGACTCCTGGATTAGAGAAGGTGATGTGAGGGTAGTGCCTTGGTTTCATCCACGTCCGACACCCGCTTGAAGGGTGACAAGAATGAGGCGATAAGTGATGGCACGCGTGTGAAGATGTACACCCATGCAAGGTTAATTAACTATTCGAATAGCCGTGTCCACGGTTATGGACTACTTGGAGACCTTTACTTGATCATAGACAACTTGAATGGATACTTATAAAACTCGCAAGATAAGTGTGAGTGCTATGGCGTGCTTTCTCGTGGGGAAGTCGAGGAAGTATCCATAGTGGTGTATTGTTTGGAGACTTGGTAATGGACTCGTGTACGCTTCTTACCTCAAGTCTGCTACTCGTAGTTTAGGAATAGCCAAGTCAAAGCTGGCACTTTTGCATGTTGAACCCCACCTCCTTTACCTTGAAACTTGAGCATGAGTAGTGTAGTTCTGATGTAAGTCCTGCTGAGTACGACTTTGTACTCACGTTTTCTTATTCTATGTTTTAGGTGAGAACCCGGACCCTGTTGAAGTCACCGACCTGAAGCTCGACGTTGACCTTGGTAGTATAGTTCCAGACATCAGTCTGGTCCCTCGTGGAAGGGCTTGTTTATAGAGAAGGCTTCTCTAAGCCATTTGTTAAACTTGTCTGTACTCAGACCTAATTTTCTTCCGTTGTATGATGTAATGTTGATCACAGACATGTGATCATTGTATGCTCTATGTGTAAGTAAATAAAGATAGATTTTGTAGAGTTATGTGATGATACCTGCTGTTCATACTAGGCATGTGTGCTGCGTGTATGTTTATAACATGCAGGTCTTAGTATGGGTTTTCGAAACCTTAGTTGTGATCTGGCTGGCGGTCTTTTATACACCAAGTGGCCCTTATATGTGCGCAGCTTGGGGCATTGCGATGCGATTTCTCGTGACTCTGTCACGTGCACACTTTGTTGTATGATCGAGCCCGCCCTAGACCCCGACTAAGTGATCGGGCTGGAGTTTGTTTATGTAAGGGTTATGATTCAATCGATAACATGGTTGAGGCGACTTGTCTATGAGTATGGGATTTCACCACCCATAATCATTTAGACTTGTGAGCGGGCGATGAGGACCCATCTCAGTTGATCATCCGGCCTAGATGGGATGCCCCTCACGTACGATGCTTTCCGAGAGTGTTATGTGCTTGGCCTTGTCTGCTTAGACAAGTGCGTACGGCTCTCGGCTCTCCATGTGATTGAGTTGTGACTGGAATTACATACGCATATTCCGGGTCCCGACAGACTTGGTATCAGAGCAGGATTGTTTGTAGGATTATCAACCCTTGGTCGAAGTCAAGTCTAGCCTTCTATAGTTATATAGTTACTTGGGTATAAAGGGAACAACGTAAGGCTTATTTTTCTCCTTACCCTCATCGATCTGAGTTCTGAGTCACCCTTATCTTTCCTACGGGATGATAGGACTAGGCTCATCTATGTCTTACTAGAACATCTCGTTGAGTGCTTCCTTGTAGCCGTAGGATTGTTGTGGTCGTCCAGAGTCTCCGTATTTTGAGTTCCTTGAAGAAGTTCTGTCCAATCTCTTCAAGGTTGTTTCATTTTCCATCCCGGTGTAGCCGTTATGCTGCCCGATTTATCCCGTGTTTCTATGAATCATTGCCTTTGCATTATGATCTTTTCTTCCGAAATCATGTCCTCTTATCTTTGATTCCATCGTACAACCTGTTCTGATTATTGATTTTTTATCACACAGGATGTCTGGTGGAACTCGTAGTGTTGTTCGTCGCAATCGAGACCGTGATAGGAATCGAGGTAATGATGAACCTCCACCACCGCCTTCTGCGGCGGAAATCATGATGGAAGCCGAGCGGAATAGACGTGATCAAACACGCCTTCTGGAGCTCATCGAGTAGAATACCTCACGTCATTGCAATGTGGTTGTGAGCATTCAGGACTTCATCCTCCTCAAACCACCGGTATTCCGATGTTCCTCTGAGCCCCTTGAAGCTGATGATTGGCTCTGTTCCATCGAGCGTAAGCTTGACACGGCACATGTTGCTCCCAATGACCGAGTTATATTCGCGGCATACTTTCTGGAAGATGCTGCTGCTGAATGGTGGGAGAACTATGTTGCGATGCAGCCTGATGGTCACATAGTGAATTGGCAGGAGTTCCATGATGCCTTTAGAGGGTACCACCTTCTAGATGAGTTAATGGAGCGCAAGAAGGAAGAGTTCTGCAATCTGACTCAAGGAGAGATGTCCATTCATGAGTATGTGATGGAGTTCAACCGTCTTGCTCGTTATGCCCAAGATGAGATCACCACCGATGCCAGAAAGCAGGCAAGGTTCCGTAAGGGACTTAGCCCTATCCTTCGCAATGATCTCAACCTCCTTGAATTTGCCACCTTTGAGGATTTAGTCAACAGATCCTTTAGAGCTGAGCATGGCAATGAAGTGTTCGAAGAGTCCCGCAAGCATGCTCTTGAGCTTGCTCCTGCTTTAAGTTCAGCCCCTCAGAAACGCCGAATATGGATCCCAACTCGCGCCATACCTCAAAATTTTCTTCAGAGGCCACCATCCAATTTATGCCATCCACCTCAACACATTGTTCCTCCCAGGAATGATGGTGTGCAATCAAGTAATCCTGCTCCCAGCAATTCAGGCAGGATGTGTTTCACATGTGGTCTGCCTGGCCATTACTTCCGAAAATTCCCTACCGTGTTGGTGGAACCACGTCTCAGCAAAAATTTCCTACCGTGTTGGTGGAACCATGTGTCATAAGCCTTCAAAAAAATCCACCACCAAAACCATCCCAGCAAAAATTTCAGTCACAGGTAGTGGATATGTGAACCAAATCTCAGTTGAGGAAACCACTGCTACTTCTGACGTCATCCTTGGTACACTCCTTGTCAATCATGTTCCCGCCTCCGTTCTTTTCGATCCAGGAGCTTATCGTTCATTCATGTCGGAGAGTTATGCACTTCGGCATGAATTTCCTTTTGAAGAATTTTTTTTCTCCAATGATCATTCAAACTCCTGGTTCAAAGTGGAAAACTAATAGAGTAAGCCATGGCAATCAAATTGCAATTGAGGGTTTAGTATTCCTTGCTTCACTTATAGCCCTAAAGTATTCGGACATTGATGTCATCCTAGGCATGGATTGGTTATCAAGATAGAATGTTGTCCTTGCTTGTAAAGCCAAGTCAGTTAAACTCACCCATTCTTCAGGCCAGATCATTGACTACACATCACCCAGCTCTAGAATCCAGGTGCATACCTTGAATGTGCTTCCCCTTCCAGACCTTGAAGATATTCCGGTGGTTCGTGACTTCCCGGATGTCTTTCCTGAAGAGCTGCCGGGAATGCCACCCGACAGGTGTGTAGAATTCATAGTTAATCTAATACCAGGCACAACCCCAATTTCGAGACATCCATATAGAATGGCCCCACATGAGTTAGCTGAGCTAAAAACCCAACTTGATGCTTCGTTGGCAAAAGGCTTCATCCGCCCTAGCTCATCGCCATGGGGTTGCCCCGTTCTATTCGTAACGAAGAAAGATGGAACATAAAGGATGTGCTTAGACTATCGCCCGCTAAATCTAGCGACGATAAAGAACAAGTACCCACTGCCCAGGATCAATGATCTTTATGATCAACTTGCTGGATCCTCGGTCTGCTCCAAGATGGATTTGAGATTAGGTTATCATCAAATCAAAATCCGAAACGAGGACATTCCCAAAACGGCTTTCACTACTCGATATGGTCTTTACGAGTACACCGTCATGTCCTTCGGTTTAACCAATGCCCCCGCCACATTCTCGCGCTTAATGAATTCGATCTTCATGGAGTATCTAGATAAATTTGTTGTGGTTTATCTTGATGACATTCTCATCTACTCGAAGAACAAAGAAGAGCACGCAGAACATCTTAGGTTGGTATTGATGAAACTTCGAGAGCATCGCCTTTATGCCAAGTTCTCCAAGTGTGAATTTTAGCTACCAGAAGTGTCCTATTTAGGCCACGTGATTTCTGCAAAAGGCATTGCTGTCAATCCCGAGAGAGTTCAGGCCGTCCTTGACTGGACTCCACCTGAATCGGTTAAGCAAGTTAGGAGTTTTCTTGGCTTAGCAAGCTATTGTCGCCGTTTCGTTGAGAACTTCTCCAAAGTTTCAAAGCCTCTTACTGAGCTCCTCAAGAAAGATAAGAAATTCCAATGGACCCCCAAGTGCGAGGAAAGCTTTCAAGAGCTAAAGAGAAGATTGACTTTTGCACCCGTACTTGCACCTCCAGACACCAAACGGGATTTCGAGATCTATTGTGACGCTTCACGGCAAGGGTTAGGATGCATACTTATGCAAGACAGACATGTGGTAGCTTATGCTTCACGCAAGTTGCGTCCACATGAAGAGAACTATCCTACCCATGATCTTGAACTCGCTGCCGTAGTTCATGCTCTGAAGACTTGGCAACATTACCTCCTTGGTAATCGTTGTGAGATCTATTCTGATCACCAAAGCCTCAAATATATTTTCACCCAGCCAGATCTTAATCTCAGGCAAAGACGCTGGATAGAGTTGATAAAAGATTATGACTTAGGAATTTCTTACACCCCAGGCAAGGCCAATGTCATGGCTGATGCACTAAGTCGTAAGTCGTATTGTAACAACCTCATGTTACAACAGTATCAACCACTTCTGCATGAGGAATTTCGCAAGCTCAACCTTGAGATTGTTCCTCATGGCTTTCTTTCTACCTTGGTGGCGAAACCAACCCTTGAGGATCAAATCATAGCCGCCCAGAAACAAGATAGTAGTATGCAAGAGATCAAGCAGAACATTGTTAGCGGAGTTGCTAAATGTTTCTCTGCAAATGATCAAGGAACGATATTCTTTGAAAATCGTTTAGTCGTTCCTGAGAATAAAGACATAAGGCAGCTGATCCTTAAGGAAGCTCATGACACTCCCCTCTCCATTCATCCCGGTAGCACAAAAATGTACCGAGATCTATGCCAAAGATTTTGGTGGGCCCGGATGAAGAGAGACATTGCACAATTTGTTGCCGAATGTGATGTTTGTCGTCGCATTAAGGAAGAACACCAAAGACCTGCTGGTACTCTTCAACCATTGTCTATTCCCGAGTGGAAATGGGACAAGGTCGGTATGGACTTCATCACAGGCTTTCCAAAAACCCAGAAAGGAAATAATGCCATCTTCGTTGTCATTGACCGACTTTCCAAAGTTTCTCACTTCCTTCCAGTTCGCGAGTCTATAACTGCTAGCCAGTTAGCGGACTTGTATGTCTCTAGAATAGTGTCTCTTCACGAGTTCCTTTGGAAATCAATTCTGATCGTGGTAGCCTTTTCACCTCTAGATTTTGGGAAAGTTTTCAAAATGCTATGGGAACTCATCTCTCCTTTAGTACAGCTTTCCACCCTCAATCTAGCGGTCAAGTTGAAAGGGTTAATCAAATCTTGGAAGACATGCTCAGAGCTTGTGTTATATCTTTCGGAAAGAATTGGGAGAAGTCTCTTCCATTTGCCGAATTTTCTTATAACAATAGTTTCCAATCTAGTCTGAACATGGCTCCCTTTGAATTCCTCTACGGCCGACGATGTCGAACACCCCTAAACTGGTCAGAAACCGGTGAAAGACAACTCTTTGGACCGGATATGATCAAGGAAGCAGAAGAACAAGTTCGCATTGTTCGTGATCGATTGAAAGCCGCTCAATCTCTGTCGGGACCCGGGGTTAGCGTATGTAATTCCAGTCACGATGCAATCACATGGAGAGCCGAGAACCGTACCCACTTGTCTAAGCAGACAAGGCGAAGCACAGAACATTCTCGGTAAGCATCGAACGTGAGGGGCATCCCATCCAGGACGGATGATCAACTGAGATGGGTCCTCATCGTCCGCTCACAAGTCTAAATGCTTATGGGTGGTGAATCCCATACTCATAGACAAGTCGCCTCAACCATGTTATCGATTGAATCCTAACTCTTACATAGACTTACTCCAGCCCGATCACTTAGTCGGGGTCTAGGGTGGGCTCGATCATACAACAAAGTGTGCACGTGACAGAGTCATGAGCAATCGCATCGCGATGCCCCAAGCTGCGCACATCTAAGGGCCACTTGGTGTATAAAAGACCGCTAGCCAGATCACAACTAAGATCTCGAAAACCCATACTAAGACATGCATGATACAAACATACACGCAACACACATGCCTAGTATGAACAACAGGTATCATCACATAACTCTACAAAGTACTTCTTTATTGATATACACATAGATCATACAAAGATCACATGTCTGTGATCACATTACATCATACAACGGAAGCAAATTAGGTCTGAGTACAGACAAGTTTAACAAATGGCTAGAGAAGCCTTGTAAACATACATGCCCTTCCACGAGGGACCAGACTGCTGTCTGGGACTATGCTAACTTAGTCAACGTCGAGCTTCACGAAGGTGACTCCATCGGGGTCCGGGTTCTCATCTAAAACATAGAATAAGAAAACGTGAGTACAAAGTCGTACTCAGCAAGACTTACATCAGATCTATACTACTCATGCTCAAGTATCAAGGTAAAGGAGGTGGGGTTCAACATGCAGAAGTGCCAGCTTTGACTTGGCTAGTCCTGAACTACGATTACCAGACTTGAGGTAAGAAGCGTACACGAGTCCACTACAATTCTCCAACCAATACACCACTATGGTTACTTCCTCGACTTCCCCACGAGGAAGCACGCCATATCACTCACGCTTATCTTGCGAGTTTTGTAAGTATACATTCAAGTTGTCTATGATCAAGTAGAGGTTTCCAAGTAGTCCATAACCGCGGACACGGTTATTCGAATAGTTCATTAACCCTGCAGGGGTGTACATCTTCACACGCGTGTCATCACTTATCGCCTCGTTCTTGTCACCCTTCAAGCGGGTGTCGGACGTGGATGAAACCAAGGCACTACCCTCACATCACCTTCTCTAATCCAGGAGTCGACTACCTGAGTTTGTCACCGCTCGAGAGTCCGGCCGGTTCCACGAAACGGACTCAGATAATGTAAGGGACCGAGACGCCACCTTTGACAGATGGTTTCACTGCCTCACAGGTCCACCCACATATCTATACATAAATCAAATGGAAAGCCCGAATCTAGTGTGACTCTTGGACTGGATCGGGTATGTAAGGAGGCCAAACGGGGCTCCCATAAAACCCTACATGTGGTCATACTCTTTGTCTTGGATCACAAAACAGGAACTCGGGGCCTAGGGCAGTGTTCAACGAGACAACCCACTGTGTACTCCTACACTTCCTCTCATCGTTCACCTTTCTTTAGGGTGGATTCACCAAAACGTTTATCATCAGCATCACTGTGTTCATTCCATCCCGACTCACAATCATAAAATCCTCATTTTATCACTAAGCAGCAAAAGCAGTAACAGTTGCAGGGGCCACATGCTCATCATTCAACTCCTAAATCTGCTAGGATTGTGGTTTGCTTAATACGGTGACAAAATGATAGGTCATGCATCGAAATGGGTTCAACTATGCGAAAGAACGTGTCTCGATGATCTCCTAAACATGCATAAGCGAGACTGAGAGGGAAGTAGGATTTTATAGACATGATCAATGGGGTTTGCTTGCCTTGCTGACGATACGCGGGTCTTAACGGTGGTCTTCTTCTTCGGGGTGATCACCGTCTCGGAACGTCTGTCATCGGAGGCAATCATCAACAAGGGGGGGGAGAACATCGAAAGTAAAAATGCACATACACATGATAAGGTTGTCCATGATGTGAATGGTACTGGTTTGCAGCATATTCAATTTAATTGAAGTATATTGCATTTGAAATGCAAATTCAAACTTCAAATTTGAATTCAAATTAAGTCATATATACATTTGCTTCTGTTCACCCATTTTAAAATGGTCAAACATAAAAACAAATTGCATATTCTTAATCCTTGTATTTTTCTGATAATTTTTCATATATTATATGTTTAATTTGGAGTTAATATGAATTTTCTATGAATTTCCAAAGTTTAATTCAATTTCTGGAATTTTCTCTGTTTTCTTTAATTCTTTTAATTTCTGGAAACTGTTTATTGCATCATGCTGATGCAAGCATGACGTCAGGGGGGACCTGACCTGTGGGTCCAGGGTGTCAGTGACCCAGGGTTAATCCCTGTTTAAATTAACCACTGGTTAATTAAAAGGGGGGGCCTGGGCCCACCTGTCATTGGCTAGGAGGGGGTTAGGCTGGGTGATTAGCCCTAATGGCTAGGGGCTCGCCGGAGAGATGGATGGAGCTTCGCCGGAGCTGGGATTCGGGCACGGGGAGTGGCGTGGATGGTATGTGCGTACTCCTCGCGGGCTTCCAAAGTCAACCGAGTAGGAGGGGGTCAAGCTCGAGCTCCAGGGCGACGGCTAGGACAAAAGGCGCGGCGGCCGGCTGCTGGCTCCGATGAACTATCGGCACAGGGCACGGGAGGGAGCGGGAGATGGGGGAAAAGGATTGTAGCCTCACCGTGAACAGGATGCTGAAGTCGTCGGAGACAGGGGAGCCGTGGATGCGACGAATTTGAAGACGGCGTCCTCGGCGGCCGGCGGCGAGTTCTTGAGGCGGCCATCGTCTCCGAAGCCGCTATGCTCGAATTGAAGGGCCAAGGTGAAGTGGAGCTCCACGGCGGACGTCAGGGACACGGTGGCGATGCTTGGGTCGGCCGGTGGCCGCACAAACCGAAGACGGCGGCGAGGTCAGGCGCTCGGGCGTGTGCAAGATTTCGGAGGAGAGGGAGCCAGAGGAAGCAGAGAGAGGAGGGAAGCGATGCGGGGCGGCTCTGGCGTGTGCGTGGCGTGTGCAGGGGGGCTGGGGAGGCCTAGACTGCTCTCACGCCGTCGACGTGGCGTCGGCGTGCCCCTGGCCTCTAGCGAGCTTCTTGGAGCCGCTGGGGAGGAAGAAGACAAGATGCCCTGGTGGGCTGGGCCGAGGCAGTGGAGAGGTGGGCCTGAGGCCTAAGGGGGTGGGCTGGGATTCTTTTTCCTTTTTCCTTCTTTTTGCTTTCTGTTTTCTATTTTCTGCTATTTTGTTTTGCCTAGAATTAAATAGCTAGGCATTTTAGTAAAATGCCCAAACATTTTTATAAATCCTAGGTGACCAGTAGAAAGTCACTTGTAGAATTTGAGCATTTTTGAAATTCAAAACATTTGAATTCCAATTCAAATAGGGTAAACTTTAATTTCCAGAGCACTGTTTGAAATTTAGAAAATTCCATGAGTATTGGAAAATACCCAAACCACTTTTAAAATGATCAGCATCATTTATAGGAATTTTCCAAATATTCAAAAGATTTTTGGAAAAAGATTTTTATCTGGCTATTTAAAATAATTTCTGAGGGCTTTCTTTTCCCCATTTTGAATTTCATTTGGAATTTTTGCATGATGCAAAGGGATCAAACAAACCCTAGCACTTACCGTAGTTGGGGTTCTGACAACTCGCCCCCACTCCAAAGAATCTCGTCCCGAGATTCAGAAGTCGTCGGGAGGAAGGTGGGGTACTCGGGACGGAGGCGGTCTTCTCTTTCCCACGTTGCTTCTTTCTCGGAGTGATGTGACCATTGAACTTTGAGGAACTTGATCTTCTGACGACAAGTGACATGCTCTGCTGAATCAAGAATACGAATAGGGTACTCACGATAAGAAAGGTCATCTTGGAGATCAAGCGTTTCATGGTCGACTTCGCGGATGGGGTCCTTGATGCAACGCCTGAGTTGTGACACATGGAATACATCATGTACTCGGGAAAGGTGCGGAGGTAGTTCAAGTCGGTAGGCAACTTCTCCACGTTTAGCTAGAATGGGGAAGGGTCCGATGTAACGTGGGGCCAACTTGCCTTTGATACCGAATCTTTGGGTTCCCTTCAGAGGAGTAACCCGAAGGTAAGCCTTCTCATCAAGATTGTAGCTCTCTTCTCTATGATGACGATCATAGTAGCTCTTTTGACGAGACTGGGCGGCTTTCAAACGATCACGAACAATGCGAACTTGCTCTTCTGCTTCCTTGATCATATCCGGTCCAAAGAGTTGTCTTTCACCAGTTTCTGACCAGTTTAGGGGTGTTCGACATCGTCGGCCATAGAGGAATTCAAAGGGAGCCATGTTCAGACTAGATTGATAGCTATTGTTATAAGCAAATTCGGCGAATGGAAGAGATTTCTCCCAATTCTTTCCGAAAGAGATAACACAAGCTCTGAGCATGTCTTCCAAGATTTGATTAACCCTTTCAACTTGACCGCTAGAGTGAGGGTGGAAAGCTGTACTAAAGGAGAGATGAGTTCCCATAGCATTTTGAAAACTTTCCCAAAATCTAGAGGTGAAAAGGCTACCACGATCAGAATTGATTACCAAAGGAACACCGTGAAGAGACACGATTCTAGAGACATACAAGTCCGCCAACTGACTAGCAGTTATAGACTCGCGAACAGGAAGAAAGTGAGCAACTTTTGAAAGTCTATCAATGACCACGAAGATGGCATCATTTCCTTTCTGGGTTTTTGGAAAGACGGTGATGAAGTCCATACCGACCTTGTCCCATTTCCACTCGGGAATAGACAATGGTTGAAGAGTGCCAGCAGGTCTTTGGTGTTCTGCCTTAACGCGACGACAAACATCACATTCGGCAACAAATTGTGCAATGTCTCTCTTCATCCGGTTCCACCAAAATCTCTGGCGTAGATCTCGGTACATTTTTGTGCTACCGGGATGAATTGAGAGGGGAGTGTCATGAGCTTCCTTAAGGATCAGCTGCTTTAGGTCTTCATTCTCAGGAACTACTAAACGATTTTCAAAGAATATCGTTCCTTGATCATTTGCAGAAAAACATTTAGCAACTCCGCTAACAATGTTCTGCTTGATCTCTTGAATACTACTATCTTGTTTCTGGGCGGCTATGATTTGATCCTCAAGGGTTGGTTTCGCCACCAAGTTGAAAAGAGATCCACGAGGAACTATCTCAAGATTGAGCTTGCGAAATTCCTCATGAAGAAGTGGTTGATACTGTTGTAACATGAGGTTGTTACAATACGACTTACGACTTAGTGCATCAGCCATGACATTGGCTTTGCCTGGGGTGTAAGTGTTGGGGTTCGCAGCAGAAAACACAAATTTTTCTAACTAGCGTTCCCATAACCCAAGATCTAGCTAGCCGTATTACCGTAACGGAAAGTAGTGCGGAAATAACATACCTCGGGGTGTAGTCCGTTGCGCGGGAAACGTTCCCACAAACGTGGTTGATGTAGCCGATCAAGTTTCACAGCCCCCTGGCTGTGTTGAGCAACCGGATGGGTTTAGTGCCACACGTGCAGCACCTCGTAGTACTCGCACACATACGAGACTCGATGACGACCTCCGTTCTCCGATCCAGCGGAGGTGGCGGAAGCAGACCTCCGGACGGAGCTTCGGCAGCACGACGGCCTCCGATTCTAGCAGAGAAGTCTCAATTCCACTACAGGCTCACACTAGGGAGCCCACCGTGAAAGAGACAAAGGAGGGGAGAAGACCGGAGAAAACCGATCTCAATTCGGAGTAATATTTATTTTCTCACGAATTTCTGTGTATTAAATATGTGCACCCTGGCTATCTATATATAGGCAGAGGGGAGGGAGTCAACCCCCCTCCCTTAGCAATGTGGGACTAAAGTCCCTTGCTACCCTTAGAAATGTGGGACTAAAGTCCCTTGCTAAGGGGGTTGGCCGGCCAAGGAGGGGAGGGGGCGCACCCCTCATGGGCCCTAGGGCCCATGGCGCCTCCCCCCTCTTTTTCTTTTTCTTTTTCCCTTTTAATTCCCCTAATGGGCCTTTTTCTCCACTAAGGCACATAGCACATATTAATTAGAAAGAAAATTATTTTAATTATTAATTCAATTAATTAATAACTAAAACATAATATTCCATCTCCCGGTGCTCCGGAACACCTTCCGGTTCACTTCGAACTTGTTTCGGTTCAACACGGTACTTCTCCGATATTGTTTCCTTTATTCTATGGTTGCTCCAATGGTTCCGAAAAGGTCTCCGATTTCATCGAGCCCTTAAGTGTGTTACCCTACGGTCCGAGAACACTCCAGTCATGACCTCGCAGAGGCTATGGTCAATGATCATCAGCGGGACCTGGATGCCCATAATGACCCTTGTGCATTCCGGATATCAACACCGATTGGACCTTACGCCGTATAGCATTCCCTTTGTCAGCGATACTGGATTGTTCCGAGATTCGATCAATGACATCCTATGTCTGGTTCAACCTCGTTCCGAACAAATACTTATTCACTCGTTCCCGTGATATTCATCCCCGTGACCTAGTCACACGCTGCGCAGCTTTATGGATGGAATCTCACCGAGTGGGCCCCGAGTATCTATCCATTATATGGATTGACAAATCCCGCTCTTGTAACAATACTCCTCAACATATCTCCACGGAATACCTAAGATACAACCGTTATGACCCGCATATTTCAGTCAGGTGGTGGGATGTAAGTCAAAGCATCCGGGAAGATAGTGATTATGCACGTACTCACGGTCAAAGGAACGGTCTACCACGTTCTGTAATTACAACACTGAAACTTCATAAGATTTGATCATGCTGTAATGCTTACTTTGGGTAATGTTCATCACGTCACTTAACCAGTGAGGTGACCTCATAGTCAAGAGACTTAATTGTCCATGATCGCGAAACCACGACCATCATGTTGACCATGAACTAGTTATCGATGTAGAGGCTAACTAGGAACTCTGGGGGTTTCTATACCACACCTGTATCATTGTTTCACTGACACAGTTCTAGCACGTTATGAAACTGGTTATGAACTTGCTTAGATATATTGGAATAATCATATATTATTTTCCTCTAGAGCATATATCCAACAGTCTCCCACTTGCACTAGAGTGCTAATAATCTAGCCGCATTTTTCCGATCATAATCATCTTATCACATAAGTGTTCATTGATCATGCATGCTCATGGAAGAGGGTTCGTCAACGAACTGCACCAATTCAGATTCGTATGTTTCCTTTGCAACTGGTACAGGTCAAAAGCTCTTTTGACATACCACTCATTATCATATAATGGTTGGATATAATTTTCGCGGGAGAGTGAGACTATTATTTCCCAGTATCCTCCAATGATCTCTTGGTTCAGTCTTTAGAAGACTCATCCTTAGTCATATATACTGGGAAATACACTCAGCCAGAAGTCCAATACTTCTAACGCTAAACTTTTATCCATACGTCTACTTTCTTAAGTAGTATTATGTTTGTAGTGCCGTGAATTTTGCTCACGTTTCTTTCATGTCTTTGGTGATGTCTCTAATTCCATATAGACCCATAATATGGCTTGCAATTGTAATCTTGCATTACATTCAAGTCTATTATCCTCTCTATATTTTAGAGTACAGTCCTCAGTATTCCTCATATACTGAAATTATGGACTTTATTCAGATTCTGTGTTTTACTCCTAAAGCACATCGGAATCTGTTCTTCTTCCAAGAACTTTTGAGTCATTCTGTTGTTGGATTCACAACGCATGTTATATGGTAGATTCATATGTCAAGAATATATAAGATCACATGTCCAGTACATGGTGCATCTTTATTCTTCCATCAAGACATTGCTTGTGATATTTGGATTTCATCCATTATATAATTTCTAGCCACAAGAACCTGTTTCTTGTCTAGAAGATTATTCCAACCTTCATTTTGTTTCATTATCCGTATCTTAATCTACTCATATAGATTTCAACGTGTAATGTGTTGGTATTTCACATAAAAGAAGATTTCTTGCAATCTTGTATTTTATTTGCCTTATGCTCTATATATATCATAATGCACATATGTATATAAGACGATTCTCTATATACACAATCAATGCATATCCATATATATGAGATTATTCTTCACACATATCAATGCATATATGTTTGAGACAATGATCATGCTCCCCCTCAAATATATCCATCATATACTCATATATTTGTGGTTCATCTTTCATCAAGTCATTTTATTGTTCACTATGTCTCACATAATGACAAAACTTCCAAAGCTCCCACTCAGAAAATGCCCTCTGCATTCCAAGTCTCCGGGAAGTCTTCAAAGCTCCCACTCAGTTTCATGAAACTGCAGGCCCACTCAATATTTTGGTCATCACAAAATCACTTGATCAAATCAAGGTTGAGGGTTCCTGTCTTGAGGTACTATAGTCCATCCTTTTAACGAAGTAACCTTCGTCATGCCCATTACAATTCTCTTTCAAATCCTAAATTTGACTGAGATGCAATTTCAGGCTATGGTCCATCGTAGTGTAAATGAAATATTTTATTGATTAAAGCATTCCTACGTTTCCGTAGTCAATCACCATTGAACTTTGGTCATAACCAAATAATGCCTTATGCCCATTACATTATTCTCAATAACTCTCCAGTTTGTCGAGAATATGAAATAACCGATTTATTTCACAGGACGTGAGCCATCCTATATGAAAACAATATTATTTAATTTCTCCTCGTGTTCTAGGCTACCATCATTCCTTTGTGTCTTCAAGCAATATTATTCCCTATTGTTTTATTAAGAAGACTCATGATCATTGTTCTGTACAGAACGTATTCATGACAACCTTCTAAATTCAACAATGGCTTCAACTCATATACCAAGATCAATCATCTTTGGCATATCCTTCCTTATGCAGTGTCATTACAGCGGAACACGCTTCCGTTGCAATACTCTGATATTCTGAAGGCAAGGTCCAATACCCCGGTCAAAGTTTCCATTATCTCCCATTGGATCCGTGTCGAGAGACTTTTCTCGTATTACCAATTAAGCAACACAAATTTTGCTATTCGGGGAGAATATGTAATTTCAATTGCTCGTAGTTTTATTACAAAGAAATTCTTTCTTTTAAGAAACCTTATAACACCATTAGTTATGGAGCTATCATGTCTCATTAGAATTAGGATGGTTTCCTATTCATGAAGTGGGTGTTTTAACTTAATGAATTATACAACTTATTCGACAATAACTATAGTGCTAGGGGAAAGAACGTTTAGACCATACTATGGTTTAGTATGACTACAAATGGTTTAAGTAGTCTAGCACTTTCAACTTCCATCGTAGTTTGTGGTACAACTTCCACAAGTCTCCCATTATGTCAATATCAATACTTATCACTTCGGATCGTAGCGTAGTGATATGTATCCTTGTATTCTCACTTCTCACTGTGATTCCTGAATCTCAGTTTTATGATCTCAATTGAATACAACTTTCAATTAATCATATGAAGTCTTTAATGATAACTCACGTGCCCATTCAGTACATCATTTATGTATAATGATTGGTACAAGTTCTACTTGCTAGAACCTTGTCATGATTATATTTATTGCAGAGGTTCATAGATCGTGTATCTAATCCATCTCATGCAATCAAGTTATGATTTTTTCATTCGATAATGAACTCACAAGTTAATAGATCATACATTTAATGAATTCATCAGTTATGAAGTCACCTCATGTAATCAAATCTTTGACTTGCTATAATCAAGACAACTTTATCATTAAACATTTAATATTTCTTGACAATAATAGTAGTATTATAAATGCTTTCTATCATATCATAAATCAAGACGTAATCAAAGTATAAGCACACTTTTATTCATAAAGATGGAACAATTAACTTGTCTCATTACATGAATAACTTTGTCTCGCGAGATGCAAGACACACAACTAAGAGTTCATACTATAATGATTACATAAGATTTATCTAATACTCTAAGTATCTCCTATGATAGATGTCTCGGCGGAATCCATGCTGGCCATCAACTGACTTGATATCCATCAATCCTTGATTTCACCTCTTCCCGTCCATGCAACGGCAGGTCCTGTTTTCATAAAACAGAATAAGTATCAGATACTCATTTACTGCAAGTGTTGTATAAGGGAGTTAACATTTATAAAGTATATCAAATATATACCTTCTCCATCGACAACTTCTCCTTCAATGGGTTCAACCTCCAGATACTGAAGTCTATCCATGAAGTCAGAGAACTCGAGGCTTTCACCTCTGCCGACATAGCCATGGACATGGTCTGTATAGCTCGGTGGAAGCGAGTGTAACATCGTGTATATCGCAGACTCATGTGTGGTCTCATAGTCAAAGTCATCTACGAGGCTCAGATGTATCTCATGCATCTTGGCCAAGTGTGCCTTCAGGCAAGAGCCTTCTTCCATCTTTGTAGAGAGAAACTCACTTTCTAACTCAAATCTGGCAACTCTAAACTGATGCAAGTTTGATGACTTCAGCTCATCGATCATATCGTATGTATCCAAATCAGCATACTCCTCACACAAAGGTTGCGAAATGCTGGTTTCTATGATACCCTTAGCCATGGCATATGTCCTTCGACGATATTGATAATCAATCGCCGCTCGTGCATCCATGTCGTTTTCTAGAGGGTTTCCCACGTGCCTTTTAGTTAAGAATGAAAGGTTGATTCTCTTGAGCACGACTCTAAGGCGTAAGTACCAACTAACGAAGTTTGACCCATTTTCTTTAAGTCTTTCACCATGTAAGAAGGAAACCATTTCAAGGTACTGGTTATTATCCATTTTCTACAAACATAATTGCAAGGAACACAATTAAGACTAGTTCACAACAAATGAGTTCATATAATCATATTATAAATGATCTCGCACTAAAACAATTCATCCCTAGGAAGTTTTAGTGATTACATGATCCAGATTCACTGCCCGACCTCGAATATCACACGGCCGACGGGTCAGTTTCAAAGGTAGACAACAACTTGTGCGATCACATTATCTTATATGTACTGTGACTCATGCTCGATCTTTCGATCTCTAGTATTCCGAGGCCATATCTGCATATGCTAGGCTCGCCAAATTAACCTCTATGTTATATGCTGCTCAGCAAGGCCATATCTGCATATGCCAGGCTTGCCGAACCCAACCTCATGTGAACTCCATTTAATATGTAGGACAACTCCGGTATGTACGGAGCATCAAGCCATATGGGAGAACCTTCCAGGCGGTGCACACTTCGGTAGAATACTTGTGTTTGGCTTTGTTAAGGGATCATCTTATCACATGCTACCGTCGTGTATCCTATACTAGCAAGTTTTAAGATGTCTGGGCTATGGCAACACTAAGTCTACAGTGTCTCCATTTTAGTTTGTTTTATGATGACGATTACTACTTACTAGTAACACATAGCAAAGCTATCACTACATCACAAACAAACAAACGATAGCCCCCACTTAGCAATACAAGGTTTAGACGTTCTAGTTGTATATTGCAAGTTTTACGTGGCTGCTAGGGCTTTCATAGTTAAACAGGTTTTAACCTACGAGTCAACCACAACGTCAACCATACGATTGTATCTATTACACCCCGCACGGGGCCCTCCATTGCAAATGCCACATCCGCTAAAGTAGAGAGACAGACTCCCCCCCAGCCACTTTATACGGTACAGGCCATATGTCAAGCGTGGAACCAGTCTCGCGTAAGAGTACGCGTAAAGTCGGTCGGGGGGCGCTTCATCAAACGATGCCGCAGATGTGAACAAGTACACGTGGGAGGGTAACAATCATACAATCAACGCCCACATCCCCGATGTGTTCTATCCGTACAGTAATACTAAGCATAGACCTAGCTCATGATACCACTGTTGGGGTTCGCAGCAGAAAACACAATTTTTTCTAACTAGCGTTCCCATAACCCAAGATCTAGCTAGCCGTATTACCGTAACGGAAAGTAGTGCGGAAATAACATACCTCGGGGTGTAGTCCGTTGCGCGGGAAACGTTCCCACAAACGTGGTTGATGTAGCCGATCAAGTTTCACAGCCCCCTGGCTGTGTTGAGCACCCGGATGGGTGTAGTGCCACACGTGCAGCACCTCGTAGTACTCGCACACATACGAGACTCGATGACGACCTCCGTTCTCCGATCCAGCGGAGGTGGCGGAAGCAGACCTCCGGACGGAGCTTCGGCAGCACGACGGCCTCCGATTCTAGCAGAGAAGTCTCAATTCCACTACAGGCTCACACTAGGGAGCCCACCGTGAAAGAGACAAGGGAGGGGAGAAGACCGGAGAAAACCGATCTCAATTCGGAGTAATATTTATTTTCTCACGAATTTCTGTGTATTAAATATGTGCACCCTGGCTATCTATATATAGGCAGAGGGGAGGGAGTCAACCCCCCTCCCTTAGCAATGTGGGACTAAAGTCCCTTGCTAAGGGGGGTTGGCCAGCCAAGGGGGGGAGGGGGCGCACCCCTCATGGGCCCTAGGGCCCATGGCGCCTCCCCCCTCTTTTTCTTTTTCTTTTTCCCTTTTAATTCCCCTAATGGGCCTTTTTCTCCACTAAGGCCCATAGCACATATTAATTAGAAAGAAAATTATTTTAATTATTAATTCAATTAATTAATAACTAAAACATAATATTCCATCTCCCGGTGCTCCGGAACACCTTCCGGTTCACTCCGAACTTGTTTCGGTTCAACACGGTACTTCTCCGATATTGTTTCCTTTATTCTATGGTTGCTCCGATGGTTCCGAAAAGGTCTCCGATTTCATCGAGCCCTTAAGTGTGGTACCCTACGGTCCGAGAACACTCCAGTCATGACCTCGCAGAGGCTATGGTCAATGATCATCAGCGGGACCTGGATGCCCATAATGACCCCTGTGCATTCTGGATATCAACACCGATTGGACCTTACGCCGTATAGCATTCCCTTTGTCAGCGATACTGGATTGTTCCGAGATTCGATCAATGACATCCTATGTCTGGTTCAACCTCGTTCCGAACAAATCCTTATTCACTCGTTCCCGTGATATTCATCCCCGTGACCTAGACACACGCTGCGCAGCTTTATGGATGGAATCTCACCGAGTGGGCCCCGAGTATCTATCCATTATATGGATTGGCAAATCCCGCTCTTGTAACAATACTCCTCAACATATCTCCACGGAATACCTAAGATACAACCGTTATGACCCGCATATTTCAGTCAGGTGGTGGGATTTAAGTCAAAGCATCCGGGAAGATAGTGATTATGCACGTACTCACGGTCAAAGGAACGGTCTACCACGTTCTGTAATTACAACACTGAACCTTCATAAGATTTGATCATGCTGTAATGCTTACTTTGGGTAATGTTCATCACGTCACTTAACCAGTGAGGTGACCTCATAGTCAAGAGACTTAATTGTCCATGATCGCGAAACCACGACCATCATGTTGACCATGAACTAGTTATCGATGTAGCGGCTAACTAGGAACTCTGGGGGTTTCTATACCACACCTGTATCATTGTTTCACTGACACAGTTCTAGAACGGTATGAAACTGGTTATGAACTTGCTTAGATATATTGGAATAATCATATATTATTTGCCTCTAGAGCATATATCCAACAGTAAGAAATTCCTAAGTCATAATCTTTTATCAACTCTATCCAGCGTCTTTGCCTGAGGTTAAGATCTGGCTGGGTGAATATGTATTTGAGGCTTTGGTGATCGGAATATATTTCACAACGATTACCAAGGAGGTAATGTCGCCAAGTCTTCAGGGCATGAACTACGGCAGCGAGTTCAAGATCATGGGTAGGATAGTTCTCTTCATGTGGCCACAACTGGCGTGAAGCATAAGCTACCACATGTCTATCTTGCATAAGTATGCATCCTAACCCTTGCCGTGAAGCATCACAATAGATCTCGAAATCCCTTTTGGTGTCTGCAGGCGCAAGTACGGGTGCAGAAGTCAATCTTCTTTTTAGCTCTTGAAAGCTTTCCTCGCACTTGGGGTTCCATTGGAATTTCTTATCTTTCTTGAGGAGTTCAGTAAGAGGCTTTGCAACTTTAGAAAAGTTCTCGACGAAGCGGCGGCAATAGCTTGCTAAGCCAAGAAAACTCCTAACTTGCTTAACCGATTCAGGTGGAGTCCAGTCAAGGACGGCCTGAACTCTCTCGGGATTGATTGCAACACCTTTCGCAGAAATCACGTGGCCTAAGTAGGTCACTTCTGGTAACCAAAATTCACACTTGGAGAACTTGGCATAAAGGCGGTGCTCTCTAAGTTTCATCAATACCAACCTAAGATGTTCTGCGTGCTCTTCTTCGTTCTTCGAGTAGATGAGAATGTCATCAAGATAAACCACACAAAATTTATCTAGGTACTCCATGAAGATCGAATTCATCAAGCGCGAGAATGTGGCGGGGGCATTGGTTAAACCGAAGGACATGACGGTATACTCGTAAAGACCATATCGAGTAGTGAAAGCCGTCTTGGGAATGTCCTCATTTTTTATTTTGATTTGATGATAACCTAATCTCAAATACATCTTGGAGAAGACAGAGGATCCTGGAAGTTGATCATAAAGATCATTGATCCTGGGCAGTGGGTACTTGTTCTTTACCGTCGCTAGATTTAGCGGACGATATTCTACGCATATCCTTTCTGTTCCATCTTTCTTCGTTACGAACAGAACGGGGAAACCCCATGGCGATGAGCTAGGGGGGATGAAGCCTTTGCCAATGAAGCATCAAGATGGGTTTTTAGCTCAGCTAACTCATGTGGGGCCATTCTATATGGGCGTCTGGAAATTGGGGTTGTGCCTGGATAAGATCCACTATGAATTCTACACACCTGTCGGGTGGCATTCCCGGCAGCTCTTCAGGAAAGACATCCGGGAAGTCACGAACCACCGGAATATCTTCAAGGTCTGGAAGGGGAAGCACATTCAAAGTATGCATCTGGATTCTAGAGCTGGGTGAGGTGTAGTCAATGATCTGGCCTGAAGGATGGGTGAGTTTAACTGATTTGGCTTTACAATCAAGGAAAGCATTCTGCCTTGATAACCAATCCATTCGTAGGATGACATCAATGTCCGAAGACTTGAGGGCTATAAGTGAAGCAAGGAATACTAAACCCTCAATTGCAATTTGATTACCATGGCTTACTCTATTAGTTTTCCACTTTGAACCAGGAGTTTGAATGATCATTGGAGAAAACATTTCTTCAAAAGGTAATTCATGACGAAGTGCATAACTCTCCGACATGAATGAATGAGAAGCTCCTGGATCGAAAAGAACGGAGGCGGGAACATGATTGACTGGGAGTGTGCCAAGAATGACGTCAGAAGCAGCAGTGGTTTCCTCAACTGAGATTTGGTTCACATATCCACTACTTGTGGCTGAAAGCTTTGCTGGGATGGTTTTGGTGGTTGATTTCTTTGGAGGCTTGTGACTAGGTCGACGTGGTGCCACCAACACTGTAGGGTATTGTCAGAAGTAATGGCCTGTCAGACCACACGTGAAACACACTCTGCCTGAATTGCTGGGAGCAGGATTACTTGATTGCATACCATCATTCCTGGGAGGAACAATGTGTTGAGGTGGATGGCATATATTCGGTGGTGGTCTCTGAAGAAGGTTTTGAGGTATGGCACGGGTTGGAATCCAAATTCGGCGTTTATGAGGGGCTGAACTTGAAGAAGGAGCAAGCTCAAGAGCATGCTTGCGGGACTCTTCGAACACTTCATTGCCATGCTCAGCTCTAAAGGATCTGTTGACTAAATCCTCAAAGGTGGAAAATTCGATGAGGTTGAGATCATGGCGGAGGATAGGGCTAAGTCCCTTACGGAACCTTGCCTGCTTTCTGGCATCGGTGGTGATCTCATCTTGGGCATAACGAGCAAGACGGTTGAACTCTCTCACATACTCATGAATGGACATCTCTCCTTGAGTCAGATTGCAGAACTCTTCCTTCTTGCGCTCCATTAACTCATCTAGAAGGTGGTACCCTCAAAAGGCAACACAGAACTCTTGCCAAGTCACTAGGTGACCATCAGGCTGCATCGCAACATAGTTCTCCCACCATTCAGCAGCAGCACCTTCCAGAAAGTATGCCGCGAATATAACTCGATCATCGGGAGCAACATGTGCAGTATCAAGCTTACGCTCGATAGAACGGAGCCAATCATCAGCTTCAAGGGGCTCAGAAGAACATCGGAATACCGGTGGCTTGAGGAGGATGAAGTCCTGAATGCTCACAACCACATTGCAATGACGTGAGGTATTCTGCTCGATGAGCTCCAGAAGGCGTGTTTGGTCACGTTGATTCTTCTCAGCTTCCATCATGATTTCCGCCGCAGAAGGAGGTGGTAGAGGTTCATCATCATTTCGATTCTGAACACGGTCTCGATTCCGACGAACAGCACTACGAGTTCCACCTGACATCCTGTGTGATAAAGATCAACAATCAGAACAGGTTGTACGATGGAATCAAAGACAAGAAGGACATGATGAAGGCGGAAAGATTGTAATGCAAAGGCAAAGATCCACAGAAACTTGGAACAAATCCGGCAGCATAACGGCTACACCGGGATGGACAATGAAACAACCTCGAAGAAATTGGACATAACTTCTTCAAGGAACTCAACAGAACGATGAGTCTGGACGACCACAACTGTCCTACGGCTACATGGAAGCACTCAGCGAGATGTTCTAGTAAGACATAGATGATCCTAGTCCTATCATCCCGTAGAAAAGATAAGGGTGACTCAGAACTCAGATCGATGAGGGTAAGGAGAAAAAGAAGCCTTACGTTGTTCCCTTATACCCAGAGTAACTATATAACTATAGAATGCTAGACTCGACTTCGACCAAGGGTTTGATAATCCTACAGACAGTCCTGCTCTGATACCAAGTCTGTCGGGACCTGGGGTTAGCGTATGTAATTCCAGTCACGATGCAATCACATGGAGAGCCGAGAACCGTACCCACTTGTCTAAGCAGACAAGGCCAAGCACAGAATGTTGTCGGTAAGCATCAAACGTGAGGGGCATCCCATCCAGGCCGGATGATCAACTGAGATGGGTCCTCATCGTCCGCTCACAAGTCTAAATGCTTATGGGTGGTGAATCCCATACTCATAGACAAGTCGCCTCAACCATGTTATCGACTGAATCGTAACTCTTACATAGACTTACTCCAGCCCGATCACTTAGTTTGGGTCTAGGGCGGGCTCGATCATACAACAAAGTGTGCACGTGATAGAGTCATGAGCAATCGCATCGCGATGCCCCAAGCTGCGCACATCTAAGGGCCACTTGGTGTATAAAACACCGCCAGCCAGATCACAACTAAGATCTCGAAAACCCATACTAAGACATGCATGATATAAACATACACGCAACACACATGCCTAGTATGAACAGCAGGTATCATCACATAACTCTACAAAGTACTTCTTTATTGATATACACATAGATCGTACAAAGATCACATGTCTGTGATCACATTACATCATACAACGGAAGCAAATTAGGTCTGAGTACAGACAAGTTTAACAAATGGCTTAGAGAAGCCTTGTAAACATACATGCCCTTCCACGAGGGACCAGACTGCTGTCTGGGACTATGCTAACTTAGTCAACGTCGAGCTTCACGAAGGTGACTCCATCGGGGTCCGGGTTCTCATCTAAAACATAGAATAAGCAAACGTGAGTACAAAGTCGTACTCAGCAAGACTTACATCAGATCTATACTACTCATGCTCAAGTATCAAGGTAAAGGAGGTGGGGTTCAACATGCAGAAGTGCCAGCTTTGACTTGGCTAGTCCTGAACTACAATTACCAGACTTGAGGTAAGAAGCTTACATGAGTCCACTACAATTCTCCAACCAATACACCACTATGGTTACTTCCTCGACTTCCCCACGAGGAAGCACGCCATAGCACTCACGCTTATCTTGCGAGTTTTATAAGTATCCATTCAAGTTGTCTATGATCAAGTAGAGGTTTCCAAGTAGTCCATAACCGCGGACACGGCTATTCGAATAGTTCATTAACCCTGTAGGGATGTACATCTTCACACGCGTGTCATCACTTATCGCCTCGTTCTTGTCACCCTTCAAGCGGGTGTCGGACGTGGATGAAACCAAGGCACTACCCTCGCATCACCTTCTCTAATCCAGGAGTCGACTACCTGAGTTTGTCACTTCTCGAGAGTCCGGCCGGTTCCACGAAACAGACTCAGATAATGTAAGGGACCGAGACGCCACCTTTGACAGATGGTTTCACTGCCTCACAGGTCCACCCACATATCTATACATAAATCAAATGGAAAGCCTGAATCTAGTGTGACTCCTGGACTGGATCGGGTACATAAGGAGGCCAAACGGGGATCCCATAAAACCCTACATGTGGTCATACTCTTTGTCTTGGATCACAAAACAGGAACTCGGGGCCTAGGGCAGTGTTCAACGAGACAACCCACTGTGTACTCCTACACAGCCTCTCATCGTTCACCTTTGTTTAGGGTGGATTCACCAACACTTTTATCATCAGCATCACTGTGTTCATTCCATCCCGACTCACAATCATAACATCCTCATTTTATCACTAAGCAGCAAAAGCAGTAACAGTTGCAGGGGCCACATGCTCATCATTCAACTCCTAAATCTGCTAGGATTGTGGTTTGCTTAATACGGTGACAAAATGATAGGTCATGCATCGGAATGGGTTCAACTATGCGAAAGAACGTGTCTCGATGATCTCCTAAACATGCATAAGCGAGACTGAGAGGGAAGTAGGATTTTATAGACATGATCAATGGGGTTTGCTTGCCTTGCTGACGATACGTGAGTCTTAACGGTGGTCTTCTTCTTCTGGGTGATCACCGTCTCGGAACGTCTGTCATCGGAGGCAATCATCAACAAGGGGGGGACAACTTCGAAAGTAAAAATGCACATACACATGATAAGGTTGTCCATGATGTAAATGGTACTGGTTTGTAGCATATTCAATTTAATTGAAGTATATTGCATTTGAAATGCAAATTCAAACTTCAAATTTGAATTCAAATTAAGTCATATACACATTTTCTTCTGTTCACCCATTTTAAAATGGCCAAACATAAAAACAAATTGCATATTCTTAATCCTTGTATTTTTCTGATAATTTTTCATATATTATATGTTTAATTTGGAGTTAATATGAATTTTCTAGTAATTTCCAAAGTTTAATTCAATTTCTGGAATTTACTCTGTTTTTTCTTTAATTCTTTTAATTTCTGGAAATTGTTTATTGCATCATGCTGATGCAAGCATGACGTCAGGGGGGACCTGACCTGTGGGTCCAGGGTGTCAGTGACCCAGGGTTAATCCTTGTTTATATTAACCACTGGTTAATTAAAAGGGGGGGGGGGCTGGGCCCACCTGTCATTGGCTAGGAGGGGGTTAGGCTGGGTGATTAGCCCTAATGGCTAGGGGCTCGCCGGAGAGATGGCCGGAGCTTCGCCTGAGCTGGGATTCGGGCACGGGGAGTGGCGTGGGTGGTATGTGCGTGCTCCTCGCGGGCTTCCGAAGTCAACCGAGTAGGAGGGGGTCAAGCTCGAGCTCCAGGGCGACGGCTAGGACAAAAGGCGCGGTGGCTGGCTGCTGGCTCCGATGAACTATCGCCACAGGGCACGGGAGGGAGCGGGAGATGGGGGAAAAAGAGCGTAGCCTCACCGTGAACAGGATGCTGAAGTCGTCGGAGACAGGGGAGCCGTGGCTGCGACGAATTTGAAGACGGCGTCCTCGGCGGCCGGCGGCGAGTTCTTGAGGCGGCCGTCGTCTCCGAAGCCGCTATGCTCGAATTGAAGGGCCGAGGTGAAGTGGAGCTCCATGGCGGACGTCAGGGACACGATGGCGATGCTTGGGTCGGCCGGTGGCCGCGCAAACCGAAGACGGCGGCGAGGTCAGGCGCTCGGGCGTGTGCGAGATTTCGGAGGAGAGGGAGCCAGAGGAAGCAGAGAGAGGAGGGAAGCGATGCGGGGCGGCTCTGGCGTGTGCGTGGCGTGCGCAGGGGGGCTGGGGAGGCCTAGACTGCTCTCACGCCGTCGACGTGGCGTCGGCGTGCCCCTGGCCTCCAGCGAGCTGCTTGGAGCCGCGGGGGAGGAAGAAGACAAGATGCCCTGTTGGGCTGGGCCGAGGCAGTGGAGAGGTGGGCCTGAGGCCTAAGGGGGTGGGCTGGGATTCTTTTTCCTTTTTCCTTCTTTTTTCTTTCTGTTTTCTATTTTCTGCTATTTTGTTTTGCCTAGAATTTAATAGCTAGGAATTTTAGTAAAATGCCCAAACATTTTTATAAATCCTAGGTGACCAGTAGAAAGTCACTTGTAGAATTTGAGCATTTTTGAAATTCAAAACATTTGAATTCCAATTCAAATAGGGTAAACTTTAATTTCCAGAGCACTGTTTGAAATTTAGAAAATTCCATGAGTATGGGAAAATACCCAAACCACTTTTAAAATGATCAGCATCATTTATAGGAATTTTCCAACTATTCAAAAGATTTTTGGAAAAAGATTTTTATCTGGCTATTTAAAATAATTTCTCAGGGCTTTCTTTTCCCCATTTTGAATTTCATTTGGAATTTTTGCATGATGCAAAGGGATCAAACAAACCCTAGCACTTACCCTAGTTGGGGTTCTGACAATCTGGTCAGAAAAGCTACTATGATCGTCATCATAGAGAAGAGAGCTACAATCTGGATGAGAAGGCTTACCTTCGGGTTACTCCTCTGAAGGGAACCCAAAGATTCGGTATGAAAGGCAAGTTGGCCCCACGTTACATCGGACCTTTCCGCATTCTTGCTAAACGTGGAGAAGTTGCCTACCAACTTGAACTACCCCCGCACCTTTCCCGAGTACATGATGTATTCCATGTGTCGCAACTCAGGCGTTGCTTCAAGGACCACATCCGTGAAGTCGACCATGAAACGCTTGATCTCCAAGATGACCTTTCTTATCGAGAGTACCCCATTTGTATTCTTGATTCAGTAGAGCGTGTCACTCGTCGTCATAAGATCAAGTTCCTCAAAGTGCAATGGTCACATCACTCCGAGAAAGAAGCTACGTGGGAAAGAGAAGACCGCCTTCGTGCCGAGTACCCCTCCTTCCTCCCGACGACTTTTGAATCTCGGTACGAGATTCTGTTGAGTGGGGGCGAGTTGTCACAACCCCAAGTTAGGTAAGTGCTAGGGTGAGAAGCAATTGTCATCTCTCGCGTATCAACGACCCACTGTCCTCCAGCGGTCATCGTGAAGGTAGCGATTGTGCGCCCATAGTAGTAGGGGCGGCGGTGGAAGCCATTGGCTACAATAGGATTCCAGCGGTGACCCAGCGGGGCGATGGTAGATGCGTGTAAGGCCCGATATGCGGTACTGTTCCAGATCTAGGTGTTTCCACCCAGATCCGGGGACGAAGCACATATCGGTCCCACCGCGACATATGACAAAGCCATATGCCCCGGATTTCCAACATGATATCACAACGTTACAGATACAGGATACAACATCTCATACAATCGGCATACAACTGCCTCAAATACAATACAACAGCGGAAGGTACATGTCTGAGTATAGACTACAATCAAATGCCTACTTGCAAAGAGAAAAACAACGATCCCATAACCACACGGGTCCAGGCCCTCCGCCGGGATCCGCCTAACTAGTCGTCGTCGAGTCTCCACGTGAAACGTCGATCACCATACCTGTTGTCGATCGAGAACCCTGAAAAGAGTTTGGGGGTAGTATCATGAGTACAGAGGTACTCAGCATCCAACTGTAGTGGTCATCTGACCCAGCAAGGACTTCATCACTCGTCATTCTAGGACAACAAGTAGTTTACGGTAAGGAAGGGGTAAGTGGTGAGGTTGCTGCCGCACTAGCATTTATGAAGTGGCTAACGATCTAGAGAGTAAGGTAAGAAGCCAAGCATTCGATGAGTAATCGCCTCCAACAAGTCTTGCTATCAACTACTTACGCAATCATAACACCTATCCTATCCTTGTCCTCCTCTTCGCATCCCGACGAAGAAGAAGCAATCAAGGCACACACACACATTGATCAAGTTGTATTAAGATTATCTCAGTTGTTGTTGTCTATGAACAAGGAGTAGGTCTCAAGTCGTCCATAACCGTGGACACGGCTTCTCGAAAAGATTTAACCCTGCAGGGGTGTACCAACTGCCCATTACGAGGCTCCGCACGCACGCCCATCTCTCTCAGTTGATACCCATCACAGGCAACCATTTTATGATTTAGTTCCGAAACGACAGGTCCCTCTAGCTAACAACGAACAAATCCGGGTGGCCCCCGGTGAGTCGACACCCAACTCAAAAGCCGGCCGCTCTCTCGAATCAGTCTCTACCGTCTGTCTCGGGTTTGGATAGCCGGTTAATCACACATGGGAAACCGGGTCCTCAGCCGAACAAGGTGGGCCAGCAAGGGAACTATGTCCTCACTGGTCCAGGTTGGTTTGAAAACTACTGGCAGCTGACCAGCACACACATGGTTTCAAATGGTAAATCATCTTGGGCCACCACTAGAAATGTTTGAAGCTAGGTAGGTAAGAAAAGGGGAACCCATAAAATCCCACACGCGTTTAGGCATGCTCAGTCTTAAAACCAATACTCGGAACTCGGGTCCTAGGTGACTCGAATGGAACAAAGCGTCGGGGCGGGATAGCCTAGACCTTCCATCCTTCGTCGAATATAGTCAACATTATAATAATCATATCATCAACAACAATATAATAAGGTGATTTCCCAAACCAAGGAGTAAAAGGGTAACATCGTAGCATCCTAAGCATGCATACTAAGCAGGGGCTGAGAAACGAGCAATGGTAACATAGCAGTACAAGGTTTGCTGGGAAGGGACATGGTTGTATCGGTTTGAAAGAGGTTGTAAACATGTGGTAGGATCAAACATCGAACCTAACCTAGACTAGCATGCAAACCGCTGGTTGAAATAGAATGGATCATAAGTAATGTATAGTCCTTGCCTGTTGATAAGTCGGGTTCCGAAGGTGTAGCCGATCGCAAGCTCGCATCGTCTCCGAGAGGTACCCGCGGAAGCACACAAGACGAAACACTGGAAAGCAATCAACGAGCAAGCATCTATTACTACGGAGCAACACAAGATCAAGAAGACATCACACGACACGGCAATGCGATACGGATCTATCGTCGCGAACGGTTACTAACAGTTTAAGTGGGGTATCGGTCACACACGACGAATACCGCACGTTTACGGTGGTTCAAGTTGCTTAGCTACAGGTGATCAACCAACGGTTGTTAACATGGCAACTCAATCAAGCATGGCATAGCACACAAACATGTCAAGAGGTGAAGCACAAAGTAAACTATCTATGCTAGTCAATTTAAATGAGGCACAACCTTAAACATGGCATAACACTAAGTGTCGCACGATGATTAAAACATTTGATACTGTTCTGTCCTAAACCATATTTTAGGTTGGTTAACAACAGCAAACAATATCATAAACACAAAGTACACGAAAAACTAATCAAGTTACATATAAAGAACACTCCAAACGGAGTTACGGTTAAAAAGATATAAGCAAAACAAGTTACGGGCACAAACTGCCAACATCACGAAGCACACTTTAGAGCAATGCACAAACAGGTTAATCAATGCAAACATGCTCACAAATGACTTGAAATTAAAGTAGACATGACATGGAAGGCATGGCGAAAAGAATCATGCAAAAATGCATCATAGATCAAAAGATCTTAAGCAAACAACAAGGCATCGCAAAGTAACAGACTTAGAGAAAAACAGAGGTGGCTGTCAAAACAGCAACATAGCAACTTTGGAGCTAAAGAAATATATGACCAGCAAGCATATCATGGCAATGAAATACATGGGATGAAAGTAGACATGATGCTTAACAATATGTAATTGGAATCACCCAATTCCGATAAACGGTCGCGACACACTCGTCGACCGAAGTTGCAACAAAATAACAGTTTCAGCAACAGCAGCACAATAACATCAGGATCACCACTTTGGAGCAATATTTAATACAGCTAAATCACGCAAACATGAAAAGTTAAAGCATGGAATTGAAGTACACATGATGCTTAACACAATGGAAAAAGAATCAATGCAATTGGCCTCATGGATTTGTTACAATCATCATGCAAAGTTGCAACAAAATAATAACAGCAGCACATAACAGGAAATTGTAGCAGTTTAACGGCCTCATGCCCACTTTAGCACACAATTACACAATCAAGACGACCTCAAACGGAAAAACTTTCTACATACGAATTCTAGAGCACGCAAAACTGAGCAATTTTCGTTTTGGGGGCACGTTCATCGGAGCTACGGATCAACAGGAAATCGCAGCGGAAAATTGAATCATCAGCATATATCACAGGGACTTAGCAAAAAAACAGGTTCCCAAGGAAAAAAAAGTGTCTCGGGCTGGTTTCTCACCCATGGGCTCTAAAGGCCCATCCGGCCTGGGCTGGCTTGGCAGGGGAGCTGGGCCTGCAGATCTGGGCGAGGCGTGGACCACCTGGTCGTTGGCTGGCCGGCTCGTGCCTCCCGCTGGAACCGCACGCGGCGGCGTCGGCGGCTGTCTCCGGCCAGGCTGGCTGCGGGACGAGGGGCAGCGGACAAGGGGCGGCCGAAGGCGGGGTTCGGGCGCGGGAGGGGCGCCGGCTGGGCCTCCCGGGCGGCGCGGTGAGGTTGGAGGGCGCAGGGGGGAGCTCGGCTCAGCCCGAGCCGGCTGCCATGGCGTGGCGCGGCCGTGACCTGCAGATGGAGGCAAGGTGGTCAGGGAGGGTGGCAAGGAAGAGGGGGAGGAGATGAAGACGGGCGCGGCGCTGCGGTCGCCGGGGTGGAGCTGCTCGCCGGCGGCGTCGGCCGTGAGGCAGAGGCGGCGGCGGCTTGCCCATGGGCAGAGGAGGGAGATGGAGGTTGGAGGTGAGAGGAGATGACGTGGCCAGATCTGGGTCGTCGGGTCGCGAGATCTGACGGTCCAGATCGAGAGGGGCTAGGGTTTGCTAAAATTTGGGGCTAAATTGTGCGAAAATGGGGTAAAATATCTCAGATCTGGGGGCTAGTGGCTGCCTAGGTGCTTAGGGAAAACCCTAAGTGGTGGGGTGGTCTTTATATAGCCCAGGTGGCTGGCAGCGGTGCTCATGTTTCTGACCGCCTGGGGTCCGCAGGACCTCCGATTCGGGTAAAATTTCGAACTGCGCGATCAGCACATCGAGCCGGAGGCGTTCACCTCGCGCTGGAACCGTTCCGAAAACACTTTCCGGCGCGCTATAAAAATATCCCGTTTAATTATTAAACGGGGTTTTTCGTTCCGTTGGCTGCGGCTGGTCTCGTGCGGTTTTCGCGACGGTGATCGGGAGAAACCCGGTGTCGCAAAGGTCGAGTGTCAGGGTGGCAAGGGTCGGTCTCCGTCCGGTACGAGATAAGAGGGGGAAAATAATCGCCGATTGATAAATCGGCGATGCAAACACCGCAAACAAATCAGACAATCAAACAATTCACGCAGAAAACAAAAATTTTGATTTTTGTGAAAACTGGGTTGTTACAATGCGGGCGAGGATGCGGTGGCCGAAGAATCGAGAGGGGTCTTTGTCACAACCCCAAGTTAGTTAAGTGCTAGGGTTTGATTGTGCCCTTTGCATCATGCAAAAATTCAAAAGAAATCCAAATACGGAAAAGAAAAGCCCTGAGAAATTAATTTAAATGGCTAGATAAAAATATTTTTCCAAAAATCATTTGAACATTTGGAAAATTCCTATAAATGATGGTGATCATTTCAAAAGTGGTTTGGGATCATTTCCATGCCTATGGAATTTTCGAAAATTCAAAAGATGCCTTGGAAATTAAAGTTGACCCCTATTTGAATTGAGATTCAAATTTATTGAATTTCAAAAATTCCCAAAAGTCATAAGTGGTTTGCTACTGGCCACCTAGGGTTTTTAAAAATATTTGGGGATTTTTATAAAATGCTATGGTATTTTTTTACCAGAGCAAAACAAATAACAGAAATAAAAAGAAAATAAGAAAAACAGAAAAGAGGCCTACCTGGCAAAGAGGCCCGACTAGCCGAAGCGGCCCAGCCTAAGGGCAGGGTCGTCTTCTTCCCCGGGACAGGCAGGCAGGCCGCTGCGTGGCGACAATGTCGACGCCGCTGGCCACCTCCTGCTTGCCCCCTCGACCCTATCTGCGCCGTGGAGGCCCTGGGAGGCCTACCTGGCAAAGAGGCCCGACTAGCCGAAGCGGCCCAGCCTAAGGGCAGGGTCGTCTTCTTCCCCGGGACAAGCAGGCAGGCCGCTGCGTGGCGACCATGCCGACGCCGCTGGCCACCTCCTGCTTGCCCCTCGACCCTATCTGCGCCATGGAGGCCCTGGGCGTCTCCCCTGTCCTCCCCCCCCCCCCCCCCGTTGGAACCCTCCTCTCCCTCGTCTCCGGCGAACACCCGCAAGATCCGAGGCGCCCGGAGTACGCCACCGTGGCCACTGAGCCTCCCACACTGAGCCACCGTGTCCTTCTTCTTCGCCATCGTCAACTCCACCGAGTTGAAGCCTCAATTGGAGCCAGGGACCAACCGAGGCGACTCCCGCGTCAGGACTTCACCGCCGGGCGCCATCGACTCCGGCGAGCGATTCCACTCCGGCCAGTTCCTTCCCGACGTCGCCGCGTTCGCCTTCGTCATCACGGTGAGCGTGCTTCTCCCCCACAGGTCTCCGTCCTCCTCCCCGCGCTTCCAGCCGTCATCGCCGTCAGACCCGAGCCCGGCCGGCCGCGCCATTGCTCGCCGACGTGCACCCCGGCTGCCCCGTGGCAGCCCACTTTCCCCACTCGACGCGCGCGTGCGCGAGGGCTCGGTTGGTGCCCTCCCCGTGCCCTCCCGTGGCCGGGAGCCCAACTCCAGCAACCCCCCTGCCGCAGCCGTAGCCACCGGCGGCTAACCGCCGTCCTGCCCACTTAATTAGGGGGCTAATCCCCCTAGTCATTTGACCCAAGGTCAATGACCAGTGGGCCCTGGCCCCCCTAATCTAATTTAAAATTAATTAACCAGAGGGATTAACCCCCTCTCTCGTTGACCAATGGGACCCAGCCGTCAGAGGCCCCCTGACGTCAGCCCTGCGTCATGCTGACGCAATAAATTTCTAAATGTTTTAAAATAATGCAGAAAAGTCAGAAAAAGGATTAAAGTTTGGAAATTCATAGAAAATTCATTTTACCTCAAAATTAAACAAATGATATATGAAAAATTATCAAAAAAATGCAAGGATTATGAATATGCAACTTGTTTCTATGTTTGACCATTTTAAAATTGGTGAACAGTAGCAAGTTTGCATATGGCTTAATTTGAATTCAAAATTGAAGTTTGAATTTGCATTTCAAATGCAATATACTTCAATTAAGATGAATATACTACAAACCAGTACCATTCAAATCATGGACAACTATATCATGTGCTTGTGCATTTTATTTTTTTGTTGCCCCCCCCCTTTGTTGATGATTTCTTCGGTAACAGTGCCTCCGAGACGGTTATCACCCCGAAGAAGAAGACCACCGTTAAGACCCGTGTATCGTCAGCAAGGCAAGCAAACCCCATTGATCATGTCTCTAAAATCCTACTTCCCTCTCATTCTCTCTTATGCATGTTTAGGAGATCACCGAGACACGTCCTTTCGCATAGTTGAACCCATTCCGATGCATGACCTATCATTTTGTCACTGTATTAAGCAAACCACAATCCTAGCAGATTTAGGAGTTGAATGATGAGCATGTGGCCCCTACAATTGTTACTGCTTATTGCTGCTTAGTGATACAATGAGGGTGTTATGATTGTGAGTAGGGATGGAATGAACACAGTGATGCTGATGATAACGTGTTGGTGGATCCACCCTAAACAAAGGTGAACGATGAGAGGCTATGTAGGAGTACACAGTGGGTTGTCTCGTTGAACACTGCCCTAGGCCCCCGAGTTCCTGTTTTGTGATCCAAGACAAAGAGTATGACCACATGTAGGGTTTTATGAGAGCCCCGTTTGGCCTCTTTACGTACCCGATCCGGTCCAGGAGTCACACTAGATTCGGGCTTTCCATTTGACTTATGCATAGATATGTGGGTGGACCTGTGAGGCAGCGAAACCATCTGTCAAAGGTGGCGTCTCGGTCACTTTCATTATCTGAGTCTGTTTCGTGGAACCGGCCGGACTCTCGAGCGGTGAAAAACTCAGGTAGTCGACTTCTGGATTAGAGCAGGTGATGTGAGGGTAGTGCCTTGGTTTCATCCACGTCCGACACCCGCTTGAAGGGTGACAAGAATGAGGTGATAAGTGATGGCACGCGTGTGAAGATGTACACCCCTGTAGGGTTAATGAACTATTCGTATAGCCGTGTCCGCGGTTATGGACTACTTGGAGACGTTTACTTGATCATAGACAACTTGAATGGATACTTATAAAACTCGCAAGATAAGTGTGAGTGCTATGGCGTTCTTTCTCGTGGGGAAGTCGAGGAAGTATCCATAGTGGTGTATTGTTTGGAGACTTGGTAGTGGACTCGTGTACGCTTCTTACCACAAGTCTGGTACTCGTAGTTCAGGACTAGCCAAGTCAAAGCTGGCACTTCTGCATGTTGAACCCCACCTCCTTTACCTTGAAACTTGAGCATGAGTATTGTAGTTCTGATGTAAGTCTTGCTGAGTATGACTTTGTACTCACGTTTGCTTATTCTATGTTTTAGATGACAACCCGGACCCCGATGAAGTCACCGACCTGAAGCTCGACGTTGACCTTGGTAGTATAGTTCCAGACAGCAGTCTGGTCACTCGTGGAAGGGCTTGTTTATAGATATGGCTTCTCTAAGCCATTTGTTAAACTTGTCTGTACTCAGACCTAATTTTCTTCCGTTGTATGATGTAATGTTGATCACAGACATGTGATCGTTGTATGCTCTATTTGCAAGTCAATAAAGATACATTTTGTAGAGTTATGTGATGATACCTGCTGTTCATACTAGGCATGTGTGTTGCGTGTATGTTTATAACATGCATGTCTTAGTATGGGTTTTCGAAACCTTAGTTGTGATCTGGCTGGCGGTCTTTTATACACCAAGTGGCCCTTAGATGTGCGCAGCTTGGGGCATCGCGATGCGATTTCTCGTGACTCTGTCACGTGCACACTTTGTTGTATGATCGAGCCCGCCTAGACCCCGACTAAGTGATCGGGCTGGAGTTTGTTTATGTAAGGGTTATGATTCAATCGATAACATGGTTGAGGCGACTTGTCTATGAGTATGGGATTTCACCACCCATAATCATTTAGACTTGTGAGCGGGAGATGAGGACCCATCTTAGTTGATCATCCGGCCTAGATGGGATGCCCCTCACGTACGATGCTTTCCGAGAGTGTTCTGTGCTTGGCCTTGTCAGCTTAGACAAGTGGGTACGGCTCTCGGCTCTCCATGTGATTGAGTTGTGACTGGAATTACATACGCTTATTCCAGGTCCCGACAGGTTGCCAAAGAGGGACGAAGTTTAGGTGGCGTCGGTGAGGCGATAAGGAGGTTGGATCGCACTCTTCTTGGATGGTGATGGGAGGAAGGAGATTGGTTTATCATTGTTGAGTATAATGATTGTATTAGGAAACATAGATAACGTAGGACTTTATTCTACCTTGACTTGTACTCCAAGTAGATCATTGTACTCCTATATATATGCCTCCAAGGGTCAAGCAATAAACATCGATTCCATCAAACCCCTCTCTATCCTTCTACATGGTATCAGCCTAAACACGATCTAAACCTAGGCCGTCACCGTCGCTTCCGCCCTCGCCGCCCCCCGGGCCGATCCATGATCGCCGGCGCCGGGGGCCGCGCCACCCATACCTAGGGTTCGTCCGCCGGTTCTGTGGACCGGCTGCCCTAGGGAGTCTTTTCTCCCGATCTCTTGATCCAGGTTTTCTCTCTTCCGCCGGTTGTTTTTGATCGGCGTATCTTTTGGTTTTCCGATCTAAGATCGGTTTGCGTCGCTGTAAGGCCCCTGATGCAGTACTAACTCTAACTAGTCGCTTTCGCGTCCGGTCGGAGTTAGAAGCGCATCAAACGCCACCGGCGCACGACACTCGCACTCGTGTCGCTGCCGGATTCTCGACAACAAGTATATAAGCATAACTCTACAAGAAAGGAAATACATATAGAATATAAATAGAACAGAGCATACAACGCCACTGTCTAGTAGTATAACATCACCATGAGTACATCTCATCAATACATCATTACAACAAGCGGAAACATAGTCGGGACCGGGTACGGTCAAGATCCAAATTGCCCTAGAGAGGGCTACACATAAATCCACCCACGGGAACGTCTGAGACCAACTAAAGGATCCTACTGGTCGGTGTAGTCGTACTCGTCATCATCCTCAGGGGGCACCTCCACGAAGTATCGTCCGGTGCTGGGGTCGAGGTATTAGTCCACTGCAGCGGCCGATCAGGCAAAGCGGTAAAGGCGGAAAAGTAAACGGCGGTGAGAACATGTCATTACGGAATAACTAATGCTACAGGTAAAGGTAAAGACAAGACAGGTTGCAGCCGTTCTAGCATATATGGTGGCTACACGTTCTATCAGAATAAAGATGAGATCCAAGAAGTTACGTTGACAACGTGTCATAGGTCGGCTATCCCCCTACTTACGCAAACATAACACAACCTCGTTTCTCTCTCGGTCCCCCTGGACGAAGAAAGACAACCAAGGCACGCACACGGTTTGTCAAATTTTATAACATGATTATCATTGATGTTATTCTATGAACAAGGAGTAGGTCTCAAGTAGTCCATAACCGCGGACACGGCTTTTCGAAAAGATTTACCCTGCAGGGGTGTACCAACTGTCCATTATAGACGTCGCATGTACGCCCGGTTTCCACTTGGCTAGGTAAGCGCCTGAAACTCCGGGACATCAGAATCCCTCTAACTAACAACGCACAACTCCGGGTGGCCCCCGGGGAGTCGACACCCAAACCTCAAGCTGGCCACGCTCTCGGATCGGACTCTTCCGTATGACGCAGGTCGGATTACCGGTTAGTTCTCCTATGAGACCGGGTCCTAGCTGATCAGGTGGACCAACAGAGAACTATGCTCCACTGGCCCAGTTTGTTTTGTAAACAGCTGGGGTACCAACCAACACACACGCGAAGCAAATGTAAATCAGCTCGGGCCACCACTAGAATTGTAAGAAGCTAGGTAGGTAAGATAAGGGGGCCCCATAAAACCCCACACACGATTAGGCACGCTCGTCAAGAAACACAATACCCGGAACTCAGGTCCTAGGTGACTCAAATGGAACAAAGCACCGGACGGGAATAGTCCAGCCTTCCACCTTTCGTCGAATATAATTAACATCATTTAACAATAATAAACATCAACCAACTTCTTTTATAGCATGATATCCCAACCATAAAATATAGGGTAAGCAGCAAGTTTTCTATCCATACTAAGCAATGGCTGAGCAGCGGTAACTTAGAAGAACAATGGTTTGCTGGGACGTGGGGATCATGGCTGTATGGTTTTAAACATGGTATATAAGGTAGATAGGATCTAGCAATGGCGTTCTAGATCTACAGCTAGGCATGAGCAGAAAGTTATAAAGTAATGACACAGATCTCCCCCTTGCCTGGTAAGGTAGTCGAAGCAGCACCCACAGTACCCTCGGGCTCAGTGTCGGACAGCTCCACGTAAGTCTCCTCGGCGGTCTCAGGTGCTAACGTAAGGTACCGGCAGGAAAAGGCACACAAGTAAGCAACTGATGCAACTCAAACAAGGGTGGCATGCTTAAGTTTTATTTACATAGTATGACCCTGTCTAGTCAAGTTTAAATGAAGGTGATGACGACAAGTCATCACTTTCATATGCATTTTATTTACATTGTAATGGCTTTGGTCTAAGACTTAACTTAGGTGTAGATAGCATGATAGTATGGCATGATCAACAAGCATTACAAGAATTTAAATAACATGAAAGTAAAACAATGATTCCGGAGACGGAGTAGTGTCGGTGAAATTGACACACAGTAAGGAGCAACAAGGTTGAGGCCAGCCACTGGGCATATGACAATATGCTAGGGGCTGACTTGAAGAGAGAAGATGACTTGGAACAGACTTGAAAAGATCAGATGAACAACATTTCAGATGCACTGAAGCTGAAATGTTGCAGACAGACAGATCAGAAAACTTCTGAACCAGGTGATCACACCTTGTCTCAAAAGTTGCACAAAACATCATGATGACCTCACTGCTGAAATCCTTGCAGAAAAGCACCCCAAAAACATATATGATATGTCTCCATTTGAATTCGCACAGGTAGTTGCAAATTCAACTAAAGTTCAGGGGGCTGAGTGCAAAATTGCACCACATGAATTTTGAAAAAGGTTTAGATGATGAAAACATCATCACCATGCAACTTTTTGTGCAAAACCACCCAAAAATCATATATGACATGGGCAATTTGAAACTTGAACCAATTTACAAAAAACAAAGAAAAAGCAAGAGGGGTTTATTTGCAAAATGACCATACTTCAATTTATAGAAGGGGTCAGATGCAAAAATGGACCTCACATTGGTATTCAGTAGCTCAAGCTACCCCAAAAACATATAAGGCATGCCCATGGATGCAAAAGTTGTCCAAAAACAGATTTGAATTTGAATGCAAATTCAAATTTGAATTTAAACAGAAAAGAAATAAAAGAAAAGGAAAAGAAACAAAAAGGAAAACAGAGGACAGCCTCCATGGGCTGGTTTCGGGTGAATCCAGCCCATACCACCTTCCTGGCCTGCTATGGGCTCAGCCCACGCGGCCTGGGTCGCTGACCAGCGGGTCCCAGATGTCAGTCTCGGGTGAAAATCAAAAAAATGCGGTGGCTCCAGCTGGACTCGAGCTCGTGACGCGCTGCTCGTCTCCATGTTCGCCACCACTACGCCACGAATCGTTACTGAACACAAACACAACACGCACCAGGTGAGGTGTTCGTCCACTGACATCCAAACTGAAGAAAAGCCGCAGCTTTCTGAACTTCTGCGCGAGCTCAAACTCCGGCGAAGCTCGCATCCGCCCCCGGCCACCGCTAGGTCTCCTGCTACCGTCTACCTCGAGCCTGCACTGCCCACTACACCTGCAGCTGCTCCACGACCTCGCCCCCGACCTCTTCTCGCCGGAGTACCTCGAGGAACAGAGCGGCAACGACCTAATCTTCAGAGCTAGACTAAACCCGAACGGAGCGGCGCACTTCAGAAGACGCCGGCGTCGCACACAAGGCACTACTGCGCAGGGCGGCGACGGAATTCGAGAGAGGGCAGCACCACGTCGCCGTGGGTGCCCCTGACGCGAGCTAGGCCTCACCGGAGGGGAGGTCAGGCTCGATGGAAGTTCACGGCGGCGAAAACCACTGAAGACGTTCAGAGCGCGGCTTCCGCAACGGCTACGCGCAAGGGCCCGACTTGGCGACCACTGACGTGCTCTAGACACGCACGGCATACGCACGAACACGCTCGGAGCACACCCTGTCCATGACGACCACGCGGTGTTCGCCGGCGACAAGCCGAGCGGCACCAGACCTACAGTTGCGCGGGCAGGGGCACGCACTCGCTCAAGGAGAGGGAAGGCGGGGCTAGGAGCTCACCTAGCAGGCGCTTCATGCGGCCCAACCACGCCGGAGACGAAGATGAAGACGTGCGCGACGACGGAGCAGACGACCTCCACGGCGGGGCTCGACGACGCGAAGGCGTCTTGGTCCCCTAGAGAATCCCTGTACGGCGAAAAGGGAAGGCTTGAGGTCCTCAGACACTGCTCGCGAAGGCACGGACAAGGAGAAGAAGAAGTCTGGCCGGAATTGCTCACCGGAGCTCGCTCGGGAGGCGGAACAGGGGCGGCTCCCGGCGACATGACGCGCCGCGGCGAGATCTGGGAAGGAGGGGAACGGAGCTAGGGTTGCGGGGGATGCGGCGCCTTATATAGGTGGAGATCCCTAGGCCAGGGTGGACGTCGAGGCGCCAGGGTGGCCGCCGGCTGTGAGAGAGACCGCCGGGGTCCCCTCCGGCCATGGTGGAAAGGCGATCTTTCCACGCCGTTGGATCAATCCAACGGTGGGAAGAGCCTCCCCGCGTACCGGTTCGGCCGGGCTACAGCCCAACAAGGGGCAGGCCCCATGGGCTGGGCTGAGCCTTGCGCTAGAAAAGAAGAAAAGAGGGAAAGAAGCCTGCTGGAGAAAAATAAAATAGACAGCAGGCAAAAGAAAGAGAAGAGAAAAGATAGGGGGAAAGAAAAATATATTAAATATTTTTTTACTTCCCCTGAAAAGATGCTTGATCACCCAAAATTTGTTGCATAAATTTTGGATGCAGAGAAACTTCCCCAAAATCCAAACAGTACCATATCTATTTAAAATTAAATAGAAAAGGCATTTGGGGAGTTTTTTAGGGAAGAACAGAAGGTTCAAAATTCCATGAGCTTGAAATTCTTAATCCTTGCATTATTCCTCAATTTCTAAAAATGGTCTGGGCATTTTTGGCAACAACAAAAATGTGAGCTCATTTTGAACTTCAAAAGCACTTTGAACCAGAGCTTCTATTTTTTATGAAGTCAAAAATACCTTGAGGATTTTAAAATCCTTGCAAAGGCAAATGAGATGGCTAGGCCAAGATTGGGATCAAGAAGAGTGAGCATGTGGCAAGGAAAATTCCATGACTGCCCTTCTTGAACCACTTTGGAAGCAAAAGAAAACTACCCAACATGACTCCAATCTCAATGCCAATTTAAATCACCACATGAAATGACATAAACCTCCACCATGCCAAGTTACAAGTCCAACAGAGGAAAATAAATTACATGGTGTTGATAGCTTATTACATGTGGGCTGTTACAGCTCTCCCCTACCAACATAGGATCTCGTCCCGAGATCTAAGCAAGAAAAAGCTTGGGATACTCAGAACGGAGATGATCTTCACGCTCCCACGTTGCTTCCTTCTCTGAGTGATGTGCCCATTGCACCTTGAGGAACTTGACGGTCTTGTTGCGCGTCTTGCGCTCGGACGAGTCAAGAATACGGACTGGACGCTCTGCATAGGAAAGATCTGCACTCAGCTGGATCTCTCCCAAGTCCACTGCCTGCTCTGGCTGCTTGAAACACTTCTTCAACTGAGACAGGTGGAACACATCATGCACCATAGCCAAGCTGTCTGGAAGTTCGAGGCGGAACGCAAGAGGTCCCCGAGCCTCGAGGATGCGGAACGGACCAACGAACCTGGGAGCCAACTTGCCTTTGATCCCAAAGCGGTGAGTGCCCCGAAGTGGAGACACTTTGAGGTATGCGAAGTCGCCGACTTTGAAATCAACACTGCGGTGCTTCTTGTCATAATAGGCCTTCTGCCTAGACTGTGCTGCCTTTAGGTTCTCCCGGACAATTTTCACTCTGTCTTCTGCCTCTTGGATCACATCTGGACCGAACAGCTGCCTCTCGCCTGTCTCGGACCAGTTCAAAGGTGTTCTGCACTTGCGACCATACAAGACTTCAAACGGCGCTGCTTGCAGACTTTCCTGATAGCTGTTGTTGTACGAGAACTCAGCATATGGAAAGCATTCCTCCCACTTCATGCCAAATGAGATGACACATGCCCGAAGCATGTCCTCGAGGATTTGATTCACACGCTCAACCTGCCCACTGGTCTGAGGGTGATAAGCGGTACTGAACAACACTGTCGTACCAATCGCCTTCTGAAAAGCCTGCCAGAACTTGGAAGTGAAAAGACTGCCTCGATCAGAACTGATCTTCTTGGGGATGCCATGCAAGGAGACAACTCTTGCGGTGTACAAATCCGCCAACTGAGATGCAGAAATGGAGTCTTTCACTGGGAAGAAGTGGGAAACTTTGGAGAGATTGTCAATGACAACAAAGATGGCATTGTTCTTCTTCTGCGACAGAGGAAAACCCGTGATGAAATCCATCTCAATGTGGTCCCATTTCCACTCTGGAATTTCAATTGGCTGAAGTAGCCATGCAGGCTTCTGATGCTGTGCCTTAACTCTCCTGCACACATCACACTGGGAGACAAAACGGGCAACATCCCGCTTCATACGAGTCCACCAAAAGCTCTGCTTGAGGTCCTGATACATCTTGGTGCTACCAGGGTGGATAGACAGCTTTGAGTCATGGGCTTCTTTCAAGATGACCTCTCTGAGACCTCCTTCTTTGGGAACAACAACTCTCTCCTCGAACATCACGGTGCCGTCATTATGCACTGAAAAGCAACCGTACTTCGGAACTGAGGCGGCAACACCCTGCTTGACTTTCTGAATCATCAAGCTACCAGACTGAGCTTCACGAATCTTCTCACGGATAGTGGGCTCTACCACAAGGTTGGCTAGATAGCCTGCTGGAACTAGCTCAAGATTGAGTCTTCGAAAAGCCTCAAACAAATCAGGGTGTATCTTCTGCACCTGGACACTGTTGCAATCACCCTTGCGGCTCAACGCATCGGCTATAACATTCGCCTTGCCCGGCGTATACTGAATATCCACGGAGTACTCAGTAATAGTCTCGAGCCACCTCCTTTGCCTCAAGTTCAGGTTAGGCTGCGTGAACAAGTACTTTAAGCTTTTGTGATCAGTGAACACATCAACCTTCCTCCCTAGGAGGAGGTGTCGCCAAGTAACCAACGCATGAATCACTGCAGCCAGCTCAAGATCATGGGTCGGATAGTTCCTCTCAGCTTGCTTCAACTGTCTGGAGGTGTACGCCACAATACTCTTTCCCTGCATCAACACTCCGCCAAGGCCATTTAACGAGGCATCAAAGAACACTTGAAACAGCTGTGACTCATCTGGCGGCGTAAGGATCGGAGCTGTGGTCAGCCTTATCTTCAACTCGTCAAAAGCTGCCTGGCAAGCCTGTGACCAAGAGTACTTCATGCCCTTGCACAACAACTCCGTCATCGGTTTTGCTATCTTGGAGAAATTCTCGACAAATTTCCTGCAATAGCTGGCAAGTCCGAGAAAGCTCCTCAGCTGCTTGACATTTTTCGGCGGAGTCCAATCTTGAATCGTCCGGACACTGTCTGGGTCAACAGCAATGCCCTCTGAGGAAATGACATGGCCAAGGAAGTTGACCTTATTCATCCAGAACTCGCACTTGGAGAACTTGGCATAAAACTGGTGATCTCTCAACTTCTGGAACACCAATCTGAGATGCTCCTCATGCTCAGCCTCTGACTTGGAAAAGACAAGGATGTCGTCGAGGTAGAGGAGTACGAACACATCTAGCCATTCTTGGAACAGATAGTTCATGGCCCTCATGAACGTCGGAGGGGCGTTTGAAAAGCCAAACGTCATGACCGTAAACTCGTACAGTCCATAACGAGTGCGGAAGGCTGTCTTGGCAATGTCCTCCTCACGGACAAGAATCTGGTGGTACCCCATCTTTAGATCAAGCTTTGAAAACACCTTTGCTCCATGCAACTGTTCAAACAAGTCATTGATGTTGGGCAAAGGGTATTTGTTTTTGATCGTCTTCTTGTTGATACCACGGTAGTCTTGAACCAACCGGCTAGTACCATCTTTCTTCTTCATAAAAAGACACGGGGCACCCCAAGGAGAAGTGCTCGGACGAATCAGCCCATCCTTCTCAAGCTTCACGAACTGCTCTTTCAACTCAATCAGCTCTTCCGGGCACATCTTGTACGGCTGCCGAGATATCGGCTGTGTACCAGGTTCTAGCTCGATCACGAACTCGATAGCACGCACGGGTGGAATACCTGGCAACTCCTCTGGGAAGACATCTGGAAACTCTCGAACAACTCTGACCTCCTCGATCAATGGAGCAACTCCAGCGTTCAGAGCGTACAACTGTGCTGATCCCCCTGTGGAGCCACAAGTGTACCAAATCTCTGCGCCTGAATCGTGCGTCAGCAACACGGTCTTGGATGGACAATCAATCTTGGCCTTGTTCTTGACAAGCCAATCCATGCCCAAAATGACATCAATGTCGGAACGGGGCAAGACAACCAGGGACGCCGAAAAGATAGCACCCTGAATACTGATTTCCACATCTGGAACTGTCCATGAAGAAGTGAACTTTGACCCAGGTGTGACAACTGATAGCTTGCTCGGAAGCTGGTCACGTGGGAGATCTACTCTCGAAGCAAAGGACTGAGATATGAAGGAACGGGAAGCTCCGGAATCAAACAACACTATCGCTGGAACTGAACACACAAGTAACCTACCAAGCACAATCTCAGACGACTGCTGTGCATCTGCCAAGGTGACGTTGTTCACCCTGAGCGCTCGTGGCTGGGCCCGCACCATCGTGTTGCTCGGTGTAGAGCGAGGTGGGGGCGGAGGCAGCCTGGCGTAACGAGGGTCGGTGCACTGCGGAGACTTGTGGCCCGGCTTGCCACACTTGAAGCACGTGATCTCAGGCCTGGGCTGGCCCTGTGGAGCAGGCGGCCTCGCGTGTGGTGGAGTAAAGCGAGGTCCGTGCTGCACTGGGACGGGAGGGCGGGAAAAAGTGCGGACAACTGCCCCCCTCTGCTGGAACTGCTGACGCTGCGGCTGAGGCTGTGGCTCTGTAACCCAGGACTTGGCCTTCTTGTGGACCATCACTGCTGAACTGTGCTCTCTCTGCTTCCTCTTCTCTGCGGAACGCTCTGCCTCAGCTGACTCCTGTCTGATAGCCTGGTCGACGAACTCTGAGAACAGGCTTGGCGTGGACAAGGTGAGCGCATACTTGATGTCCGGGGCAAGACCACCGCGGAACCTGGCAATGCTCTTGGCCTCTGACGAGACCTCCTCTGGAGCATACCTGGCAAGCCTGACGAAGGCCAGGTTATACTCCTGCACAGACCTGTCCCCCTGCCTCAGAGCTAAGAACTCCTCGCGCTTCCTCTCGATCAGTCCACTGGGAATATGAGCAGCTCTGAAATCCTTGACGAAGTCCTCCCATGTGATCTCTGCATCACCCTTGTTTGCCTTGTACGTCGAGAACCAACTGCCTGCGGCACCCTGAAGCTGGAAGGAGGCGAAGGTGACGTAGTCGACGGGTCTGACGGTGTTGGCATTGAAGTGCTTCTTGATCTCTGCTATCCAGTCATCCTCCTCCAGCGGGTCTCGAGCCTCAGAGAACCTGGGGGGGTTGATCGCAAGGAACTGCTGCAGTGTGGTGTACTGTGGACGATCATTCCTCTGAGCACCCTGGTTCTGCAGCATCTGAAGGATCGCAGCTGTGCCCTGAGCCACTGCAGCTACAGCCTCCCCAAGGATAGGGTTCTCTGGCGGCGGCATGTTCGCTCTTGGCATCCTGTATACAGGTACACTTATGAGAACATGAACGAACCATTGAAGTAACCAGAAGTTAAAGCAAAATTGACAACAAAACTTCCTCACGAGGTATGAGAAAGCCGAAGGCTGAAATTCCACCAAGGTTAACCTGGAAAGTCGATAACTAGGTGCTACTGGAATTCCCAAACCAAGAACATCCGAATCCAAGATAATAATCTGCTAGCGAGCACACAACAATATATACGAGCGGTTGGAAACCTGAACAATGAGACATCTGCCCTGAGCGGCCCGCCATCACGGTCGTCCATAGGGGAAATACACCACATCCATATTACCATAGGATGCCCGCCAATCCTGTATGGACGTTTCACCTGGGGTACGCCGTAAGCGAGGTAGAGCAGTGAACCCCAAGTGGCGGCTCAGTGGTCTCAAAGACGCCAACACATCTCGTCGCTAGCAAAAAATTATAGAGGAATCGGAGCCTCATGTAAACGAGATCCTAGATTGTTTGAAAGGGGATAAGTTGCAGAGACAAAACATCGTTTCACTTCCTCACGGAAAAAGGGGTGGGAGGGTGGGATAAGGAGAAAACAGAAAGAGGTCCTACTCTCTGAAATTTTTTCCTATATAACTACCAAAATAATTTCTAGACTCAACTTCGGCCAGTAAAGGGTCCTACAGTCAGTCCTGCTCTGATACCAAGTTGTAAGGCCCCTGATGCGGTACTATATCTAACTAGTCGCTTTCGCGTCCGGTCGGAGTTAGAAGCGCATCAAACGCCACCGGCGCACGACACTCGCACTCGTGTCGCTGCCGGATTCTCGACAACAAGTATATAAGCATAACTCTACAAGAAAGGAAATACATATAGAATATAAATAGAACAGGGCATACCACGCCACTGTCTAGTAGTATAACATCACCATGAGTACATCTCATCAATACATCATTACAACAAGCGGAAACATAGTCGGGACCGGGTACGGTCAAGATCCAAATTGCCCTAGAGAGGGCTACACATAAATCCACCCACGGGAACGTCTGAGCCCAACTAAAGGATCCTACTGGTCGGTGTAGTCGTACTCGTCATCATCCTCCGGGGGCACCTCCACGAAGTATCGTCCGGTGCTGGGGTCGAGGTAGTAGTCCACTGCAGCGGCCGATCAGGCAAAGCGGTAAAGGCGGAAAAGTAAACGGGGTGAGAACATGTCATTACAGAATAACTAACGCTACAGGTAAAGGTAAAGACAAGACAGGTTGCAGCCGTTCTAGCATATATGGTGGCTACACGTTCTATCTGAATAAAGATGAGATCCAAGAAGTTACGTTGACAACGTGTCATAGGTCGGCTATCCCCCTACTTACGCAAACATAACACAACCTCGTTTCTCTCTCGGTCCCCCTGGACGAAGAAAGACAACCAAGGCACGCACACGGTTTGTCAAATTTTATAACATGATTATCATTGATGTTATTCTATGAACAAGGAGTAGGTCTCAAGTAGTCCATAACCGCGGACACGGCTTTTCGAAAAGATTTACCCTGCAGGGGTGTACCAACTGTCCATTATAGACGTCGCATGTACGCCCGGTTTCCACTTGGCTAGGTAAGCGCCTGAAACTCCGGGACATCAGAATCCCTCTAACTAACAACGCACAACTCCGGGTGGCCCCCGGGGAGTCGACACCCAAACCTCAAGCTGGCCACGCTCTCGGATCGGACTCTTCCGTATGACGCAGGTCGGATTACCGGTTAGTTCTCCTATGAGACCGGGTCCTAGCTGATCAGGTGGACCAACAGAGAACTATGCTCCACTGGCCCAGTTTGTTTTGTAAACAGCTGGGGTACCAACCAACACACACGCGAAGCAAATGTAAATCAGCTCGGGCCACCACTAGAATTGTAAGAAGCTAGGTAGGTAAGATAAGGGGGCCCCATAAAACCCCACACACGATTAGGCACGCTCGTCAAGAAACACAATACCCGGAACTCGGGTCCTAGGTGACTCAAATGGAACAAAGGACCGGACAGGAATAGTCCAGCCTTCCACCTTTCGTCGAATATAATTAACATCATTTAACAATAATAAACATCAACCAACTTCTTTTATAGCATGATATCCCAACCATAAAATATAGGGTAAGCAGCAAGTTTTCTATCCATACTAAGAAATGGCTGAGCAGCGGTAACTTAGCAGAACAATGGTTTGCTGGGACGTGGGGATCATGGCTGTATGGTTTTAAACATGGTATATAAGGTAGATAGGATCTAGCAATGGCGTTCTAGATCTACAGCTAGGCATGAGCAGAAAGTTATAAAATAATGACACAGATCTCCCCCTTGCCTGGTAAGGTAGTCGAAGCAGCACCCACAGTACCCTCGGGCTCAGTGTCGTACAGCTCCACGTAAGTCTCCTCGGTGGTCTCAGGTGCTAACGTAAGGTACCGGCAGGAAAAGGCACACAAGTAAGCAACTGATGCAACTCAAACAAGGATGGCATGCTTAAGTTTTATTTACATAGTATGACCCTGTCTAGTCAAGTTTAAATGAAGGTGATGACGACAATTCATCACTTTCATATGCATTTTATTTACATTGTAATGGCTTTGGTCTAAGCCTTAACTTAGGTGTAGATAGCATGATAGTATGGCATGATCAACAAGCATTACAAGAATTTAAATAACATGAAAGTAAAACAATGATTCCGGAGACGGAGTAGTGTCGGTGAAATTGACACACAGGAAGGAGCAACAAGGTTGAGGCCAGCCACTGGGCATATGAAAATATGCTAGGGGCTGACTTGAAGAGAGAAGATGACTTGGAACAGACTTGAAAAGATCAGATGAACAACATTTCAGATGCACTGAAGCTGAAATGTTGCAGACAGACAGATCAGAAAACTTCTGAACCAGGTGATCACACCTTGTCTCAAAAGTTGCACAACACATCATAATGACCTCACTGCTGAAATCCTTGCAGAAAAGCACCCCAAAAACATATATGATATGTCTCCATTTGAATTTGCAAAGGCAGTTGCAAATTCAACTAAAGTTCAGGGGGCTGAGTGATAAATTGCACCACATGAATTTTGAAAAAGGTTCAGATGATGAAAACATCATCACCATGCAACTCTTTGTGCAAAACCACCCAAAAATCATATATGACATGGGCAATTTGAAACTTGAACCAATTTACAAAAAACAAAGAAAAAGCAAGAGGGGTTTATTTGCAAAATGACCATACTTCAATTTATAGAAGGGGTCAGATGCAAAAATGGACCTCACATTGGTATTCAGTAGCTCAAGCTACCCCAAAAACATATAAGGCATGCCCATGGATGCAAAAGTTGTCCAAAAACAGATTTGAATTTGAATGCAAATTCAAATTTGAATTTAAACAGAAAAGAAATAAAAGAAAAGGAAAAGAAACAAAAAGGAAAACAGAGGACAGCCTCCATGGGCTGGTTTCGGGTGAATCCAGCCCATACCACCTTCCTGGCCCGCTATGGGCTCAGCCCACGCGGCCTGGGTCGCTGACCAGCGGGTCCCAGATGTCAGTCTCGGGTGAAAATCAAAAAAATGGGGTGGCTCCGGCTGGACTCGAGCTCGCGACGCGCTGCTCGTCTCCATGTTCGCCACCACTACGCCACGAATCGTTACTGAACACAAACACAACACGCACCAGGTGAGGTGTTCGTCCACTGACATCCAAACTAAAGAAAAGCCGCAGCTTTCTGAACTTCTGCGCGAGCTCAAACTCCGGCGAAGCTCGCATCCGCCCCCGGCCACTGCTAGGTCTCCTGCTACCGTCTACCTCGAGCCTGCACTGCCCACTACACCTGCAGCTGCTCCACGACCTCGCCCCCGACCTCTGCTCGCCGGAGTACCTCGAGGAACAGAGCGGCAACGACCTAATCTTCAGAGCTAGACTAAACCCGAACGGAGCGGCGCACTTCAGAAGACGCCGGCGTCGCACACAAGGCACTACTGCGCAGGGCGGCGACGGAATTCGAGAGAGGGCAGCACTACGTCGCCGTGGGTGCCCCTGACGCGAGCTAGGTCTCACCGGAGGGGAGGTCAGGCTCGATGGAAGTTCACGGCGGCGACAACCACTGAAGACGTTCAGAGCGCGGCTTCCGCAACGGCTACGCGCAAGGGCCCGACTTGGCGACCACTGACGTGCTCTAGACACGCACGGCATATGCACGAACACTCTCGGAGCACGCCCTGTCGATGACGACCACGCGGTGTTCGCCGGCGACAAGCCGAGCGGCACCAGACCTACAGTTGCGCGGGCAGGGGCACGCACTCGCTCAAGGAGAGGGAAGGCGGGGCTAGGAGCTCACCTAGCAGGCGCTTCGTGCGGCCCAACCACGCCGGAGACGAAGATGAAGACGTGCGCGACGACGGAGCAGACGACCTCCACGTCGGGGCTCGACGACGCGAAGGCGGCTCGGTCCCCTAGCGAATCCCTGTACGGCGAAAAGGGAAGGCTTGAGGTCCTCAGAGACTGCTCGCGAAGGCACGGACAAGGAGAAGAAGAAGTCTGGCCGGAATTTCTCACCGGAGCTCGCTCGGGAGGCGGAACAGGGGCGGCTCCCGGTGACACGACGCGCCGCGGCGAGATCTGGGAAGGAGGGGAACGGAGCTAGGGTTGCGGGGGATGCGGCGCCTTATATAGGTGGAGATCCCTAGGCCAGGGTGGACGTCGAGGCGCCAGGGTGGCCGCCGGCTGTGAGAGAGACCGCCGGGGTCCCCTCCGGCCACGGTGGAAAGGCGATCTTTCCACGCCGTTGGATCAATCCAACGGTGGGAAGAGCCTCCCCGCGTACCGGTTCGGCCGGGCTACAGCCCAACAAGGGGCAGGCCCCATGGGCTGGGCTGAGCCTTGCGCCAGAAAAGAAGAAAAGAGGGAAAGAAGCCTGCTGGAGAAAAATAAAATAGACAGCAGGCAAAAGAAAGAGAAGAGAAAAGATAGGGGGAAAGAAAAATATATTAAATATTTTTTTAATTCCCCTGAAAAGATGCTTGATCACCCAAAATTTGTTGCATAAATTTTGGATGCAGAGAAACTTCCCCAAAATCCAAACAGTACCATATCTATTTAAAATTAAATAGAAAAGGCATTTGGGGAGTTTTTGAGGGAAGAACAGAAGGTTCAAAATTCCATGAGCTTGAAATTCTTAATCCTTGCATTATTCCTCAATTTCTAAAAATGGTCTGGGCATTTTTGGCAACAACAAAAATGTGAGCTCATTTTGAACTTCAAAAGCACTTTGAACCAGAGCTTCTATTTTTTATGAAGTCAAAAATACCTTGAGGATTTTAAAATCCTTGCAAAGGCAAATGAGATGGCTAGGCCAAGATTGGGATCAAGAAGAGTGAGCATGTGGCAAGGAAAATTCCATGACTGCCCTTCTTGAACCACTTTGGAAGCAAAAGAAAACTACCCAACATGACTCCAATCTCAATGCCAATTTAAATCACCACATGAAATGACATAAACCTCCACCATGCCAAGTTACAAGTCCAACAGAGGAAAATAAATTACATGGTGTTGATAGCTTATTACATGTGGGTTGTTACAGTCGCCCACCGTCGTCGTCGTTCTCACTCGCCTCTACTCCGACACCGGCGCGACTACTGGCATCTTCCCTGACATGGCGGCTTCGCACGCCGCCTCGGCAACTTCACGCGACTCGGCGGCCCGTCTGGGTCGCCTTCCGCGCAGCTGCCGTCTGTCGTCGTGCACCGAGCTTCGCTGCCTCAGCTTCAGATCGGGACTCCTCCACCACACCGCCGCCAACATGGATGCCCTCACGTGTGGCGCTGCATTGGCGAAGTTGGCGCCCGGCCGTTAGGAGCCCGTGTTGGTCGCTCGGGCCTTCGTCGTCTGGCTGCCCGCTTGGGAGCCGACGGCGAGCATCATCCGCGTCGATCGCCGCCGCGTTATTCTGCTCGGCCTCACTCCGCCGTCCGTACCTCCGTCCTCCTCGTCGAGCAGCTCCTCCACCTCAAGGGCGATTGGATTGATCACCCGCCCGCCCGCGATCGGCCTCATCCGCGTCGCGCAGACGATCCGTACACTTGTCCGCGTGCGCCTCCGCAAGATCCCATGAAAAACGCCTCCGAGTACGAGCGCCTATCAACCGATCGAGCAATGGGCTGCCGCAGCGTCGCTGCCCCGTAGCTCTCGCCGTGGTTGCACCAACCTGCACGTTGCCGCTGCGTCGCCCCTTTGGGGCGTAGTGCCGCGGCCCGTGGTCAACCGCCACCTCGAGGCCGTCCGCTCCAGGTCGTCCCCGAGGCTGCACCGACCCTCGCGCTGCCGCTGCGTCGCCCCGCCGGGACGTAGCGAGCGCGGCACACGGTCCCTGCAGCCGCCCCGAGGTCTTCCCCTCCGTCGCCCCCGACACGCACGTCGCCGTTGCGTCGCCCCTTCGGGCCGCAGCGCCGCAGAACGCGGTCCGCCCCGTCGTCTGCGCGTGTTGACACCTCCGTGGCACACGCCGCCTCTCTTTGCGCGGGAATGCCACCATCCGCGCATGGTCTTCGTCACGCTGTTGGGTTCTTCTTCGCCTACTTCGAGCACCACCGTCGCCGAGCCACCCGCGCAGCTGCCGCTCACCCGAGCCGCGCCGACACCCTGTTCGCCGATGCCGCTCATTCGAGCCGCTCCGCCTCTACCGACGACCGAAGTGGCCCCTCACGGACCGCCTCTTATTTGGCCGACTACATTTTTGTCCACCTCTTCATCTTTGTACAGGACCAGCTCATCGCCAGCGTTGCCGTCATCTTCCCCGACCACTTCATCTAGCTCCGGCAACCGCGACATCTCCACCCTCGGCACCTTTACCCCCCGCCGAGTTGCGCCGCAACCGTCGTCGAGCCCTTCTGGCGAGGATCAGCCTCGGATAACCCCATGGTCAGGGACCCTGGTTTAGTCATAGAGAAGGAACAGGTTGGACGATACTCGTCGGCTAACAGGAGAAGCACTTCCTGCTCTATATTATTGTGTGAGGGGGCGATTACAAGGAAGGCTGAAGCGAGTTCTCGCAAGGCCAGGAGAGTAGATTGGATATTGGATGATCAGGACGTCTCCCCTCCTAGACTTTATATACTAGGCTAGGTCTAGGGGAGTCTGTTCTAGATTACAGAGATAGTTTCCTAGTTCTAGCCTTGACTTGTGCGCCAAGTCGAGCCTTCCATATCACTCGCGGACTCCTACGTCGGTATCTTGATTGGGCCAGTCGTAGGCCTGTTGAGGCTTCCCAGCGGACCTTCCGTCTTCATACACACCAGATATCCTCACACGCAGGAGTCGTGGGGTCACCCCGTCGTCAGTAGCCTCCGGGTGTCTAGGGGACTCGAGGAGTCGCGCAGGGACTCGAATTCTTCAGTGCTTTATCATTGTAAGCACAGCAGAGCCGCGGGTCGCTGGCAGTTTTGAGCCATGACAATACCTGTTTCGAGGGATTGCTAAGCTGAAAAGGGCCCAAGGAGTCGACTGGTTGAGCCTTGGTGAATTGCGCTAGTAGCAAATACCGCAGTAGCCCAATCAAGCTCACATCCCTCGACATGACCTTGGAACGACCGGTGTCTAGCAAAGTCATGCCGATGCAGGTCTTATAGGATCAGTTGCTGCTAGTCTAAGAAAATAGCCTGAGCGCGTCCGCTCGGCTCTTTCTATCATGCGAGCGCATGGAAAATATCGGGAGTGAAATCGCTCTGCGGAAAGTCCCGGCCCGGCCGTTCTGTGCAGCGGGGTCTTACCTACACGCTAAGATTGCGTGGCATCTGGGTATAGTGTGTCGTAGTCCAGGTATAATTGTTTTTTGTAGAGGCACGGAGCCTGGTTAGCGATGCACCCACTTGGAATAAACAATCAAGTGAGCTATTAGTAGTCACTCGCGGAGCTTATATGTGCTCAAGCGAGGAGTCGTATAAGGAAGCATCCGCTCGGAATGTCGTTGAGTACGTGGGTAATTTTTTGCGAGTAGTGACTCGAGCGCCTTTTGTTTTCGAGGTGAGGGAGCACCCAAAACTCTGTAAGTGTGAGTGGTCTACTCGAGCGCTTTTTGTTTTCGATGTGAGGGAGCACCCGAAACTCTGTAAGTGCGAGTGGTCTACTCGAGTATATCCTCATCTTCTGGGTGAGGGAGCACCCGAACTCTCAAGCTTTTGGTATTTTACTCTTCTTTTGGATAAAGATACTCCCGATGGGAGTAAAAGATTTTTGGAAACGAAATATTTTGGCGCTGAGAGATAAGTAACCTCTGTTAGTGTTTTGTTTTTTCCCGATTGTTTTTTGTTTTTATCTTGATCCGTACTTCTTGGAACGCCTTGTTGATGGTCCTTGTCATGCTATTTGATGACCTATGGTGATTCTTGGTCTTCGATACTTCGCGTCTTCTAGTCATCATGACGACTTGGACGCCGTGCTGCCCGTTGGATTTCCAAGGTGTGCATGGGAAACAGGCGATATTTGACGCCTCCTTTAAATAATGCTGACCGTGTGGAGGCATCTTTTCTTCGAATTCGTAACGCCCGATGTGTTTGGTCTTTGATTTAATAATGGCGCCCCCTGGGCTTCTGTGGTTTTTCCTAGTTTGCCCCTGGGTTGCGCTATAAAGACCCGCTCTTTTACTGCCTAGGCTTGGTCATCCATTCTTCTCCTATCTTCTTCTTCCCATGGCTCCCAAACGGGGTGGTGGTGCTTCTGCCCGAGGTCGTGGACGGAGTGGTCGTGGTGGCCGCACAGCCCGCTCTTCTCGTGGTGGGCGTCGTGGAGCTGCGGCGACGCCCTCTTCGTCTTGTGCAGAGGAGGGTGTTTGGCGCTATGATTTCCTTCTGCGTATTCTTAGTCGCACTGCTACTCGGATCCCTCTTCCATTCTCCTTTGCCTCCGTGATTTCAGAGCTCAAGCTGAGGGGTCTGTGGCTTCGGCTTCAGGGGTGCACTCGATCCCTGCTTGGGTTGAGCTTTCTGTTGATGGCTCCTTCATGATTTTTCTTGATGCTGGCTGGAGGTCGTTTTCCCGGCAGCTAAGCTTGCGTGATGGGGATAGTCTTTGCTGTCGTTTTGATGGTGAAGATACCCTCATCGTTCGTGCTTTTGATGTCGGTGGCAATCGTCTGGACTCATACTGGGAGGAAACAAGAAGTGACTGTTCTGATGGGTCGAATGGTGGCTCGCTGGTACGTCTCAAACGTATCTATAATTTGTGCTTGCTCCATGCATGTTTTGTGTGACTTTGCCATGTTTTTCTTGAACTTTCATACACTTTTGAGCATATTTGGACTAATATATTAACCCAGTGCACCCAGCTGCCAGTTGCTGTTTTCTGCTGTTTTTGTATTTCAGGTTTTCCGGCCATTAAAAGTGCTACAAAAATACGGAAAAATCAGATAAAAAATCAGCGACCCGGAAGCTTCCGGAATCACCAAGGTAGCGGAGGGGGGCCACCACCAGGAGACCAGGAGGGTCCCTGGCGAGGCCCCACCCTAGGCCGTGCCAGGAGGCCTCCTGGCTGCCTGGTGGGTCCCCTCGACACCCCCCTCCGCCTATATTTAGCCCTCCGGGTGGAAACCCCTAATATCGATCTCTTTTCTGCGAACTCGCCTCTGTACCGCCGCCGCCGCCGCCGTTTCAAGATCGGGGCTTCCTGGAGAAGCTGCGCCGGCACCCTGCCGGGAGGAGGAACCCCCTTCGGGAGACCATCCATGGCCATGGACGCCTCCCATATGTGTCATTAGTAGTCCCCCTTGGACCATGGGTCTGTGACCAGTAGCTATGTGATGTACTTCTCTCCTCTTTGTGCTTCCACTTTTGAGACCTCGTGAGCTGCCTCACATGATCGAGGCACTATTGTAATTTCTGTTGTTGCTATGCTGAGTTTGCTGGGATCTAATGGATTATGAGACTATGTTCAGATTGTGATGAGTAATATATTTGGTTCTTCTCTTTTATATTTTGTTCTTGAGTAAATTCTTGCATGTTCTCCATTGCAGTATTTAGCTTTGGCCAAGTAGTTTGCTTGCAACTCCAAGAGGGACCGTTATGCTTGATTGTGGGTTCAGCCCCCTGATGTCTAGCTTGAGTGACAGAAACATGAGACTAGGGGATGTGATGTTGCCACCAGGGATAAAACAACGGTGCTTGTACCCGCGAGTGCAAGGATTGTTTACTTTACGCAAAGTTCTTTTAATGCAGTTGTCTATTGCTTTGAGTTTACACTTTGGGTGGGATTCGCAACTTAATACCAGCGAGATGTTCTGCATAGATATCTCAAGGTGGATGATTCGTAGTAGATGCAGTTGGATTTCGGTCTACTTACCTTGGCGTACTTCCCATTGCTTTTGAGCCCTTCCTTTCTTTGCAACATAGTTAGCATTGCGGTGCCTTCATAATTCTGTCAATTGCCCAGCTGTGATTTGTTTACCTCGCTAGCACTTTTATCGTCTTTTGGGAGAGAGACATCACTAGTGAAAATCACGGGACCCCGGTCCATCTTCACATTATTGTTTACACCCTTAGTTTACTTTCAGTCTTTACTTTCAGTTGCCACTATTATTATCTCTTGCGTTGATCCTTTGTAAACAGCAAGGCCGGAGGAATTGACAACTCCTCTGTACTCGTTGGGAGCAAAGTTATTTGTTTCTGTGTGCAGGTCCTGTCAACTCCCTAACCAGAAGCCAATTTCTGGCGCTGTTGGCACCTTCTTGTATTTCTGCGAGTCCTACGGGAGACAAACCTTGGTATCTTCACCAACGGAAATTTGCTGCTACGCTACATCTCACCTTCCACTTGGGGTAACCAACGAGGAGTGAGAGAACTATCCTCACCGTATCAACTAATTTCTGGCGCCGTTGCCGGGGACTCCAGTCTACAAGATAGGGGAGTTGCACACTATCTTTTATCTTTGCTTTTTAGTCTTGTTAGTTTACCTTTCAGTTTTTACTTTTGTGTCCCTTATAAAAAATACCAAAAATACCTGCTGCTACTATGGGTTCCAATGAAAACACCAAGTTGTGTGACTTCACTAGTCACAACAACAGTGAATTTATCTGCACTCCTATTGCTCCACCTGCCACTTCAGCACCTTCTTATGAAATTAAACCTGCTCTGCTTAATCTTGTTATGAAAGATCAATTCTTAGGTGCTGGAGAGGACGCTGCCTTGCACTTAAACAATTTTATCGAGCTCTGTGATATGCAAAAGTACAAGGAAGTGGATGGAGACATCGTCAAGATGCAGCTTTTTCCTTTCTCTTTGAGAGGAAGAGACAAGGAGTGGTTGCAATCCTTACCCAAGAACAGTATCGATTCTTGGAGTAAATGCAAAGATGCTTTTATAGGGAAGTACTACCCCCCTGCTAAAATTATTCAATTGAGGAGTAACATTATGAATTTCAGGCAATTGGATAATGAACACGTTGCCCAGGCATGGGAACGTATGAAGACGCTTGTCAAGAACTGCCCCACATATGGACTGACTACCTGGATGGTTATCCATACTTTTTATGCAGGCTTGAACTTTACCTCGCAGAACCTGTTAGATTCGGCCGCGGGAGGAACTTTTATGTCAACCACACTTGGTGCTGCCACAAAGCTACTTGATGAGATGATTCTGAACTACTCTCAGTGGCACGCCGAAAGATCTCCAACTCGTAAGAAGGTAAATTCTGTCGAGGAGATCTCCTCTCTAAATGAAAAGGTTGACCTTATCATGTCTCTACTTACCAAGCAAGCTCATATTGATCCTCGGGATGTTCCTTTAAATTCCTTGGTTGCTCAAGAACAAGTAGATGTGAACTTTATCTCTAGAAACAACTTCAACAATAATGCTTATAGGAGTAATTTTGGTAGAAATAATCCTAGGCCTTTCCCATCTAACAACTATGGGAACGGTAATAGCAACTCCTACAACCAGAATTATAGGGAAAGAGACCTACCCAGCTATGAGAAACTTATAGAAATAGAAAAAGGCACCAAAAGCTATATGCACACACATTTTGAACAAAACAAGGCCTTTTCCAGACAGTTAGATGAGCACTCCTCTATCCTGCAAAACATTAGCAAACAACTTGAGAGCCTGAATAGTGACATTTCCAGCCTCCAAACTAGACTCACTGCCATTGAGACCTATGTTTCAAACATGTCTCACACCAAATCTACCTTGATAAACCAGATGGCAGCCAAACCAGAAGTCATTCCCAAGGAAGAAGAAAGAATTAAGAGCCTTCCTACCTACCACACAGTAGCCACTATCCAAGTAGTTGAGGATGTCCGAGCTGTTAGAACCCATCACATCCCTAGTCCCACTGGACCTACCGATGGTGATGCTACCACCTCAACCATAGATGAAGAAACCTCTATGAACATAGAGGCTTTCAAACAAGTGAGCCTAAATGATATCACTACCTCCTTGATAGATAGTAGTGACCTAGACTTTGACAACTACGCTTTACCTGAAGTTATTGGTTTCCTACACAAGATGTCTAGAGACCCCCACACTAGCACACTTAATCTTGCCTTCACAGAGCATATCACCAATGCTCTAATCAAAGTTAGGGAGGAGAAGCTTAGACTAGAACCCTCCATACCTAGGAAGCTAGAAGATGGTTGGGATCCTATGATAAAAATCAAATTGAATAACTTTTCTTGTTATGCTCTTTGTGATGTTGGAGCAAGTACCTCTGTTATGCCCAAAAGAATGTATCATATGCTTGAATTGAAACCTTTTGATCCCTGTTCTTTTGGTGTGCGTCTTGTTGATTCTTCCGTAAAGAAACCTTTGGGGAAGATCGACGATGTTCTTATCATTGTCAATGACAATTATGTTCCCGTTGATTTCACTATTATGGACATGGAGTGTGAGCCCTCTTGTCCAATTATTTTGGGACGTCCTTTTCTTCGCACAGTTAGTGTTGTTATTGACATGAAAGAGGGGAATATCAAATTCCAATTCCCTCTCAAGAAAGAGATGGAACATTTCCCTAGGAAAAATATTAAGTTACCTTTTGAGTCCGTCACATGGGCTAGTTATTCTCTTGAAAAGACTTGATCTTCTGCTTTAAGCCTAGCTAATGGCTCTAAAGAAGCGCTTTCGGGAGGCAGCCCGCAACGAATTTAGGTTTTTCTTATTGCTTTTCTTCTGTTCTTAGCGGTCTTGATGATTGTTACTACTGTAGCAACATCATTGTATATTTACTTTTCAAGCTTTGTGCCTTTTATAGCCTCATACGACAAGGGAAGTGAAAGTTGTGACATGTTGTCCAGAAAACAGATTCTGTCCTTGTGACTAGAAAAATCGTAGAAAAATCCCAGTTCATCTTTTTGAGCTTAATTTGTTACACAACGTGCTCTATACAATTACAAAACTTTCGTATGTTCTGAGTTTTTTTATTTGAGTTGCAGAAGTACCCCTAAAAAAATCGTTTCTACCTGCTGGTCTGCTTTTCATAGATTCTGTCCTGTTTTGACTTTTCTTCACTTTGCAAACCTTAAGCTTGCTTTTTCTTTGCAAAAACTTTTTGACAATCTTTAGAAACAGTAGCTCTTCAAGGTTATCTTTATTTCCAGTAGAGGAAAATTTATTTTAGTAGGGAACTAACCTCTCTAATCAGTCTACAATGAGTTATGTATGAAGGGAGTTTTCAAGTGCGCGATGGAAGATGATGAGAGAAGATCTTGGAGTGTCAAACGCTCAAGCTTGGGGATGCCCATGTGCACCCCCAATAAATATTCAAGGAGACTCAAGCGTCTAAGCTTGGGGATGCCCCCGTGCATCCCCTTGTTCATCAACAATTATCAGTCCGTCCCTCGTTGCACTATATTTTGATCACTGCATGCGTTGTGTGCTATGCTTGGAGCGTCTCGCTCTTTACTTTTCTAGGTTTTCTTTTTTTTTCTTTGTTTGTTGTAGTAACAAGTTAGACCCCATCTTACTCTTTTGTGTGGGAGAGATACACGCTACGCTTGAACTAGAACTCCTCATAGGATTTGCATCGTTATTCTTTTAGCTGTGAGTTGTTCTTTTTCTTTTCTTAGTTGCTGCTCTGTTTAGTTGTAGTGCTTTAGTCTTTCTAGAGATTTTATTTTGTTTTAGGTTGAACTTTCTATAGGTTTCATGTTTTATCTTGTTAGAGAGTTTGCCTGTTGCACTGAGTTTTGTGTCTTGACTAGAAGTAGGTAGTTAAAGTTGCTATTCTCTTTGTAGTAGTAACTTGCAATAGTTTTGAGGTATTGACTAGAGTAATGTTTGAACTATTGGTGTCAAGAGATCGAGCCTATTACTGATAGATGTCGTATTTTGGGCAATCTGTGTGTTTTTTGAAAACCAAAAACCCCTGTTGAGAACTCTAGCTACTAGATGGATAACTAACCTCTGGAGGGTTCGAATATTAGAGAACACTCATGTACCATGAGTCGAGGATGCGCAAGGATAACCAAACCCCCATACACTCCTCCTCGGGGTACTTGTCTCCTGATTAGATTGAGAGTTACCGATAATAAGTGCATGAGTTCTTCGGACTAATGTGAGTATTCGAAAGTTGACACTTCCACCCACCTATACTTTTTCTAGCCTCTGCGGTACCGTGCATTGCCCTTTCTCACCTTGAGAGTTGTCACATACTTCTCCGGTGCATCCAAACCCTTGGCACGATACTCTCTGTCATCATAAGCCTCCTTATATCTTTCCTCAAAACAACCACCATACCTACCTACAAGGCATTTCCATAGCCTTTCCGAGATACATTGACATGCAACATCCACCTTCTCATGACTTGATCCTCATGTCATACATGCTACTTGCTTGATCGATGAGCCGCATGCGAGTTGGGCCTTGCCCTAATCATTGCTACATGACGCGCTAGTATCATTGAATATCCTGCTATCCTGGCAGAAGCATACATTTGCATCATGATAGTGATATCTTCTTTATGTGAGTACCTTTGTAAAGTGTGAAAGATCTCCTATATTTTTAAAATATAGAGTGTTGCCCCTAAAGTGAGGAAAAGATCCCAAAGAGGACAAAATCAAAAGATCCCAAAGAGGACAAATGAGAGTTAAATAGAAAGAGCCATTGAGGCCACCAAAAAATGCAAAAAAGAGAAAAAAGAGAAAAAGAAAAATAAAAAGAGAGAAGGGGGCACACTACTTTTCCTTTTGAGAGATCCACACTAGTACTTCATCCTCTATCCCTTGTACTCCATAGAGATTATCCTCATGCATATAGCTATGTGGGGACCTTCACACTATAGAACTTGCTTGTATATTCCAATGATGAGCCTCCTCAAACGAGCTCTAGGTCTTCTTGAGCAAGCAAGTTAGATGCACCCCCACTAGTTACCTTGGAGAGATTTTAGCTCACATGTGCATCCGTTGCATGGCAATCCCTACTACTCACATCATATCTATCATATGGCCTTCTCTCGCCTATGATTGTCCTCATTGATGTGAGCCTTTCACACCTTTTTGTCTTCCTCCTCCACCTTCTTTCTGTTTCGCCTTTTAGGTGTCAACTTTCTTGATCATGCTCATCCATTGCATGAGTGCTCAAAATATCGAAAGGGAGTGGATCAGTTTGACTTGTACCTGGCTAGTGGTCTGGGGACGAGTCAAGATAAGAATCCAAAGGAGACCAAGTGTGAAACTTTAGTAGATAATTGTTCTCAACAACCTTTTTTCTCTCTTTTTCCCAGTCCCCTTCTTGCACGCAAACACCATCTGGAGACATTCGATTCACGGACAGCGAGAGCTCTTGCACCTTTTGTTCTTTTGTTGCTTGTGTCAATGCTAATATAGACTCTTGCTTTTTAAGACTTGAATTGAATTGCATGCTTTAATTTCTTTACTTAAAAGTCCTTATATGGTTGTGTGGCATGTCACCACAGAAATTATGCTTGTTATCATTTACCTACTCGAGGACGAGCAGGAATTAAGCTTGGGGATGTTGATACGTCCCAAACGTATCTATAATTTCTGATTGCTCCATGCATGTTTTGTGTGACTTTGCCATGTTTTGCTTGAACTTTCATACACTTTTTGAGAATATTTGGACTAATCTATTAACCCAGTGCACCCAGCTGCCAGTTGCTGTTTTCTGCTGTTTTTGTATTTCAGGTTTTCTGGCCATTAAAAGTGCTCCAAAAAATCCGGAAAAATAAGATAAAAAATCAGCGACCCGGAAGCTTCCGGAATCACCAAGGTAGCGGAGGGGGGCCACCACTAGGAGACCAGGAGGGTCCCTGGCGCGGCCCCACCCTAGGCCGCGCCAGGAGGCCTCCTGGCTGCCTGGTGGGTCCCCTCGACACCCCCCTCCGCCTATATTTAGCCCTCGGGGTGGAAACCCCTAATATCGATCTCTTTTCCGCGAACTCGCCTCTGTACCGCCGCCGCCGCCGTTTCAAAATCGGGGTTGCCTGGAGAAGCTGCCCCGGCACCCTGCCGGGAGGAGGAACCCCCTCCGGGAGACCATCCATGGCCATGGACGCCTCCCGTATGTGCCGTGAGTAGTCCCCCTTGCACCATGGGTTTGTGACCAGTAGCTATGTGATGTACTTCTCTCCTCTTTGTGCTTCCAAATTCAAGACCTCGTGAGATGCCTCACATGATCGAGGCACTATTGTAATTTCTGGTGTTGCTATGCTGAGTTTGCTAGAATCTGATGGATTATGAGACTATGTTCATATTGTGATGAGAATTATATTTGGTTCTTCTCTTTTATATTTTGTTCTTGAGTAAATTCTTGCATGTTCTCCGTTGCAGTATTTTTCTTTGGCCAAGTAGTTTTCTTGCAACTCCAAGAGGGAGCGTTATGCTTGATTGTGGGTTCAGCCCCCTGATGTCTAGCTTGAGTGACAGAACCATGAGAATAGGGGATGTGATGTTGCCACCAGGGATAAAACAACGGTGCTTGTACCCGCGGGTGAAAGGATTGTTTACTTTACGCAAAGTTCTTTTAATGCAGTTGTCTGTTGCTTTGAGTTTACACTTTGGGTGGGATTCGCAACTTAATACCAGCGAGATGTTCTGGATAGATATCTCAAGGTGGATGATTCGTAGTAGATGCAGTTTGATTTCGGTCTACTTACCTTGGAGTACTGCCCATTGGTTTTGAGGCCTTCCTTTCTTTGCAGCATAGTTAGCATTGCAGTGCCTTCATAATTCTATCAATTTCCCAGCTGTGATTTGTTTACCTCGCTAGCACTTTTATCGTCTTTTGGGAGAGAGACATCACTAGTTAAAATCACGGGACCCCGGTCCATATTCACATCATTGTTTACACCCTTAGTTTACTTTCAGTTGCCACTATTATTATCTCTTGCGTTGATCCTTTGTAAACAGCAAAGCCGGAGGAATTGACAACTCCTCTGTACTCGTTGGGAGAAAATTTATTTGTTTCTGTGTGCAGGTCCTGTCAACTCCCTAACCAGAAGCCAATTTCTGGCGCTGTTGGCACCTTCTTGTATTTCTGCGAGTCCTACTGGAGACAAACCTTGGTATCTTCACGGAGGGAAATTTTCTGCTACGCTACATCTCACCTTCCACTTGGGGTAACCAACGAGGAGTGAGAGAACTATGCTCACTGTATCACTCGCCTGCTTCTCCCGTGACTTCATCTTCCGCCGATTCCTCGGCTGATGGTGCTTGCTCTTCTAGTTCTAAAGATGAACTAGACATCAAGCCGGTCGTCAAGCGGCTGCGTCAGTAGGCGAGGCACCTTGTAGAACTGGAGGACGGCGACTTGCTTCTTCGCGGGCTGAGTTGCTACTTTATCTGTGGTGATGCTCGTCAGGTTATGGTACGAAAGTGTCAATTCTCTCAGCATGGTCATATATGTAGAAGTCATAATTCCTTGGGATAATTGTAACTCGTCTGATAGCTGCTCGAGTCCTTTTGTAGTGATGATTGTCCTTTGCTTCCTTTGTAATAAAAAAACTGTGTTCGACTCCTTTGTAATGGAAACTGTCTTCGATTCCTTTGTAATGAAAAACTGTCTTCGACTCCTTTGTAATGGAAACTGTCCTCGACTCCTTTGTAATGGAAACTTTCCTCGACTCCTTTGTAGTGGGAATTTTCCTCGACCTCCTTTGTAATGAAAAACTGTCTTTCGGGTGCGCGGCAGCTCTCCCGATGGGAGTAGCCTTGAGTCTACGTTTGATTTGTAGAATCAGGCATAGGCTGTAAGTTTTTGTCTACCTGGGCTATCCCTTCTTGTGGCTGTTTTTAATTTCTTCCATGTTTTTTGGTCGGGTGCGTGTCAGCGCTCCCGATGGGAGTAGCCCCCGAGTCTTTAGGTGATCGCTTGCGATCAGGTGAAGACTAAAGAACTTTGCGTTTGTCGATGCGTTTCTCTTGTGAAAAACTCTTGGTGCTTTTGGGGGATCTTGTGTTCTGGTTTCCTAGTGCTTGCAGATAAGGTCGCGTGAGCGGGGGTAGCGTCTCTCGGGGTGATTTTATGCTCGATCCCCCGAGTGCTTTTTAAGTAATCGCATAAGCGAGGATAGCGTCTCTCGAGGGGAGTTTATGTTCGAGCCCCCGAGTGCTTTTTAAGTAAAGAGTCGAGCAAGTGAGGATAGCGTCTCTCGGGGGGAGTTTTTGTGCTCGAGCCCCCGAGTGCTTTTTTAAGTAAAGAGTCGCGTAAGCGAGGGTAGCGTCTCTCGAGGGGGTTTGTGCTCGAGCCCCGAGTGATTTTAAGTAAAGAGTCGCGTAAGCGAGGATAGCGACTCTCGGGGGGAGTCAATGCTCGAGCCCCTGAGTGCTTTTTAAGTAAAGAGTCACGTAAGCGAGGATAGCGTCTCTCGGGGGGAGTCAATGCTCGAGCCCCCGAGTGCTTTTTAAGTAAAGAGTCGTGTAAGCGAGGATAGCGTATCTCGAGGGGAGTCAATGCTCGAGCCCACGAGTGCTTTTAAGTGATAATATTTGGGAAACACCATTTTATTTCTTCGGATATTACATGGGTCGCTGATCGGTGCTGCTACCGGTGCCGCTGTAATGTTTGGGGGGGCTATGGGCAGAACAAGCATAGGTTCGCTACGTTCCATGGGTTTCCCACATCTTCATTGGTCTTCGGGTTCTTCAACCTGTATGCGCCGCCTCCGATGACTTCCGAGATTATGAATGGCCCTTCCCATTGTGGGCCGAGTTTGTGCACTTTTTCTTGTATCAGTCGCAAGACGAGGTCCCCTTTGCTAAAGGTTCTGGTCCGCAGGCGACTGCTTTGATATGTGCGCAGCTTGTCCTGGTATCCTTCGGATCTTGTTATGGCTGTGTCCCGTGCTTCGTCTACTATGTATTTATCATTTTCCAGTGCTTCTTCTGCTTCTTCCTCTTCGTACCCTGAGATCCGGGGAACTCCAAATTTTAAATCGTGCGGCGGTACTGCTTCTGCCCCGTATACCAGGAAGAAAGGTGTATATTGGGTCGAGCTGTTTGGGGTGGTACGCAGGCTCCATAGTATCGCGGGAAGTTCTTCTACCCAGTTGTCTGCGGCTTGTTCCAGTGGTGCAAGGAGTCGTTTCTTTATTCCTCCACATACTAGGTCATTTTCTTTCTCCACCTGGCCGTTGGATTGTGGGTGCGCGACTGATGCGTAGTTGACTTTGATGCCCATCTCCTGGAAAAAGTGTTGGAACTCTGCTGCTGTGAAGTTTGTACCTTTGTCTGTGATGATGTTGTGTGGTACGCCGAATCTGAAGATGATTGACTTGATGAAGTTGACTGCTGTGAGGGCTATTGAGCTAGTGATTGGTACTGCTTCGATCCATTTGGTGAACTTGTCGACTGCGACTAGTATGTATGTTCGTCCTCCTTTTGATGATTTCTTGAGTGGATGCACCATATCGAGTCCCCATGTGGCGAATTTCCAGGACAATGGTATAGTTTTGAGTTCTGATACTGGGGCGTGTGGCCTGCTGACGAACTTCTGGCAGGCGATGCAACGTCGCACGATATCTTCCGCATTTCTCATGGCGGTCGGCCAGTAAAAACCTGCTCGAAAGGCCTTGTCCACGAGTGCGCGACTGCTCGCGTGATGCCCACAGGTGCCTTCATGAATCTCGAGTAGTAGGTCTCTTCCGTCTTCTTCATCGATACACTTTTGGAGGACCTGAGAGACGCTGCACTTGTATAGCTGTCTGTTGATTACTGTGAATTCTTTGGATCACCGACTAATGCGTCGAGCTTCTGCAACGTCCTGTGGTAAGGTGCCTTCGATTAGGAATCAAAGGAATGGTTTTGTCCAGGCCAGATCTTCGAGTGCGGCTGGCTCTGCGACTTCGGTTTCTTGGCTGCTTGTGTTGTCGGCTGTGCTCGTTGCTGCCAGCTGCGCTGGTTCATTTGCGTCATCTTCCTCTGCGACTGCCTCGGGCGCCGCTGGCTTTATTTTGATTGATCTCTGGTTGATGCTCTCGAGGAAAACACCTGGTGGTATTGGTCTTCGAGTCGATCCGATGTTCGCAAGTTCGTCGGCTTCTGTGTTATTTGCTCTGGGGACGTAGTTGAGTTCGCAGCCGTCGAATCCTACCTCTAGTGTGTTGTAGAGCTTCTGGTAGGCTGTCATGTTGTCTGCGACTGCGTTACAGTCTCTCATCGCCTGCTGGACGACGAGGTTGGAGTCGCCATAGATCGAGAGGCGAGTGGCGCCACAAGTTTTTGCCATGCGCATGTCGTGGAGTAGTACCTCGTATTCTGCTTCGTTGTTGGAGGCATTGCTGAAGTTGATCTGGAGGACGTATTTGAGCTTCGTTCCTTTGGGGGAGACTAGTACGACGCATGCTCCAGCTCCTTGCTGTCTTTTGGATCCATCGAAGAACATCGTCCATGAGTTGGACAGATCTGGGGGGTCTGATGTTTGGACCTCTGTCCACTCGACCAAGAAGTCTGGGAGTACTTGGGCTTTGATTGTTGTTGGGTGTTTGAACAGCAGATCTCGCGGCCTGAGCTCAATGTTCCACTCAGCGACTCGGTCGGTCGTTCCGGGGTTGTTGAGGATGTCCGCGAGTGGTGCACTGCTCACGATTGTGATGGGGTGTTCGTCGAAGTAACGCGATACTTTCCTTGAGGTCATGATAATGGAGAGCACGAGCTTCTGGTAGTGCGGGTAACATTGTTGTGGCTTTGTGAGCAGTGTGCTAAGGTAGTAGATTGGTCTTTGTATGCTCTGGATTTTACCTTCTTCTGCGTGTTCGACGACGAGCGACGTGCTGACTACGCTGTTGCGCGCTGCTATGTAGAGGTACAGTTTCTCCCGTTCTTTGGGTACCGCCAAGATTGGTGGAGTCGAGAGGGTTTTCTTTAGGTCGGCGAATGCATTGAGGTATTCCTCCGTCCACTCGAATTTTTCTCCTTTTTGAGCAGTTGATAGAACGGTAAGGTTCTTTCTCCTAGCCTGCTGATGAAATGGCTCAATGCTACGAGTCTTCCTGTGAGATACTGCACGCCTTTGATGTTGGTTGGCCTTTGCATCTTGGCGATTGCTTGGACCTTTTCGGGGTTTGCTTTGATTCCTCGGGCGGAGACCATGTACCCGAATAGTTTTCCGGCTGGGACGCCGAACACACACTTTTTTGGGTTGAGCTTGATTCTGTACTTGTTGAGGGCCACGAATGTTTCGCGGAGGTCGTTGAGTAGCGTGTTTGCGCTGTAGGTTTTGATGAAGATATCGTCTACGTAGACTTGGACGTTTCTGCCAATTTGGTCTCTTAAGCATGCTTGCATCATCTATTGGTACGTGGCTCCTGCATTTTTTTAGACCAAAGGGCATTGTTCGGTAGCAGAACACGCCGTAGGGGGTGATGAATGAGGTGTACTCTTCGTCCTCTTCCTTCATCCTGATCTGATTGTATCCTGAGTATGCATCGAGGAAGGATAGGAGGTCGCATCCTAATGTGGAGTCGATTATCTGGTCGATTCTTGGCAGGGGGGAGTGGTCTTTTGGGCAATGCTTGTTGACAGGTCCATAGTCGAAGCACATCATCAGCACGTCGGTGTCTTTTTTAGGAACCAGTACTGGGTTTGCGATCCAGGTTGCTTTCTTCGTTTCTCGGATGAACTGTGCATCGAGTAGTCGGTTGATTTCTTCTCCGATTGCTCTGCCCTTAGGTTCTGAGAATCGTCTTAGTGCTTGTTTTACTGGCTTGGTGTTTGGCTTGATGTGGAGCGCGTGTTCTGCAAATTCTCGCGGTATTCCTGGCATGTCAGCTGGGCACCAAGCGAAGATTTTCCACTCTTCGCGAAGGAATGTTATGAGGGCGGTTGCTTGTTCTTCTGGGAGGTGGGCGTATATGCGGACCGTATTCTCTGGGTATGTTGGGTGAACTTGGTGGGTGAGTGTGTCGCTGTCGACGCTGAAATCGCGGACAGATTCTTTTGACTCGCTTCGGCTCGCCAGTGGAAAAATGCTTTTATCCGTCACCATGGCTATTTCTTCGAGTTGTTGTTGGGATCCGAACGTGTCGGAGACTTCGTGAAAGTAACGGTCACATTGATCCGATTTGGTGAAGCTTCCATTGATTGTGATGACTCCTGCGGGTCCTGGCATCTTGAGTTTGAGATATGTGTAGTGCGGGACCGCCATGAATTGGGCAAACGCTGGTCGCCCGAGTATGGCGTGGTACTGCGACTGCCAGTCGAGCACTTCGAACTCGAGGACCTGTCTTGCGAAGTTGCGCTTGTTCCCAAAGATGACATCGAGCTCGATTGTTCCGATGGAGGCGGTTGTTTCACCTGGAACTACGGCATGAATTGTGGTGTCTGACTTCTTCCAAACTGATCGTGGGATTAGCATCTTGCGTAGGGTGCTGACGAAGATTATGTTTAGGCTGCTGACGAAGATTATGTTTAGGCTGCTGCCACCGTCCATGAAGATTCTATCCTTGTCGTAACCTCCGATCTGGGCTTCAAGGACCAAGGGTGCATGCCCCAGCCTTGGGTCTGCGGGCGGGTGGTCGCTCTGAGATAAGGTGATGTCAGTCTCGGCGCCACACAGTTGGTAGATTTCTACTGTCTTTAGGCCCTCGATCGCTCGGCCTTGCATGGTGTAGGCATCCTGTTTTGCTTTTGAGGGTCTTCCTTCTTGGATCATGCAGATTCGTCCATGGGACGTAGGGTATTTCCTTTCTGTACCTGGTGTTGGTGACTGCGCACTTCTTCAGGTGCGCTTGGCTTCACGCTGCTTTTCCTCCTTGAGATTGTTGGAGAGTTCGGCAAATAGACGACAATCTCCTAAGGTGTGGCTTGCTCTGAGGCGTCCCCATCCGTCTTCGAAATAGTGGATCGTGCAAGGTACTTCCAGTTGCTCTCTGGCTGTGAGATTAGTGGAACCATCGTGCCTTCTTCTCCTTAAGACTGGAAAATTTGCGGGTGGTCCTCTGTTCGGTTGTGGAATCTTGGGTCGAGCTCGATCCCATCACTGAGCGACTGGTTCCGGATGAAGTTGGCGAATTCATCTGGTCTTAGATCTGGGTCGTAGTACTCGCCGGTCTGGGTTTCGGAGTCGTTGTCTTGTCTCGCGGCGGGAGTCCGGGTGGCGGCGGGTCGTCGAGTGGTTGGCGAGTCTTTTGACACGCGCCGCGACTCTTCGAGTGGGATTCCCGTGTGGAGTCTTCGCGCCTGTGTTCTGGGTCGTCGAGTTCTTTTCCGTCGGCGGTAGATCTGGCAGTCGTCGAGATGATGGGCTTGATTCGACTGCAAGCTAAGCGATCTTGATGGGGCGATGAAGATGCTTGTGGTGAACTTGAACTCATCGAGCGGGTTAGATCTGGCTCTATCCCTTGAGTCCTGATTCGCTGAAGGTGGGACCGCCGAGATCGTGATTACATCCTGTGTAGTTCCCACAGACGGCGCCAATTGACGAGGATCAGCCTCGGCAAATCCCATGGTCAAGGACCCTGGGTTAGTCATAGAGAAGGAACAGGTTGGACGATACTCATCGGCTAACAGGAGAAGCACTTCCTGCTCGATATTATTGCGTGAGGGGGTGATTACAAGGGAGGCCGAGGAGAGTTCTCGCAAGGCAAGGAGATTAGATTGGATATTGGATGATCAGGATGTCTCCCCTCCTAGCCATTATATACTAGGCTAGGTCTCGGCGAGTCCGTACTAGATTACAGAGATAGTTTCCTAGTTCTAGCCTTTCCTTGTGCGCTAAGTTGTGCCTTCCATATCACTCGCGGACTCCTACGTCGGTATCTTGAGTGGGCCAGTCGTAGGCCTGTTGAGGCTTCCCAGCGGGCCTTCCGTCTTCATACACACAAGGTATACTCACACGCAGGAGTCGTGGGGTCACCCCCTCGTCACCTTCTCTGTTGTTCCCTCCGACATGGCGTACAGCTCCTACTGGTCCCCGTCTACGCATGCCCGGTACTGGCAACACCGGTGTGTGCCTTCATCTAAGATGTGTTCCTGGGCCTGGCAAGCCTGGTGCGACGCTTCATCGACATCGTCTTTGTCTGTTTACGCATGCCCGGTGCTGGCAACACCGACGCGTCCTTCGTCTACGACGTGTCCCCGGGATTGGCAAACCCGGCGCGACGCTTCGTCAACACCGTCTCCTTCCGGACGTCATCGCCATCTTCTTCGCGACGTCTCGTGCTACGACCGACGACCGCCCGCCAGTGCCCCTCTTCCCGAGTCGCGCTACGCTCCTGACTTCCTTGCACCCGCAGCTCCTCGGCGACTACCTCGACACCGGCTACCCCGACTCAACATCGACCAGGACATTTCTCACACGGCTACCTCGACTACGGCGTCACCACCCTACGCTCTCGGCTATTTCGACAATGACACAAAGGGTTACCGCCTGCTTGGGAACCTCGTTGGCTTCGACTCCATCCACAACTCCGCGATGCGTCGATCGTTACGACTGTGGTGTGAATGTCCGTTGGCTCCGTCTTCGGATTCTTCTCCAGTATCATCGTCTGCGTCGCTACGTTGTGACTGCGGGGGGATGTTGAGTATAATGATTGTATTAGGAAACATAGATAGTGTAGGACTTTATTCTACCTTGACTTGTACTCCAAATAGATCATTGTATTACTATATATATGCCTCCAAGGCTCAAGAAATAAACATCGATTCCATCAAACCCCTCTCAATCCTTGTATCCTTCTACAATCATCAAGGAAGAACACCGCAGGGTTCAAAAAAATGAAGAACATCGCCGTGTCATGCGAACATAAGCTCGACCTAAATCTAGATTTGGAATGAATCTAAATAATCATTAAACTTCGTGGCTGGAAGTGGAGGGCTTCTACCAGTTGCTTTTGGCTAAGATCCTCGATCTGCTGTGCTCCCCTCATCGGTCCTTTGGTCCCCTTGATGGTTGGCGCCTTTGTGCTAGAGGCCTGCGTCAGTTTCTTAGGGTTGGGCCGCTAACCGTGCAAGGCTGGCTCGTGCTGATAAGTCGACGTTGCTCGATCAAATCAAAGCCATGGATGCGCTGGCTGATTCTGTTGGACTGGAAGAGGCTGGTTGGTCCTCGAGATACGCCCTTGAAGGATCCCTCATGGACCTCTATAGGGCGGACGAAACCTATTGGAGGCAATGCGGCTCCATTTCCTGGACGTTGAAAGGGGATTCACTTACTAGCTACTTCATTGCCATTGCTAATGGGCGTCGTCGTCGCTGTCTCATTTCTCGCCTGGTGATTGATGGTCAGCTGTGTGCGGACCCTGGCGCTATTGCGACTCATGCCGCCTCCTTTTATTCGTCGCTGCTAACAGCCCAGCCCCCCTCGATTATGTCCCTTTCCCCCTCCCTCTGGTCTCCAGATCAACGGATCTCGGTGGCGGAGAACGAATACCTCATGACCCCGTTGTCTCACGAGGAGATTGATTGGGTGGTGGCTTCTTCTAAAGCTAACTCTGCCCCTGGTCCGTACGGCTTCTCGGTCACCTTCTTCCAAAAAATTTGGCCTTCGATTAAGCACCTCCACTAGGCTATTTATACTGGGTTCTGCCTTGGCACGGTGGATATTTCTAGACTTAATTATGCGGTGCTTTCTCTCATTCCCAAAGTTAAAGGGGCTGATTCGATTAAGCTGTTTAGGCTCATCGCCTTGATTAACAATGTGGCGAAATTCCCCTCAAAGGCCTTCGCGGCTCGCCCCTCCCCTGTTGCCCACCGCGTGATCAATCCCGCTCAATCTTCCTTCATTAAAGGCCGGTTTATTCTCAATGGCATTGCTTGCTTCCATGAGATTGTACACGACCTTAAGCATCGCAATGCTAATGCCATCGTCCTCAAGATCGACTTTGAATAGGCTTATGATTGTGTTAGCTGGGACTTTCTCGCTAGTGTGCTCCGAGCGAAAGGTTTTGATGGCAGTTACGTGCATTGTATCCTTGCGTTGGTTTCGGGTGGGCACACCGCCTATCGATCAATGGTTCCGTTGGGGATTTCTTTGCGAATGGTCGTCGCCTTCGCCAAGGTGATCCTATTTCTCCGTTGTTGTTTAACTTTGTGGCTGACGCCTTGTCGCGGATTCTGGAACGTGCAGCTGAGGCTGGGCATATTTCCCCGGTGATTTCTCACCTCATTCCTAATGGTGTGTCCCACTTGCAATATGCTGATGATACCATCATCATGGTGGAAAAGAAACCTTGCCAATCTGAAATTCCTTCTTCTCTGCTTCGAAGCCTTGTCGAAGCTCAAGATTAATTTCGCAAAGAGCGAGCTCATCGCGATCGACTGTTCCTCTGAGGAGGCTAGGCGTACTGCGGATCTTATGAACTGCTCGTTGGGCTCCTTTACGCTGAAGTACCTGGGTATTGCTATCTCCCCGGATGTGGTTTCTTCCAAACACTTTCGACCGGTGGTCACCAAGGTTGGGAACAGGGTGCTTCCGTGGCGCGGTAGGCACCACTCCACGGCAGACAAAGTTTGCCTTATTAATGCATGTCTGTCCTCCCTCCCGACTTATACCATGGGTTTCTATCTCCTTCCTGGCATCTCCCATGAGGCGATGGATACTCATCGTCGGAATTTCTTTTGGAATTCGGCCGCCAACAAAAGGAAGTATAGTGTAAGAGCCCAGATTTCACAAAAATTAAAAAAATTTGTTTTCGAGGTGAATTGTTTGATTGTCTGATTTGTTTGCGGTGTTTGCATCCCCTATTTGTCGATCGGCGATTATTTTTCCCCTTCTTATCTCGTACCGGAAGAAGACCGCCCCTTGGCACCCTGACACTCGACCTTTGCGACATCGGGTTTCACCCAATCACCATCGCGAAAACCGCACGAGACCAGCCGCAGCCAACGGAACGAAAAACCCCGTTTAATAATTACACGGGTTATTTTAATAGCGCGCCGGAAAGTGTTCTCGGAACGGTTCCAACGCGAGGCGAACGCCGCCGGCTCGACGCGCTGGTCGCGCAGTTCGAAGTTTTACCCGAATCGGGGGTACTGCGGACCACCGGCGGTCAGAAACGTGAGCACCGCGCGCGCGGGAGAAAAACCGGGGATGTTTTTGCAAACTGCCAGCCACCTGGGCTATATAAAGACCACCACACTCCCACCCCTTTTCTAGGGTTTCCTTCGCCACAAAATTGCAGCCACCCCCCTGGAAAATCCTTAGATCTGCCCAATTTATCCCAATTCCCAAAATTCCTAGCTCCCTGCGATCTGGACCGTCGAATCGGCTGATCCAACGGCCCAGATCGGCTCTGGCCTCCACCCACGTCTCTCCTCACGCGGATGCCTCCCATGGAGCCACGCCGCCTCCCCCACTCCGGCCAGCCGGGCCGCCGGCCACCTCTCATCTTCTCCTCCTCACGCCGCTCCCCTCCTCCTCTAACTCCCTCTTCTCTCCCGCAGGTGGAGCCACGCCGCGCGCTGCCCCATGGCCATGGCCGGCCGGCCTCGAGGTCGCAGCCGTGGCATCCTTCCTCGGCCGCACGCCGGCGGCCAACCCCGACCCGGATCCGGCTGGATCCGCCTCCGCGCGCCCCGTCGCATCTCCGCCTCGCCGCCTTGTCGTGTAGCCGTCGCCGGCCGGCGAGTCCGACGAGCCGCCGCCTCTGGTTGTTGTCGGGAGCGGCCCGAGCCGCAAGCCACCGGCTCCAACCGCCGGACGGGCCACGTGGGCCACGGCCCAGCTACCGGCCTGCCAGTGCCCCAGCCTCGCCTGCCCGAGCCGCCTGTTGGGCCAAGCCCATTGGGTGAGAGGCCCGTGCCCCTTTTTTCTTTTTTTACCCCTGCTGTTATTTTTCTAAGTTTGTTAAATATATGCTACTGATTTAATTTTGCGAGTTGTTTTGCGGTAAATCTGTAGCTCGGATCGCGATGCGCCCAAAATGAAAATTGCTTAGAATTGTGTGTACTTCAATTCATATTTTGTGAGCATTTGATTTTGAGGTCATCTTGATTGTGTAATTGTGTGCTAAACAGGGCATCAGATCGTTAATTGCAAACTGTTGTTAATGGCTGCTGAAAACTGTTGCTTGATTGAAACTTCGGGTGACGGTTGCTTCGCAACCGTACGTCGGAATTGAGTGATTCCTTTTGCCTTGCGTTAAGCATTGTTTCTACTTCAGTTTCATGAATTCACATGCCATAATTGCTTGCTGCATCATGATTGTATCTTGCTCCAAAGTAGCTAACCTGCTGTTAGTGTGCTGCTGTTTATATTTTGTTGCAACTTCGGTCGACGAGTGTGTCGTGACCGTTTATCGGAATTGAGTGATTCCAATTGCATATTGTTAAGCATCATGTCTACTTCCATTATATGTATTGCATTGTCATGATATGCTTGCTGGTCATATAGTTATTGAGCTCCAAAGTTGCTATGCTGCTGTTTTTGACAGCCACCTCTGTTTTTCTCCAAGTCTGTAACGTTCCAATGCCATGTTGCATGCTTAATATCTTTTGATCTATGATGCCTTTTTACATGATTCTTTTTGCCATGCCTTCCCTTTCATGTCTACTTTAATTCCATATCATTTGTGAGCATGTTTGCATTGATTATCCTGTTTATGCATTGTTCTAAAGTGTGCTTCGTGATGTTGGCAGTTTGTGCCCGTAACTTGTTTTGCTTATATCTTTTTAACGGTAACTCCGTTTGGGGTGTTCTTTATATGTAACTTGATTAGTTTTTCGTGTACTTTGTGTTTATGCTATTGTTTGCTGTTTTTAACCAACCTAAAATATGGTTTAGGGAATATCAGTACCAAATCCTTTAATTGTTGTGGGGCAAGTAGTGCTATGCAAGTTTAGGGGTTGCCTCACTTAAAATGACTAACCTTGGTAGTTTACTTGGTGCTTAACCTTTTGCCATGTTTGTGTGCTATGCCATGCTTGCTTGAGTTGACATGTTAACAACCTTTGTTGATCACCTGTAGCTAAACAACTTGAACCTTTCTAAATGTGCGGTATCGTCGTGTGTGACTTGTACTCCACTTAACCTGTTAGTAACCGCTCTCGACGGTAGGTGCGATGTCTCGTGTTGCCTTCTTGTTGATGCTTGCTCGTGTTTGCCTCTTAGTAATAGATGGTTGCTTGTTGATTGCCTTTTCCATTGTTTACCGTCTTGTGTGCTTCCGCGGGTACCCTTCGGAGACGATGCGAGCTTGCGATCAACTACACCTTCGGAATACGACTTATCAACAGGCAAGGACTATACATTACTTATGGTCCATTCTATTTCAACCAGCGGTATGCATGCTAGTCTAGGATAGGTTCGATGTTTGATCCTACCACATGTTTACAGCCTCTTTCAAACCGATACAGCCATGTCCCTTCCCAGCAAACCTTGTACTGCTATGTTACTATTGCTCGTTGCTCAGCCCCTGCTTAGTATGCATGCTTAGGATGCTACGATGTTACCCTGTTACTCCTTGGTTTGGGATATCACATTATTATATTGTTATGTATGATATGATTATTATAATGTTGACTATATTTGACGAAGGATGGAAGGTCTAGGCTATCCCGCCCCGACGCTTTGTTCCATTCGAGTCACCTAGGACCCGAGTTCCGGGTATTGGTTTTAAGACTGAGCGTGCCTAATCGCGTGTCGGATTTTATGGGGTCCCCTCTTCTTACCTACCTAGCTTCAAACATTTCTAGAGGTGGCCCAAGCTGATTTACCATTTGAAACCGTGTGTGTGCTGGTCAGCTGCCAGTAGTTTTCAAACAACTCAGGCCAGCGGAGACAGAGTTCCTCTGTTGGTCCACACTGGTGAGCTAGGGAATTCCCCTGTTATATAGGTGAGACTAAACCCGACCTTGGCCATACGGAAGAGTCCGATCCGAGAGCGTGGCCATCTTTTGGATTGGGTGTCGACTCCTCGGGGCCCACCCGGATTTGTGCGTTGTTAGATAGAGGGACCTGTTTTTTCGGATCTCTCAGAACTAAATCATCAAATGGTTGCCTCTAACGGGTAGCAACTGAGAGAGATGGGCGAGCATGCGACGCCTCGTAATGGGCAGTTGGTACACCCCTGCAGGGTTAAATCTTTTCGAGAAGCCGTGTCCACGGTTATGGACGACTTGAGACCTACTCCTTGTTTATAGACAACAACAGCTGAGATAATCTTAATATAACTTTACCAACGTGTGTGTGTGCCTTGACTGCTTCTTCTTCGTCGGGATGTGAAGAGGAGGACAAGGATAGGATAGGTGCTATGATTGCGTAGGTAGTTGATAGCAAGACTTGTTGAAGGCGATTCCTCATCGAATGCTTGGCTTCTTATCTTACTCTCTAGATCGTTAGCCACTTCATAAATGCTAGTGCGGCAGCAACCTCACCACTTACCCCTTCCTTACCGTAAACTACTAGTTGTCCTAGAATGACGAGTGATGAAGTCCTTGCTGGGTCAGATGACCACTACAGTTGGATGCTGAGTACCTCTGTACTCATGATACTACCCCCAAACTCTTTTCAGGGTTCTTGATCGACAACAGGTATGGTGATCGACTTTTCACATGGAGACTCGACGACGACTAGTTAGGCGGATCCCGGCGGAGGGCCTGGACCCGTGTGGTTATGGGGATCGATGTTTTTCTCTTTGCAACTAGGCATTTGATTGTAGTCTGTACTCAGACATGTACCCTCCGCTGTTGTATTGTATTTAAGGCAGTTGTATGCCGATTGTATGAGATGTTGTATCCTTGTATATGTAATGTTGTGATATCATGTTGGAAATTCGGGGCATATGACTTCGTCATATGTCGTGGTGGGACCGATATGTGCTTCGTCCCCGGATCTGGATGGAAACATCTAGATCTGGAACAGTACCGCATATTAGGCCTTACAACTTGCTATCAGAGCCTTACCGACCGTAGGATCCCTTTTCTGGCCGAAGTCGAGTCTAGACAAAAACTATTTTGTAGTTACTAAGTTAGTTGTCGGAGAGTAGGATTCTTTTTACTCCTTATCTTTGCTCTGGTCAGGACAAGTATCGTAAGTGTTTTAATTCTCGCCTTATCCCCTTCAAACTCTAGGATCTCGAGTGTGTGGAGTTTCGGAACCGTTACAATGCCTTGCTTGCAGCGTATTGTCTTGATTCCGATCTCAGGTTGGGAAATCATGTAGTACCTTTAGTTCTTCCAACTCTGCTTTACATCTGGGTCTTCCTTTGCCCTCCCTCCTTTTTCCCGGTGTTTTCACGACTTGCGTCGAAAAGCACTATCCCTTTGACCAGGTTTTAGCTGTCGTTCTTCCTCTTGACACTGATGGTTTCGTTTTCCGACGTTGCCGACTCCCTGCGGAAATTTATCTTGACAGAAGTTCGACGTCGACATGGAGCAGTGTCCCTTGTTGGTGGTGTTGAAGAATCGTCGACTCTCTTTTTCCCTTCCCCTCTCCCCCGGATCGTCCTGGATCTCTGATACGTCCAAAACGTATCTATAATTTCTGCTTTCTCCATGCATGTTTTGTGTGATATTGCTATGATCTAGATACACTTTCATACACTTTTGATCATATTTGGACTAACCTATTAACTCAGTGCACCACAGTGCCAGTTCATGTTTTCTGCTGTTTTTCTATTTCAGTTTTCCCCAATATAAAAAGTGCCAGAAAAATTCCGGGAAAAATATAGGAAAAATCAGCGTACAGGAAGCTTCGCGAAGAGCCCGAGTGGGGCCAGAGGGGAGCCAGGGGTGGCCCAGGCGTCCACCCGGCGCGGCCCCACCCCTGGCCGCGCCTGGGGCCCCTGGTCCACCTCTGGCTGCCCCCCTTCGCCTATATATTCTCTGTCACGGGAAACTTCAGAAAGGATAACCCTTTTTCGCGATCTCGCCTCTGTTCCTCCGCCGCCGCGCTTCCGAGATCGGGAGCACCAGAAGACCTCTTCCCGGGACCCTGCCGGAGGGAGGGTTGACCTCAGGGTGTCTCCTCTCCACCATGGATGCTCCCCGGATGTCTCGTGAGTAGTTTTCCTTGGACCATGGGTCCGTGATCAGTAGTTATGTGATTTTCTCCTCCCCTCTTTGTTCTTCATGGTTTAGACCTCGTGAGCTGCCCTACATGATCGAGGCACTTTTGTAATCTTTATGCTGTTGCTATGCTGAGTTTGATGGGATCTGATGGATTATGAGATTATGTTCAGATTGTGATTGAGTAATATATTTGGTTTTTATCTCTTATATTTTTTTTCCTAAGTAATTCTTGCATGTTCTCCGTTGCTGTTTATTGATTTGGCCAAGTAGTAGGTAGTAACCCCAAGAGGGAACGTTATGCTCGATTGTGGGTTCATGCCCCCCGATGACACGCTTGAGTGACAGAAACATGAGTCTAGAGGATGTGTTGTTGCCACAAGGGGGAAACAACGGTGCTTGTAACCGCGGTTGCAAGGATTGTTTACTTTACGCAAAGTTCTTTTTAATGCCGTTGTCTGTTGCTTTGGGTTTACACTTTGGGTGGGGCTCGCAACTTAATACCAGCGAGATGTTCTGGATAGATATCTCAAGGTGGATGATTAGTAGTAGATGCAGTTGGATTTCGGTCTACTTATTTTTGCGTACTTCCCGTGCTTTTGAGCATCTTCCTTTCTTTTGTAGCATAGTTAGCATTGCGGTGCGTTCATAATCCTGTCAATTGCCCTTCTGTAATTTGTTTACCTCGCGTAGCAGTTTTATTGTCTTTTGGGAGAGAGACATCACTAGTGAACATCACTTATCCCGGTCCATATCCTCATTACCGTTTCCACGCTCATTTACTTTTCTTCTTTTACTTTCAGTTGCTATCATTATCCCTTGTGTTTGATCCTTTGTGAACAACAAGACCGGAGAGATTCACAACCTCTCTGAACTTCGTTGGGAACAAAGTTATTTGTGTCTGTGTGCAGGTTCGCGTCAGTTGCGCCGCTGACACCTACTTATCATCTCTGGAATCCTACTGGAGACAAACCTTGGTATCTTTACTGAGGGAAATTTGTTGTTGTGCTGCATCACGCCTTCCACTTGGGGCTCACCAACGAAGGGCGAGAAGACTACACCCGTCAACTCTCGCGCCATCAAGCAAATTTCAGGCAACGTTGCCGGGGACTCCGAGTGCTAAGATAGGGGAGTTTCACACTACCCTTTACCTTTGTTTTTTAGTCTTGTTAGTTTACCTTTCAGTTTTTATCTTTGTGTCTTTTATCAAAAATCACAAAAAAAATTGTTTATCTTGCTGTTAGCAGTCCTCCTTGTTTAGATGAACATGTTAGGGCTAGGTGCTTTGCGGGAATCGGAAGTTCTCAATTTCCGTCAAAGAGATGGAGAAAATATGAAGAAAGCATGGGACAGAATCTCTGAAGCACATAAAAGAATTATGCCTTGGATACCTATAAAAATTGTGCTTAGAAATTTTTACCATGGTCTTTTTAAGTGGTGTAAACACTCTCTTGACATTATAGCTGAAGGAGTTTTCTAGAGTGTGATCAAGTTAGGGCTCTTGATATTTTGCGTAGTCTATTTAGTTATTTTGTTTATGATCGTAGTATTGATACTGTCATAGATAGACTTGCCACTATTGAAAAAATATTGGATGCTCTAGACTTGAGGAAAGTAGAGGAACTTAAGTCCAACAAGAAAGAAATGTTGGAGATAGATGATGATTGGGAGCCCTTTGTTAGGATTAGCATCTCTAACCAAGGCTTCCTTGCCTTATGTGATGTTGGAGCTAGTACCTCCGTTATGCCCAAAAGAATATTTGATATGTTTGAATTGAAGCCCTTTGAGCCTTGTTCTTTTGGTGTTCGTCTTGTTGATTCTTCCGTAAAGAAACATTTGGGGAAGATCAACGATGTTCTTATCGTTGTCAATGACAACTATGTTCCCATTGATTTTATTGTTATGGATATAGAGTGTGAACCTTTGTGTCCAATTATTTTGGGACGTCCTTTTCTTCGCACCGTTGGTGCGGTTATTGACATGAAAGAGGGGAATATAAAATTCCAATTCCCATTCAAAAAGGGGATGGAACACTTCTCTAGAAAGAAAATCAAGTTACCTTTTGAGCCCGTTACACGGGCTAGTTATTCTCTTTCTCTTGATAAAACTTGATTCTTCTTTTGCATTATGCCTAGCTTAAAGGCATAAAAGAAAGCGCTTTCGGGAGGCAGCCCGCAACGAATTTAGGTTTATTTTTTATTTTTGTTGTGTCTTTATGTTTGTTACTACTGTAGCAACATCATTGTATCTTTATTTTTCAGCTTTGTGCCAAGTTATAGCCTCTTATGATAAGGGAAGCAAAAGTTGTGACGTGCTGTCCAGAAAACAGATTCTGTCCCTTGACAGAAAAATTCGAATCAAATCGCCAGATCATATTTTTGATCTGAATTTTTTTGACAGCATGCTCTATACAATTGTGAAACTTCCGTATGTTCTGAGTTTTTTCATTTGAGTTGCAGAAGTGCCCCTAAATAATTCTTTACTACCTGCTGTTCTGTTTTTCACAGATTCTGCCACGTTTTGTCTCTCCTAACTTTTGCAAACCTTAAGCTTGCTTTTTCTTTGCAAAAACTTTTTGGAACTCTTGAGAAACAGTAGCTCTTCAAGAATATCTTTATACCAGTGGGAAAAAATTATTTTATTAAGGGTACTAACCTCTCTAATCAGCTTATGATGAGTTATGTATGAAGGGAGTTTTCAAGTGTGCGATGGAAGATGATGAAAGAAGATTCAGGAGTGTCAAGCGCTCAAGCTTGGGGATACCCCCATGCATCCCCAATAAATATTCAAGGAGACTCAAGCGTCTAAGCTTGGGGATGCCCCCGTGCATCCCCTTCTCCTTCAACAATCATCAGTTCGTCCTTCGTCTCACTATATTTTTATCACTTCATGTGTTATGTGCTATGCTTGGAGCGTCTCGCTCTTAGGTTTTATTTTTAGTTTTCTTTATCTTTGCTTGTTGTTCATAACAAGTTAGATCCCGTCTTATTTTGTGTGGGAGAGAAACACGCTCCACTTTCAAAATCTAGAACACATCATAGGATTTTTCCTGCCTATCTTTTTGCTGTTGTGTGTTCTTTATCTTTTCATAGCTGCTGCCATGTTTAGTTTTAGTCTTAGTTTGTCTTTAGCAAGAGCCTTGGTTTTTGTTTAGTTTGTTGTTGGAACTCTTATTAGTTTTCATGCTTATCTTGTTAAAGAGATTTGGTTCTTGCACTGAGTTGTGTCTTGTCTTGAAAGTAGGTAACTGAGGTTGCTATTTAATTATAGTAGTAACTTGCAATAGTTTTGAAGTTTTGATGTGAGTAATGTTTGAACTTTTGGTATCAAGAGCTCTGGCCTATTAGTGATAGGTGTCGTATTTTGGGCAATCCGTGTGTATTTTCAAAACCTACAAAAGTAGTTGAGAACTCTAGCTACTAGATGGATCACTAATCTTTGGAGGGATCAAATATTAGAGAACACTCACGTACCATGAGTCGAGGATGCGCAAGGATAACCAAACCCCCATACACTCCTCCTCGGGGTACTTGTCTCTTTGTGAACCTCCTTTTTAGATTGAGAGTTACCGATAATAAGTGCATGAGTTCTTCGGACTAATGTAAGTATTGAAAGTTGACACTTCCACCTTCCCATATTTTGCTAGCCTCTCCCGTGTCGTGCATTGCCTTCTTCTCACTCCGAGAGTTGGTGTCCACCTTTCCCGGTACATCCAAACCCTTGGCATGATACGCTCTGTCATCATAGACCTCCTTATATCTTTCCTCAAAACAGCCACCATACCTACCTATCAAGGCATTTCCATAGCCTTTCCGAGAGATATTGCCATGCAACATCCACCTCTTCATGACTTGATCTTCATGTCATACATGTTCCTGCTACACTGGCAGCGACATACATTGCATACATCATGATAGTTACATCTTATTTATGATTTTGAGTACCTTGTAAAGTGTGAAAGATCTCCTTTACCTTCTTGTAAAATAGAGTGTTGCTCTTAAGTGAGGAAAAGATCCCAAAGTGGACACAATAAAAGATCCCAAAGAGGACAAATGAGAGTTAAATAGAAAGAGCCATTGACGCCACCAAAAATACAAAAAAGAGATAAAGAAAATAAAAAGAGAGAAAGGGGCAACACTACTATTCCTTTTGAAAGATCCACACTAGTACTCCCTCTTATCTTTGTACTCCATAGAGATGATCTTTTATGCATATAGCTATGTGGGGACCTTCACACTATAGAACTTGGCTTGCATATTCCAACGATGAGCCTCCTCAAAAGAGCTCTAGGTCTTCATGAGCGAGCAAGTTGTATGCACCCCCACTAGTTCCATTAGAGAGCTTTTCTTAGCTCATATGTGCATCCGTTGCATGGCAATCCCTACTCCTCACATCATATCTATCATTTGGCATCTCTTGCCTATGATTGTCCTCATTGATGTGAGCCTTTCTCATCCTTTTTGTCTTCCTCCTCCGCACTTCTCTCTTTGCCATCCTAAGTGTCAACTCTCGTGCTTACGCTCATCCATTGCATGAGTGCTCAAAATATTGAAAAAGGAGTGGATCAAATTGACTTGTACCTGGCTAGTGGTATGGGGACGAGTCAAGATAAGATTCCAGAAAAAGACCCAGTGTGAAACTTTAGTAGATTGAGTTCTCAACAAATAAATGTTTTTCTCGTATTCCCTATCCCCCTGCTTGCACGCGCCAGGGGGGCGCCTGGGGCCCCTGGTCCGCCTCTGGCTGCCCCCCTTCGACTATATATTCTCCGTCACGGGAAACTTCAGAAAGGAGAACCCTTTTTCGCGATCTCGCCTCTGTTCCGCCGCCGCCGCGCTTCCGAGAACGGGAGCACCAGAAGACCTCTTCCCGGCACCCTGCCGGAGGGAGGGTTGACCTCCGGGAGTCTCCTCTCCACCATGGATGCTCCCCGGATGTCTCGTGAGTAGTTTTCCTTGGACCATGGGTCCGTGATCAGTAGCTATGTGATGTTCTCCTCCCCTCTTTGTTCATCATGGTTTAGACTGTTGGGAATGTGCCCTAGAGGCAAATAAAATATGTTTTATCGAGCATATTCCATTAGTTCATAGTACGTTTGATACTATGCTAGAACTGTATTAAGCGGAAACATTAATACAGGTGTGGTATACAAGCAACCAGGTCCCTAGTAAACCCTAGTATACTAGTCCATTGGGCGATTGATGATCAAGGTTTCCTGATCATGAGACAATGGCGTCTGTTGACAATGGAGTCGTATCATTGGATAATGATATGATGGACATACACCCACCAGAAGTGTTGCGATGTGATCAAGTCACATAGTTCGACATTGCGATAACTATAACGTAGTGACCAGATCCTTTGACCGTAATGATCATACGTAATTGTCATCTATGAGGAGACTTTGATTTGTATCCCACCGCCTGACTGAAATATGCTGGCCATAACGGTGCACTTTGGGTATTCCGAAATAGATGGTTGATGAGTATGCAAATAGATCAAAGCGGGATTTGTCCATCCGTGTGACGGATAGGTACTCTGGGCCCACTCCGTGATGTTACATCATAAAGTTTGCAAACGTGTGACTAAGTCACGGAGTTGTAATATCACGGGAACGAGTAAACTTGTTTGTTGAGAACGAGGACGAACTAGGTATAGTGGATACCGATGATCAAACCTCGGACAAGCAAAGTACCATGGGACAAAGGGAACAGGCACACGGTTAACGGATCCAACAGCGATTGAAGTTCATTCGATGGAAGCGCAGGGGCTATCAAGGATTGTAACCAGGTCCAATTGATTAGTCATTGATCAATGAGAATTGTCTCGATCATGTCTGCTGTTTCCCGGACCGTAGGGTGTTACACTTAAGGGTACTCGACGCAGTAAGGATTGATTCGGGATCACCGGAGAAATTGGAGAAAACACCGGAATTGTTCCGGTGATGACCGGAATTGTTCCGATGAAGGCCGGAAGTTGTTCTGGGTATTTTGAAAGGTTCAAAATATATTTAATAATGTTTAATATATGTTTTATTATTTAATTATCTGAATTAAATATTAAAATGTATTTAAATATAATTAAAAATGAATTAAAAGGCATATGGGCCTCATAGGGCCCATTAGGGGGAGAGGGAGTCTTCCCCCATGGGCCATGGCGCCATGAGGGGGCCCACCCCCCTTATTGGTGCGCCATAACCCCCCCCCCTTGGGATTAGTCCCACCCCGAAAGGGGAAGGGGGGGTGTCACCCCTCCTTGGCCTATATAAGGAGGGGTAGGGGTGCCCTTTTAATCATGAATTTTTTGAGAAAAGTTTCTCATCTCTCTCCCTCCTTTCTCCTTCCTTTGAGCGGACTCCCCTTGTTTGGAGGCTGCTCTGGGTTGGGGATTTCTCCACTATACGCACGCCGTCGTGCTGCTGGAATCGGGATCCGAATCCATCTTCTTTCCGCTGCTCTACTGGTTCGGAGCCCGGAGGGACGTCGGGTATACTGTATGTGTATAATCCCGCGAGGCACTACACTTGTGGTGCTACTTCATCGTCGTGGTCGTATCGCGAGGTCTTCATCAGCAACGTTCTGACGGGGACGTAATCCCGTCATCGGTCCACAAGGATCGGGTGGCTACAGAAGTCATCGTGGATCTGCGCGGCATCGGGGATTGCCGGTACGACTACACCAACCACGTTCATGCGGGAACGTTTCCCGCTTAACGGACTACATACTGGTATGTGATCTATTTCTGTCCGTTACTTGCATCAGCATAGCATAGGTCTTGGGATTGGGTATCGTAGGTCAAGGAAAAATTTGTGTTTTCTGCCCCGAACCCCAACAGTGGTATCAGAGCAAGGCTATGCGTAGATGTATTGTACGGATAGAACACATCTAGTATGTGGGCATAAATTCTCAATTGTTACCCTCTCACGTGTACTCATTTAGCGTTGCGGCAATGTTTGATGAAGCGGCCCCCGACCGACCTTACGCGTTTACGCGAGACTGGTTCCACGCTTGACATATGGCTTGTACCATATAAAGTGGCTGGGGGGGTGTCTGTCTCTCTGCATTAGCGATGCGAAGATGTTTGCAACGGAGGGCCCCGACAGGGGTGTAATAGAGACAATTGCGGGATTGGTGTTGTGGCTTGTTTTCGCAGGATAGAAAGCGGTTCTTTTCTCGAAACCCCTAGCAGCCACGTAAAACTTGCAAAAGATAAAGTAGAAAGGCGTTTTCAACTTTAATTTGCATGTCGGGGGGAATCATAGCATGTATGATTTATGTTGCATCCTATTTTTGCTAATATGTTAGATATACGACGGTAGCATAATAGGATGATCCCTCACTAATCCAACAAAGTGTCCTTCCTTAGTGAAGCACCATCTGGAAAGTTCTTCATTATGGAGGCATCACGTGTCACACGGGTGTCAAACATTTTTACGTTCACAAGAGATGGGTGGAGCAAGCCTAGCATGTCCAGAAACATGGCCTTGCATACGCAGCATATACTCACTAAGGTTATTGTGGCGAGCCTGGCATGTGCAGACATGGCCTCGGGACACAAGAGACCGAAAGGTCGAGCATGAGTCACATAGATGATGTGATTGGCATGATGGCCTACCTTGAACAACATACTGATGGTCGTGTCACACGGGGGAGGTATGTTCTTCAAGGATCGTGTAATCACTTAGAACAAACTATGAGGGATGTTTGTCTGAGTGGGAGTTCCAGAATTGTTTTTGAAACATGAACTCCATATTATGAACTTAATCTTCATGTCTTTGCAAATATCATTGTAGATAACGTCATACCAATGTTTAGAACTATGGCTCTTTTAGTATGATAGAACTTAAGGTAAATGGGTCTTACTTCATTGATGTGTACCAACACCATTAGAGACATACTCGTTAGTAATGACTTGTTAAACATAATACGAAGAACTGCTAGGAGATACACCTGATAACTCCGTATTCAAGGAAGATGATGATGAGTATCGTACTCACCGTCACTTATGAATGACTGTCCAATACACCATACTTCATTCTATGAGTCTAAATTGTGAATGCATGTTAACCAACACGTATGACGTGCTAGGTGAACTTGAAAGCACTTGGTCACAAATCAGAGAAATGGAATATGAGTATATGGACGGGGTTTCTTTCAACTATGGTGGAAGGAACAACCTGCTGAGAAAGTCACTTGGAAAATGTATAAGATACATGGAACACCTTGTGTATAACTTGGACTACTGAATGACTGGTTACTTTGCGATAACTGGGGAGTTACATCCGCTTCCTCCTAGTTACAAAGACCATGTCTGGACTATGTCATGAAGGAGAATCGTTCACCTGTCATGAGGTCATGGTTAAAGTTAAGAACTTTAAGAGTAGAACCAATGCAGGAATGGTCATTGACGGAGAAAGTATATTTGATATACAAGTTATAAATGTCTTTCCCCACGAAACACTAATTGCGGTTGATTAAGTATTCGATGCTTGAACTTACTGCTTAAGAGTGGCTTGGAAGGGATGAGGTGACAATGTGTGCTGACGGTAATCAAGATAGTTGATGGTCGACAACACTCTCCCTCTACATCTATCAATTGATTAATATATGAATAAATTTTATGATCGTTTGAATGAGGACTTTATTAGTGTGTCTTGCATCTCGCGAAGACAATTATTCATATTAGTGAGAAACAAGTCAGTTGTTCTCCTTTTATGAATGATATCTATTATGGTCACATTACGATTATGAATGAGCTATTCTTATATTGATGATAGTTGTTTGATCATTTATAAGAAATATTGTAATGCCAAGAAATATCCAGGCTTAATAATGACACTACATTTTAAGTCATGAATGGTATAATGATGTCTTAAGATACTTGATCTCTTGACATATACAAACCATGCTTTTGAGGTGAGATGACTAAAACCTCGCATTCTGGTAAAACAGATTGTGTACTGATTGTTGAGTATCATACATTGTGATGTATCGTATGTCAGCATGTGGTGAATTTCATTATTTCGTGAACTTCGTATGTGGACTTAGATGAATATTTGTATTCACTAATGAAACATGAGTCTGAAATAGTTTGATATGATCAAAAGGGATTTCAGAGTAAAAATGGATATTAAATTAACAAGAAAGACAAGTCTCTACGATTTGATCAAAGTAACAAATGTTTTGAGTTAGTCTTGGGCATAAAGACTTGTGTGAAAGTTGTTCCACAAATTGCAATGTCTTGAGACACTTCAATATGATTGACGTGCATGAACATTGTGATCATATTCTATGAAAAAGTGTATGGTCTAAGTTATCTCTTACCAAGTTACGTTATTATTGTTTAGAGTTATTAATTTAATATGCAAACACTCACTTCAGCATAGAGAACCATCTGAGTTCGTGGAAACCAACACTATATATGTCATGGTATATTGTGGTTTCTAGGAAGCTTGATTTATGTAAGATAAATTATCTTTGTAGTGTATCCTTAGACAACTATGGATGCATCTTCCACAACTAGAACCAAAAGGAGCAAAGCTTGTATTGCTATGTTTGGTGTTTGTCAAGAATTATTCTTGATAAATGTGGTAATGGAAGAAAAGTGAAAGTTCAACCAAGGTAATTGACCTTGCCTCCAAATGTCAGAGTAGTGCAACGGATATGTTCTGAAAGCAAAACTCTACAATAAGAGGAGAAACTAATGATAATGATCATGATCTTCTGATGGGAGATTTTACTGAGAAAGGTAGGATTCAAGAATATATATTTGCCCTTGATGCAAAATGATATTCATGATTCACTTGTCATGTTAATGGAACAAGACATTCCTACGAACTACAAAGAAGCGATGGTGGACCTAAGTACGAGATATGACTATGAGTCATAAAATCCTATGTTGAGTTACATTTAAGATTGCTTGAATCTTATCAAGTAAGGAGGTTACTTGATATTCACAATAACTTCAGAGTTATGAGGAATAAATGTGAACATCAAAGGGACGTCAAGATTGGTTTGTCACAAAGATTGTTTCTGACAAATTCAATGGGTTGACTACAATGTGTAGCAATGCTTGAGTCAAAGGGATATTCACTACGATTGATCCAGGATTGTTATCAATACCGTGACTTCCTCAAATCCTGTATTTGAAGAAGTGTTGTAATTGGTACAACCAGAAGGTTTTGGAAAAACATATGGATACTAGTGTCTCGTAAACTGAATTCTCGATTTGATGAATGATCAAAGGATTTTAGACTTAGCCAAAATATCGAGGAAACATGCATTTGCATGAAACTGAGTGGGAGCTGAATAGTTTCCTGAAACTTGATATATGTAGACGACATATTTTGAGTGGGAGCTATGGGAGTATTATCCTAGCCTTATATGTAAATGACATATTTGAGTAGGAGCCATGTGGTTAGTATCCTGAACTTAATATGTGTCTGACATATCTAAGTGGGAGCCATGTGGATGTTATCCTTGTCTTATATGTGGCTGACATATTTGAGTGGGAGCAATATGAGTGTTATCCTATAACTTAATATGTGCATGACATATTTGAGTGGGAGCATGATAACATTCTCATATATGGATAACATATTATGAATGGTGCAGTTTATGTTAATGATTATTTGAATCGTTCATAAATGAAGATGAATAAAGTATTAAGCATTGAAGATCTATTAAGATAGATATGTGTTTAATAACATTGAGTCGTAATACTTTCCTGGATAAGATTCTGAAGGAGTTCAGAATGGGACAAGTCAAGAAGTGGTCCTTACTTGTATATCCAAGAGAAGTATTGAGTTAATCTCAGTACAAGAACAATGGTTAATGGTTAATGAAAGAAATGGATGTGATGGATCCTCTATGCCTTTGTCATAGGTTCTTTCATATAAAACCAGAGTTATGTACTCGACGTAATGTGACCCAAGTTCTTAGTAGTAAGAACATGTTGTGATATGATTTATGAGTAAATCATTGAACAAAGAGTTAAGTTTATCCTTCAATGTCTGGAGAGAACTGAGGATACATCTCAAATTTGTAAAGGATAGTGGACTTGACCATAAATGTTATGCTGGTTCAAGTTTTGACACTAACCTAGAAAATTGAGATATCATACTAATGAATGCCTAAGTTGAAAGAAACATGGTTAGACATCAAAGTTGCATACAATGCACTAAGGATTGAATCTACATTGATGTGGCTGCTTTAGAAGTAGCAGGAGTTATATTATGGCTTAAGAAGTTCGACTTCTGATTGAGTGCGTTTCAAGTGTGCATGACTATGGGAAAGTCCGCGTGACCCACCGGATGTCATTGCTGTGACACAGCAAACGAAGTCTCATTTCACCGCCAAATATATATACCTCATCATTATAGTGGATAATGAAGGAATGTCAAATTAGGTGACATTATGATTTGCAAAAGGACATACGGTTCTGAATGGTACCCAGACCGTTGATACAACCTCTTCCACGGGCAAGCATGATCAATAAGGAGTTATGATCCAGAGAAAATGCAACTAGATTATTTGTACTCTAGTGCAAGTGGGAGACTGTTGGGAATGTGCCCTAGAGGCAAATAAAATATGTTTTATCGAGCATATTCCATTAGTTCATAATACGTTTGATACTATGCTAGAACTGTATTAAGCGGAAACATTAATACAGGTGTGGTATACAAGCAACCAGGTCCCTATTAAACCCTAGTATACTAGTCCATTGGGCGATTGATGATCAAGGTTTCCTGATCATGAGACAATGGCGTCTGTTGACAATGGAGTCGTATCATTGGATAATGATATGATGGACATACACCCACCAGAAGTGTTGCGATGTGATCAAGTCACATAGTTCGACATTGCGATAACTATAACGTAGTGACCAGATCCTTTGACCGTAATGATCATACGTAATTGTCATCTATGAGGAGACTTTGATTTGTATCCCACCGCATGACTGAAATATGCTGGCCATAACGGTGCACTTTGGGTATTCCGAAATAGATGGTTGATGAGTATGCAAATAGATCAAAGCGGGATTTGTCCATCCGTGTGACGGATAGGTACTCTGGGCCCACTCCGTGATGTTACATCATAAAGTTTGCAAACGTGTGACTAGGTCACGGAGTTGTAATATCACGGGAACGAGTAAACTTGTTTGTTGAGAACGAGGACGAACTAGGTATAGTGGATACCGATGATCAAACCTCGGACAAGCAAAGTACCATGGGACAAAGGGAACAGGCACACGGTTAACGGATCCAACAGCGATTGAAGTTCATTCGATGGAAGCGCAGGGGCTATCAAGGATTGTAACCAGGTCCAATTGATTAGTCATTGATCAATGAGAATTGTCTCGATCATGTCTGTTGTTTCCCGGACCGTAGGGTGTTACACTTAAGGGTACTCGACGCAGTAAGGATTGATTCGGGATCACCGGAGAAATTGGAGAAAACACCGGAATTGTTCCGGTGATGACCGGAATTGTTCCGATGAAGGCCGGAAGTTGTTCTGGGTATTTTGAAAGGTTCAAAATATATTTAATAATGTTTAATATATGTTTTATTATTTAATTATCTGAATTAAATATTAAAATGTATTTAAATATAATTAAAAATGAATTAAAAGGCATATGGGCCTCATAGGGCCCATTAGGGGGAGAGGGAGTCTTCCCCCATGGGCCATGGCGCCATGAGGGGGCCCACCCCCCTTATTGGTGCGCCATAACCCCCCCCCCCCCCCCTTGGGATTAGTCCCACCCCGGAAGGGGAAGGGGGGGTGTCACCCCTCCTTGGCCTATATAAGGAGGGGTAGGGGTGCCCTTTTAATCATGAATTTTTTGAGAAAAGTTTCTCATCTCTCTCCCTCCTTTCTCCTTCCTTTGAGCGGACTCCCCTTGTTTGGAGGCTGCTCTGGGTTGGGGATTTGTCCACTATACGCACGCCGTCGTTCTGCTGGAATCGGGATCCGAATCCATCCTCTTTCCACTGCTCTACTGGTTCGGAGCCCGGAGGGACGTCGGGTATACTGTATGTGTATAATCCCACGAGGCACTACACTTGTGGTGCTACTTCATCGTCGTGGTCGTATCGCGAGGTCTTCATCAGCAACGTTCCGACGGGGACGTAATCCCGCCATCGGTCCACAAGGATCGGGTGGCTACAGGAGTCATCGTGGATCTGCGCGGCATCGGGGATTGCCGGTACGACTACACCAACCACGTTCATGCGGGAACGTTTCCCGCTTAACGGACTACATACTGGTATGTGATCTATTTCTGTCCGTTACTTGCATCAGCATAGCATAGGTCTTGGGATTGGGTATCGTAGGTCAAGGAAAAATTTGTGTTTTCTGCCCCGAACCCCAACATAGACCTCGTGAGCTGCCCTACATGATCGAGGCACTTTTGTAATCTTTCTGCTGTTGCTATGGTGAGTTTGATGGGATCTGATGGATTATGAGATTATGTTCAGATTGTGATTGAGTAATATATTTGGTTTTTATCTCTTATATTTTTGTTCCTAAGTAATTCTTGCATGTTCTCCGTTGCTGTTTATTGCTTTGGCCAAGTAGTAGGTAGTAACCCCAAGAGGGAACGTTATGCTCGATTGTGGGTTCATGCCCCCCGATGACACGCTTGAGTGATAGAAACATGAGTCTAGGGGATGTGATGTTGCCACAAGGGGGAAAACAACGGTGCTTGTAACCGTGGTTGCAAGGATTGTTTACTTTACGCAAAGTGCTTTTTAATGCAGTTGTCTGTTGCTTTGGGTTTACACTTTGGGTGGGGCTCGCAACTTAATACCAGCGAGATGTTCTGGATAGATATCTCAAGGGGGATGATTACTAGTAGATGCAGTTGGATTTCGGTCTACTTATTTTGGCGTACTGCCCGTGCTTTTGAGCATCTTCCTTTCTTTTGTAGCATAGTTAGCATTGCGGTGCGTTCATAATCCTGCAATTGCCCTTCTGTAATTTGTTTACCTCGCGTAGCAGTTTTATCGTCTTTTGGGAGAGAGACATCACTAGTGAACATCACGTATCCCGGTCCATATCCTCATTACTGTTTCCACACTCATTTACTTTTCTTCTTTTACTTTCAGTTGCTATCATTATCCCTTGTGTTTGATCCTTTGCGAACAACAAGACCAGAGAGATTGACAACCTCTCTGAACTTCGTTGGGAACAAAGTTATTTGTGTCTGTGTGCAGGTCCGTGTCAGTTGCGCCACTGACACCTACTTATCATCTCTGGAGTCCTACTGGAGACAAACCTTGGTATCTTTACTGAGGGAAATTTGCTGCTGTGCTGCATCACGCCTTCCACTTGGGGCTCACCAACGAAGGGCGAGAAGACTACACCCGTCAACTCTCGCGCCATCAATCTCGGGACAAGATCCCTTGTTGGTGGTGTTGTATTGTAACAGCCCAGATTTCACAAAAATTAAAAAAATTTGTTTTCGGTGTGAATTGTTTGATTGTCTGATTTGTTTGCGGTGTTTGCATCCCCGATTTATCGATCGGTGATTATTTTCCCCCTCTTATATCGTACCGGACGAAGACCGCCCCTTGCCACCCTGACACTCGACCTTTGCGACACCGGGTTTCACCCGATCACCGTCGCGAAAACCGCACGAGACCAGCCGCATCCAACGGAACGAAAAAACCCCGTTTAATAATTAAACGGGTTATTTTTATAGCGCGCCGGAAAGTGTTCTCGGAACGGTTCCAACGCGAGGTGAACGGATCCAACGGCCCAGATCGGCTCTGGCCTCCACCCACGTCTCTCCTCTCTCTCCTCACGCGCATGCCGCCCATGGATCCACGCCGCCGCCTCCACTCCGGCCAGCCGGGCCGCCGGCCACCTCTCATCTCCTCCTCCTCACGCCGCTCCCCTCCTCCTCTAACTCCCTCTTCTCTCCCGCAGGTGGAGCCACGCCGCGCGCCGCCCCATGGCCATGGCCGGCCGGCCTCGAGGTCGCAGCCGTGGCATCCTTCCTCGGTCGCACGCCGGCGGCCAGCCTCGACCCGGATTCGGCTGGATCCGCCTCCGCGCGCCCCGCCGCATCTCCGCCTCGCCGCCTTGCCGTGTAGCCGTCGCCGGCCGGCGAGCCCGACGAGCCGCCGCCGCTGGTTGCTGTCGGGAGCGGCCCGAGCCGCACGCCACCGGCTCCAACCGCCGGACGGGCCACGTGGGCCACGGCCCAGCCACCGGCCTGCCAGCGCCCCAGCCTCGCCTGCCCGAGCCGCCTGTTGGGCCAAGCCCATTGGGTGAGAGGCCCGTGCCCCTTTTTTCTTTTTTTACCCCTGCTGTTATTTTTCTAAGTTTGTTAAATATATGTTGCTGATTCAATTTTGCGATTGTTTTGCGATAAATCTATAGCTCGGATTGTGATGCGCCCAAAATGAAAATTGCTTAGAACTGTGTGTACTTCAATTCATCTTTTGTGAGAATTTGCATTTGAGGTCATCTTGAGTGTGTAATTGTGTGCTAAACATGGCATCAGATCGTTAATTGCAAACTGTTGTTAATGGCTGCTGAAAACTGTTGCTTGATTGAAACTTCGGGCGAAGCAACCGTACGTTGGAATTGGGTGATTCCTTTTGTGTTGCGTTAAGCATTGTTTCTACTTCAGTTTCATGCATTCACATGCCATAATTGCTTGCTGCATCATGATTGTATCTTGCTCCAAAGTAGCTAACCTGCTGTTAGTGTGCTGCTGTTTATATTTTGTTGCAACTTCGGTCGACGAGTGTGTCGCGACCGTTTATCGGAATAGAGTGATTCCAATTGCATATTGTTAAGAATCATGTCTACTTCCATTATATGTATTGCATTGTCATGATATGATTGCTGGTCATATAGTTATTGAGCTCCAAAGTTGCTATGCTGCTGTTTTTGACGGCCACCTCTGTTTTTCTCCAAGTCTGTAACGTTCCGATGCCATGTTGCATGCTTAATATCTTTTGATCTATGATGCCTTTTTGCATGATTCTTTTTTCCATGCCTCCCCTGTCATGTCTACTTTAATTCCATATCATTTGTGAACATGTTTGCATTGATTATCCTGTTTATGCATTGTTCTAAAGTGTGCTTCGTGATGTTGGCAGTTTGTGCCCGTAACTTGTTTTGCTTATATCTTTTTAACGGTAACTCCGTTTGGGGTGTTCTTTATATGTAACTTGATTAGTTTTTCGTGTACTTTGTGTTTATGCTATTGTTTGCTGTTTTTAACCAACCTAAAATATGGTTTAGGGCATATCAGTACCAAATCCTTTAATTGTTGTGGGGCAAGTAGTGCTATGCATGTTTAGGGGTTGCCTCACTTAAAATGACTAGCCTAGGTAGTTTACTTGGTGCTTAACCATTTGCCATGTTTGTGTGCTATGCCATGCTTGCTTGAGTTGACATGTTAACAACCTTTGTTGATCACCTGTAGCTAAACAACTTGAACCTTTCTAAATGTGCGGTATCGTCGTGTGTGACTTGTACTCCACTTAACCTGTTAGTAACCGCTCTCGACGGTAGGTGCGATGTCTCGTGTTGCCTTCTTGTTGATGCTTGCTCGTGTTTGCCTCTTAGTAATAGATGGTTGCTCGTTGATTTCCTTTTCCATTGTTTACCGTCTTGTGTGCTTCCGCGGGTACCCTTCGGAGACGATGCGAGCTTGCGATCAACTACACCTTCAGAATACGACTTATCAACAGGAAAGGACTATACATTACTTATGGTCCATTCTATTTCAACCAGCGGTATGCCTGCTAGTCTAGGATAGGTTCGATGTTTGATCCTACCACATGTTTACAGCCTCTTTCAAACCGATACAGCCATGTCCCTTCCCAACAAACCTTGTATTGCTATGTTACTATTGCTCGTTGCTCAGCCCCTGCTTAGTATGCATGCTTAGGATGCTATGATATTACCCTGTTACTCCTTGGTTTGGGATATCACATTATTATATTGTTATGGATGATATGATTATTATAATGTTGACTATATTTGACGAAGGATGGAAGGTCTAGGCTATCCCGCCCCGACGCTTTGTTCCATTCGAGTCACCTAGGACTCGAGTTCCGGGTATTGGTTTTAAGACTGAGCGTGCCTAATCGCGTGTCGGATTTTATGGGGTCCCCTCTTCTTACCTACCTAGCTTCAAACATTTCTAGAGGTGGCCCAAGCTAATTTACCATTTGAAACCGTGTGTGTGCTGGTCAGCTGCCAGTAGTTTTCAAACAACTCAGGCCAGCGGAGACAGAGTTCCTCTGTTGGTCCACACTGGTGAGCTAGGGAAGTCCCCTGTTATATAGGTGAGACTAAACCCGACCTTGGCCATACGGAAGAGTCCGATCCGAGAGCGTGGCCAGCTTTTGGATTGGGTGTCGACTCCTCGGGGGCCACCCGGATTTGTGCGTTGTTAGATAGAGGGACCTGTTTTTTCGGATCTCTCGGAACTAAATCATCAAATGGTTGCCTCTAACGAGTAGCAACTGAGAGAGATGGGCGAGCATGCGACGCCTCGTAATGGGCAGTTGGTACACCCCTGCAGGGTTAAATCTTTTCGAGAAGCCGTGTCCACGGTTATGGACGACTTGAGACCTACTCCTTGTTCATAGACAACAACAGCTGAGATAATCTTAATATAACTTTACCAACGTGTGTGTGTGCCTTGACTGCTTCTTCTTCGTCGGGATGCGAAGAGGAGGACAAGGATAGGATAGGTGTTATGATTGCGTAGGTAGTTGATAGCAAGACTTGTTGAAGGCGATTCCTCATCGAATGCTTGGCTTCTTATCTTACTCTCTAGATCGTTAGCCACTTCATAAATGCTAGTGCGGCAGCAACCTCACCACTTACCCCTTCCTTACCGTAAACTACTAGTTGTCCTAGAATGACGAGTGATGAAGTCCTTGCTGGGTCAGATGACCACTACAGTTGGATGTTGAGTACCTCTGTACTCATGATACTACCCCCAAACTCTTTTCAGGGTTCTTGATCGACAACAGGTATGGTGATCGACGTTTCACGTGGAGACTCAACGACGACTAGTTAGGCGGATCCCGACGGAGGGCCTGGACCCGTGTGGTTATGGGGATCGATGTTTTTCTCTTTTCCACTAGGCATTTGATTGTAGTCTGTACTCAGACATGTACCTTTCGTTGTTGTATTGTATTTAAGGCAGTTGTATGCCGATTGTATGAGATGTTGTATCCTTGTATTTGTAATGTTGTGATATCATGTTGGAAATCCGGGGCATATGACTTCGTCATATGTCGCGGTGGGACCGATATGTGCTTCGTCCCCGGATCTGGATGGAAACATCTAGATCTGGAACAGTACCGCATATCGGGCCTTACATATAGGTTGGTGAAATGGAAGACGATTTGTAAACCCAAGAAGGTTGGAGGCCTGGGCATCATTGACACGAAAACTATGAACACGTGCCTTATGGTTAAATGGTGGTGGAAGATTTGCACGTGCCCAGATTCTTCCCTGTGGTTTTCTATCCTTAAAGCTAAATACTTTCCCTCCTCCTCCCCTTTGTTTGTGAAGACCTCGAGGGGGTCGCAGTTTTGGCGCACCTTAGTCAAGTTGCGAGATATTTTTCGCTCTCATGTTCGTTTTGTCGTTCATGATGGTACCTCGGTCCGGTTTTGGTTGGACCTCTGGTCCCCTGCTGGACGTCTGGCTGATAGGTTCCCGGCCTTGTTTGCTTTCTGCGGCGACAAGTCCATCTCCATCTCGGAGTTGGCCAGGTCTGGGTGGAATCTGGGTTTCCGTCGTTTTCTCTCTCCTGAAGAGTTGGCTGATTGGCACTGCCTTGTTGCCCTTCTCCCCACGCTCTCGGAAGGAAAAGACGAGGTGATCTGGCAACTCACCGCTTCTGGGAAGTTCTCTGTCAAGTCTCTTTACGCTGCCCTTCGTGGAGGCTCTGTCTCGCCTCGGTTCTCGCCGATTTGGAAGGCTAAAATTCCCCCTAAAATCAAAATCTTTATGTGACAGGCCTTTCGGGACAAACTTCCTTCGGCTGCGCAGATTCATAAGCGGAACAGCGCACGCTCTGACCTCTGTTCTGTTTGTGGTTCTAGGGAGAATGCACCTCACATCTTTTAATTGTCATCTTGCGCTTTTCTTTTGGAGCTGTATTCGCTCCTGGCTGGGTGTCTCCTGGTCCCCGAGGTCGTTTCGGGAGGTGCGGGTTTTGGCGAGATCGCTCGACTCTAAGAACAATCGCCTCTTTTGGATTTGTTTTTCCGCGGCTTGTTGGGTGCTCTGGACTACTCGGAATAAAATTACCATCGAACAGATTTATCCTAACTCTCCTGCAGCTTGTGTTTACAAACTTATTGGCCTTCTACAAATGTGGAAATTCTTGAGTAAGGCGTCGGACCAGGAGGACTTGGAGCCAATCTTTGCCAACATGAAGAACACTGCGGCTTCCTGCCTCCTCCGTAGGTCGATGGACGACACCTGATCCTTTCCTGCTACGCTTTGGGTCTTAGGTTGTCGGCCTTCGTGCTGTTGTGGGCTTCGGCGTTGCATCGAACTCCTTTCGCTTTTGGTTGTGGCCGCTGGCCGGTTGGTTGACAGTCGGTTGTTTTGTGTTACTCTGCCGTGGTGGCTTTATTTATAAAGTTGGGCATAAGACTTTTATCTAAAAAAACAAAGTACTCATTTTTTATCTACGGTCTTGCTAAGTCTCAGTCGACTGAGATTTCGTTAAGTCTCGGTCGATACTATATCCATCAAATTTTACGTTGAAATTTGTGCAAAATTTTATTTTTGATTTTTTTTTCTTTCTTGCATATTATGTAACATGATTGAGACTTAGTTAAATCTCAGCCGACTGAGACCTAGACACACCCTTTTATCTATATAAAAACCCAAAAAACGAGACGCACAAAATGCGTTTGGAGTTGGCGTAAAGGTCCAACAACTACTGGAACCAAAAGTTCTCACATAAACCTTTCTTTCTCTTTCCCCTCTCCGCCCTGTTTCTTTTAATCTTTCTGTCACAGTGCAGCCCTCGACTCTCGTCGGTCCGCCGCGCCCGCGCTACAGCCTCAGGAGACAAAGGTAAGGCAGGTTGTTTCTTGATCCTTCGCAGTTTCTGTCCGCCCGGGGAGGGGGGAGGGGGAAGGGGAGCGGTAGATTAGAACGCGTTGGCGAGGTTTTCTTAATCTGCCTACTCCCTCGGACGGCTTTTTCGATCGTTCGTGGTTCCGCGTTTATTATTTCCCACTTGTTTTCTTTTTGAAGATTTTAGGGGGTTTAATCTCCGCTCGTACTTGTGTTATCGGTAATTTTTTTCAATGATAAATAATTTCGTTTCGTAATTTTCAGCGATGCTCATCATAGCTTTTATGTCGTTCTTGGCTTTTCAGGAGATTTTGGCGTTTTTTTTACGAGGGAGGTGCTGCGAGGAAGCAATATCGTGAGGCAAGGACAGTCGTGAAGCAAAGGTGAGAATCAGATGATGATTGATTAATCACACATGTCTTTATTTTTCCTGGTGCTTTAATCCATGTATATATGTGTGCTTACAAACTAAGGAAATCTATACAAGATATACTGTTCCATGTATATATGAAACCCTTTTACTTTGGCTCTTGGTTGCTGCAACTTCTTGTGGAGTGATTTTGCATAAGAAAAACTCCCCCAAAATCTGTTCTTGGCTGCATGTGTTAGTTTTTTCAACCGAATCTGTAGATTCTTCTAAAATTGCTTTAGTATCAGAAAAGCTGAACTTATAAAATCAAGCTATTGGCACCCCAAAAGAAATTGCAGCGGGAAGAGAAACCAGAGGTGATCAAATGGCAGCCGAGTCCAATGTTGCACAAACTTCCGCCGGAACAGCTGCTCAGAAGATGGGCTTCTTCAGAGTCCCTGATCTTCTTGTCAAACTGAGCACCAAATGTTTGGTTGAATTGGATGCGGTCCGCAGTCCAACATCTCCCTTAGACCTGAAATTGTTCACAGGCCTTGCTACCAAATCACCCAGGTCATCTTTCCTTGATGCCGGTGCAGCCAGCCAGAACCAAAAGATTTTGCTCGGGGACAGGGTTGGGCTTGGACTGGTGGATTCTCTCGGTGATGAAAACCCCACACCCTTGGGAAGCAGGAAGGTTCTTCTTGGATCTGAGATGAGGATTACTGACAACTTAACTTACAAGAACAGCTCCACTGCTCCAAATCAAGCTGGAGTGGTTGAACAGAAAGATGAGAATATGAGTGATGCACTCAACCGTAGTATCGTGTCCCTGGATGACATTGTCAATTCAGAGGATTACACCTGTGTTGTTTCCCGTGGTCCTAACCCTAGAACTACCCACATTTTTGGAGATAGTGTTTTTGAATTTCAAGCTGAGCAACTGATGCCTGGTGAGAGTGGGTGTGAGGAGAGTTTGGCCCCTCATCTTGAAGGGGGTGCCATGAGCTTCTGTTGTTTTTGCGGTGAGAAGCTCAAAGAAGGGAAAGACATCTATATCTACCAGTAAGTGTTCCAGTAAACTAGATGCACCATGGTTATGTTTTTTTTTTTGCTGGTTTAATAGATCTGTGGTTTTTTGGATTGCTGTTTAATGTTTTGTACCATATCTTTCAATCGCAGGGGTGACAAAGCCTTCTGCAGCATGGAGTGCAGGGAGAACTTCATCGAAGATGGGATGGAAGGTGAACCTTCAATAAATCACTCTGATCCCAGCAGCCCATCCTTTGACAATGGTTGCATTTTCCAACTGGTCCAGTGAGCGAGCATGAGTAAACAACTTGATGTGGTCGTATCTGAAGCGCTGTCTGAGGTTAATAAGTGCAGCCATGGATGTGACCATGTTGATCAAGTTTTTACCTGAAGATTTTGGCACTGACGATTTACCCCCCTTATTTGATTTCTTTATTTTCCTTACTTGAATCCTCAAATTTTTGGAGGAGCCTGAACGATGACGCTGCTTCCGGTTGGGTCTTCATTTGAAGATTATAGAGTTCTTTTATGTGTATGTGTGTGTGTGTGTGTGTGTGTGTGTGTGTGTGTGACGGATCTTATTCACCTTTGTTTTTGTATTGGGTCTTCATTTGAAGATTATAGAGTTCTTATATGCCAAGAACTTTCTGATACCTTTTTCTTTTCTGAAATGGAAGAACTACCTGATTCTTATTGAGATGTTACTATTAGTTTTCAGGTGACTGCATAGTTTGAGTGAACTTGCGGGTACTTTATCGATGAATTCGATGACAAGTTGCTACATTTCCAAGGCCTCGTTTGGTTGTTAGGGAGAGAAACTCCGGGTTATTAAAAAAATGGGTGTGATTCCCTTTGTTATTTGGCACCTAGGGGAGTAAACTAGCTGTGAGGTTGTCGGAACTTCGAGGAGAAAAGACAAGATGAGAAAAACAGAGAGTCGTCTTCAACCTCAGCACAGCTTCGCCTGGAAAGTGGGACTCGATCCCCTTTTGAGGTTGTTTTCTCTACTGTGGTGTACTTAGCTCCTGGGCATGTTTACTGAAGGCGGGAGACAAAGAGGAGCTGAAACGAGGCGTATTGATGCTGCGGGACAATGCATCTTCCATGATGAGGATTTGCGCGGAGGTTCATGAAGACGTTGCTGCCCCAAGAGATTGATTTTGGTGTTTGTCAGTCTTTAGAGTGTTGTTTTGGTTGCTCGTGTGTGAGCGTTGAACCCTTGCGTGCGTGTTTGATGTTTGTCGGATTTTTGCTCCACAGTGGATGGCTCAAATGTGGCCATTTGCAGTGGGTTTCTCACCGATGCGTTGAACCCGATTTCCCCTTTCCCTGTCTCCTTTCTCGGTCAGAAATTGTTGTATTTCCGTTATTAGTTTAATGCAAACGGGCTTTTGCTTGGTTGGAAAGCAAGACTTGGCGTGACTACCGGATTCAAATCCCCGGAAGAGTTCTGGCTAAGTCGCACGCTCAAGCTTTCCATCCTCGGTCTATCCTCCCTGGAAAGAACCATAGCTCGGCAGCCCTCGCGCATTCGCTGGATCAATGTAGCTCGGCAGCCCTCGCGCATTCGCTGGATCAATGAAGGGGACGCCAACACCAAACTCTTCAACTTGGTGGCCAACGGCAGGAGCACGAGGAACTTCATACCGCATGTCAAGGTTGGCGAGGAGGTGATCACCGATCAGGAGAGAATCTCCCAAATTTTCTCGGAGGCTTATGCCAACCTGCTAGGCTCTAAGCAGGCTCGCGCTTCCTCCCTCGACTTGGACTACATTGGCACGCAACCAGCTAATCTGGACAATCTTGAAGGGATTTTCACGGAGGACGAAGTATGGAAAGTGATCCGAGAACTCCCTAGGGAGCGGGCTCCCGGGCCCGGTGGCTTCTATCAGCTTGCTTGGCCGATTATTAAACACGATATCATGGCAGGCCTCCTGAAGCTGTATGTGGGTGACTGCCGTGGCTTCGGCAAACTTAACAAGGCCCTGATCACCCTCATCCCCAAACGATACAACGCCCAAGGGACTGGAGACTACCGGCCCATTAGCCTCCCTCATAGTTTCTCCAAGCTCTTCGCTAAAATCCTCGCCAACCGGGTCAGGCCGTGGATGCAAGAGCTCGTTAGCTCTAATCAGTCGGCCTTCTAGATTTCGGTGTGGCTTCTAGATTACGCGTCAATTACACTAAATCCATGGCCATCCTCATTCGTGGCACCCCGACTGATGGGGACCGCGTTTCCGCCATCCTCCAGTGTGCGCAAGGATCCTTTCCTTGCAAGTACCTTGGGCTCCAATTGGAAGTGCGGCAACTCAAGAAAAGTGATTGGGATCCCCTCCTTGATCAAGTCAGGAGCTTGGTCCCGACCTGGCAGCGAGGGTTTATCAAGAGATCGGGTCGCCTAATCCTCGTCAAGTCAATCATCTCCACCAAGCCGGTGCATAATCTCCTCGTCTTGGAGTCGCCTAAGTGGGTCTTCGAGGCTATGAGTAAATGGATGAGAACATTCTTCTGGACCGGGAAGGAGACCGCTAGTGGAGGGCACTGTATGGTTGCCTGGGACGACGTCTGCTGCCCCACTCACCTGGGAGGTCTCGGTATCAAGGACCTCAGAATGCAGGGCCTCGCCCTTAGAGTCAGATGGGCCTGGCTGCAAAGAACGGAGCCGTCTAAACCCTGGCAGGGTCTGGATATTAGCGTGGACAAGGCAGCTAGCGAGGTTTTTGACAGTTTGGTCTCCATTCACGTTGGAGATGACTGCAGTGTCCTATTTTGGCACGATAGATGGATCGGCGGGCACACCTTGAGAGACATCGCGCCCACGATCTACTCTATGGTTCTACCCAGAGTGGTCCGCTCTAGAACCGTGGCGCGCGCCCTACAGGACGATAAATGGCTCCACGACATCCAGGGACACATCACGTACGTCGCGCACATTGAGCTCATGCACATCCAACAGGCCATTGGCACCGTTGTGCTCTCCCCTCTCAGACCCGACGTGTTCACCTGGCCTTGTGAAAAATCTAACGCTTACTCGGCCAGCTCTGTTTACTCTCGTCTCTGTCTCGGGCGCGTCACTGACGCGATGCCTGTGGGCATCTGGCGCAGCCGAGCTCCGCTCAAATGCAAGATGTTCGCATGGCTTGCTACCAAAGGTCGCCTCTGGATGTCGGATAGACGAGCGCGCCATGGGCTTCAAGATGCAACCTCGCCTTGCTTTCTTTGCCTCCAGGAAGAGGACACAATCGACCATATCCTATGCCATTGTGTCTACGCGAGGGAGACCTGGTGGAGGTGCGCGGCTAGGGCCCCCTTCTCCTTCCGTTTGCCCACCCAGACAGACAGCTTCAATGAGTGGTGGACAGAGATTAGAGCTAACCCCACCAACAACCGCAAAAGACTCACGGATACTGTAATGGCCACGGCCTGGGCACTTTGGAAGCAACGGAACGCGCGTGTCTAGCGGAAGAACGAAGGAGAACTAATATCGCGAGAGAGTAGCCTTAGTCTTTATTTAGGTGTGGTGTGAGTTTCCCTCGGTCGCAATGAGCGCATTATCGGTCGAGTCTTGTACCTTGGTTTCTTCCTTCTATAATTGCGTACCTTAAAAAAAATTATAGCATGAAACCCGTAGGAGTTGTCATTGGGTCTGCATATTTTCTCACCGATGTACACAGACATAGAATATTTCTCCGTGGAAATGACGTTGATTGGGACAAAAAAATACCGTAACAGGCAAGTGTCCAAATGAGTAGATGATATTCCACGAGCTGATTTACACGCTAGTAATAGGCGGGGATCCTGAGAGGATATGCTTCAACCAATTGAAGCCTAAGGGCTCGTTAGACCGGGGAATATTTCCCAGAGCAGCAAACCTCTTCTGGGCAGGTAGAGAGATGAAAAAAATTCTATGATTTTCTATCTAGGGAAATTGAGGGGATCCTGGGATGATCCCGGCCTGCCAAACGACAATGCCAGCATGGAAACCCATCAGATTGTCAACAGGAAGACACTTTTGCGACAAAATACATCACAGTGAAGTTTCTGTGGACGCAGCTAACAAAAAAAGTTTATGTGAACAACCTCACATAAACATATTTAGACATTTATGCCGTACTCCTATCGGTAGCATCTGGCTTTCAATCCCCAGGTAAAACAGTGGTCTCTCTGGCTACAAATCATCCTAGTATTCGTTCTAGGTGGGATAATCAAAGAACTGAATAAATCAAGCATGGATAGCCAAAGAAGTTTATCCTGTTGCAAATAGTTAATACAGTGGGGCCAGTTATTTTGATTTCTCCTTCTCTTTCTTCTGGCCAGGGGCTCTTGACCCTATAATGCTACAGATGGGTTGCTCTGGTGACTGAAGCAATTTCAGCCCCGGGTGGACTATCAGATCGCGCATCAACAGCTTCTGCCCGACGTCCAACTCGCTTAGGTCCACTTCAATGTATGGTGGAACTATGTCAGCAGGGCAGAGAAACTTGACAGTTCGTTTTATGGTGTTGAAGTAAGCTCCTGCATGGTTGCGAGTATAATCACATCAGCCTGGATTTATTATGAACAATGCAACATCACATAATACAACAGGAATACAGCTGGATAAGGCCTTAATGCACAAGTCCTAGAGCAGTACATAATACTATTGTTGCAGCCCAGTTCAGAAAAAAAAGTACATAATACTATAAAACAAAGGCAATGCTTGAATATTGCACACAATTTTCGGCATAGCAAGTTCAGCATACACTGAAAAAGTGTTCTACTGACCTATATGAAATGATGAGACGGCACAGGTAACAAGCACCATTACAACGAAAACAAAAAGCCTTTCAGTCCCAAACAAGTTGGGGTAGGCAGTAGGCTAGAGTTGAAACCCATAAGATATCAAAACTACAGTTACAAGCGCCATTAGACGACAATTAATTTGTTAGTGTTTTGTTCAGCAGAAATGATGCCTTCTCACTAGCATAGTTAAGGATAATGTTTTCTAAGTAACCTAAATATTATTCTATATTATATCCAGGACAACAGGCATGATGAAGAAATCGTGTCTATGAGATCTAAGGTTTGGGCCCACCCAATTTTGATGTGGAAAAAACTGAGAACTTTTCAATTTAGCATTCCAAGTTACTGTCATGTAAGATAAATACAGCATTGGTATACATGCTACATACCTTTCCTGAGGCCAGGTGAAGCATCCTCTCCAATGTACATTAAAGGAACATCTATTTTGAGCAGTGCCGAAGAAGGGGCTCTCATGAATGTCACATTCAGAGGTTCATCAGTGCCTGCGTGCAAGTGCACCTGCAAACATAGATATTACGAAAAGTCAGTCAATAGATTCTCAGTACCACATTCCATTGATTCACAAATCCATAACTGCACCAGTAATTCTAACATGCGCCTATAAAGAGCCATATAGGGTCAGATTTCAACTGATATTTCTATCATTGAGCTAGAAAAAACACGTATGTATAATTCATTATTCAAGCAAGAAGCTCCGTCATAAGCAGTACAGTGTTTGCTTCTGCTAGATCGGAGATAGTGAGTCTCACAATGTTTTTAATAAGCAGTCATTTCTGCGAGCCATTTGATTCTCCTACCTCAACAAAGGAAGGTTTATGTCAGTACAAGATCGCACATATGTCAGCATATTAATCAGTTTAGTGTGGTAAGAAAGTAATGAGCACATTCCAGCCCTGTTCGGAACGCAGGAATTTAGCAAGAAACAGCTCAATTTCCTTAGGAGACGAGGGGAAATGGATGCGCTATGTAAACTACAACCCCTCATCTAGTATCATGCTAACAAATACAAGTAGGTAACCAAATAAGATGGATGCTAATGATCACCCAAGAACAATAAAAGGATGAATTGCATTTGCTTGCACCATGTGAATAGACCCTCCTCGGCACATCAGAAAAAAACTTGTATTACTTCGTCTCAAGAGCTTGTCACTGGGAATAGATGCTATGATTCATCCTTAAATGAGAAATTGACAAGTCTTGCAAGATAATAAAGGCATGCAACAGACTTTTCATGTTGCCACATCTGAGTTCACCCAGTGCCCATTTGTAGATAAAAATATATCCTAAGAGTAACCCACATGGTGCATTTACTGCAATGATAGCCCATTAGACTATACATCATATAAACCAAACCTGCAAATCCATTTTTCTAGTATTACACAGACTAGGCCAAAATCCTACTGTACTTCGCACTAAGCAAAATACTCCGTAATACAAAAACCAAGAAACACCATTTTATTGTCTAGACTAGACTTGAGGTAAGAAACACTGTCCCCGAACAGAGCACACATGCAGATCAACTAGTTAACTGGACCACAGAGCAATTACAACTTTCCAATCAAAGGAACCTTCAAATTATCATTAATCCAGTTATTCGTTCGTCGTGAAACAAGAGTAACTTTGGAACCACACTATTTAGTTCTGAAATGCTAACCCCAGCTATGTAAATGTCTATCATGCACATCAACAAGCACGGGGCAAATACTGGGATAGATATTGTAGATAATGTCGTCGAACCTTCCAAGAAAACAAGGGCTCACTAACCATTTAGAGAACCCACCTTGCGCGGCAGGACGCGGACGCTTTCCAGGAGGTCCCCCTGCCCGGCGTGCTCGGACCAAACCTGGAGGCGGAAGAGGCGGGAGAGGAAGAAGGAGCGGCCGAGGTGGTCGACGAGCTTGCGGATCTGCTTGGATGGCACCGAGACGAGGCGCTTGTTGCCGCCCTCCTGGCCATTCTCCTGCTCGAAGACGATGGCCGGCACACGCCCAGCCTTGCGCTCCTTGGCCGCGAAGTGCCGTCCAGAGGAGGCCCTCGGCACGGCGAAGATCAACTCGTCGTGCTTCGCGTCCGGCCGCGGGTGACCCGGGAGATACTCGAACGGCGGCGACAGGAGTTCGTCCAAGTTGTGATCTTGGGCGGAAACCGCTGCGGCGGAGGCGGAGAGGTGGCGGCGGAGGAGGGGGACGGCGAGCGTCTGAAGTGGTCGCCGGAGGAGCATGGCGGCCGCCGGTTGGTTGTCGCGGGGTGTAGGGTTTTTAGGTGGGAAGAAACGCAGCGCAACGATGATGATGGCCGACTTTGGGGGTTTCCGGGAGTGTGGTGGAGTGGGCAAGACAACAGGGTGGTGGTTTAGGGCTTTGTGTGGGCTATAGGTGTTGGGCCTGAATGGAGGAGAGCCCCCGTCGTAGTGGTAGGGAAAGCATGCGAGAGTGGAAAATACTAATCCCATTTGTACTTCCTGATTACTCCATCCGTAAAGAAATATAAGGGTGTTGGTAAAGCTAACCAGTCGCATAGCGATACATTAAAACCGATAAGCTCAACAAAAGACAGTCTATTTTTTTACCCTGGCGGCGACGTCTAGGGTTCTCTCTTACCCTGGCGGCGACGTCTAGGGTTCTACAGAAACTCTAATTGGGGTCCGTGTCCAATTCTTCTCCAAGGAAGTGATCACGCCTATATAATCTGAGAGAGGAGGCGTTGCGCTCCCCGTGCTAAGGATCTGGAATTCAAGAACCATGGCGGCTTCGGGATCTCACTCATCGGCGAATAGCGCGACGAGGTCTGGGTTTTCTGCTGGTATGGATGACATGATCGGGAAACTGAATCTCCATGAGAGAGAAGAAGATGATCTGAACTTTGATGAAGAGTTCCCTGATGAGGCGGATGCAGCGGAATTCATGGCCATCGCTAGGGTTCACACGAATAAACCCTTCTCTAGGGTGGCCTTCTATGAGAATATGAGGATGGCCTGGAGCCTAGAGCAGGGATGTTTCTTCAGTGCATTGGGGGAGAATTTATTTACGATCACGGTTAACTGCCTTGGCGATTGGAAAAGAGTTACTGAAGAAGGGCCATGGCTGTTCAGAGATCATGGAGTCCTCATCGAGAGCTATGATGGATTTACAAAGTTTGAGGACGTGGTGCTTGATAAACTCCCAGTTTGGATCCAAGTTCTCGATCTCCCTCCTATGTATAGGAAGGATCCTGTCATCAGATCTCTGACGAAAAAAGTTGGTACAGTGGTGAAAGTTATGCTAAACCCTAGATGGGGCAATGGCAGGATCGTGCGGGTACGGGTAAAGCTTGACATCAATGAACCTCTAATGCGGTTTGTGTCAATCACAAAGAATCAGAAAAAAGTTTACTATCCAATCCTTTACGAGAAGATGCCCGTCTTCTGCTATGTTTGTGGTCTTATGGGCCATACACACTTAGAACATGGTAATGGCAAGCATCAACCCAGCGCAATGGCGTGGGGTGACTGGATCCTCGCACCTAAACCGGGATCCCAGAGCCAGGCTCCCAGCCAGCCGCCACACTTTGCTAGGCAATTGCCGAATCCCCAACGAAAAACACCAGGTGGGCGAGCCTCTGCATCTGAACTTAAGGATGATGCCAGTAGTCCTCTGAAAGGAAGCGGGGGGGTCGTAGGTGATGGTGACAAAACAAGGAAGAGGCTTGACTTCGAAGCCCAGGGTGCGGAACCAGGCGTGCTGACTGTGGCGGTGGTGCAAGATCTGAATACTGAGGGCTTTATCCCAATGGAACTCCAGGAGCCTGGCCAGCTTGGTGAAGGAGTAGAGGAGGATGACGTGTCTTCACAGGAATCAAAAAGGGCAAAGACAGACGATAAAACTACAATGGATGCCAGTCATCAGATATCGGCGAGCTCTGAAAAAGAGCTCGATCGAACGCAATGAAAATCTTGTGTTGGAACTGTCGTGGGATGCGGAAGCCCGCGGCAGTTCGAGCGCTCTTGGGTATCCAAGGGCGGGTAAGACCAGATGTGTTTTTTCTGTCTGAAGCGCATTTGAACACAGCTAAGGCAGAAAAATTGAGAAGAAGGTTGGGATTCGATCAAATGGCTGTTGCTGAGAGTGATGGCCGTAGTGGTGGCTTGGTGATGCTTTGGTACAACAGTCTGGGGGTGACGTCAATGGAGGTGCATACAAACTTCATTGATATACGGGTTCATGAGCAGAATCCGGATGGCTGGAGGTTCACTGGATTGTATGGTGAACCTAGTGGAGAAAGGAAACATCTCACTTGGGATTACATCAGGCAATTACATGCGATGACAAACCTGTCGTGGCTCCTAGAAGGTGACTTCAATGAGATTCTTCATGGGGACGAGAAGGAAGGGGGTACACCTAGACCTCTTCGATGCATGAAAGGGTTTAGTGATGCGTTGATGGACTGTGGTTTGGATGATCTGGGATGTACCAGAGATAAATTTACCTGGCGCAGGGGCAACATCCGAGAAAGACTTGACCGTGCAATGGGGAATGTGCAGTGGGTAGATCTATTCCCTAATTTTGCGGTATCAAATGAGGAATATGACAAATCCGACCATCGACCCATACTCATTGATACTGAAGCTATCCCAGGGGTACAACAAAGGGGAAACCATGGACCCCGTAAATTTGAAGCTCACTGGTTAGTTGAGGAGGACATAGAAACAATTGTCCAGGCTGCGTGGGAAAAGAGGAAGGAAGAAGGACTTGGTCCCTTAGCTGACATTGTGGCGGGTGTGCATGCGGACCTGCACAAATGGGACAAGGAAACCTTAAAGGGACCGAGGGTCCGGCTTCGTAAGCTCCAAACTGAGCTAAATGCTGTCCTGTCTGGACCACTTACCGATGAGGCGGCGATTAAGCAACAAGAACTTCATATGGAGATTGAAAAGCTTTTAGAACAAGAGGAGCTATACTGGATGCAACGTGGCAGAGCGGATTGGCTTTCAAAGGGAGACCAAACACACGGAGTTCTTTCATCGTGCAGCAAATGGAAGGAAGCGGAGGAACTTCATCACAAGAATCCGTGATTCCAATGGCGACTGGCTCAAGGAGCTTGATGACATCCATCAACATGTCTCGAGCTACTTCTCCACGCTGTTTACTACGGAAATACCGAATATTGATGATTCTCTTCTGCAAAAGGTGGTGCCCCATGTATCGCCGTTAATGAACGAGGATCTCAATAGACCGTATACCAGAGAAGAGGTAAAAAAGGCGTTGTATAACATTGGTGACCTTAAGGAACCCGGGCCAGATGGACTCCATGTTGTTTTTTATAAGAGGTTCTGGCATATCATTGGAGAGGACCTTGTGGATGAAGTACTGATAGCCATCCAAAATAAGAAAATTCCCGCTGGATGGAATGATACCACGATCGTCTTGATTCCAAAGGTGGAAAATCCGGAAAGCATAACACAGTTCAGACCAATTAGTCTTTGTAATGTTCTCTACAAAGTCATCTCCAAAGTCCTTGCAGGAAGGCTGAAACACGTGATGTCCGATATCATTTCCCCAAACCAAAGTGCTTTTGTTCCTGGGAGATTGATCACGGATAACTTCCTGGTGGCTTTTGAATCTTATCACGCCATTAAGAGAAAGACTACAGGGAACTTTGGAACTTGTGCGGTAAAATTGGACATGCACAAGGCGTATGACCCGATAGAATGGATTTTCCTGGAAAAGATGATGACCAGGCTGGGGTTTTCGGCTGGATGGGTTTCTCTTATAATGGAATGTGTAAAATCTGTCAGGTATCAAGTTCGTATTAATAACGAACTTTCTGACTACTTAGTTCCTTCTCGGGGTCTCCGACAGGGAGACCCTCTCTCCCCTTATTTGTTCCTTCTCTATGCAGAAGGACTATCCGGCTTATTATCACATGAGGAGAGGGAAGGAAATCTTATAGGAGTCAAGGTGTGCCGGGAGGCCCCGACAGTGTCACACCTGTTGTTTGCGGATGATTCCCTAATTTTGATGAGGGCAGACTTGATGAATGCTACAAGTCTCCGTCGTGTACTGGATGAATATTGCGCTGCGTCTGGTCAGCTAGTTAGCGATGCCAAGTCGACGGTTTTCTTCAGTCCGTGCACCCCGGTTGATATGAGAATTCAGGTGTGTTCTACCCTAAACATCATGGCTGAAGCCCTCACTGATAAATATCTGGGATTACCTCCAATTGTAGGAGCGGACCGAACTGATTGCTTCCAACACCTTGTGGAGAGAGTTCTCAGTAGGATCAGAGGATGGAAAGAGAAACTCCTATCGGTGGGGGGAAGAGAACTTCTGTTGAAGGCGGTTATCCAGGCTATCCCTTCATATGCCATGTCGGTTTTCAAGCTGTCAAAGGAAATCTGTAATAATATTACCTCGGCAATGTCAAAGTACTGGTGGGGTGATGATGATCAGAAAAAACACATGCATTGGTTTGCATGGTGGAAATTGTGTATCCCCAAGGGGAAGGGTGGCATGGGATTCCGAGACATCCATTGTTTCAACCTTGCGTTGTTAGCAAAACAATCCTGTAGGCTTATCAGTGAACCTGAGTCTTTATGTGCTAGAGTTTTGCGAGCAAAGTACTTTCCAGATGGGGACCTGTTGAATTGTGAGTTAAAGAAGGGGAGCTCCTATACCTGGCAGACTTTGTGGAGTGGGTTGCAAACTTTCAAAAAAGGATATATCTGGAGAGTTGGGGATGGGTCTATGATCAACATCTGGAATGACCCATGGATCCCAAGCAGCCCTTATAAAAGGGTGATGACACCTAGAAGCAATGTGGTGATTACCAAAGTTTCTGAAATAATTGATGAGGATAACAGAACTTGGGATGAGGAGCTCATAAGGGAGATTTTTTGGCCAGTTGATGCGCAGCGCATCCTGAATATTCCCTTGGCTATTGGAATGATGACAGATTTTGTCTCATGGCACCCAGATAAGCATGGAAACTTTACAGTTCGCTCTGCCTATCACGTGGAATGGGAACACCAGCACGGACGAAAGTTGAGGAATACAAACCCTTTACAAACCTCAAGTACTAGTCCGATTTGGAATACCATCTGGAAACTACGGGTACCATCAAAGATCAAGATCCACCTATGGAGAACTATCCTTGGATCTATTCCATGCTATGGTGTACTGGCTAATAGACATATGATAACAAGCTCGCAATGTCCGCTATGTACCGGGGACTGCGAAAGCATCAAACATGTGATGTTTCAGTGCCCTCGTGTACAGGAGATTTGGAGGATCATTGGATTGCGAGGTCTTGTGGATGAGGTGGGCACCTTGGAACGTGATGGGAGTGCTATCTTGCTGGAGCTTTTACTATCAAGGAGTAACATAAAATCAAAAGTCCAAGACGTTCACCGAAATGATCTTATTGCTACCATAGTCTGGTATGTATGGTGGGAAAGAAGGCAGTTCACTCATGGGGAGAAAATTCTTGAACCACCAAGATCAGCGCATGCAATCACAACACTGGCAAAAAACTTCTCTACGTCCCGAGGAAAAACTAGAGGCGTGATTCGCCACGGCTGGAAGCCTCCAGGAGAGGGGTGGTACAAACTGAATGTTGATGCAAGTTTCTCCCAGGACTCGGGATCGGGAAGCACGGGAGTGATCCTGAGAGATGATATGGGCTCTTTTGCCGCGGCATCATGTACTGACATCCCGTTTGTCGAAGATGCGTGTTCCGCTGAAGCACGAGCTTTGAGAGATGGCCTCATCCTAGCTAATGAGATGGGAATTGATAGATTCGTTGTTGAATCTGATTGCATGGACGTGGTGGAGATCATGAACAATGGTGGAAATTCCCTTGGATCTGCAGCGGCAATTTTTGAAGAATGCACCTTTCTTGCAAACAACTTTAGTTTGATCAAGTTTCAATTCTATCCCAGAGAAGCTAATATGGTAGCAGATTTGTTAGCTAGTAATGCTGAACCCACTAGAACTATAAAGTGGAAGGAGGAACCCCCAGGCTTCCTCATTGATGTACTAGCAAATGATGTAACACTTTTATCACATGCAATATAGAGGCAGTGGGTTCTCCCCACTGTCATAAACCCTCAAAAAAAAAGAAATATAAGGGTGTTTAGATACCTATTTTAGTAATCTAAACACTCTTATATTTTTTTTACGGAAGGAGTATTACTTTTGTCCCCTCTCCGTTAGGGTTTTACCTCCTCTCAGCAATGATTTTCGTCGCGATTGAGATACCATCCCCTCTCCGTCCAACTCCCCCGTGTGTGTTTTGCGGGGCTCCTAGAGTACTGCAATTCTACAACGCAGAGGAAAGGCTAGACTAGGACACCTCCCGCCCGACAATTGATCTCACCGGGCTAGGGCTCCAAGTCATGGAAAGTTCCTCATCTACACCGGCAGGGGAGATGGATGAAGTTGAGGCGATGATGGAAGAATCGGGACTGGAGGAAGATCAGATGATCTTGTGGTCGAGGACCATAATCCGCTTCTGGCCGAAACAACTCATTGGATGGCTATATCTAGGATTCACACGCTAAAACCATATAGTCAATTTTGGTTCTACAAGACCATGAGGATTGCTTGGGATCTTGCAAAGGAAGTAAAAATTCGTACACTGGAGGACCATCTTTACACACTGTAGTTTCTCTGTCTTGGTGATTGGGAGAGCGTCATGGAGGAGGTTCCGTGGACCTTTAGGGGATTTGCAGTTCTCCTAGCAGAATATGATGTGTTCACAAAGTCGTCTAAGGTTCCACTTGATAATTTTGTTATTTGGGTCCAAGTACATGATTACCCAGATGGCTTCTTGCCCCTATTGCCCGCCCTAACCGGGAAGATTTGCGAGGTGCTTTACACAGAGCCTAAGTGTCGGGACCCGGGGTTAGCGTATGCAAGCCTCGCTACAACACAATCATATGGAGAGACGAGAACCGTACCCACTTGTCTAAGCAGACAAGGCCAAGCACAAAACGTTCTCGAAAAGCATCGAACGTGAGGGGCATCCCATTCAGACCGGATGATCAACTGAAATGGGTCCTCATCGTCCGCACACAAGTCAAAATGATATGGGTGATGAACTCCCATACTCATAGACAAGTCGCCTCAACCATACTATCGATTGCATTATAACCCTTACATAGACTTACTCCAGCCCGATCACTTAGTCGGGGTCTAGGGCGGGCTCGATCATACATCAAAATGTGCACGTGACGGAGTCACGAACAATCGCATCGCGATGCCCCAAGATGCGCACATCTAAGGGCCACTTGGTGTATAAAAGACCGCCAGCCAGATCACAACTAAGGTCTCGAAAACCCATACTAAGACATGCATGTTATAATCATACACGCAGCACACATGTCCAGTATGAACAGCAGGTATCATTGCAATTCTCTACAAAGTATACAACTTTATTGAAAAATCTTATAGAGTGCACACTGAGATCACAAGTCTGTGATCCAACATTACATCAAACACGCGGAAGCAAAGTAGGTCTGAATACAGACAAGTTTAACAAATGGCTTAGAGAAGCCTTATCTACAAACAAGCCCTTCCACGAGGGAACCAATCGTCTGACTGGGACTACACTAGCTTGGTCTTCAGTCATCGAGCTCGATGAAGAATCCACCTTCGGGGTCAGTGGGTTCATCTAAAACATAGAATAAGCAAACGTGAGTACAAAGTCATACTCAGCAAGACTTACGTAGGAACTATACTACTCATGCACATGTATCAAGGTAAAGGGAGGTGGGGTTCAAAAGCAGAAGTGCCAGCTTTGACTTAGCTAGTCCTGAACTACGAGTACCAGACTTTGAGGTAAGAAGCGTACACGAGTCCACTACATCTCCAACCAATTACACCACTATGGTGCCTTCCTCGACTTCCCCACGAGAAAGCACGCCATAGCACTCACACTTATCTTGGTAAGTTTTATAAGTATCCACTTCAAGTTGTCTAATAATCAAGCTAAGCTTTCCAAGCAGTTCATAACCGCGGACGCGGCTATTCAAATAGTTTTGTTAACCCTGCAGGGGTGTACCTCTACACACACGTGTCATCAGTTACCGCCTTTTGCGTGTCACCGTTCAAGAGGCGACAACGAGGATGCCACCACAACGGTTACCTCATAGCCGATCTAGTCCAAGAAAGCCGCCTACCAGGGTTGGCTACCACTATCGTGAACCCGGCCGATTTACCGAAGTGGACCCAGATGATGTGTGCGTGGTGCATAAGCCGGTCTCGGCTGAGCCGTTCTCTCACTTAGCAGCCAGGCCACAAACCTACCAGAACTCCGAACTAATGCGACATCTGGACATCGAAAGGGATGAGTTAGTAGGTTGAGAGGGGTCAGTGAGCCCAATGTGTGGTTGTACTCTTCATCTTGGATCACCACACAAGAACTCGGACTTAGGGCGGTGTTCAACGAGACAACCCACTGTGTACTCCTACACAGCCTCTCATCGTTCACCTTGTATTAGGGTAGATTCACCAACACATTTCCACCAGCATCAACATGATCACTACCATCCCGACTCACATAACAGTAACAACATTGTATCACTCTAAGCATGCAATAAGCAGTAACAATTGCAGGGGGCCACATGATATCAACCAACTCCTACATTTGCTAGGATTGTGGTTTGCTTACTACTGTGAAAAAATGATAGGTCATGCAAAGGAATGGGTTCATCTATGCGGTAGAAACGCATCATGGTAATCATCCTATACAATGCATAAGCGAGACATGAGAGAGAAGTGGGATTTTATCGACATGATCAATGGGTTTTGCTTGCCTTGCTGATGAGGTTCGATAACGGTGTCTTCAACGAAGGGGGTGGCCTCCGATTCCAGTTGCACGTCTATCGAGCAAACAATCAAACAAGGAATAAATATACTTGCAATGCTCAAGCACATGATCAATATTGTAATGTGATGTTCATGGTCACCATGTGGGTACAATTCCATTTAAAAGAAGTGGAATGCAAAGTCATTTGCAAATTCACTCCAAATTTGAATTCAAAAGAATGCCATATGCATGTTTGCTACTGTTCACCCATTTTAAAATGGTCAAACATAGAAACAAGTTGCATATTCACAATCCTTGCATTTTTCTGATAATTTTAGACATATTATATGCTTAATTTGGAGTTAAAATGAATTAGTTATGAATTATTGAAGTTTAATCTATTTTCTGGAATTTCTCTGAATAAATTTAATTGATTTAATTGAGTTACTGCGTCAGGCTCGCGCAAGGATGACGTCAGAGGGGGGCTGACCTGTGGGGTCCAGTGGTCAGTGTCACTGGGTTTAATCCCGCTGTTTAATTTAAACAGAGGGGGGGTTAAGGCCTGGGGGCCCCACCTGTCATTGACCTGGGGTCAACTAACAGGGGGGGTTAGCCCCTAATTAAGTGGCCTGGCCGGCGGCTAGCCGCCGGTGGCACCAGCACGTGGCGGCGCGCACACGGGAGGGTGCTCCCGGCCACCAAACGGCACGCCGCGACCATCATTCGAAAGCCCATGAAGATCCGCGTCGAGAGCACCACCTACATGTCGCCGGGGAGGTCACAGACGACGGCAACTTCGACCGCGGCGGCAACCGGAGCGTCAGCTTTGAGCACTTCTAGTGAAACGTCCACGGGAAGAAGCAAATGTGCGCGCGTTTGGAAGCCAGCGTCCCCAGGAGCAGCACAGACATGCTGGGGAGGAAAAAGACGCACGGAAGCGAGCTCCAGGTCGACCATGGCGGCAACCGTGCTCGGCTCCCATGGCGACCATGGATAGAGGGTGAGGAAAAAGGCGGGGTTTGGGGGGTTTTTCTCACCGGAGTGCGGGGAGCACGGTGGTGCAGAAGAAAGAGGCGGGGAGGCTCTAGCGGCGGAGGAATTGCTTCTCGATCTCCACGGTGGCCGAAGCTCGATGGAGATGCTGGCGTCGGATGCAGTGGCGCTCGAGCTCGATTGAACGGGGGATTCGGTGTAGCCGAACACCGCGCTCCTTCTGGACAAGTCGAGGAGACCTGAGCTAGCCGGTGGCCATGGCGGCGCGCGTCGGTGCCCTCCGGTGGGTTGCTGTCGTCGTCGTTGCCAAGCACAGGAGGGCGAGAGGACAGCCAGAGGAGGGGGAAAAATGAAAGGGGGCTTCGAGGCGGCCTCCCAGGCGAGGAGATGAGGTCCAGGGGGGCTGGAATCCTCTCGGCGTCGAGGTGGCACCGTGGCCACGCTTGGCCTCTACCGAGCAGCTTGGCTCGGCGGGGAGGTAGAAGACAAGCGCCGCGGGTGGGCTGGGCCGAGGCCAGAAGAAAGGCGGGCCTTTCCCTAGGCACCAGGTAACTCTCTCCTCTTTTGTTTTTCTTTTAATCTTTTATGGCATTTGTTTGTCTTAGCTAATTAAATAGCTAGAAATTTTTATAAATGCCCAAAAATTTTATATGGCCTCAAAATAATTATAGCTAGCCACTTATAAAGTTTGGCACTGTTAAAATTCGAAAAATTTGAACTTTAATTCAAATAGGGGTTTAAATTTAAATCCATGCTCCTATTTGAATATTTGAAAAATCCATGAGCATGGGGTTGGATCCAAATCACTTTATATGTGATCACACTCATTTATGAGACTTTTCAAAAATACAAAAGGAATTTTTGGAGCAACTTTTTATCTGGCCATTTGAATTAAATTCATTTGGGGGGTTTCTTCTCCCATTTCAATTTCTTTTTGAAAATTTTAACATGATGCAAAGTGACTTGCTATTCTAGCACATACCTAACTTGGGGTTGTGACAACTCGCCCCCACTCAAAAGAATCTCGTCCCGAGATTCAGAAGTCCGCGGGAGGAAGGAGGGGTACTCGGCACTGAGACGGTCTTCTCTTTCCCACCTGGCTTCTCTCTCAGAGTGGTGTGACCATTGCACTTTGACGAACTTGATCTTCTAACGACGAGTGACACGCTCTGCGGAATCAAGAATACGAACAAGGTACTCTCGATAAGAAAGGTCATCTTGGAGATCAAGCGTTTCGTGGTCGACTTCGCGGATGGGGTCTTTGAAGCAACGCCTGAGTTGTGACACATGGAATACATCATGTACTCGGGAAAGGTGCGGGGGTAGTTCAAGTTGGTAGGCAACTTCTCCACGTTTAGCAAGAATGCGGAAAGGTCTGATGTAACGTGGGGCCAACTTGCCTTTGATACCGAAACGTTGGGTTCCCTTCAGAGGAGTAACCCAAAGGTAAGCCTTCTCATCCAGGTTGTAGCTTTCTTGCCTATGATGACGATCATAGTAGCTTTTCTGACGAGACTGGGCTGCTTTCAATTGATCACGAACAATGCGAACTTGCTCTTCTGCTTCCATGATCATATCCGGTCCAAAGAATTGTCTTTCACCGGTTTTGACCAGTTTAGAGGTGTTCGACATCGTCGTCCATATAGGAGTTCAAAAGGAGCCATGTTCAGACTAGATTGGAAACTATTGTTTTAAGCAAATTCGGCGAATGGAAGAGATTTCTCCCAATTCTTTCCGAATGAGATAACACAAGCGCTGAGCATGTCTTCAAGAATTTGGTTAACCCTTTCGACTTGACCGCTAGACTGAGGATGGAAAGCTGTACTAAAGGAGAGATGAGTTCCCATAGCATTCTGAAAGTTTCCCCAAAATCTAGAGGTGAAAAGGCTACCACGATCAGAATTGATTTCCAAAGGAACACCGTGAAGAGACACAATTCTAGAGAAGTACAAGTCTGCTAACTGGCTAGCGGTTATAGACTCACGAACTGGAAGGAAGTGAGCAACTTTGGAAAGCCTATCTATGACAACGAAGATGGCATCATTTCCTTTCTGGGTTTTTGGAAAGCCAGTGATGAAGTCCATACCGACTTTGTCCCATTTCCACTCTGGAATAGGCAAAGGTTGAAGTGTACCAGCAGGTCTTTGGTGTTCTGCCTTAATGCGACGACAAACATCACATTCCGCAACAAATCGAGCAATGTCTCTCTTCATCCTAGTCCACCAAAATCTTTGGTGTAGATCTCGGTACATTTTTGTGCTACCGGGATGAATCGAGAGGGGTGTGTCATGGGCTTCTTTGAGGATGAGTTGCCTTAGTTCCCTATTCTTAGGTACTACCAAACGATTTCCAAAGAATACCGTTCCATTGCTATCTGTGGAGAAACATTTAGCAACTCCGCTAGCAATGTTCTCCTTGATCCGACGAACACCTCGTGCAGGCTTTTGGGCAACTATGATTTGATCCTCAAGGGTTGGTTTCGCCACCAAGTTGAAAAGAGATCCACGAGGAACAATCTCGAGATTGAGCTTTCGAAATTCCTCATGAAGAAGTGGTTGATACTGTTGTAACATGAGGTTGTTACAATACGACTTACGACTTAGTGCATAAGCAATGACATTGGCTTTGCCTGGGGTGTAAGAAATTCCTACGTCGTAATCTTTTATCAACTCAATCCAGCGTCTTTGCCTGAGATTAAGATCTGGCTGGGTGAATATGTATTTGAGGCTTTGGCGGTCGGAATAGATCTCACAATGATTACCAAGGAGGTAATGTCGCCAAGTTGTCAGGGCATGAACTACGACAGCGAGTTCAAGATCATGGGTAGGGTAGTTCTCTTCATGTGGCCGCAACTGGCGTGAAGCATAAGCTACCACATGTCTATCTTGCATAAGTATGCATCCTAACCCTTGCCGTGATGCGTCACAAAAGATCTCGAAATCCTTTTTGGTGTTTGGAGGCGCAATTACGGGTGCAGAAGTCAATCTTCTTTTTAGCTCTTGAAAGCTTTCCTCGCACTTGGGAGTCCATAGGAATTTCTTATCTTTCTTGAGGAGTTCAGTCAGAGGCTTTGCAACTTTAGAAAATTTGTCGACGAAGCGGCGGCAATAGCTGGCTAGACCAAGAAAACTCCTAACTTGCTTAACCGATTCAGGTGGAGTCCAGTCAAGGACGGCCTGAACTCTCTTGGGATTCACAGCAATGCCTTTTGCAGAAATCACGTGGCCTAAGTAGGTCACTTCTGGTAGCCAAAATTCACACTTGGAGAATTTAGCATACAAGCGATGCTCTCTAAGTTTCATCAATACCAGCCTTAGGTGTTCGGCATGTTTTCTTCGTTCTTAGAGTAGATGAGGATGTCATCGAGATAAACTACAAAATTTTTATCTAGGTACTCCATGAAGATCGAATTCATCATGCGTGAGAAAGTGGCTGGGGCATTGGTTAAACCAAAGGACATGACGGTGTACTCATAAAGACCATAACGAGTAGTAAAAGCCGTTTTGGGAAGGTCCTCGTTTCGGATTTTGATTTGATGATAACCTAATCTCAAATCCATCTTAGAGAAGACAGAGGATCCTTCAAGTTGATCATAAAGATCATTGATCCTGGGCAGTGGGTACTTGTTCTTTATCGTCTCTAGATTTAGCGGGCGATAGTCTACGCACATCCTTTATGTTCCATCTTTCTTCATTACGAACAGAATGGGGAAACCCCATGGCGATGAGCTAGGGAGGATGAAGCCTTTTTCCAACAAAGCTTCAAGTTGGGTTTTAATCTCAGCTAACTCATGCGGGGCCATTTTGTATGGGCGTTTGGAAATTGGTGCGGTTCCTGGCACAAGATCCACTATGAACTCTACACATCTGTCGGGTGGCTAGGTTTAAGGAGTTGGGTTACTGGATGGTTTTCCTAGAGGACAAACATGGCTTACTAGGGCTAAAACAGATATGTCAGAGTAGCAAAGTACCCCAACACAATGGTTAGTGTGGCTAATCTGGCTGGGAGACATCTAAAGGGGGAGGAAGAGCTGCAAATGAATCACTATAGGTTTCTAGAAGAAAACCTACATCAAACACTATGGAACTGTCGGGCATGCCACCTAGAAAAACTTCTGGAAGGACAACCGAAATAGAGGGAAATATTTTGCAAACGCATCAGATTATGAAGAAACTTGGAATGACTCGGACAACATAACGGTTGTAATTGCAAGAGAAATAGAAATTCTCGCAACATCCCAACAGCACTTACATACGATGTAAGAAATCAGGAAGCACAACAAATCTAGCAAACAGAACACAACTTTCCTATGGCTACAAGGAAGCAAACAATGAGATGTTCTAGTAAGACATAGATGAGCCTAGTCCTATCTTCCCGTAGAACAAGATGAGGTCACTCAGAACTCAGAACGATGAGGGTAAGGAGAAAAAAGAAGCCTTACGTTGTTCCCTTATATACCCAGAGTAACTATATAACTATAGCAAGCTAGACTCCACTTCGGACAAGGCTGATAATCCTACAGTCAGTCCTGCTCTGATACCAAGTATGTCGGGACCCGAGGTGAGCGTATGCAAGCCTCGCTACAACAAAATCATATGGAGAGCCGAGAACCGTACCCACTTGTCTAAGCAGACAAGGCCAAGCACAGAACATTCTCGAAAAGCATCGAACATGAGGGGCATCCCATTCAGACCGGATGATCAACTGAAATGGGTCCTCATCGTCCGCACACAAGTCAAATTGATATGGGTGATGAACTCCCATACTCATAGACAAGTCGCCTCAACCATACTATCGATTGTATTATAACCCTTACATAGACTTACTCCAGCCCGATCACTTAGTCGGGGTCTAGGGCGGGATCGATCATACATCAAAATGTGCACGTGACGGAGTCACGAACAATCGCATCGCGATGCCCCAAGCTGCGCACATCTAAGGGCCACTTGGTGTATAAAAGACCGCTAGCCAGATCACAACTAAGGTCTCGAAAACCCATACTAAGACATGCATGTTATAATCATACACGCAGCACACATGTCCAGTATGAACAGCAGGTATCATTGCAATTCTCTACAAAGTATACAACTTTATTGAAAACTCTTACAGAGTGCACACATAGATCACAAGTCTGTGATCCAACATTACATCAAACACGCGGAAGCAAAGTAGGTATGAATACAGACAAGTTTAAAAAATGGCTTAGAGAAGCCTTATCTACAAACAAGCCCTTCCACAAGGGAACCAATCGTCTGACTGGGACTACACTAGCTTGGTCTTCAGTCGTCGAGCTCGATGAAGAATCCACCTTCGGGGTCAGTGGGTTCATCTAAAACATAGAATAAGCAAACATGAGTACAAAGTCGTACTCAGCAAGACTTACGTAGGAACTATACTACTCATGCACAGGTATCAAGGTAAAGGGAGGTGGGGTTCAAATGCAGAAGTGCCAGCTTTGACTTAGCTAGTCCTGAACTACGAGTACCAGACTTTGAGGTAAGAAGCGTACACGAGTCCACTACATCTCCAACCAATTACACCACTATGGTGCCTTCCTCGACTTCCCCACGAGAAAGCACGCCATAGCACTCACACTTATCTTGGTAAGTTTTATAAGTATCCACTTCAAGTTGTCTAATAATCAAGCTAAGCTTTCCAAGCAGTCCATAACCGCGGACGCGACTATTCGAATAGTTTTGTTAACCCTGCAGGGGTGTACCGCTACACACACGTGTCATCATTTACCGCCTTTTGCGTGTCACCGTTCAAGAGGCGACAGCGAGGATGCCACCACAACAGTTACCTCATAGCCGATCTAGTCCAAGAAAGCCTCCTACCTGGGTTGGTTACCACTATCGTGAACCCGGCCGGTTTACCGAAGTGGACCGAGATGATGTGTGCGTGGTGCATAAGCCGGTCTCGGCTGAGCCGTTCTCTCACTTAGCAGCCAGGCCACAAACCTACCAGAACTCTGAACTACTGCGACATCTGGACATCGAAAGGGATGAGTTAGTAGGTTGAGAGGGGTCAGTGATCCCAATGTGTGGTTGTACTCTTCATCTTGGATCACCACACAAGAACTCGGACTTAGGGCGGTGTTCAACGAGACAACCCACTGTGTACTCCTACACAACCTCTCATCGTTCACCTTGTATTAGGGTAGATTCACCAACACATTTCCACCATCATCAACATGATCATTACCATCCCGACTCACATAACAGTAACAACATTGTATCACTCTAAGCATGCAATAAGCAGTAACAATTGCAGGGGGCCACATGATATCAACCAACTCCTACATTTGCTAGGATTGTGGTTTACTTACTACTGTGAAAAAATGATAGGTCATGCAAAGGAATGGGTTCATCTATGCGGTAGAAACGCAGCATGGTAATCATCCTATATAATGCATAAGCGAGACATGAGAGGGAAGTGGGATTTTATCGACATGATCAATGGGGTTTTCTTGCCTTGCCGAAGAGGTTCGATAACGGTGTCTTCAATGAAGGGGGTGGCCTCCGAGTCCAGTTGCACGTCTATCGAGCAAACAATCAAACAAGGAATAAATATACTTGCAATGCTCAAGCACATGATCAATATTGTAATGTGATGTTCATGGTAATCATGTGGGTACAATTCCATTTAAAAGAAGTGGAATGCAAAGTCATTTGCAAATTCACTCCAAATTTGAATTCAAAAGAATGCCATATGCATGTTTGCTCATGTTCACCCATTTTAAAATGGTCAAACATAGAAAAAGTTGCATATTCACAATCCTTGCATTTTTTGATAATTTTAGACATATTATATGCTTAATTTGGAGTTAAAATGAATTAGTTATGAATTATTGAAGTTTAATCTATTTTCTGGAATTTCTCTGAATAAATTTAATTGATTTAATTGAGTTACTGCGTCAGGCTCACGCAAGGATGACGTCAGAGGGGGGGCTGACCTGTGGGGTCCAGTGGTCAGTGTCACTGGGTTTAATCCCGCTGTTTAATTTAAACAGAGGGGGGTTAAGGCCTGGGGGCCCCACCTGTCATTGACCTGGGGTCAACTAACAGGGGGGGGGGGGGTTAGCCCCTAATTAAGTGGCCTCGTCGGTGGCTAGCCGACGGTGGCACCAGCACACGACGGCGCACACACGGGAGGGTGCTCCCGGCCACCAAACGGCACGCCGCGACCACGAATCGAAAGCCCGTAAAGATCCACGTCGAGAGAACCACCTACGCGTCGCCCGGGGAGGTCACAGACGACGACAGCTTCGACCACGGCGGCGACCGGAGCGTTGGCTTCGAGCACTTCTAGCGAAACGTCCACGGGAAGAAGCAAACGTGCGCGCGTTTGGAAGCCAGCCTCCCCTGGAGCAGCACAAACATGCTGGGGAGGAAAAAGAAGCACGGAAGCGAGCTCCAGGTCGACCATGGCGGCAACCGTGCTCGGCTCCCATGGCGACCATGGCTAGAGGGTGAGGAAAAAGGCGGGGTTTGGGGGGTTTCGTTCACCGGAGTGCGGGGAGCACGGTGGTGCAGAAGAAAGAGGCGGGGAGGCTCTGGCGGCGGAGGAATTGCTTCTCGATCTCCACGGCGGTCGGAGCTCGATGGCGAGGCTGGCGTCGGATGCAGTGGCGCTCGAGCTCGATTGAACGGGGGATTCGGTGTAGCCGAACACCGCGCTCCTTCAGGACAAGTCGAGGAGGCCTGAGCTAGCCGGTGGCCATGGCGGTGCACGTTGGTGCCCTCCGATGGGTTGCTGTCGTCGTCGTTGCCAAGCACAGGAGGGCGAGAGGAGAGCCATAGGAGGGGGAAAATGAAAGGGGGCTCCAAGGCGGCCTCCCAGGCGAGGAGATGAGGTCCAGGGGGGCTGGAAGCCTCTTGGCGTCGAGGTGGCGCCGTGGCCACGCTCGGCCTCCACCGAGCAGCTTGGCTCGGCGGGTAGGTAGAAGACAAGCGCCGCGGGTGGGCTGGGCCGAGGCCAGAAGAAAGGTGGGCCTTGCCCTAGGCGCCAGGTAACTCTCTCCTCTTTTGTTTTTCTTTTAATATTTTCTGGAATTTGTTTGTCTTAGCTAATTAAATAGCTAGACATTTTTATAAATGCCCCAAATTTTTATATGGCCTCAAAATAATTATAGCTAGCCACTTATAAAGTTTGGGCACTTTTAAAATTCAAAAATTTTGAACTTTAATTCAAATAGGGGTTTATATTTAAATCCATGCTCCTATTTGAATATTTGAAAAATCCATGAGCATGGGGTTGGATCCAAATCACTTTATATGTGATCACATTCATTTATGAGACTTTTCAAAAATACAAAAGGAATTTTTGGAGCAACTTTTTATCTGGCCATTTGAATTAAATTCATTGGGGGGGGGGGGGTTTCTTCTCCCATTTCAATTTCTTTTTGAAAATTTTAACATGATGCAAAGTGACTTGCTATTCTAGCACATACCTAACTTGGGTTTGTGACACTAAGTCGCAGGATTTTGATGGCAATTTTTTCTTGTGAGAGTTAAGATAAATGTCACTAAAGCTCTGAAGAATGTTGTTTCGTTGGTGAAGGATAAAAAGCGCCTGATATTCCAGGTCAAGTACGAGCGACTCCCCGACTAGTGTGTTGTTTGTGGCCACATGGGTCATGTTCTCAAGGAATGTGGTGATGGAGTCTACCCTCCCCAATCACTATGTTCAAAGATCTCTAAACAGACTCGTTTAGGGTTGTTGGTCCTGGTCCTGGTAGAGGCTGGGAATGGACCAATGTGATAGGTGATGTTGGAAGAGGTCGGGGAACTAGGCGTGGTTTTAAACCTATCAGCAATCAGTCCCAAGAGAAGGGTGCAGGTGAGATGGATCATGATGCAGAGATTCAAGATGCTGATTTGAACAGGTTGCGAATGGGATCACATACTGATGGGGTGCTGGCAATTGGATCGCCTCCAACCACAGCAGCAATTGACGCGGTTATGGATCGTATCGGTGAAAATCTAATCCCACTCAGCCCGCCTCCAAAACAGGATCAAAAGAGGTCGAAGACATGAAGTGAGAAGGTAATCACGAATGACCCCCCGATGAAGAAGGATGTAACAGGCAACAAAAACCACAATGAAATATTGGCTTGCCCACTAGATGTGTGCTGCCGAGCACAATGAATCTCTTCGTATGGAACTATCGTGGGACGGTTAACTCGGCGATAGTTCATGAGCTTTGGGATTCCTCAAAGCAATTTTCCCCGGTCGTGACTTGTATCTTAGAAACTCAAATAAGTGGTACATGGGTTGAATCTCTTGCTCCTTCACTGGGTTGCGATGACTCGTATGATGTAAGTAGTGTCGGTAGAGGTGGTGGCTTAGGATTTTTTTGGAATAATTCAATAAAAGTTGAAGTGATTGGCTACTCTTAGTATCATATTGATACATGTGTTCGTGATGTGGGAACAGATCTATGGAGGCTAAAATTTTGTCTATGGTGAAGCTCAAACCCCAGAGAGATACAAAACTTGGGACACACTACAATGTATTTCAGGAAAGAACCCTCTCCCGTGGATAGTGGTTGGTGAGTATAATGTGATCCTTCGCTCTCATGAGTTGGATGGCATAGGGCAAAGGAGCCAATCACAAATGGACAGTTTCAGAGACTGTTTGGATATGCGTGGTTTGTCGGATATGAGACACAGTGGAGATTTCTGGACGTTTGAAAACAAACCACCGACGGATCCTACTCTAGGGTTAAGCTTGATAGGGCTACTTGCAGCCTCGAATTTGCGATCCGCTTCCCATCAGCTATTGTTAACCATGTCAACATGGCCTCGTTTGACCACAAAGCCTTTTTTATAGAAAGACTGTAAGGGAACCCCCTATAGCTAATAGGTGCAACAAACCCAAATTGCAAGTACCGTGCCTTGAACCTGGGTGGGTGGAAAGGCATCAGCCCCTTCCCACCACTAGGCTATGGACCACAAAGCCTTGGTCGTGAAACTTGAGGGTCGAGCATACAATAATAACGTGAGAAAATTCAGGTACGAGTAGATGTGGGAGACACATGCAGATTTTGGTGGCTTCATGGAAGATGAATGGACTTGGGCAACAACTATAGGTAGGCGACCTTAAAGGAAAACTGAAGGATTTCTCGGGGTGCTTACCAAGCTAGCAAGAATGGACGAGTGTTCGGCTCCGTACACAGGGATATCAGAAAAATAAAAAAGGATTTGGATATCATTCGGATTGTTCCCGGTCGAACTGGCCCTACACATCAAAAGATCAAAATTTCAGATTGGCTCGTTGATGCTAGTGAGGAAATGACAGCTCTCGCCCCTCGTTGGTTACCCCAAGTGGACGGTTGAGATGTAGCGTAGTAGTAAATTTCTCTTAGCAAAGATGCCAAGGTTTATTGAATCCAATTGGACTCCAAGGTCGACAAGTAGGTGGTGCAGCAAGTGATGCGACGTTTGAATAGAATCACTTGCTTTACCTGGACATGCACATAGAATAAATAACTTTGCTCCCAACGAGTTCAGAGAGGTTGTCAATCTCTCCGGCCTTGTTGTTTACAAAGGATTAAACGCATGGGTAGATAGTAGTGATAATGATAACAACTGAAAGTAAAATCAGAAAATAAAGTGGAGGTGTAAATAGTGGTGGGAATATGGACCGGGGTCCCATATTGTTCACTAGTGATGTCTCTCTCCCAAAAGACGATAAAAGAGCTAAGCTGGGTAAACAAATTACAGTTGGGCAATTGACAGAATTATAAATGCACCGCAATGCTAATTATGCTACTGGAAAGCTAGAGGCTCAAAAGTATGGGTAGTATGCCAAGACAAGTAGATCGAAATCCGTCTGCATCTACTCACTAAGCATCCACCTTGAGATATCTATCCAGAACATCTCGCTGGTATTAAGTTGCGAGCCCCACCCAAAGTGTAACCTCAAAGCAATAGACAACTGCATTAACAAACTTTGTGTAAGGTAAACAATCCTTGCAACCACGGTTACAAGCACCGTTGTTTTCTCCCTGGTGGAAACAACACATCCCCTAGTCTCATGTTTCTGTCACTCAAGCTAGACATCAGGGGGACATGAACCCACAATCATGCATAAACGCTCCCTCTTGGAGTTACTATCTACTACTTGGCCAAAGCAATAAAAAGTAACGGAGAACATGCAAGAATGACTCAAGAACAAAATATAAAAGGTACAAAATATATAACTCATCACGATCTCAAAATAATCTCATAATCCATCGGATCCCAGCAAACACAGCATAGCAATAGTAGGAAAATTACATAGATGCCTTGATCATGTAGGGCAGCTCACAAGGACTAAGAATGGAAGCATAAGATTGGAGAGAAGACATCACATAGCTGCTGGTCATGGACCCATGGTCCAAGGAGGACTACTCACGGCACATACGGGAAGCATCCATGGTGGTGGAGAAGCTCCCGGAGGTCAATCCTCCCTCCGGCAGGGTGCCGGGAAGAGGTCTTCTGGTGCTCCCGATCTTGGAAGCGCAGTGGCGGTGAAACAGAGAGGAAATTCACGATGCGGGGGTATCTCTGAGGGTTTTTTGAGCGAGGGGTAAAAATAGGCCGAAGGGGCGCGCCAGGGATTGGCCCCACCTCCCAGGTGCCCTGGTGGCGCAGCCAGGGAGGGGACCGCGCCACATGGCCGCCTGGGTGGGGCCTGCCCCCCGGATCCCCTTCGGTGCTCTGGAATCTTCATGTACGCTGATTTTTTATATGATGTTTTCTGGATTTTATTGAGCTATATAAATATAGGTAAAAACATGTAACTTACAGCCATCAGCAGACACAAACTAGCACTGGGTGCACTGAGTTAGTAGGTTATTCCAAATATGTGTAAAAAGATATAAAAGTGTAGAAAAACACATAGCAATATCACCTAAAAGAGCATGGAACAAGCAGAAATTATAGATACGTTTGGGACGTATCAACATCCCCAAGCTTAATTCCTGCTCGTCCTCGAGTAGGTAAATGATAACACAGATAATTTTTGTGGTGACATGCTAACACACAAATAAGAACTTCAAAGTAAAGCAAGTAAGATATGCAATTCAAGTCAAGACAATAACAAGCATGAGTCTATATCTAATATTGAAACTAGCAAAGTATGAACATAAAGGTGCAAGAGCTCTCGCTGTCCGTGACTCGAATGTATCCAAATGGTGTTTGCGTGCAAGAAGTGGGAGATGGGTTTAGAGAATAAAAATACTATATAGTTTTAATTGAGAACTCAATCTACTAAAGCTTCACACTTGGTCTCCTTCGGGATCTTATTTTGATTCGTCCCCAGACCACCAGTCAAGTACAAGTCAAATTGATCCTCTCCCTTTCGACTTTGAGCACTCATGCAATGGATGAGAGCGAGCAAGATATGTTGGTGATACGTCCCAAACGTATCTATAATTTCTGCTTGCTCCATGCATGTTTTGTGTGATATTGTTATGATCTAGATACACTTTTGATCATATTTGGACTAACTTATTAACTCAGTGCACCACAGTGCAAGTTCCTGTTTTCTGGTGTTTTTCTATTTCAGGTTTCCCCCATATTAAAAATGCTCCAAAAATTCAGGAAAATCAGATAAAAAAATTAGCACAACGGAAGCTTCCAGAATCACCAAAGTGGGGCCAAAGGGCCACCACCAGGGACCTAGGCAGCCACCTGGCGCGGCCTAGGGCTTGGACCCGCCAGGGGGGCGCCTTGACCCCTGGTGGCCTCCCTGGCTGCCCCCCTTCGCCTATATATTCCCCGTGACGTGAAACTTCCGAGGAGAGAACCCCTTTTTGCGATCTCGCCTCTGTTTCGCCGCGGCCGCGCTTCCAAGACCGGGAGCCCCAACAGACCTCTTCCCAGCACCCTGCCGGAGGGAGGATTGACCTCCGGGAGCTTCCCCTCCACCATGGACGCTTCCCGGATGATCTGTGAGTACTCTCCCTTGAACCATGGGTCCGTGATCAGTAGCTATGTGATGTTCTCCTCCCCTCTTTCTTCTTCATGGTTTAGACCTTGTGAGCTACCCTACATGATCGAGGAACATATGTAAATTTCTGCTATTGCTATGCTGAGTTTGCTGGGATCTGATGGATTATGAGACTATGTTCAGATTGTGATTGAGTAATATATTTGGTTATTATCTTTTACATTTTTGTTCCTAAGTAATTCTTGTATGTTCTCCGTTGCTGTTTATTGCTTTGGCCAAGTAATAGGAAGTGACTCCAAGAGGGAACGTTATGCTCGATTGTGGGTTCATGCCCCCTGATGACACACTTGAGTGACAGAAACATGAGTCTAGGGGATGTGTTGTTGCCACAAGGGGAAAACAACGATGCTTGTAACAGCGGTTCCAAGGATTGTTTACTTTACGCAAAGTGCTTTTTAATGTAGTTGTCTGTTGCTTTGGGTTTACACTTTGGGTGGGGCTCGCAACTTAATACCAACGAGATGTTCTGGATAGATATCTCAAGGTGGATGATTAGTAGTAGATGCAGTTGGATTTTGGTCTACTTATTTTGGCGTATCGCCCATGCTTTTGAGCCTCGTCCTTTCTTTGTAGCATAGTTAGCATTGCGGTGCATTTTTAATCTTGTCAATTGCCCAGCTATGATTTGTTTACCTCGCATAGCAGTTTTATCGTCTCTTGGGAGAGAGACATCACTAGTGAACATCACCGGACCCCGGTCCATATTCTCATCACTGTTTACAGGCTCTTCTACTTTCCTGCTTTTACTTTCTAGTTGCTATCACCCTTATTATTATCCCTTGCGTTTGATCCTTTGTAAAGAACAAGGCCGGAGAGATTGACAACCTCTTTGTACTCGTTGGGAGCAAAGTTATTTGTGTCACGTGCAGGTCCAGGAGAAGCAAGTGATTTTCAATGCCGTATCACTTGCCGAACCACCCACTTATCATAGCCGGAGTCCTATGGGAGACAATGTTTAAACCTTGGTATCTTCACCGAGGGAAAATTGCCGCTACACTACATCTAATGTAAGGCCTGATATGCGGTACTGTCCCAGATCTAGATGTTTCCATCTAGATCCGGGGACGAAGCACATATCTGTCCCACCGCGACATATGTCGGAGTCATATGCCCCGGATTTCCAACATGATATCACAACATTACAGATACAAGGATACAACATCTCATACAATCGACATACAACTGCCTTAAATACAATACAACATCGGAAGATACATGTCTGAGTACAGACTACAATCAAATGCCTAGTGGCAAAGAGAAAAACATCGATCCCATAACCACACGGGTCCAGGCCCTCCACCGGGATCCGCCTAACTAGTCGTCGTCGAGTCTCCACGTGAAACGTCGGTCACCATACCTGTTGTCGATCAAGAACCCTGAAAAGAGTTAGGGGGTAGTATCATGAGTACAGAAGTACTCAGCATCCAACTGTAATGGTCATCTGACCCAGCAAGGACTTCATCACTCTTCATTCTAGGACAACTAGTAGTTTACGGTAAGGAAGGGTAAGTGGTGAGGTTGCTGCCGCACTAGCATTTATGAAGTGGCTAACGATCTAGAGAGTAAGATAAGAAGCCAAGCATTCGATGAGGAATTGCCTCCAACAAGTCTTGCTATCAACTACTTTCGCATGCATAACACCTATCCTATCCTTGTCCTCCTCTTCGCATCCCGACGAAGAAGAAGCAGTCAAGGCACACACACACGTTGATCAAGTTATATTAAAAGTATCTCAGTTGTTGTTGTCTATGAACAAGGAGTAGGTCTCAAGTCGTCCATAACCGTGGACACCGCTTCTCGAAACGATTTAACCCTGCAGGGGTGTACCAACTGCCCATTACAAGGCTCCGCACGCACGCCCATCTCTCTCAGTTGCTACCCATCACAGGCAACCATTTTATGATTTAGTTCCAAGAGATCCGAAACGACAGGCCCCTCTCACTAACAACGAACAAATCCGGGTGGCCCCCGGGGAGTCGACACCCAATCCAAAAGCTGGCCACGCTCTCAGATCGGACTCTTCCGTCTCAACAGGGTTTGGGTTACCGAGACGCCTCACGTGAGGCCTCGGTCCCTCGCCGGTCAAAGGTGGACCAACAGGGAAACCATGTCTCCGCTGATCCGGGTTGGTTTAAAAACTACTGGCAGCTGACCAGCACACACACGGTTTCAAATGGTAAATCAGCTTGGGCCACCACTAGAAATGCTTGAAGCTAGATAGGTAAGAAAAGGGGACCCCATAAAATCCCACACGCGGTTAGGCACGCTCAGTCTTAAAACCAATACCCGGAACTCGGATCCTAGGTGACTCGAATGGAACAAAGCGTCGGGGCGGGATAGCCTAGACCTTCCATCCTTCGTCGAATATAGTCAACATTATAATAACCATATCATCAACAACAATAATAATAATGTGATATCCCAAACCAAGGAGTAACAGGGTAACGTCGTAGCATCCTAAGCATGCATACTAAGCAGGGGCTGAGCAACGAGCAATAGTAACATAGCAGTACAAGGTTTGCTGGGAAGGGACATGGCTGTATCGGTTTGAAAGAGGATGTAAACATGTGGTAGGATCAAACATCGAACCTATCCTAGACTAGCATGCAAACCGCTGGTTGAAATAGAATGGATCATAAGTAATGTATAGTCCTTGCCTGTTGATAAGTCGGGTTCCGAAGGTGTAGTTGATCGCAAGCTCGCATCGTCTCCGAGAGGTACCTGCGGAAGCACACAAGAGGGTAAACACTGGAAAGCAATCAACGAGCAAGAATCTATTACTATGAAGCAAACACGAGCAAGCATCAACAAGAAGCAACACGAGACATCGCACCTACCGTCGAGAGCGGTTACTAACAATTTAAGTGGGGTATCGGTCACACACGACGAATACCGCACGTTTACGGTGGTTCAAGTTGCTTAGCTACAGGTGATCAACCAACGGTTATTAACATGGCAACTCAAGCAAGCATGGCACAGCACACAAACATGACAAAAGGTGAAGCACAAAGTAAACTATTTATGCTAGTCAATTTAAGTGAGGCACAACGTAAACATGGCATACACTAAGTGCCGCACGATGATTAAAACATTTGGTACTGTTCTGTCCTTAACCACATTTTAGGTTGTTTAACAACAGCAAACAATAGCATAAACACAAAGTACACGAAAATCTAATCAAGTTGCATATAAAGAACACCCCAAACGGAGTTACGGTTAAAAAGATACAAGCAAAACAAGTTAGGGCACAATCTGCCAACATCCTGAAGCACACTTTAGAGCAATGCATAAACAGGATAATCAATGCAACATGCTCACAAATGATATGGAACTAAAGTAGACATGACAGGGAAGGCATGGGAAAAAGAATCATGCAAATAGGCATCATAGATCAAAAGATATTAAGCAAACAACATGGCATCGTGACGTTACAGACTTAGAGAAAAACAGAGGTGGCTGTCAAAAACAGCAGCATAGCAACTTTGGATCTCAATAACTATATGACCAGGAAGCTAACATGAAGATTCAATACATGGGATGAAATTAGACATGATGCTTAACAATATGCAATTGGAATCACTCAATTCCGATAAATGGTCGCGACACACTCGTCGACCGAAGTTGCAACAAAATATAAACAACAGCACACTAACAACAGGATAGCTACTTTGGAGCAAGATACAATCATGATGCAGAAAGTAATTATGGCATGTGAATGCATGAAACTGAAGTAGAAACAATGCTTAACGCAACGCAAAAGGAATCACTCAGTTCCGACGAGAGTTTCAATCAAGCAATAGTTTCAGTCAAGCAACAGTTTCAGCAGCAGTTAATCAATAGTTTGCAATTAACGATCTGATGCCTTGTTTAGCACACAATTACACAATCAAGATGACCTCAAATGCAAATGATCACAAAAGATGAATTGAAGTACACGCAATTCTGAGCAACTTTCTTTTTGGGGGCACGTTCATCGGAGTTACGGATTACTCGCAATTCTAACCGCAAAAACAGATCAGCAGCAGTTTATAAAAGACTTAGCAGAAATTACAGGGTGCTAAGAGAAAAAAAACAGAGACAAAAAATATATAAAAAAGGGGGCGGCCTGGCTCTCACCATGGGCCGTGGCCCATCAGGTCGGCTGGAGTGGGCCGCGCTGGCAGGCTGGCTTGCTGGCCGCGCTGGTAGGCTGGGCCGGCCCAAGCGGGGCGAGCAGCGGTGCCCGATCCGATCTGGATCGGGTCTTCGGTGGGGCGGCGGCCGCCGACCGGTGGCGGCTCTCCGGTGAGGCTGGGTGGCCGGACCGGGCGCGGGGAGGCCGGAGGGTGGCGCTGGTCGCCGGATCCCGTGGCTAGGAGGAGGCGGTGAGCGTGGCCGGGCTCGGCTGCCGGCGTGCTCCAATGCGGCGGCGGGGCGAGCTCCAACGCGGGAGGCCGGCGTCCATGGTGCTCTTCGTCGCTGCAAGGGAGGAGGGGCGAGGTGAGAGAGGGAGAAGGGAGGAGAGGAAGAAGGAGGCGCGGGAGGAGGGAAGTGGGGCGCGGCGGCTGGTGCGGTGCTCGCCGGCGACCGGAGGCGCGGCGGCGCGTGGCATCTCCACGGGAGGCGGCGGCGAGGTAGGCCTAGATCGGGCCCGACGGCGGCGGTTTTGGGCCCGTGCGGCCCGGGGCGCGGTGGAGAGGCTGGCTGGCGACGTGGCGCGATCTGAAGCCTCCGATCTGCGATCTGAAGCCTCCGATCTGCGATCCAACGACTCCGGAGACGCCTGATCTAGGGTTTGCTGATTTGGGGGGAATAGCTGCGAAAATTGGGGCATATCTGAGGGGGGTGGCTGCAAATTTTCCATGGGGGAAACCCTAGAAGTACTAGGGGAGTGTGGTGGTCTTTATATAGCCCCGGTGGCTGGCAGTTTGCAAAAACATCCCCGGTTTTTCTCTCTCTCGCGCGGTGCTCACGTTTCTGACCGCCGGGGGTCCGCAGGACCTCCGATTCGGGTAAAACTTCGAACTGCGCGATCAGCGCGTCGAGCCGGCAGCGTTCAACTCACGTTGGAACCGTTCCGAGAAAACTTTCCGGTGCGCTATAAAAAATATCCCATTTAATTATTAAACGGGGTTTTTCGTTCCGTTGGCTGCGGCTGGTCTCGTGCTGTTTTCGCGACGGTGATCGGGCGAAACCCGGTGTCGCAAAGGACGCGTGTCAGGGTGGAAAGGGTCGGTCTCCATCCGGTACGATATAAGAGGGGGAAAAATAATCACCGATCGATAAATCGGGGATGCAAACACCGCAAAAAAATCAGACAATCAAACAATTCACACCGAAGACAACTTTTTTAATTTTTGTGAAAACTTTGCTGTTACATCTAACCTTCCACTTGGGGTAACCAACGGGGATAGATCATCAAGCAAATTTCTGGCGCCGTTGCCGGGGACTCCGAGTGCTAAGATAGGGGAGTTGGACACTATCTTTTACCTTTGATTTTTTAGTCTTCTTAGTTTACCTTTCAGTTTTTATCTTTGTGTCCTATATCAAAAATCACAAAAAATCTACCACACTTGTTGTTGCTATGGGTTCCACTAAAAACACCAAGTTGTGTGACTTCACTAGTGACAACAACAAAGACTTTATCTTCACTCCTATTGCCACACCTGCCACTTTAGCTACCTCTTATGAAATTAAACCTGCTTTGCTAAACCTTGTTATGAGAGATCAATTCTCTGGTGCTGGAGATGATGCTGCTTTACACTTGAACAATTTTGTTGAGTTATGTGATATGCAAAAGTATAAAGAGGTAGAATGTGATGTTGTTAAGCTTAAGCTTTTCCCTTTCTCCTTGAGGGAAGGAGCTAAAATCTAGTTTCAATCTTTGCCTAGGAATAGCATAGATTCTTGGGATAAGTGCAAAGATGCTTTTATTGGGAAGTACTACCCCCCTGCTAAAATTATCCAATTGAGAAGTAACATTATGAATTTTAAGCAATTGGATAATGAACACGTTTCCCAAGCTTGGGAACGAATGAAATCTCTTGTTAAGAAATGCCCTACACATGGTTTGACTACTTGGATGGTTATCCAGACTTTTTATGCAGGCTTGAACTTTACCTCACGGAACCTGTTAGATTCAGCCGCGGGAGGAACCCTTATGTCAACTACACTTGGTGCTGCCACAAAACTTCTCGATGAGATGATGACCAGCTATTCCCAATGGCACACTAAACGCGCTCCAACAGGTAGTAAGGTATACTCTGTCGAGGAGATTACCTCCCTAAATGAAATTTGACTTGATTATGTCTCTACTTACCAAGCAACCCTCTATTGATCCTCATGATGTTCCTTTAAATTCTTTGGTTGCTCAGGAACAAGTAGATGTGAACTTTATTGCTAGAAACAACTTCAACAATAATGCTTATAGGGGTAATTTTGCTAGCAATCCTAGAACGTTTCCATCCAACTATGGGAACAACAACACTTATCCAAGTAACAAGAACCCCACTTCTGAATTAGAAAGCATGCTTAGAGACTTTATCACCACCGAAAAAGCCTTCAACAAGAATGTAGAAGAGAAATTAGCTAAATTAGATAATCTCTATTTGAAGGTAGATAGCTTAGCCCTTGATGTTGAGATGCTTAAAATTAGAACCTCTCCCCTTGAGGAGAGGAAGGCCACTCCTGTTAATGCTATCCAATTACAAATTAATGAAAATATTAGGATGATGGCTAAACTTAAAGAAAGATGGGCTAGAGAAAAAGAGGAAGATGATAGAATTAAGAGCCTTCCTACACACCACACAGTTGCTACTATCCAAATTGTTGAGGACACCCAAACTATTAGCACCCAACACACTCCTAGTCCCATTGGACCTATTAATGGTGATGCTAATACCTCAACCGTAGAAGAAGAAACTCGTATGAACATAGAGGGCTTCAAACAAGTGAGCCTAGATGACACCACTACCACCTTTGATAGTAGTGACATTGATTTTGATAGTTGCACCCTCTCAGAAGTTATTAGCTTCCTGCACAAGATGTCTAGAGACCCCCACACTAGCACACTAAATCTTGCCTTCACGGAGCATATCACTAATGCTCTCATCAAAGCTAGGGAGGAGAAGCTTAGGATAGAAGCCTCCATACCTAGGAAGCTAGATGATGGTTGGGACCCTATGATTAAAATTAAATTGAATAACTTCTCTTGCCATGCTTTATGTGACGTTGGAGCTAGTACCTCCGTCATGCCCAAAAGAATGTATGATATGTTTGAATTGAAGCCCTTTGAGCCTTGTTCTTTTGGTCTTCTTCTCGTTGATTCTTCCGTAAAGAAACCTTTGGGGAAGATCAACGGTGTTCTTATCATTGTCAATGACAATTATGTTCCCGTTGATTTCACTATTACGGATATACAGTGTGAACCTTTAAGTCCAATTAATTTGGGATGTCCTTTTCTTCGCACCGTTGGTGCTGTTATTGACATGAAAGAGGGGAATGTAAAATATCAATTCCCTCTCAAAAATGGGATGGAACACTTCCCTAGATAGAAAGTCAAGTTACCTTTTGAGTCCGTTACACGGGCTAGCTATTCTCACTCTCTTGATAAAACTTGATTCTTCTTTTGCTTTATGCCTAGCTTAAAGGCGTAAAAGAAAGCGCTTGTTGGGAGGCAACCCAAGATATTTCTACTTTTGTTTTTAGTGGTATTGATGATTCTTACTACTATAGCAACATCATTGTATCTTTATTTTAAAGCTTTGTGCCAAGTTAGTCTCTTATGATAAGGGAAGCAAAAGTTGTGACATGCTGTCCAGAAAACAGATTCTGTCTGCTTGGCGGAAAAAATTGAAACAAATCACCAGTTTATCTTTTCGAGCTGAATTTTTTACACATCAGGCTCTATACAATTGTGAAACTTTCGTATGTTCTGATTTTTTTATTTGAGTTGCATAAGTGCCCCGAAAAAATTCTCTACTACCTGCTGTTCTATTTTTCACAGATTCTGCCACGTTTTGCCTTTCCTTACTTTTGCAAACCTTAAGATTTCTTTTTCTTTGCAAAAACCTTTTGGAAATCTTGTGAAACTGTAGCCCTTCAAGAATATCTTTATATCCAGTGGGGAAAATTATTTTATTAAGGGTACTAACCTCTCTAATGAGCTTATGATGAGTTATCTATGAAGGGAGTTTTCAAGTGTGCGAGCGAAGATGATGAAAGAAGATCCGGGAGTGTCAAGCGCTCAAGCTTGGGGATGCCCCCATGCATCCCCAATAAATATTCATGGAGACTCGAGCTTGGGGATGCCCCCGTGCATCCCCTTCATCAACAATCATCAGTTCGTCCTTCGTCTCACTATATTTTTATCACTTCATGCGTTATGTGCTATGCTTGGAGCGTCTCGCTCTTAGGTTTGATTTTTAGTTTTCTTTAGCTTTGATTTCTGTTCGTAACATGTTAGACCCCAGCTTACTTTGTGTGGGAGAGAAACACGCTCCACTCCAATCTAGAACACATCATAGGATTTTTTATGCTTATCTTTCTCTGTTGTGTGTTCTTTATCTTTTCGTAGCTGCTGCCATGTTTAGTTTTAGTTTTTGTTTTTGTATTTAGCAAGAGCCTTGGATTTTATTTAGTTTGTTGCTGGAAATCTCTTTAGTTTTCATGTTTATCTTGTTAAGAGAGTTGGTTGTTGCACTGAGTTGTGTCTTGTCTTGAAGTAGGTAATTGAGGTTGCTATTTGATTGTAGTAGTAACTTGCAATAGTTTTGAGGTATTGTTGTGAGTAATGTTTGAACTTTTGGTGTCAAGAGCTCTAGCCTATTAGTGATAGGTATTGTATTTTGGGCAATCTGTGTTTATTTCCAAAACCTACAAAAACTAGTTGAGAACTCTAGCTACTAGATGGATCACTAATCTTTGGAGGGATCGGATATTAGAGTACACTCACGTACCATGAGTCGAGGATGCGCAAGGATAACCAAACCCCCATACACTCCTCCTCGGGGTACTTGTCTCTTTGCGAACCTCCTTATTAGATTGAGAGTTACCGATAATAAGTTCATGAGTTCTTCGGACTAATGTAAGTATTGAAAGTTGACACTTCCACCTCGTAATATTTGCTAGCCTCTTCGGTACTGTGCATTGCCTCTTCTCACTCTGGCGTTCACCTTCGCCGGTGCATCCAAACCTTTGGCATGATACGCTCTGTCATCATAAACCTCCCTATATCTTTCCTCAAAACAGCCACCATACCTACCTATCAAGGCATTTCCATAGCCTTTCCGAGATATATTGCCATGCAACATCCACCTTTTCATGACTTGATCTTAATGTTATACATGTTCCTGCTACACTGGAAGAGGAATACATTTGCATACATCATGATAGCTACATCTTCTTTATGTTTGAGTACCTTGTAAAGTGTGATGATCTTCTATACCTTCTTGTAAAATAGAGTGTCGCCCTTAAGTGAGGAAAAGATCCCAAAGTGGACAAAATTAAAAGATCCCAAAGAGGACAAATGAGAGTTAAATAGAAAGAGCCATTGACACCACCAAAAAATACAAAAAAGAGAAAAAGAAAATAAAAAGAGAGAAAGGGGCAACACTACTATTCCTTTTGAAAGATCCACACTAGTACTCCCTCTTATCTTTGTACTCCATAGAGATGATCTTTTATGCATATAGCTATGTGGGGACCTTCCCACTATAGAACTTGGCTTGCATATTCCAACGATGAGCCTCCTCAAAAGAGCTCTAGGTCTTCATGAGCGAGCAAGTTGTATGCACCCCCACTAGTTCCATTGGAGAGCTTTTCTTAGCTCATATGTGCATCCGTTGCATGGCAATCCCTACTCCTCACATCATATCTATCATTTGGCCTTCTTGCCTATGATTGTCCTCATTGATGTGAGCCTTTCTCACCTTTTTTGTCTTCCTCCTCCACCATATTTCTCTCTTTGCAATCCTAAGTGTCAACTCTCGTGCTTATGCTCATCCATTGCATGAGGGCTCAAAATATCGAAAAGGAGTGGATCAAGTTGACTTGCACCTGGCTAGTGGTCTGGGGACGAGTCAAGATAAGATTCCAAAGAAGACGAAGTGTGAAACTTTAGTAGATTGAGTTCTCAACAAATATACTTTTTCTCTCGTATTCCCATATCCCCCTTCTTGCACGCAAACACCATTTGGAGACATTCGAGTCACGAACAGCGAGAGCTCTTGCACCTAATGTTCTTTCGTTGCTTGTGTCAATGCTAATATAGACTCTTGCATGTTATGACTTGAATTGAATCACATACCTTGATTTATTTACTTTCAAAGTTCTTATATGGTTGCTAGCATGTCACCACAAAATTTATGCTTGTTATCATTTACCTACTCGAGGAAGAGCAGGAATTAAGCTTGGGGATGTTGATACGTCGCAAACGTATCTATAATTTCTGCTTGATCCATGCATGTTTTGTGTGATATTTCTATGATCTAGATACACTTTCATACACTTTTGGTCATATTTGGACTAACTTATTAACTCAGTGCACCACAGTGTCAGTTCCTTCTTTCTGATGTTTTTCTATTTCAGGTTTCCCCCATATTAAAAATGCTCCAAAAATTCGGGAAAAACCAGATAAAAAATCAGCGCAACGGAAGCTTGCGGAATCACCAAAGTGGGGCCAGAGGGCCACCACCAGGGACCCAGGCGGCCACCTGGCGCGGCCTAGGGCTTGGCCGCGCCAGGGGGGCTCCTGGACCCCTGGTGCCCCCCATGGCTTCCCCCTTCGCCTATATATTCCCCGTGACGTGAAACTTCTGAGGAGAGAACCCCTTTTCACGATCTCGCCTCTGTTCCGCCGCCGCTGCGCTTCCTAGACCGGGAGCGCCAGCAGACCTCTTCCCGGCACCCTGCCGGAGGGAGGATTGTCCTCCGAGAGCTTCCCCTCCACCATGGACGGTTCCCGGATGATCCATGAGTAGTACCCCTTGAACCATGGGTCCGTGATCAGTAGCTATGTGATGTTCTCCTCCCCTCTTTGTTCTTCATGCTTTAGACCTCGTGAGCTGCCCTACATGATCGAGGAAAATATGTAATTTTCTTTTGTTGCTATGCTGAGTTTTCTTGGATCTAATGGATTATGAGACTATGTTCAGATTGTGATTGAGTAATATATTTGGTTCTTATATTTTATATTTTTTTTCCTAAGTAATTCTTGTATGTTCTCCGTTGCTCTTTATTGCTTTGGCCAAGTAGTAGGCAGTGACTCCAAGAGGGAACGTTATGCTCGATTGTGGGTTCATGCCCCATGATGACACGCTTGAGTGACATAAACATGAGTCTAGGGGATGTGCTGTTGCCACAAGGGGGAAAACAACAGTGCTTGTAACCGCGGTTGTAAGGATTGTTTACTTTACGCAAAGTGCTTTTTAATGCAGTTGTCTGTTGCTTTGGGTTTACACTTTGGGTGGGGCTCGCAACTTAATACCAGCGAGATGTTCTGGATAGATATCTCAAGGTGGATGATTAGTAGTAGATGCAGTTGGTTTCGGTCTACTTATTTTGGCGTACCGCCCATGCTTTTGAGCCTCGTTCTTTGTTTGTAGCGTAGTTAGCATTGCGGTGCGTTTTCAATCCTGTCAATTTCCCAGCTGTGATTTGTTTACCTCGCATAGAAGTTTTATCGTCTTTTGGGAGAGAGACATCACTAGTGAACATCACGTGACCCCGGTCCATATTCTCATCATTGTTTACTCGCTCTTTTATTTTCCTGCTTTTACTTTCTAGTTGCTATCACCCTTATCATTATCCCTTGCGTTTGATACTTTGTAAACAACAAGGCCGGAGAGATTGACAATCTCTCTGTACTCGTTGGGAGCTAAGTTATTTGTGTCGGGTGCAGGTCTAGGAGAAGCAAGTGATTTTCAACGGCTCATCACTTGCCAAACCACCTACTTATCATTGCGGGAGTCCTACGGGAGACAATCTTTAAACCTCGGTATCTTCACCGAGGGAAATTTGCCGCTACACTACATCTAACCCTCCACTTGGGGTAACCAACGAGGATAGATCATCATTTGGCACTTCGGATGGCAAGAGAAAAATGATAGGGAAGGAAGACAAAAATGGTGTGAAAGGCTCACATCAATGAGGAAAATCATAGGGGAGAGAAAACCAAATGATAGATATGATGTGAGGAGTAGGGATTTGTTGGGATTCGGAGTAGAAAACAAAATATTTCGGCACTACGAAACCAAGTCCCAAGATTGGATCTAGATAGATGCAAACACAGTTAGCGATCTTGTTACCTTAACAACCGTTCAAACGGTAGTTCTCTCGCAGCGGAAGAAGTTGATGCAGAGTTGGGGAAGCTTGACGTAGCGCAACCCCTCGAATAGATCTGATCCGTTTGACTTCCCACGAACAGATCTAGAAGTTTCTTGAACGAAAATTGAACGTACAATCTCTCTACGGTTGATCCACACATACGGTGTAGTAGATCTGGCAGGGTTCCGCCGTCCAGAGCTCGGCGCCACCGGAGTAGAGAGGAGGAAGGAGCAGCCCTTCGGCGTAAGCTGGAGTTTAGATCTAATGGAGAAGAGAGAGGAGGGGCAGCCCTGAGGAAAAAGAACAAACTTATGTGCGCTTCGGGGTGCCCCTCCTCATCTATTTATAGTGGGAGGGGAGGGGAGGCCACCTTGGAGGAGGGGGCAGCCCTAGGGGTGGCGCCCTAGGGTTTCCCTCCCCCTTGGTGGGGCCCCAAGGAAGGGGAGAGGAAGCTTCCTCCCCTAGGAGGAAGCTTCCTCCTAGGCGCCTCCCCCTCTTGGGCTCCTTTGGCCCATGTGCTCCCTCCCCACTTGGGCCTTCCAAGTGAGAGGGGGCCCATTGATATTTAATCCCTTTTATTAATTCTAAAAAATTTCTAGAATTCACAAGAAATAAATATTAAACATATTGAGACCATCCCGGAACTTTTCCGTCCCTCCGGTTTTACCCGGTTTTCTAAAAACTCTTGCCGGTACTTTACCGGTGCCCCGAAACGATTCCGATTTTCTCTCTGATTAAATCTCAATCACTCCGAAACTTTTCCGGTGTGTTATACTCGTGCTCCTATCACTCTAGTACTCAACAAATCTACCACCCTTAAGTGTGTGACCCCATAGGTTCGGTAGAATACGGACATGAATCGGAAACGGACTTTCCTCGGATCAATAACCAATAGCGGAGCCATGGACACCCGTAATGGTTCCCGCACCTACACGAATATGAATTCGAGTGAACCTCTGGTTGACATGCCAATCCCTTTGCTTCGCGATACTTTACAAAACATGACGTGAGATTAATTAGGTATCCGCATGATCAACTCATTAATCATTATACCAATTATCCTCATATCGGTTTTGTTCTTTTCTCGCTCACGTATTGCGTATCCCATGTGATCTATTCACAAAGTATCCGGCCGGACGTTGGTGGATACGTAATACCGAGAGGGACCAAAGAATATCTCTCCTGAGAAGGAGGAGCAAATCCCAACTTGAATCATCAAGTCCCTAGACATACTTTCGAGTGTGAGTGAGCAAAGCCGTTATAGCCACGCCTGTTACGGGTGGTGTTAGGACAGAGTCAAAACCCACCCTCTGGTATGTAGGTACTTAACATTCTCATGGTCTATTAGGATACATGCAAATGTCAACTCATCTGATGATTTAACTCATAATACAATGATGATGAAATCTCAAAACAAATCATACAATTGGGTCGGTTCAGCACCCTTGTTCTGGTAACAACGTGCTTCCATGTATTATCGGCATATTCAATGCCCTATGTCAGGAAAACATGACATCCAGAATACACAGGTTAGTCCTAGAGGCAGACTAAGAACACTTTGTGTTTATACTCCACACCTGCATATGGGTTTTCCTCCGAAGGTAGTTAACATGCACTTGGAAAACCTCCACATAGGCCATTGCAGTTATAGCACAAACATATAAACATTGGTAATGAACCTGGAATTGTAATAATACATTTTATTATTGCCTCTAGGGCATAATTCCAACAGTCTCCCACTTGCACTAGAGACAATAATCTAGTTGCATGGTTTGCTCAGACCAATGGCTCTTTGGTCTTCATGCTCGCTTGTGGTATAGACTTTGTCACTGAGATTAACGCTTTTAGGCTCGTCTCAATCCCGCGTATCTTAATGTACCCCTTCATCCTTTATGAAATATTTAAAGATAGGGCACTATCGTTCAACATGTTTGGACTACAGTGAGCTCTTAGCTTACTTTGCTTTGATCATGAGGCTCATATCAAAATATGGTTTGTGTAGATCAAACATTCGGAACAATTCCAATCACTATAATGGTGTTCCTGATCCAAATACCCTCCTATGCAACTTCCAGAGTTGCCATGTTTCACGTCTACGTTATAGGAACCCCGCTATGTGCCTTAGCTTGAAAAACAATTTTCAACATCCTAGTTTGCTACTTATCTATAGACCGGTTAAAAATATTACAAATCATTATGAAATTATCTTTCATCTATTTTTAATGAATTCTTTAGTCTTACTCATAGAACCTTTCTTCATCTGAGGTACTTCAAGATAACTAATCTAATATTTAGATTACTTTGGTGCTTGTTGCACTTTCAGGACATCCAATACCTCAGCGCTTTATTTTTCTAAAATATTTATTCTCAATCACTCATATGTTATTCACATATATGATTAGAATCGTGCTCCCACTTAATTCCATATGTTATATGATTATTGATGAAATAATAACTCTTATAACTTCATCAAAAACTATTACTCCAGCTCTGTGATATTTGCTTCAACTATGGACTAATCTTTGAAGAATTCTCACTTTTACTAATATCGTATAGATCATTAAATCCTTTCAGGTTGTATCATGCATACACCCTTTGTTTAATTTTCTCAGAAGAAAAATTCATATGTCATACTTCGGAAGTATGCCGCGATTATCAGTAATTTTTCATATGAACATTTGCATCACTACACATATTGTAGTCAACCTTTCGAACTCTATTGGAAAACTTATTTTGCGACAAGTCGAGCGTTATCAACGATGAAGCTATCGACTCTGTTCATATCTATGAAAAACCAATCCACTCTAATGATCAGGTATCCTTAGGAGGGTTTTACCAAGTTCTCAACTTGATTTTGGTGGATGTCTTTCATTTCGTTTTTATGGTGTTTAAGCCATATAGTGGAGTTAGTGCCCGTCACGGGGTCTTGTAGTTCATAGGTTTATCACACTTTAGAACTTCATTGGTTCAATGTGAATTTATAAAGCTGTGTGATACAACATCAAACTTGATCATTTCATCTATGGAACACATTTCAGAGTTTCATCATTCCTTTTCATCAGATGTAGGAATTTCTGGTTTGGTCACATAATTTATCTCTAGATCAAATTTCGAGTTCCATTCTGTAGAACCAAATGATTCATTGTAATCATTATCAAGCTATTAGTCCTCCCACTTAATTGTTTCAAGAGAGATATTTTCTCAAGGAAAAATCCCATGTCCCTCGATAAACAATTTTCTCGGGTATGGTAGTGGAGGTGTTTTTCGTAACATGATGTTTCTACAATACTTATATTTGAGATCGAGTATATTCTAAATATATATCTCTGAAATTATGAAACAACAATTGGATTTCTTATCCATGCCATATTCTTATAGGGCATTGTTTCAACAATCATATGACGGCGCTCTATTTAGTGTGTAAGTGGTTTCTCTAAAGCATTAAGCAGTATAGTGAATGGGAGTGTGGTTTAAGTACATCACCGACCTCACCATGTCATGTTGGAATTCAGGGTAGAAAACAATTTTAATTCCAATATGTCATATAGGGCTTGGTTATGCGTCAAGATACTCCGTAGCAATACGGGGTTTCGGGTGACACTAGTTTATGATCTGACTTCATACACTCAATGATGTTTGCTAAATTCTTTAACTCATTTATTTTACGATCAGATCGTCAAATATTTGATCTATGTGTGATGATGATTCTCTTTGTGTTGAAACCGTTTTGAACATATTCAAAATTTCAGATATTATGTCTTGTCTAAATATCGGTATATCTATATAAGTCATTATCACAAAGTTTTATGTAAAGTAATCTTTATTGGTTCTTCACACATCGATATGTGTTATTACCAATAGTTTACTAAACACTTGAACAATTCATTTAATAAATGATTTTTTTTCTATTAGAAAAACATTGCATGTGTCAAATGACTCAAAATCAAGAGATTGAATGGCTTCATCGATATGAAGCTTCCGCATGCGCTTTGTTCTAATGTGACTAAGTCATTTATGCTATAATTTTTTTAGCATTATCATCACATAACTTAATTTATTTAGCAATCAAGAAAATAGACATAAGATCAAGATTTCAACTTAAGTAATTCACCACAAAGGGTGAAATTCAGAAAGCATTAACTTTGAACAACCATTATTCAAACTATGGATAAGGCATCCACTGTGTAGACGACATAATACGATATTAATGTTTTACACAACCTCTGAATCAAATAAATTTTATTTAAACTCTAAGATAAATCTTGATAGACGAACGCCGACGGCCTTGGGTGACTTGTGCACCACTTCCGACGCGGACTTGCATTTCATTCGTTCTTCTCCTTTGAATTCTGAGAATTCCCTGTACCGATTTGCGAAACATTAGCAATCGATATGGTATCAATTATACCTATGAAGGTGAAATAATGAAATTGTCTATTAACTCACTATAACTTATTTATACCTTTGGTGATCAGACCACTTTTCAGATCTCCCAGATACTTCTTGCAATTCCTCTTGCAGTGCCGCTTGTTCTTGCAATAGTGATACTCAGAATCTTTAGTTGGGCCATTCTTGGTCTTTACCTGAGCTTTGGTCTTACCACCGCTCTTGGCATTTCTGCCTTTGTGCTTCTTCTTGAAACTAGTAGTGTTCATCACAGCAAATGCGTGGCTTGGATCCTTCTGCGTAAATGCTTCCGCAGTCTTAAGCATAGCGAACAATTCATCTGTGGTCTTGTCAAGCCCATTCATGTTGTAATTCATGATAAATCCGTTGTAAGATGGGGGGAGTGACGCAAGGAGAATGTCAGTGCCGAGTGTCGTAGGGATCGCAAATCCCAGAGCACTCAGCCTCTGTGCGTAACCAACAAGTTTGATCACGTGCTAGCTTATGGAGCTACCTTCTTCCATCTTGCATTCCCACAACTGCTTCGTTATTTCATAACGTTCAGTTCTAGCCTGCTTCAGATACAGAGCGTTCAGTTGTGTCACCATGTCAAAAACGGTGAAGTTCTCAAAACGTTTCTGGAACTCTGTATCCATGCACGTAAGCATCAAACATTGTACTGCGGTGTGGTCATCCACTTTAGTCGCATAGACGTTCTTATCGTCCTGCGATGCATCCTCAGTAGGAGCGGCTGGGAGAGCTTCTTTGAGAACATATTCTTTCTTATCAACTTTTAGGACAAACCCAAGATTACGAAACCAGTCCGCATAGTTGCCCCCATTTGCAGCAAGCTTCTCTTTTTCAAGCATCTGTCCTAAGCTAAAAGCATTGTTGTTGCGGGCCATCTCTCTACAACGATAGGTTCAGACATGGTTCAAAATTAATTGCATTAATCTTAACAAGTTTAATCTAATGCTCCCACTAAAACCAATATCTCTCTACAATTGATCTTAGGGTAATCAAGATCCGGATCAATACACCTACCACCGGTGTAATACTCAGCCATGGAGGAGATCAACCCGGTAGGTCTAACAAAACCAATCATAACCAATTTATGACTCTTGTATTAGTCTTTCGACACTTGTGCTCCAAGCTCAGATCTGATAAGCTAGAACGTCAAGACAACCAAGCGCTATTGCTGTGGAGACAACTCAATCCACCCGTATCTTTGTTACCTTTCCGTTGGTACTCGTGTGACACGACGCACCGCGGGTGGCGTTTATTACAGACGGTTGCACGATTGGGAGAGTACGAACTTCTTGATATTTTAAGAGAGATCTACCTATTAAAACACGACTACTTGCACATTCAAACAGGCAGTGAAAAGGATTAACATCACAGGAAATTTAATGTATGTGATATGGTATAGCCCTTTTCTTCAAGAAGCTCCAAGCACCATGCTTTTCTTTCTTCATCTTCTTTTGGCGGAGAGCATCACCTCCACGCACGACATGTCGTCAAGCACCATGACGTATGATCATCATCTTCATGTAGATACTACAACTATTGCTAGCATCTATTCTACTAGAAGAAAATTACATGAAGTTTGGCACGCAGGCCGAATAAATGACAATCATATGGCTCCAGCCATCATGCCGTACCATGACATGCAAGTCATGCAAATTTAACATGTACAAAGTATAATCATATCATACAAATTTTATCATGAAAAAGACTATACCACATCACATGTTCCTGCAAAAACAAGTTAGACGTTCTTCTACTCATTCTTTGCATCTTTTACGTGGCTACTAGGGTTTGCATGGCAAAACGTTTTGCTAGCTACGTAACCACATAAAGCACAATCTTCAAGTTGCTAGATTAACAATCGGGGCGTATCAACCATGAGACCACAATTTAATCTCATGACCCATACTGAACAATCGTCAATACGCGTGATCCCCGTGCTAGATCAACAATCTAACACATCCCTTTTGTTACACAATTTCTCCACACCAAAAGCAAGACCCAAATCATCTTCGCGCGACCAACATACTCAGGAGCATCATAGAAGGACCCCGAGGGGCAAGATGTTTGTAAAAAAATCAAGCAATACATGAGGGATCAACTTGTGCAATTAGAGGGGAAGGAACTAGAAGATTCAGTTTAGATCTATTATCAAAAAACCGCGCACAATGAAAATTTTGTGCAATGCCCGTTCATCACTATGAACTCTAGATCGAACCTGCATCTATTACTAGAACTAGCTCATGATACCTCTGTTGGGATTCGGAGTAGAAAACAAAAAAAATCGGCACTACGAAACCAAGTCCCAAGATTGAATATAGATAGATGCAAACACAGTTAGCGATCTTGTTACCTTAACAACCGTTCAAACGGTAGTTCTCTCGCAGCGGAAGAAGTTGATGGAGAGTTGGGGAAGCTTGACGTAGCGCAACCCCTCGAACAGATCTGATCCGTTTGACTTCCCACAAACAGATCTAGAAGTTCCTCGAACGAAGATCGAACGTACAATCTCTCTACGGTTGATCCACACGTACGGTGTAGTAGATCTGGCAGGGCTCCGCCGTCCAGATCTCGGCGCCGCCGGAGTAGAGAGGAGGAAGGAGCAGCCCTTCGGCATAGAGTGGAGTTTAGATCTAATGGAGAAGAGAGAGAGGAGGGGCTGCCCTGAGGAAAAAGAACAAACTTATGTGTGCTTGGGGTGCCCCCTCCTCATCTATTTATAGTGGGAGGGGAGGGGAGGCCACCTTGGAGGAGGGGACAGCCCTAGGGGTGGCGCCCTAGGGTTTCCCTCCCCCTTGGTGGGGCGCCAAGGAAGGGGGTAGGAAGCTTCCTCCCCTAGGAGTAAGCTTCCTCCTAGGCGCCTCCCCCTCTTGGGCTCCTTTGGCCCATGTGCTCCCTCCCCACTTGGGCCTTCCAAGTGAGAGGGGGCCCATTGATATTTAATCCCTTTTATTAATTATAAAACAATTCTAGAGTTCACAAGAAATAAATATTAAACATATTTAGACCATCCCGAACTTTTCCAGCCCTCCGGTTTTTCCCGGTTTTCTCAAAACTCTTGCCGGTACTTTACCGGTGCCCCGAAACGATTCCGGTTTTCTCTCCGATTAAATCTCAATCACTCCGAAACTTTTCCGGTGTGTTATACTCGTGCTCCTATCACTCTAGTACTCAAAAAATCTACCACCCTTAAGTGTGTGACCCCATATGTTCGGTAGAATACAGACATGAACCGGAAACGGACTTTCCTCGGATCAATAACCAATAGCGGAGCCATGGACACCCGTAATGGTTCCCGCACCTACACGAATATGAATTCGAGTGAACCTCTGGTTGACATTCCAATACCTTTGCTTCGCGATACTTTACAAAACATGAGGTGATATTATATAGGTATCCGCATGATCAACTCATTAATCATTATACCAATTATCCTCATATCGGTTTTGTTCTTTTCTCGTTCACGTATTGCGTATCCCATGTGATCTATTCACAAAGTATCCGGCCGGACGTTGGTGGATACGTAATACTGAGAGGGCCCAAAGAATATCTCTCCTGAGAAGGAGGAGAAAATCCCAACTTGAATCATCAAGTCCCTAGACATACTTTCGAGTGTGAGTGAGCAAAGCCGTTATAGTCACGCCTGTTACGGGTGGTGTTAGGACAGAGTCAAAACCCACCCTCCTATATGTAGGTACTTAACATTCTCATGGTCTATAAGGATACATGCAAATGTCAACTCATCTGATGATTTAACTCATAATACAATGATGATGAAATCTCAAAGAAAATCATACAATTGGGTCGGTTCAACACCCTTGTTCTGGTAACAATGTGCTCCCATGTATTATCGGCATATTCAATGCCCTATGTCAGGAAAACATGACATCCATAATACACAGGTTAGTCCTAGAGGCAGACTAAGAACAATTTGTGTTTATACTCCACACCTGCATATGGGTTTTCCTCCGAAGGCAGTTAATATGCACTTGGCAAACCTCCGCATAGGCCATTACAGTTATAGCACAAACATATAAACATTGATAATGAACCTGAAATTATAATAATACATTTTATTATTGCCTCTAGGGCATAATTCCAACAGGATTGCCATGCAACATATGCACATATGAGCTAAGGTAAGCTCTCCAATGGAACTAGTGGGGGTGCATCCAAATTGCTTGCTCATGAAGACCTAGAGCTCATTTTAGGAGGCTCGTCCTTGAAATATGCAAGCCAAGTTCTATAGTGTAAGGGTCCCAACATAGTTATGAATGAATGATAATCTCTATGGAGTACAAATATGAAAATGGAGTACGAGTGTGGATCTTTCAAAAGTAATAGTAGTGTTGCCCCCTTCTCTCTTTTTATTTATTTTTCTCCTTTTTCTATTTTTTCCTATTTTTGTGGCCTCTTTGGCTCTTTCTATTTATCTCTCATTTGTCCTCTTTGGGATCTTTTAATTTGTCCTCTTTGGGATCTTTTCCTCACTTAAGGGCAACACTCTATATTTTATAATAATATAAGGAACATCTTCACACTTTACAAGAAGTACTCAACATAAGGAAAGATGATAACTATCATGATGTATGCAAATGTATGCCTCTCCAGTGTAGCAGGATATGCAATGATACTAGCGCGCCATGTAGCAATAATAAGGTCAATGCCCAACTAGCATGCGGCTCCTCAATCAAGCAGAAGCATGTATGACATGAAGATCAAGTCATTAGACGGTGGATGTTGCATGGCAATGTATCTCAAAAAGGCTATGGAAATGCCTTCATAGGTAGGTATGTGATACGTCCCAAACGTATCTATAATTTCTGCTTGCTCCATGCATGTTTTGTGTGATATTGCTATGTTTTATATACACTTTATACACTTTTGATCATATTTGGACTAACCTATTAACTCAGTGCACCCCATCGCCAGTTCCTGTTTTCTGCTATTTTTCTATTTCAGGTTTCCCCCATATTAAAAATGCTCCAAAAATTCCGGAAAATACAATAAAAAAATCTGCGTACCGGAAGCTTCTGAAAGAACCAAAGTGGGGCCAGAGGGACACCACCAGGGCCCCAGGCGCCCTCCCGGCGCACCCTAGGGTGGGGTCGCGCCAGGGGGCCGCCTGGACCCCCGGTGGCCCCTGGGCTGCCCCCTTCGCCTATATATTCTCCGTGACGGGAAACCTCGGAAGACAGAACCCTTTTTCGCGATCTCTCCTTTGTTCTCCCGCCACCGTGCTTCCAAGATTGGGAGCACCAGCAGACCTCTTCCCGGCACCCTGCCAGAGGGAGGATTTACCTCCCGGAGCTTCTCCTCCACCATTAACGCTTCCCGGATGATCTGTGAGTAGTCTACCTTGGACCATGGGTCCATGATTAGTAGCTATGTGATGTTCTCCTCTCCTCTTTGTTCTTCATGGATTAAACCTTGTGAGCTGCCCTACATCATCAAGGCACATATGTAATTCTTTCTGCTCTTGATATGCTGAGTTTGTTGGGATCTGATGGATTATGAGACTATGTTCAGTTTGTGATTGAGTAATATATTTGGTTCTTATCTTTTATATTTTTGTTCTTGAGTAATTTTTGGATGTTCTCCGTTGCTGTTTATTGCTTTGGCCAAGTAGTAGGTAGAGACTCCAAGAGGGAACGTTATGCTCGATTGTGGGTTCATGCCCCTGATGACTAGCTTGAGTGACAGAAACATGATTCTAGGGGATGTGCTGTTGCTACAAGGGGGAAAACAATGGTGCTTGTAACCGCGGTTGCAAGGATTGTTTACTTTACGCAAAGTTCTTTTAATGTAGTTGTCTGATGCTTTGGGTTTACACTTTGGGTGGGGCTCGCAACTTAATACCAGCGAGATGTTCTAGATAGATATCTCAAGGTGGATGATTAGTAGTAGAGGCAGTTGGATTTCGGTCTACTTATTTTGGCGTACTGCCCATGCTTTTCAGCCTCTTCCTTTCTTTGTAGCGTAATTAGCATTGCGATGCATTTTTAATCCTGTCAATTGCCCAACTGTGATTTGTTTACCTCGCATAGCAGTTTTATCGTCTTTTGGGTCGAGAGACATCACTAGTGAACATCATGTGACCCTGGTCCATGCTCTCATCACTGTTTACACGCTCAATTTACTTCCTGTTTTTACTTTCAGTTGCAGTCACTATTATCCTTTATCCCTTGCGTTTGATCCTTTGTAAACAACAAGGCTGGAGAGATTGACAGCGTCTCTAAACTTCGTTGGGAGCAAAGTTATTTGTTGTGTGTGCAGGTCCAGGTCAAGGAAGCAACTTTTGTCTTGAAACGATGCCATTGTTTCCTTGCCACCTACTTGTCGACCCTGGAGTCCTACTGGTCGATATTCAAACCTTGGTATCTTCACCAAGGGAAACTTGCCGCTATGCTGCATCTCACCTTCCACTTGGGGTAACTAACGAAGAGCGAGAAGTCGTTATCATCTCTCGCGCATCAAGCAAATTTCTAGCGCCGTTGCCGGGGATTCCAAGGCGGCAAAATATTGGACCCATCAACCGCCAAATTTCTGGCGCCGTTGCCAGGGACTCCAATCTACAAGATAGGGGAGTTGCTCACTATCTTTTACCTTTGCTTTTTAGTCTTGTTAGTTTACCTTTCAGTTTTTATCTTAGTGTCCTTTATTGAAAATCATAAAAAAATTGCCTGTCCTACTTGCTGCTACTATGGGTTCCACTGAAAACACCAAGTTGTGTGACGTCACTAATCACAACAACAATGATTTTATCTGCACTCCTATTGCCACACCTGCCACTTCAGCTACCTCTTATGAAATTAAACCTGCTTTGTTAAACCTTGTTATGAGAGATCGATTCTTTGGTGCTGGAGATGATGCTGCTTTACAATTAAATAATTTTGTTGAGCTATGTGATATGCAAAGTATAAAGAAGTAGAAGGTGATGTTGTTAAGCTTAAGCTTTTCCTTTCTCTTTGAGGGAAGGAGCTAAAATCTGGTTTCAATCCTTGCCTAGGAATAGCATATATTCTTGGAATAAGTGCAAGGATGCTTTTATTGGGAATTACTATCCACCTGCTAAAATTATCCAATTGAGGAGTAACATTATGAATTTTAAGCAATTGGATAATGAACACGTTGCCCAAGCTTGGGAACGCATGAAATCTCTTGTTTAGAAATGCCCTACATATGGGTTGACTACTTGGATGGTTTTCCAAACTTTTTATACAAGCTTGAACTTTACCTCGCGAAACCTGTTAGATTCGGCCGCGGGAGGAACCTTTATGTCAACAACACTTGGTGCTGCCACAAAACTTCTAGATGAGATGATGACCAACTATTCCCAATGGCACACCGAACGCTCTCCAACAGGTAGGAAGGTAAACTCTGTTGAGGAGATTTCCACCCCAAATGAAAAAGTTGAATTGATTATGTCTCTACTTACCAAGCAATCTCCTATTGATCCTCATGATGTCCCTTTAAATTCATTGGTTGCTCAAGAAAAACTAGATGTGAACTTTATCTCAAGAAACAACTTCAATAATAATGCTTATAGGGTAATTTTGCTAGAAATACTAGACCGTTCCCATCCAACAACTATGGGAACAACAACACTTATCCTAGCAACAAGAACCCCATCTCTGAATTAGAAAGCATGCTTACAGAATTTATCACTACTCAAAAAGCCTTCAACGAGAGTGTAGAGGAAATATTAGACAAATTAGATAATCTCTCTTTGAAGGTAGACAACTTATCCCTTGATATTGAGATGCTTCAAATTAGAACCTCTCCCCTCGAGGAGAGGAAGGCCACTCCTATTAATGCTATCCAATTGCAAATTAATGAAAATATTAGGATGATGGATAAACTTAAAGAAACATGGGCTAGAGAAATAGAGGAAGAGGATAGAATTAACAGCCTTCCTACACACCACACTGTTGCTACTATCCAAGTTGTTGAGGATACCCAAACTTTTAGTACCCAACACACTCCTAGTCCCATTGGACCTATTAATGGTGATGCTATTACCTCAACCATAGAAGAAGAAACTCCTATGAACATAGAGGCTTTCAAACAAGTAAGCCTAGATGACACCACTACCACCTTTGATAGTAGTGACATTGATTTTGATAGTTGCACCCTCTCAGAAGTTATTAGCTTACTACACAAAATGTCTAGAGACCCCCACACTAGCACACTAAATCTTGCCTTCACGGAGCATATCACTAATGCTCTCATCAAATCTAGGGAGGAGAAGCTTAGAGTAGAAGCCTCCATACCTAGGAAGCTAGAAGATGGTTGGGATCCTATGATAAAAATTAAATTGAATAACTTCTCTTGCTATGCTTTACATGATGTTGGAGCTAGTACCTCCGTTATGCCCAAAAGAATGTATGATATGTTTGAATTGAAACCTTTTGATACTTGTTATTTTGGTGTTCGTCTCGTTGATTCTTCCATAAAGAAACCTTTGGGAAAGATCGACGATGTTCAATTTAATTTTGACTATGGGATCCCAACCATCTTCTAGCTTTCTAGGGATAGAAGTCTCTAGCTTGAGCTTCTCCTCCCTAGCTTTGATAAGAGCATTGGTAATATGCTCGGTGAAGGCAATGTTAAGTGTGCTAGTGTGGGGGTCTTTAACCATTCTTTGCAAAAAGGTGATAACTTCAGAAAGACTACAGTTATCCAAATCAAGATCACTACCATTAATTGAAGTGGTGGTGATGTCATCTAATCTCATTCTCTTGGTAGTATCTAGATGAATGGGACCTTTTTGTCCTAAAGTTGAGGTATTAACATCACCATTAATAGGTCCAATGGGACTAGGGGTGTGTTGGGTGCTAAAAGTTTTGAGATCCTCAACAACTTGTATAGTGGAGATAGTAGTGTGTGTAGGAAGGCTCGTAATTCTATCTTCCTCTTCCTTTTCTCTAGCCCATCTATCCTTAAGCTTGGCTAGCATTCTAATGTTCTCATTAATTTGGACTTGGATAGCATTCATGGGTGTAGTTTTCCTTTCCTCAAGAGGAGAGGTTCTAATTTTAAGCAATTCTACCTCATGAGCTATATTGTCTACCTTCAAAGAGAGGCTATCTAGTTTTTCTAGCTTCTCTTCTACACTCTTATTGAAGTCTTTTTGAGAAGTGCTAAAGTCCTTAAGCATGATCTCTAATTCAGAAGTGGAGTTTTTGGTGATAGGATAAGTGTTGTTGTTCCCATAGTTGTTGGATGGGAACGGTCTAGGATTGTTGCTACCAAAATTACTCCTATAAGCATTATTATTAAAGTTGTTCCTAGAGATAAAATTAACATCAACTTTCTCTTGAGCAGCCAAAGAATTCAAAGGAACATCATAAGGATCAATAGGAGCTTTCTTAGTAAGTAGAGACATAATTAAGTCAACTTTTTCATTTAAACAGGAGATGTCCTCAACAGAGTTTACCTTCCTACCTGTTGGAGCTCTTTCGGTGTGCCATTGAGAATAGTTTGTCATCATCTCGTCAAATAGCTTCGTGGCAGCACGAAGTGTAGTTGACATAAAGATTCCTCACGCGGCTGAGTCAAACATTTTCCGCGAGGTAAAGTTTAAATCTGCATAGAAAGTCTGGATAACCATCCAAGTAGTCAAACCATGTGTAGGGCAATTCTTAACAAGTTATTTCATGTGTTCCCAAGCTTGGGCAACGTGTTCATTATCCAATTGCTTAAAATTCATAATGTTACTCCTCAACTAGATAATCTTAGCAGGTGGGTAGTACTTCCCAATAAAAGCATCCTTGCACTTATCCCAAGAATCTATGCTATTCATAGGCAAGGATTGAAGACACACTTTAGCTCCTCCTCTCAAGGAGAAAGGAAAAATCTTAAGTTTAACAATATCACGATCTACTTCTTTGTATTTTTGCATATCACAAAGCTCAACAAAATTATTCAAGTGCAAAGCAACATTATCTCCAACACCGGAGAATTGATCTTTCATAACAAGATTCAGCAAAGCAGGTTTAATTGCATAAGAAGGTGCTGAAGTGGTAGGTGGAGCAATAGGAGTGCTGATAAAGTCATTGTTGTTGTGACTAGTGAAGTCACACAACTTAGTGTTTTCAATGGAACCCATAGTGGTAGCAGCAAGCAAAGCAAACATTTTTTTGTGGTTTTTGATAAAAGACACTAAGATAAAAACTAAAAGGTGAACTAACAAGACTAAAAAGCAAAGATAAAAGATAGTGTGCAACTACCCTATCTTGAAGATTGGAGTCCTCGGCAACGGCGCCAAAGATTGCTTGATGCTAGCGGGGAAGTGATAGCTCTCGCCCCTCGTTGGTTACCCCAAGTGGAAGGTTGAGATGTAGTGTAGTAGAAAATTTCCCTTAGCGAAGATGCCAACGTTTATCGAATCCAGTTGGACTCCAAGGTCGACAAGTAGGTGGTGCGGCAACTGATGCGCCGTTTGAATAGAATCACTTGCTTTACTTGGACATGCACACAGAACAGATAACTTTGCTCCCAATGAGTTCAGAGAGGTTGTCAATCTCTCCTGCCTTGTTGTTTACAAGGGATTAAATGCAAGGGTAGATAGTAGTGATAATGATAGCAACTGAAAGTAAAACCAGGAAATAAAGTGGAGGTGTAAAAAGTGGTGGGAATATGGACCGGGGTCCCATGATGTTCAATAGTGATGTCTCTCCCCCAAAAGACGATAAAATAGCTAAGTGGGTAAAAAAATTACAACTGGGCAATTGACAGGATTATAAACGCACCGCAATGCTAATTATGCTGCAAAGAAAATTAGAGGCTCAAAAGTATGAGCAGTATGCCAAGACAAGTAGACCGAAATAGAACTGCATCTACTCACTAATCATCCACCTTGAGATATCTATCCAGAACATCTCGCTGGTATTAAGTTGCGAGCCCCACCCAAAGTGTAAACTCAAAGCAATAGACAACTGCATTAACAAACTTTGCGTAAGGTAAAATATCCTTGCAACCGCGGTTACAAGCACCGTTGTTTTCTCCCTGTTGGCAACAACACATACCCTAGTCTCATGTTTCTATCACTCAAGCTAGACATCGGGGGGCATGAACCCACAATCATGCATAAACGCTCCCTCTTGGAGTTACTATCTACTACTTGGAGAAAGCAATAAAAGCAATGAAGAACATGCAATAATTACTCAAGAACAACATATAAGAGGAGAACCAAATATATAACTCATCACAATCTGAACATAATCTCATAATCCATCGGATCTCAGCAAACTCAGCATAGCAACAGAAGAAAGAACTACATAGATTCCTTGATCATGTAGGGCAGCTCACAAGGGATAAGAATTGAAGCACAACATTGGAGGGAAGAAATCACATAGCTACTGGTCGTGGACCCATGGTCCAAGGGGGACTACTGACGGCACATCCGGGAAGCGTCCATGGCGGTGGAGAAGCTCCCGGAGGTCAATCCTCCCTCCGAGAGGGTGCAGGGAAGAGGTCTTCTGGTGCTGCCGATCTTGGAAGCGCGGCGGCGGAACAGAGGGGAAAATCGCGATGCGAGGGTCTCCGCAAGGGTTTTCGGAGCGAGGGGTAAAAACACAGCAAATAAAATATAAAAGGTAAACCAAATATATAACTCATCATGATCTGAACATAATCTCATAATCTTTCGGATCCCAGCAAACATAGCATAGCAACAACAGGAAAATTACATATATGCATTGATCATGTAGGGTAGCTCACAAGGGCTAAGAATTGAAGCACAAGATTGAAGAGAAGACATCACATAGCTATTGGTCATGGACCCATGGTCCAAGGAGGACTACTCACGGCACATCCGGGAAGCGTCCGTGGTGGTGGAGAAGCTCCTGTAGGTCTTTTGGTGCTCCCGATCTTGGAAGCGCGGCGCCGGCGGAACATAGAGGAAATTTGCGATGCGGGGGTCTCTCTGAGGGTTTTCAGAGCGATGGGTAAAAATAGGCCAAAGGGGGGCACCAGGGGGTGGCCCCACTTCCTAGGCGCCCTGGTGGCGCGGCCAGGGAAGGGGCCGCGCCACCTGGCCGCCTGGGTGGGTACTGGCTCCCCCCGGCTCCCCTTCGGTGCTCCGGAAGCTTCGTGTATGCTGATTTTTTTAATTATTTTTCTGGAATTTTTGGAGCTGTGTAAATATGGGTAAAAACTTGCAACTTACAGACATCAGCAGACAGAAAATGACACTGGTGCACTGAGTTAGTAGGTTAGTACAAAATCCAAATATGTGTAAAAAGATATAAAAGTGTAGCAAAACACATAGCGGCGGAACAAATGCGAGATCGTGAAAAAGGGTTATCTCTTAGGAAGAATCCCTTCACGGAGAATATGTAGGCGAAGGGGTGCAGCCAGGGGGGCCACTAGGGGTCTAGGCGGCCCCTGGCGTGGCCAGCCCCTAGGGCGCGCCACCAGGGCGCCTGGGGCCCTGGTGATGGCCCTCTGGCCCCACCTAGGTGCTTCGGGAAGCTTCCGGTACGCTGATTTTTATCTGATTTTCCCGAATTTTTGGAGCACTTTTAATATGGGGGAAACCTGAAATAGAAAAACAGCAGAAAACAGGAATTGGCACCGGGGTGCACTGAGTTAATAAGTTAGTCCAAATATGATCAAAAGTATACGAAAGTGTATCTAGATCATAAGAATATCACACAAAACATGCATGGAGCAAACAGAAATTATAGATATGTTTGCGATGTATCAATGGGCTACTTGTGGCCCATTAGGGGAAGGGGAGCCTTCTCCCTTGGGTCATGCGCCTTGGGAGGAGGGTCCCCCCTTGGTCGGCGCACCCCGTACCCTTGTGGGATTAGTCCCACATGGGAGGATGATACGCGAGAGATGATAATTGCTTCTCGCCCTTCGTTGGTTACCCAAAGTGGAAGGTGAGATGCAGCGTAGCGGCAAGTTTCCCTTGGTGAAGATACCAAGGTTGAGAGTGTCGACCAGTAGGACTCAGATAGTGATAAGTAGGTGGGTAAGCGAGCAACGCGCCGTTTGAGATATTTGTTCTCTTAACCTGGACCTGCACACAACACAAATAACTTTGCGAACAACGAAGTTCAGAGAGGTTGTCAATCTCTCCGGTCTTGTTGGTTACAAAGGATCAAAACACAAGGGATAATGATAATGGTAATGGCAGCTAGAAAGTAAAAGAAGGAAATTAAATGAGCGTGTAAACAATGATGAGAATATGGACCGGGCTCCCGTGATGTTCACTAGTGATGTCTCTCTCCCAAAAGACGATAAAACTGCTATGCGAGGTAAACAAATTACAGATGGGCAATTGACATGATTATTAACGCACCACAATGCAAACTATTCTACAAAAGAAAGGAAGAGGCTCAAATCCATGGGTAGTACGCCAAAATAAGTAGACTGAAATCCAACTGCATCTACTACTAATCATCCACCTTGAGATATCTATCCAGAACATCTCGCTGGTATTAAGTTGCGAGCCCCACCCAAAATGTAAACCCAAAGCAACAGTCAACTGCATTAAAAAGCACTTGGCGTAAATTAAGCAATCCTTGCAACCGCGGTTACAAGAACTGTTGTTTCCCCTTGTGGAAACAACACATCCCCTAGACTCATGTTTCTGTCACTCAAGCGTGTCATCAGGGGGCATGAACCCACAATCGAGCATAATTTTCCCTCTTGGAGTTACAACCTAATACTTGGCCAAAGTAATAAACAACAACGAAGAACATGCAAGAATTACTTAGGAACAAAAATATAAAAGATAAGAACCAAATATAGTACTCTATCACAATCTGAACATAATCTCATAATCCATCAGATCCCATCAAACTCAGCGTAGCAACAACAGAAAGATTACATATGTGCCTCGATCATGTAGGGCTGCTCACGAGGTCTAAACCATGAAGAACAAACAGGGCAGGAGAACATCACATAGCTCCTGATCACGGACCCATGGTCCAAAGGAAACTACTCACGACACATCTGGGAAGCGTCCATGGTGGAGGGGAAGCTCCCGGAGGTCCATCCTCCCTCCGGCAGGGTGCCGTGAAGAAGTCTGCTGGCGCTCCCGATCTTGGAAGCGCGGCAGCGGTGAAACAGAGGCGAGATCACGAAAAGGGGTTCTCTTCTTGGAAGTTTCACGTCATGGGGAATATATAGGCGAAGGGGGGCAGGCAGGGGGGCCACCAGGAGTCCAGGAGCCCCCCTGGCGCGGCCAAACCCTAGGCCGCGCCAGGTGGCCGCCTGGGCACCTGGTGGTGGCCCCCCGACCCTCCTTGTGGGTTCCGGAAGCTTCCCATGCGCTGATTTTTTATTCGATTTTTCCCGAATTTTTGGAGCACTTTTAATATGGGGGAAACCTGGAATGAAAAACAGCAAAAAAACAGAAACTGGCACTGGGGTGCACTGAGTTAATAGGTTAGTCCAAATATGATCAAAAGTGTATGAAAGTGTATCTAGATCATAGCAATATAACACAAAACATTCATGGAGCAAGCAGAAATTATAAATACATTTGGGATGTCCTCAAGCTTAATTCCTACTCGTCCTCGAGTAGGTAAATGATAACAAGCATAATTTATGTGGTGACATTCAAGCAACCATATAATAAATTTGAAAAGTAAAGAAATCAAGGTATGTGATTCAATTCAAGTCATAAGATGCAAGTCTATATTAGCATTTAAACAAGTAACGAAAGAACATTAGGTGCAAGATCTCTCGCTGTCCGTGACTCAAATGTCTCCAAATGGTGTTTGCGTGCAAGAAGGGGGATAGGGAATACGAGAAAATGTATTTTTGTTGTTGAGAACTCAATCTACTAAAGTTTCACTCTTGGTCTTCTTTGGAATCTTATCTTGACTCGTCCCCAGGCCACTAGCCAAGTACATGTCAATTTGATCAAATCCCTTTCGATATTTTGAGCACTCATAAAATGGATGAGCGTAAGCACGAGAGTTGACACTTAGGATGAAAAAGAGAGAGATATGGTGGAGGAGGAAGACAAAAAGGGCGAGAAAGGCTCACATCAATGAGGACAATCATAGGCGAGGAGGCCAACCGATAGATATGATGTGAGGAGTAGGGATTGCCATGCAACGGATGCACATATGAGCTAAAAATCTCTCCAATGGAACTAGTGGGGGTGCATCTAACTTCCTCGCTCATGAAGACCTAGAGCTCTTTTGAGGAGGCTCATCGTTGGAATATGCAAGCCAAGTTCTATAGTGTGAAGGTCCCCACATAGCTATATGCATGTATGATCATCTCTATGGAGTACAAGGATAAGAGGGAGTACTAGTGTGGATCATTCAAAAGGATAGTAGTGTTGCCCCTTTCTATCTTTTTATTTATTTCTCTCTTTTTTCTATTTTTTTGTATTTTTTGGTGGCCTCAATGGGTCTTTCTACTTAACTCTCATTTGTCCTCTTTGGGATCTTTTATTTTGTCCACTTTGGGATCTTTTCCTCACTTAAGGGCAACACTCTAATTTACAAGAGGGTATAGAAGATCTTTCACACTTTACAAGGTACTCGAAACATAAAGAAGATGTAGCTATCATGATGTATGCAATGTATGCCGCTGCCAGTGTAGAAGGAACATGTATGACATGAAGATCAAGTCATGAAGAGGTGGATGTTGCATGGCAATGTATCTCGGAAAGGCTATGGAAATGCCTTGATAGGTAGCTATGGTGGCTGTTTTGAGGAAAGATATAAGGAGGTTTATGATGACAGAGCGTATCATGCCAAGGGTTTGGATGTACCGGAGAAGGTGGACGCCAACTCTCGGAGTGAGAAGAAATCAATGCACGGCACGGGAGAGGCTAGCAAATATGAGGAGGTTGAAGTGTCAACTTTCAATACTTACATTAGTCCGAATAACTCATGCACTTATTATCAGTAACTCTCAATCTAATAAGGAGGTTCAAAAAGAGACAAGTACCCCGAGGGGGCGTGCATGGGGGTTTGATTATCCTTGCGCATCCTCGACTCATGGTACGTGAGTGTACTCTAATATCCGATCCCTCCAAAGATTAGCGATCCATCTAGTAGCTAGAGTTCTCAACTAGTTTTGTAGGTTTTCAAAATACACACGGGTTGCCCAAGATACGACACTTATCACTAATAGGCTAGAGCTCTTGACACAAAAAGTTCAAACATTACTCACATCAATACCTCAAAACTATTGCAAGTTACTACTAAAATTAAATAGCAACGTCAATTACATACTTTCAAGACAAGACACAACTCAGTGCAACAACCAACTCTCTTAACAAGATAAACATGAAAACTAAAAAGAGTTACAACAACAAACTAAACAAAAGCCAACGATCTTTTTAAAGACAAACTAAGACTAAAATTAAACATGGTAGTAGCTACGAAAAGATAAAGAACACACAAGAGCAGAAAGATAAGAATGCAAAATCCTATGATGTGTTCTAGATTGGAGTGGAGCGTGTTTCTCTCCCACACAAAGTAAGCTGGGTTCTAACTTGTTATGAATAGCAAGCAAAGCTAAATAAAATTAAAAATATAACCTAAGAGCGAGACGCTCCAAGCATAGCACATAACGCATGAAGTGATAAAAATATAGTGAGACGAAGGACGAATAGATGATTGTTGATGGAGAAGGGGATGCACGGGGTCATCCCCAAGCTTAGACGCTTGAGTCTCCTTGAATATTTATTGGGGATTCATGGGGGCATCCCCCAGCTTGAGCGCTTGACACTCCCGGATCTTCTTTCATCATCTTCCATCGCACACTTGAAAACTCCCTTCATACATAACTCATCATAAGCTGATTAGAGAGGTTAGTACCCTTAATAAAATAATTTCCCCCCACTGGATATAAAGATATTCTTGAAGAGCTACTGTTTCTCAAGATTGCAAAAATGTTTTTGCAAATAAAAAGCAAGCTTAAGGTTTGCAAAAGTAAGGAGAGACAAGACATGGAAGAATCTGTGAAAAACAGAACAACAGGTAGTAGAGAATTATTTCGGGGCACTTCTGTAACTCAAATCAAAAAACTCAGGACATACAAAAGTTTCACAATTGTATAGAGCATTCTGTGTAAAAAATTTAGCTCAAAAAGATGAACTGGTGATTTGATCCAATTTTTTCCTTCAATAAGACAGAGTCTGTTTTCTGGACAGCATGTCCCAACTTTTGCTTCCCTTATCATAAGCGGCTATAACTTGGCACAAAGCTTGAAAATAAAGATACAATGATGTTGCTGCAGTAGTAACAATCATCAAGACCACTAAAAACAGAAGTAAAAACATCTTGGGTTTCCTCCCAACAAGCGCTTTCTTTTACACCTTTAAGCCAGGCATAAAGCAAAAGAAGAATCAAAGGTCTCTGAGATCATCGGAGTCATAAAAACCTTCGAATTGATTTTCAACAAGCTCATTCTTCTTCTTAGGAAAGAGGTACTTACCTTTCGCCTTACCGCGTAATCGTATGTGCCCGTTACCAATATCGATGAAGCCTTTCATAGCTCGGAGGAAGTCCCTCCCAAGTATGATGTTGCTTTGGTTTGGCTCCATGATGAAGAAATCCATTGGTGCAATCCTACGAAGGAATGCAAGTTAGACTTATTTTACCTTTCCTTTAACCTCTGAAATATCTCCATTAGCATGTTCATGATAAGATGCCAATTTATCCATATCTAGTTTCACAGAATCATAAACTAATTTTGGCATAGTAGAAACCATGGATCCAATATCACAAAAAGCAAGGAAGTCTTGGTTAGAGATGCTAATACTAACAAAGGGATCCCAATAATCATCTATCTCCAAAATTTCTTTCTTGTTGGACTTAAGTTCTTCTACCTTCCTCAAGTCTAGAGCATCCATCCTCTTTTCAACAGTGGCAAGTCTATCCATAACAGTATCAATACTACGATCATAAACAAAATAAATAGATACACTATGCAAAATATCAAGAGCTCTAGCTTCATCACACTCTAAAAAGTCTCCTTCAGCTATAATGTCAAGAGAGTGTTTACACCACTTAAAAAGACCATGGTAAAAATTCCTAAGCACATTTTTTATAGGTATCCAAGGCATAATTCTTTTATGTGCTTCAGATATTCTGTCCCATGCCTTCTTCATATTTTCTCCATCCATTTGACGGAAATCGAGGACTTCCGATTCCCACAAAGCACCAAGTCCTAACATGTTCATCTAGACAAGGAGGACTACTAAAAGCAAGATTTTTTTTTTTTGTGATTTTTGATATAAGACACAAAGATAAAAACTAAAAGGTAAACTAACAAGACTAAAAAGTAAAGGTAAAAGGTAGTGGGAAACTCCCCTATCTTATCACTCAGAGTCCCCGGCAACGGCGCCAGAAATTTGCTTGATACGCGAGAGATTATAATTGCTTCTCGCCTTTGTTGGTTACCCCAAGTGGAAGGTGAGATGCATCGTAGCGGCAAGTTTCCCTTGGTGAAGATACTAAGGTTGAGAGTGTCGACCATTAGGACTCCGATAGTGATAAGTAGGTGGTGAAGCGAGCAACACGCCGTTTGAGATATTTGCTCTCTTAACCTGGACCTGCACACAACACAAATAAATTTCCTCCCAACGAATTTCAGAGAGGTTGTCAATCTCTCCGGTCTTGTTGTTTACAAAGGATCAAAACATAAGGGATAATGATAATGGTAATGACAACTAGAAAGTAAAAGAAGGAAATTAAACGAGCGTGTAAACAATGATGAGAATATGGACCGGGCTCCCGTGATGTTCACTAGTGATGTCTCTCCCAAAAGACGATAAAACTGCTATGCGAGGTAAACAAATTACAGATGGGAAATTGACAGGATTATAAACGCACCGCAATGCTAACTATGCTAAAAAAGAAAGGAAGAGGCTCAAAAGCATGGGCACTACGCCAAAATAAGTAGACCGAAATCCAACTGCATCTAGTACTAATCATCCACCTTGAGATATCTATCCAGAACATCTCGCTGGTATTAAGTTGCGAGCCCCACCCAAAGTGTAAACCCAAAGAAACAAATAACTGCATTAAAAAGGACTTTGCGTAAAGTAAACAATCCTTGTAACCGCGGTTACAAGGACCGTTATTTTCCTCCTTTGTGGCAACAACACATCCCCTAGACTCATGTTTCAGTCACTCATGCGTGTCATCAGGGGGCATGAACCCACAATCGAGCATAACGTTCCCTCTTGGAGTTACTACCTACTACTTGGCCAAAGCAATAAACAACAACGGAGAACATGCAAGAATTACTTAGGAAAAAAAATATAAAATATCAGAACCAAATATATTACTCTATCACAATCTGAACATAATCTCATAATCCGTTAGATGCCATCAAACTCAGCATAGCAACAACAGAAAGATTACATATGTGCCTCGATCATGTAGGGCAGCTCACGAGGTCTAAACCATGAAGAACAAAGAGGGGAGGAGAACATCACATAGCTACTGATCACAGACCCATGGTCCAAAGGAAACTACTCACGGCACATCCGGTAAGCGTCCATGATGGAGGGGAAGCTCCCGGAGGTCGATCCTCCCTCCGGCAGGGTGCTGGGATGAACTCTGCTAGCGCTCCCGATCTTGGAAGTGTGGCGGCGGCGGAACAGAGACTAGATCGCGAAAAGGGGTTATCTTCTCAAAAGTTTCACGTCACGGGGAATATATAGGCGAAGGGGGGCAGCCAGGGGGGCCACCAGAAGTCCAGGCGCCCCCCTGGCGCGGCCAATCCCTAGGCCGCGCAAGGTGGCCTCCTGGGCACCTAGTGGTGGCCCCCCCGGCCCTCCTTCGGGGTTCCGAAGGCTTCCGATGTGCTGATTTTTTATCCGATTTTCCCGAATATTTGGAGCACTTTTAATATGGGGGAAACTTGGAATAAAAGAACAGCAGAAAACAGAAACTGGCACTGGGTGCACTGAGTTAATAGGTTAGTCCAAATATGATCAAAAGTCTATGAAAGTGTATCTAGATCATATCTATATCACACAAAACATGCATGGAGCAAGCATAAATTATAGATACGTTTGGGACGTATCAGAGGAGGAGGGGGGTTTGCACCTCGCCTTGTCCTATATAAGGAGGGGAGGGTTGCCGCTTTTGAAACATCCAAATTTGAGATAAACTCTCAATTCTCTCTCTCTCTCTCTCTATCCTACCTTAGTAGGGTTCCCCTTGTTTGGAACCTATATTGGGTTGGTGGTTTTCCACCATTCTCACAACGTTGTGCTGCTGGAAACGAGATCCGAATCCATCTTCTTCCGCTCCTCGCCTGGTTCCGAGCCCGGGGGAACATTGCTTACACGTATGTGTGTGAGACCACGAGATTCTGGATGTGTGGTACTCCTTCATCGTCTGGGAGGTCTTCAACATGACGAGGTAGCCGTAAGGATCGCAAGTCTACGCCAGCCAAGTTCGTAGAACATTTTCCCTCTTTCGGTCTTCAAAGGTATGAACATCGTTTCCCTGTGTTACTTACATCAGCATAGTATAGGTCCTTAGGTTTGGGTGTCGTAGGTAGAAAATTATTGTTTTCTGTACCAAAGCCCTAACATCATGTGCCTCGTTGCACTGATGGGGCATGGATGCGGTCATCCTTAACAAAACCAGAGCATTTACCATTGCTTTGACTCCGACAACACGTGCCCCATCTGCCTCTCTCAAGTCTTCACACATGTACATGTAGACTAAAGGACGATGGATTTTGCCCTTTCTTATGTATGAAAATCCTACATGTGGATGGATGCACGTTTAGATACAGGATGCGGTTGCTTGCATCTCAAATAAATGTGCTTATACACCCATCAAATCAAGCTTATGAAAGTGAACAGAGAAAACAAAAAACACAACAAATTGCAGTCCACAACAGACTATCATTAGGTAGATTACGGTCATATAATTATCAAATACGAGTTTCATAAGATGAGTGACATTATCACTTAAAAGTAAAAACACAACAATGTCATCAGGTTTCATTCGTCATATAATCACCAAACACAAATTCACGTAGATAATAGGTGGTGTTCTCACTGTGTAATACAAAAGTTGTAATCTAATCATAATCGGGAGCAACATTGCCAACATCTTAACCTTTGGTATTAGTGTCTAAATTGTAATTCGTCGATGTGTCATCTTCTTCACTATCAATGAACTCAAACGTTGGTTGTTTTACTATCAACTCATCGATATCCTGACCTCGAAAGATAACCTTTTCCCAGGAAATTGACAAGTCTGCTCCAAAACACTGATATGTCTAAAATGCATCACTATTTTATATCGTAATTCCCCCCTATTAATTTTTATATTTCATGTTATGATTTTATCCTTATGTTTTTTTGGCTTGTTTTACATAGTTTGCAATTTTCCGGTGCCGAAGCAGCAGACTCAAGATTCAGCGGAGAAAAGTGGACGTTGAGTTGCTGAAACAAAATATCTCCAAATGCGCTGAAAATCGACGGGGGTTATTTTCCAGAAGATTAACGAAGCTTCGCCGAAAAGGGGCCAAAGGGGGGGCCACTAGGTGCCCAGGCGCCCCCCTGGCGCGGCCCCCACCAGGGGCGCGCCGAGAGGCCGCCTGGACCCCTCGGCCCACTCCCGTCTCCCCCCTCTGGCCTATATATTCATCTTCATCTAAAAACCCTAAAAGGAGAGGAGTTTCGCGAGTTCCGCCGCCGCTCCGTGGAGGAAAGCTGCAGAGAAGAAAAGACATTTCCGGCGGGAAGATTCCACCGGGGAGAACACCTCCCAGAAGGGGATATCATCGCCATCGTCATCACCATCGTCACGGGCATCATCGACATCATCATCAACATCATCCCCAACATCAGCACCATCTCCATCTTCATCCTACCCCATCTCACAATTGCAACTTGTGTTGTAATCCGTACCATCTATCCTCTCTACTCTACCGGTGTTGATTACTCTTTTGTGGTGAATGCTATTGAGTTTTGTTGCAGAAATATTGTTATGTCCAGATTGTTTATCATCTATTTATTACCACTGATCATGATCTCTTTTATGTCTTGTGAGTAGTTACTTTAGTTCTTGAGGACATGAGAGAAGTCTAGTTGTTAGAGGTCATATGATGTTGAAGTAATATGTGTTGTTTGATATTTAACTTGTGTTGTTATTTTCCTAGTGGTGTTGTGTGAGTCAAACACACAACACTTCTCCTTTCTAAGGACCTAGGGGAATGCATTGTGTATAAAGGATGATTATGATGGGTTGCCGGAGTGACGTAAACCTGAACCCCAGTTTGCACACTTTTGCACAAGGGATTAATGGATCCTTGATCGTATTGTTTAGGCTTTCTCCTTAATTTCTACCTTGTATTTTCGGATGCTTTCAAGGTGTTTAATCATAAGAGTGCACTTATCTTAGTCTAGAAGGTGCATTAGCATAGATCCACCCACTCAGCACTTATCAACACAAAACATAGTACCGATACGGAATATGGCGAAAGCACGTGACTACCTCTCCCGTGTGTCCTCAAGAACTCTTTAGCCTTTATAAAGTTCAGTTTCTAGGCTTATCCTTTGCTCAAAAGGATTGGGACACTTGTTACTCCTCAGTACCTTTTACTTTGCTTGTTTTACCTTCATGTTGCTTATACTAAAAAACCCCTAAAAAGTTATCTTTTAGTGCTTGAAGCTATTCCCTTACCAAAGTCACTTATCAATACCTTCTGCTCCTCGTTGGGTTTGACACTCTTACTTATCGAAAATGCTACAATAGACCGCCTACAGTTGAGGGTCATCAAAACCCATCTTATTCAGCCACACTATCGGTGATTCAATATAAGCATCGTCTTGTTGAGCAATGACGACCCACCATTATAGGGGATTGATGGCACTGAAGTAGTGCTCCTCATTGGCTACCCCAAGTGGAAGGTTGAGATGTAGATAGCAGTAAATTTCCCTCGGTGAAGATACCAAGGTTTATGTCTCAGTAGGACTCCAAGGATCGACAAGTAGGTGTTTGCTGTTCTAGCGCTAACAGAAGATGTGGACCTGCACACAAAAGCAAATAACTTTGCTCCCAACGAGTACAGAGAGGTTGTCAATCTCTCCGGCCTTGTATTTTACAAAGGATCAAACGCAAGAGGATAGTAGTGGTAATTGCAACAGAAAGTAAAATCAAAAAGTAAAGTGGAGGTGTAAACAGTGGTGGAAGTATGGACCGGGGTCCCATGATGTTCACTAGTGATGTCTCTCTCCCAAAAGAAGATAAAATAGCTAAGTGGGTAAAAAAATTACAACCGGGCAATTGACAGAATTATAAACGCACCGCAATGCTAATTATGCTGCAAAGAAAATTGGAGGCTCAAAAGCATGGGCAATACTCCAAGACAAGTAGACCGAAATCTAACTACATCTACTCACTAATCATCCACCTTGAGATATCTATCCAGAACATCTCGCTGGTATTAAGTTGCGAGCCCCACCCAAAGTGTAAACTTGAAGCAAGCAACCGAGGTTACAAGCACCGTTGTTTTCTCCCTGGTGGCAACAACACATCCCCTAGTCTCATGTTTCTGTCACTCAAGCTAGACATCGGGGGGGGCATGAACCCACAATCAAGAATAAACGCTCCCTCTTGGAGTTACTATATACTACTTGGCCAAAGCAATAAAAAGCAATGAAGAACATGCAAGAATTACTCAAGAAGAACATATAAAAGGAGAACCAAATATATAACTCATCACAATCTAAACATAATCTCATAATCCATCGGATCTCAGCAAACTCAGCATAGCAACAGAAGAAAGAACTACATAGATTCCTTGATCATGTAGGTCAGCTCACAAGGGCTAATAATTGAAGCACAAGATTGGAGGGAAGAAATCACATAGCTACTAGTCGTGGACCCATGGTCCAAGGGGGACTACTGACGGCACATCCGGGAAGCGTCCATGGTGGTGGAGAAGCTCTTGGAGGTCAATCCTCCCTCCGGCAGGGTGCCGGGAAGAGGTCTTCTGGTGCTGCCAATCTTGGAAGCGCGGCGGCGGAACAGAGGGGAAAATCGCGATGCGAGGGTCTCCGCAAGGGTTTTCAGAGCGAGGGGTAAAAATAGGCCGAAGGAGGGCACCAGGGGGTGGACCCACCTCCCAGGCGCCCTGGTGGCGCGGCCAGGAGGGGGGCCGCGCCAGGTGGCCGCCTCGGTGGGCCCTGGTCGCCCTTCGACACTCCTTCGATGATCCAGAAGCTTCCGTCGTGCTAATTTTTATCCGATTTTCTTGGAATTTTTGGACTATTTAAATATGGGTAAAACCTGCAACTTATAGATATCAACAGACAGAAACTGGCACTGGGTGCACTGAGTTAGTAGGTTAGTCCAAATATGTGTAAAACGATATGAAAGTGTAGCAAAACACATAGCAATGCCACCTAAAAGAGCATGGAACAAGCAGAAATTATAGATACGTTTGGGACGTATCAGGGATCAATCATCGTCCTTTCGATAAGTAAGAGTGTTGAACCCAATGAGTAGAAAAAGAAGTTAGCAAGTGGTTTTCAGCAAGGTTTCAGTACAAGTGTTATTAGATAATTTTGTTAGATAGTTTGATAGTAAGATAATTTGTAAGAAGGTAGAAAGTAACAATAGCAACAAGGTGCAGCATGTGTCCCAATCCTTAATTATGCTAGGGACAGCCCGGTTATAGTTCTTATAGTGATAAAAAACGCTCTTAAGGACACACATAAATATAGTCAAGTTACTGATACATTGACTTAACGGTTATTTCCTTGATAATTTTTATGTGGGCAAACCTGAGCTAAGGTCATGCATTCACTTCTGCTTTTTGACGAGAATCATTCACAGTTTGCTGCAGTGACATAGGCTGAAGATTAATTTTCTTGCCCTTGAACTCCAAGTTATAAGTATTGGCTCGGCCATTGTGTTGCACATGGAGATCATATAACCACGGCTAACCCGATAAAAGATGGCAAAATGTTATAGGCACCACATTAAATATAACGGAATCCGGGTATGGGCATATCTCACAATTTATGCGCACCATATGATTCACCTTCATCTCACCACTGTCGCTCAACCATTGAACATAATGTGGATTAAGGTGAGGGGAATATTTCAGATTTAGCTTGGCACATAACTCCTTGCTTGCAAGATTGCGGCAGCTACCTCCATCAATGATCACTTTGCAAGTTTTGTTGGGTGATGCGCGAGAGATGATAATGTCTCCTCGCCCTTAATTGGTTACCCCAAGTGGAAGGTGAGATGTAGGATAGAAGAAAATTTCCCTTGGAAAAGATACCAAGGTTGAGATCGAACCAGTAGGACTCCGAAAGCGACACGTAGGTGGCAAGGAACCAATGGCACCGTTTTAGACAAAAGTTGCTTCCTTAACCTGGACATGCACACGATACCAATAACTTTGCTCCCAACGAAGTTCAGAGAGGTTGTCAATCTCTCCGGCCTTGTTGTTTAAAAAGGATCAAACACAAGGGATAGAGAATAATAGTGACTGCAACTAGAAAGTAAAAGCAGAAAGTAAATTGAGCGTGTAAACAGTGATGAGGATATGCACTGGGGTCCCATGATGTTCACTAGTGATGTCTCTCTCCCAAAAGAAGATAAAACTGCTATGCGAGGTAAACAAATCACAGCTGGGAAATTGACAGGATTAAAAACGCACCGCAATGCTAACTATGCTACAAAGAAAGGAAGAGGCTCAGAAGCATGGGCGGTACGCCAAAATAAGTAGACAGAAATCCAACTGCATCTACTACTAATCATCCACCTTGAGATATCTATCCAGAACATCTCGCTTTTATTAAGTTGCGAGCCCCACCCAAAGTGTAAACCCAATGCAACAGACAACTGCATTAAAAGAACTTTGCGTAAAGTAAACAATCCTTGCAACCGCGGTTACAAGGAACGTTGTTTTCCCACTTGTGTAAACAACACATCCCCTAGACTCATGTTTCTGTCACTCAAGCTAGTCACCAGGGGGCATGAACCCACAATCGAGCATAACGTTCCCTCTTGGAGTCACTACCTACTACTTGGCTAAAGCAATAAACAACAATGGAGAACATGCAAGAATTAATCAAGAACATAAATATAAAAGATAAAAACCAAATATATTACTCAATCACAAACTAAACATAGTCTCATAATCCATAAGATCCCAGAAAACTCAACATAGAAACATTAGAAAGAATTACATCATGTAGGGAAGCTCAGAAGGTCTAATCCATCAAGAACAAAGAGGGGAGGAGAACATCACATAGCTACTGATCATGGACCCATGGTCCCATGTAGACTACTCACCGATCATCTGGGAAGCGTCCATGGTGGAAGAGAAGCTCCCGGAGGTCAATCCTCCCTTCGGCAGGGTGACAAGAAGAGGTCTGCTGGCGCTCTTGTTCTTGGAAGCACGGCGGCGGCGGAACAGAGGCGAGATCGCAAAAAAGGGTTCTGTCTTCTGAGGTTTCCCGTCACGGAGAATATATAGGCGAAGGGGGCAGCCAAGGGGGCCACCAGGGGTCCAGGCGGCCCCCATGCGCGGCCCACCCGAGGGCGCGCCGGGAGGGCGCCTAGGGCCCTAGTGGTGGCCCTCTGGCCCCACTTTGGTTCTTCCGGAAGCTTTTGATACGCTGATTTTTTATTTTATTTTTCCCGAATTTTTGGATCATTTTTAATATGGGGGAAACCTGAAATAGAAAAACAGTAGAAAAAAGGAACTGGCACTGGGGTGCACTGAGTTAATAGGTTAGTACAAATATGATAAAAAGTGTATTAAAGTGTATATAAAACATAGCAATATCACACAAAACATGCATGGAGCAAGAAGAAATTGTAGATACGTTTGGGATGTATCAACATCCCCAAGCTTAATTCCTGCTCTTCCTCGAGTAGGTATATGATAACAAGCATAATTTATGTGGTGACATGCTAACAACCATATAAGAACTTTGAAAGTAAAGCAATCAAGGTATGTAATTCAATTCAAGTCATAACAGGCAAGAGTCTATATTAGCATTGAAACAAGCAACATAAGAACATAAAGGTGCAAGAGCTCTTGCTGTCCGTGACTCGAATGTCTCCAGATGGTGTTTGCGTGCAAGAAGTGGGGGATGGGAGTACGAAAGAAAAATATATTTGTTGAGAACTCAATCTACTAAAGTTTCGCACTTAGTCTTCTTTGGAATCTTATCTTGACTCGTCCCCAAACCACTAGCGAGGTACAAGTCAATTTATCCACTCCCTTTCGATATTTTGAGCACTCATTGAATGGATTAGCGTAAGCACGAGAGTTGACACTTAGGATGGCAAAGAGAGAAATATGGTGGAGGAGGAAGACTAAAAGGGTGAGAAATACTCACATCAATGAGAAGGCCAAATGATAGATATGATGTGAGGAGTAGGGATTGCCATGCAACGGCTGCACATATGAGCTAAGAAAATCTCTCCAATGGTACTAGTGGGGGTGCATCGAACTTGCTCTCTCAACAAGACCTAGAGCTCGTTTGAGGAGGCTCGTCATTGGAATATGCAAGCCAAGTTATACAGTGTGAAGGTCCCCACATAGCTATATGCATATATGATCATCTCTATGGAGTACAAGATATAGAGGGAGTACAAGTGTGGATCTTTCAAAAGGAATTGTAGTGTTGCCCTTTCTCTCTTTTTATGTTTTTCTCTTTTTTCTATTTTTTTGTATTTTTTTGGTGGCCTCAATGGCTCTTTCTATTTAACTCTCATTTTTCCTTTTTGGGATCTTTTAAATTTGTCCTCTTTGGGATCTTTTCCTCACTTAAGGGCAACACTCTCTTTTACAAGAAGTATAGAAGATCTTCACACTTTACAAGGTACTCAACATAAAGAAGATGTAGCTATCATGATGTATGAAAATGTATGCCTCTTCCAGTGTAGCAGGAACATGTATGACATGAAGATCAAGTCATGAGAAGGTGGATGTTGCATGGCAATATATCTCAGAAAGGCTATGGAAATGCCTTGATAGGTAGGTATGGTGGTTGTTTTGAGGAAAGATATAAGGAGGTTTATGATGACAGAGCGTATTACGCCAAGGGTTTGGATGCACCGGCGAGGTGGACGCCAACTCTCTGAGTGAGAAGAGGGCAATGCACGATATCGAAGAGGCTAGCAAATATGAGGAGGTGGAAGTGTCAACTTTCAATACTTACATTAGTCCGAAGAACTCATGCACTTATTATCAGTAACTCTCAATCTAATAAGGAGGTTCACAAAGAGACAAGTACCCCGAGGAGGAGTGTATGGGGGTTTGTTTATCCCCGCGCATCCTCGACTCATGGTACGTGAGTGTACTCTAATATCCGATCCCTCCAAAGATTAGTTATCCATGTAGTAGCTAGAGTTCTCAACTAGTTTTGTAGTTTTTTAAAATAAACACGGTTGCCCAAAATACGACACCTATCACTAATAGGCTAGAGATCTTGACACCAAAATTTCAAACATTACTCACAACAATACCTCAAAACTATTGCAAGGTACTACTACAAGTAAATAGAAACATCAATTACCTACTTCAAGACAAGACACAACTCAGTGCAACAACCAACTCTCTTAACAAGATAAACATGAAAACTAAAGAGAGTTCCAGCAACAAACTAAACTAAAACTAAATCTCTTGAAAAATATAAACATGAAAACTAAGAGCTAAACATGGCAGCAGTTATGAAAAGATAAAGAACACACAACAGAAGAAAGATAAGCATGAAAATCATATGATGTGTTCTAGTTTGAAGTGAAGCGTGTTTCTCTCGCACACAAAGTAAGGTGGGTTCTAACTTGTTATGAACAGCAAGCAAATCTAAATAAAACTAAAAAGGAAACCTAAGAGTGAGACGCTCCAAGCATAGCACATAACACATGAAGTGATAAAAATATAGTGAGACGGAGGACGAACCGATGATTGTTGATGGAGAAGGGGATGCACGGGGGCATCCCCAGGCTTAGATGCTTGAGTATCCTTGAATATTTGTTCGGGGTGCATGGGGGCATCCCCAAGCTTGAGCATTTGACACTCCCGAATCTTCTTTCACCATCTTCCCTCGTACACTTGAAAAATCCCTCAATACATAACTCATCATAAGCTGATTAGAGAGGTTAGTACGTTAATAAAATAATTTTCCTCTACTGGAAATAAATATATTCTTGAAGAGCTACTGTTTCTCAAGATTGCCAAAATGTTTTTGAAAATAAAAAGCAAGCTTAAGGTTTGCAAAAGTGAGGAAAGGCAAAACGTGGCAGAATCTATGAAAAACAGAACAACAGGTAGTAAAATAATTTTTTCGGGGTGCTTCTGCAACTCAAATAAATAAACTCAGAACATACGCTCGAGAGTCTATTTTATGGAGCACGCTGTCAAACAAATTCAGATCAAACATATGATCTGGTGATTTTAGGCTAATTTTTCCGTCCAAGGACAGAATCTGTTTTCTAGATAGCATGTCACAACTTTTGAACTTTCTTGCAATCAGAGGCTAAACTTGCCACAAAGCTTGAAAATAAAGATACAGTTATTTTGCTACAGTAGTAACAATCATCAAGACCACTAAAAACAGAAATAAAAACATCTTAGGTTGCCTCCCAACAAGCGCTTTCTTTTACACCTTTAAGCTAGGCATAAAGCAAAAAGATCAAGTTTTATCAAGAGAGAGAGAGAGAATAACTAGCCCATGTAACGGACTCAAAAGGTAACTTAATCTTCTTCCTAGGGAAGTGTTCCATCCCTTTTTTTGAGAGGGAATTGAAGTTTTATATTCCACTCTTTTATGTTAATAACAGCACCAATGGTGCAAAGAAAAGGACGTCCCAAAATAATTGGACATAAAGGTTCACACTCTATGTCCATAATAGTGAAATCAACGGGAACATAATTGTCATTGACAATGATAAGAACATCGTCGATCTTTCCCAAAGGTTTCTTTATGGAAGAATCAACGAGACGAACACCAAAAGAACAAGGATCAAAAGGTTTCAATTCAAATATATCATACATTCTTTTGGGCATAACGGAGGTACTAGCTCCAACATCACATAAAGCATAGCAAGAGAAGTTATTCAATTTAATTTTTATCATAGGATCCCAACCATCTTTTAGCTTCCTAGGTATGGAGGCTTCTCTTCTAAGCTTCTCCTCCCTAGATTTGATGAGAGCATTAGTGATATGCTCCGTGAAGGCAAGATTTAGTGTGCTAGTGTGGGGGTCTCGAGACATTTTGTGTAGCAAGCTAATAACATTTGAGAGGGTGAAACTATCGAAATCAATTTAACTACTATCAAAGGTGGTAGTGGTGTCATCTAGGCTTACTTGTTTGAAAGCCTCTATATTCATAGGAGTTTCTTCTTCCATGGTTGAGGTAATAGAATCACCATTAATAGGTCCAATGGGACCAGGAGTGTGTTGGGTGCTAAAAGTTTGGGTATCCTCAAGAACTTGGATAGTAGCAACAGTGTGGTGTGTAGGAAGGCTCTTAACCATATCCTCTTCCTCTTTTTCTCTGGCCCATATTTCGTTAAGTTTAGCCATCATCCTAATATTTTCATTAATTTGCAATTGGATAGCATTAATAGGAGTGGCCTTCCTCTCCTCGAGGGGAGAAGTTCTAATTTTAAGCATCTAAATATCAAGGGCTAAGTTGTCTACCTTCAAAGAGAGATTATCTAAATTTTCTAATCTTTCCTCTACACTCTTGTTGAAGTCTTTTTGAGTAGTGATAAATTCTTTAAGCATGCTTTCTAATTCAGAGATGGGGTTCTTGTTGCTAGGATAAGTGTTGTTGTTCCCATAGTTGTTGAACGGTCTAGGATTGCTAGAAAAATTACCCCTATAAGCATTATTATTGAAGTTGTTTCTAGAGATAAAGTTCACATCTACTTGTTCTTGAGCATCCAAAGAATTTAAAGGGACATCATGAGGATCAAGAGGAGATTTCTTGGTAAGTAGAGACATAATCAAGTCAACTTTTTCATTTAGGGAGGAAATATCCTCGACAGAGTTTACCTTCCTACCTGTTGGAGCGCATTCGGTGTGCCATTGGGAGTAATTGGTTATCATCTCATCTAGAAGTTTTGTGACAGCACCAAGTGTTGTTGAGATAAAAGTTCCTCCCGTGGCCGAATCAAACAGGTTCCGCGAGGTAAAGTTCAAACTTGCATAAAAAGTCTGGATAACCATCCAAGTAGTCAAACCATGTGTAGGGCATTTCTTAACAAGATATTTCATGTGTTCCCAAGATTGGGCAAAGTGTTAATTATCCAATTGCTTAAAATTCATAATGTTACTCCTCAATTGGATAATTTTAGAAGGTGGGTAGTACTTCCCAATAAAAGCATCCTTGCACTTATCCCAAGAATCTATGCTATTCCTAGGCAAGGATTGCAACCAGATTTTAGCTCCTTCCCTCAGAGAGAAAGGAAAAAGCTTAAGCTTAGAAACACCACCTTCTACTTATTTATACTTTTGCATATCACATAGCTCAACAAAATTATTTAAGTGTAAAGCAGCATCATCTCCAGCACGAGAGAATTGACCTCTCATAATAAGGTTTAACAAAGCAGGTTTAATTTCATAAGAGGTAGCTGAAGTGGCATGTGTGGCCATAGGAGTGCAGATAAAATCATTGTTGTTGTGACTAGTGAAGTCACACAACTTGGTGTTTTCAGTGGAACCCATAGTAGCAGCAAGTGGGATAGGCAATTTTGTTGTGATTTTCGATAAAGGACACTAAGATAAAAACTGAAAGGTAAACTAACAAGACTAAAAACCAAAGGTAAAAGATAGTGTGCAACTCCCCTATCTTGTAGATTGGAGTCCCCGGCAACGGCACCAGAAATTTTCTTGATGCGCGAGAGATGATAATGGCTCCTCGCCCTTCATTGGTTACCCCAAGTGGAAGGTGAGATGTAGGATAGCATCAAATTTCCCTTGGCAAAGATACCAAGGTTGAGATCGAACCAGTAGGACTCCGAAAGAGACAAGTAGGTGGCAATGAAATAATGGCACCGTTTTAGACATAAGTTCCTTCCTTAACCTGGACCTGCACACGACACAAGTAACTTTGCTCCCAACGAAGTTCAGAGAGGTTGTCAATCTCTCCGGCCTTGTTGTTTACAAATGATCAAACGCAAGGGATAAAGGTTAATAGGGAGTGCAACTAGAAAGTAAAAGTAGAAAGTAAATTGAGCGTGTAAACAGTGATGAGGATATGGACCGGGGTCCCATGATGTTCACTAGTGATGTCTGTCTCCCAAAAGACGATAAAGCTGCTATGCGAGGTAAACAAATCACAGCTGGGCAATTAACCGGATTAAAAACACACCGCACTGCTAACTATGCGACAAACAGAGGAAGAGGCTCAAAAGCATGGGCGATACGCCAAAATAAGTAGACCGAAATCCAACTGCATCTACTACTAATCATCCATCTTGAGATATCTATCCCGAACATCTCGCTGGTATTAAGTTGCGAGCCCAACCCAAAGTGTAAACCCAAAGCAACAAACAAATGCATTAAAAGAACTTGCGTAAAGTAAGCAATCCTTGCAACCGCGGTCACAAGCACCGTTGTTTTCCCCCTTGTCGCCACAGCACATCCCCTAGACTCATGTTTTTGTCACTCAAGCTAGTCATCAGGGGGCGTGAACCCACAATCGAGCATAACGTTCCCTCTTGGAGGCACTAACTACTACTTGGCCAAAGCAATAAACAACAACGGAGAACATGCAAGAATTACTCAGGAACAAAAAATATAAAAGATAAAAACCAAATATATTACTCAATCACAAACATAGTCTCATAATCCATCAGATCACAGCAAACTCAGCATAGCAACAACAGAAAGAATTACATATGTGCCTTGATCGTGTAGGGCAGCTCACAAGGTCTAATCCATGAAGAACAAAGAGGGGAGGAGAACATCACATAGCTACTGATCATGGACCCACGGTCCAAGGTAGACTACTCATGGATCATCCGGGAAGCGTCCATGGTGGAGGAGATGCTCCCGGAGGTCAATCCTCACCCCGGTAGGGTGCCGGGAAGAGGTCTTCTGGCACTCCCGATCTTTGAGGCGCGGCGGCGGAACAGAGGCGAGATCGCGAAAAAGGGTTCTGTCTTCCGAGGTTTCCCGTCACGAAGAATATATAGGCGAAGGGGGGCAGCCAAGGGGGCCACCAGGGGTCCAGGAGGCCCCCTGGCGCGGACCCACCCTAGAGCGCGCCGGGAGGGTGCCTGGGGCCCTGGTGGTGGCCCTCTGGCCCCACTTTGGTTCTTTCGGAAGCTTCCGGTACACTGATTTTTATTGTATTTTCCCAGAATTTTTGGAGCACTTTTATTATGGGGGAAACCTGAAATAGAAAAACTGCAGAAAAAAGGAACTGGCACTGGGTGCACTGAGTTAATAGGTTAGTCCAAATATGATTAAAAGTGTATGAAAGTGTATATAAAACTTAGCAATATCACACAAAACATGCATGGAGCAAGCAGAAATAGTAGATATGTTTGGGACGTATCATTGGGGACAACTAATGCTTTGGTTTGGAAAAAATTGCAGCACTGAGATTCTGTATGTGGCTGCATAGTAAGAGCACGTTGCACAACAACAGTAGTAGGGGAAGGCGACGCAAAAGCATCCATGTCGTCTTCACTTGTGTATCCCATGTCATAGGCTTCGACGGGTTCCTCATCATCACCGGTTTCATACTCACCGGTTTCCTCATTAACAAACATGACCTTTCTATTGGGGCAATCTCGTTTTAAGTGACCCTGATTACCGCAAGCATGCCAATTTGTTTCTCGATTGCGAGCTATAGACATATTGGAGCCTGCACTAGGGGAAGGAGTAGTTGGTTTCTTCGCCAAAGAAACATTGGAGGCTGGTTTGGAGTATGAAGAAGAAGGAAGGTTGTTAGCACCATTGCTCTCCATAGGCGCGGTAGATGGCGTCCTAGGAGAAAACCTGCTAGATGCAATAGGTCATTCATAGTATAGTATTGGTGATGCCGCACAATACTCTTGATGGTAAATTTCAGACCACGGAGAAAATGTTGCATGGTCATCTCAAATTCTTCACGAACTCGTGCACGCTGCAACAACATTTCCATCTCCATGTATTATGCATCAACTGTCATAGTACCTTGCTTCAGTTGTTGCAATTTATCAAAAAATTGTCCGTAAGTAATTAGTGGGAACAAACCAAGCTTTCATGGTCGCCTTCATCTCGCGCCATGTACGAATAGGCTGACCATTGGTTTCTTGTATCTCGGTCATAACGCTATCCCACCAACGCAAGGCATAACCGTCAAATTCTGAGGAAGCAATCTTGATCTTCCTATCTTCAGTATAAGCATGGAAACGCCATAAATTCTCCATCTTATGCTCCGAAGTGAGGTACTCTTCCACATCCATGGACCCTTCTAATTTGGGAATTGTAAACTTGGGCTTGCCCAAGCCATCATCTTCCTAAGTTGGTACTCGCCGAGCAACAAAACCAAGTTGAGGTTGGAGAACCGGCCCTTGAACACCACGCTCACAGCAATGATTGCCCCTCAAGTCAGCATTGTCGTCATGGACACTACCATCATCCGCAGGGCCTTCAGGTTGGTGGTGTTCAATAGTTGTTTGCAGCCCAATGACTAATGTGGTCAATTGCTGCATGCTTGTTTGGAGAGCAGCAAGTTGTGTTTGCATATTGGTAACTGTGGCTTCAGTGGCATCCACTTTTAGTTGGACCGCTTGTATATTAGTATAAACATTGTCAGCAGATTTAGTGATCTTCACCATCAAATGATCGCGAAGACCTTCATATGCCCCATGTAAATGGAGCATCCTTAGCCTGTTTCTACATCACATCAAAACCACTTTGAGACATGATTAGTAGGTTAGTGCACTAAATCAAAATTTGTTGGTGGAACACTCACAACTCACTCAAAACTGACAAGAAAAGGTGAATCTTACCATTCCAAAGTGAATAGTGATGCGTACCCGTTCAGATGAAGGACTAGTGCACGGATGTGATGAAGTGAATACCCGAGTAAAAGAGTGATCACATGACAAAGGAGGATATATGTGGTGGAGCTATAGGTATGGTACCCTAACTACACCGAAGCCAAGTCCAAGTACTGATCGTGTGATACAATCCAAGGAAAAACTCAAGTAGTGGGGACAAAATAATCAAGCGTTCCCAAAAGGTCACCACTTTGATATTTCCCCTCTAGCTCTTGTGAACTCGTTGCGCTCTTGGATATCTCTTTTGTATCACTCTTGTTTCTCTTTTTTTATCTTTCTCTTTTATCCTTTTCCATAGTGCTACAATTTAAAACCTTTTTCTCTCCCCTCTTTCTCTTTTGGCCACAATATGTCGCACCGTGGAGAATTTTTGAGGGAGAGCACAACGAAAAGCAAACTAAAAACAATGACTTCGATGTTATTTAAGCTATGGTAAAAACTAGAAACCCTAATATTTTGGTATGGATTTTTCATGATACGATGAAAACAAAACCAATCTCAAGAATGGATTTGGTGGATGCTTACCGAGGTATGACACCCTGGTTTTTGAAAACTTTTCTTTGCAAAACCATTTGGCTTATTTTTGGAATTTTCCTTTTTGCTCGGTGTTTTGCAACTCTTTTGGACCTTAATAACTTGGGCATATTTTTATTCCTTGTCCCAAATGAACTCAAATCCATGCCTCACCTTGCCAAGATCAAGTGCTGATCTTTTCTCTCCTAGCCATATTTTATTTCCCAAAAAATATTCCTTTTCTATTAAATGAATAATCCTGTTTCTCCTATGCATATGAAGCAACCCACATTTCTGTTGCTTCAACTCTCTTGAAACTTTTTGTGCCGGACTCTCTTGATATACCAGATTGCTTAGTGCAAAGATCACACCAAGTCCAGTACAAATATTTCCCTCTAGAAATTCTTTTTCAAATCTGGTCAGTAAGGAACTTTGTGAAGCAAGTAACCTGTAGACTTATCCTTTAGCTTTGAAATTTTTACCACTTGAGAACCCTCATAGATAAACCATGTGCACAAAATTTTAGCCCAAAAAACCCAGCCAAACTCCCTCCAGAAATTCCCAAACTTTCCAGCCAGAACACATTTTTGAAGCTGCCATGTCCCTCACCCCTTCCCCAAGCAATGCAAGGCCACCTACATGCTACTGGACGCTTGGGAAAGGCCAAGGACACGTTTTGCACGCCGTGGCCACGCTCAGGCCACGAGTGCACAGAGTGAGCATGTTGCAGGCCGGACATAGGCGTGCTCTCGGCGTGCCCGACCCGTCCCATCACGGCCGTGCCTCGCCCCGGGAGCCCGCGGCGGCTTGCTCTTATCCGTAGCCCCAATTGATCACCCTCCGTCTACCTGTTCCCGAGCAAAGCCACGCCGCTCGCCGGAGGCCTCGCCGTCGCCGCTACTGTTCGGCACGTGCGCACGCGCGCTGACCACTGCTCCCCGCTTGACCCCGCCTCTCCCATCATTCGCGTGTTGATACGTCCAAAACGTATCTATAATTTCAACTTGCTTCATGCCTCTTTTGTGTGATATTGCTATGATATTGATGAACTTCCATACACTTTTGATCATATTTGGACTAACCTGTTAACTCAGTGCACCCCAGTGCCAGTTCCTGTTTTCTGTTGTTTTTCTATTTCAGGTTTCCCCCATATTAAAAGTGCTCCAAAAATTCGGGAAAAATCCAATAAAAAATCAGAGATTCGGAAGCTTCGAGAAATACCGAGGGGGGGGGGGGGGTAGAGAGGACCCACCAGGGCCCCAGGCGCCCTCCCGGCGCGCCCTAGGGTGGGGCCGCGCCAGGGGGCCACCTGGACCCATGGTGGCCCCCTGGCTGCCCCCTTCGCCCATATATTCCTCGTGACGTGAAACCCCCGTGATGGGAACCCTTTTTCGCGATCTCTCCTCTGTTCCGCCGCCGCCGCGCTTCCAAGATCGGGAGCACCAGAAGACCTCTTCCCGGCACCCTGCCGGAGGGAGGAACCACCTCCGGGAGCATCTCCACCACCATGGATGCTTCCCGGATGAACCGTGAGTAGTCCACCTTGGACCATGGGTCTATGATCAGTAGCTATGTGATGTTCTCCTCCCCTCTTTGTTCTTCATGGATTAGACCTCGTGAGATGCCCTACATGATCGAGGCACATATGTAATATTTCTGCTGTTGCTATGATGAGTTTGCTGGGATCCGATGGATTATGAGATTATGTTAAAATTTTGTTTGAGTAATATATTCGATTCTCCTCTTTTATATTATGTTCTAGAGTAATTCTTGCATGTTCTTCATTGCTTTTTATTTCTTTGGCCAAGTAGTAGGTAGTGACTCCAAGAGGGAGCGTTATGCATGATTGTGGGTTCATGCCCCCGATGACTAGCTTGAGTGACAGAAACATGAGGCTAGGGGATGTGCTGTTGCCACAATGGAGAAAACAACGGTGCTTATACTTGCGGGTGCAAGGATTGTTTAGTTTATGCAAAGTTCTTTAATGCATTTGTCCGTTGCTTTGAGTTTACACTTTAGTTGGCATTCGCAACTTAATACCAGCGAGATGTTTTGGATAGATATCTCAAGGTGGATGATTAGTATGTAGATGCAGATGGATTTTGGTCTACTTGATTTGGCGTACTGCCCAAGCTTTTGAGCCTCTTCCTTTCTTCCTAGCGTAGTTAGCATTGGTTTGCGCACATAATCCTGTCAGTTGCCCAGCTGTAATTTGTTTACCTCGCATGGCTAATTTATCGTCTTTTGGGAGAGAGACATCACTAGTGAACATCATAGGACCCCGGTCCATATTTCCAATACTGTTTACACCCGCTATCAATTTACTGCTTTATTTACTTTTCCATTGCTATCACTATCATTATTATCCCGTGCGTTTTATCCTTTGTAAACAACAAGGCCGGAGGGATTGACAACCTCTCTGTACTCGTTGGGAGCAAAGCTATCTGTTGTGTGTGCAGGTCCAGGAGAAGAAAGTGATTATCAACGGCGCATCACTTGCAGAACCACCTACTTGTCGATCTTGGAGTCCTATTGGTTCAACACTTAAACCTTAGCATCTTCGCTAAGGTAAATTGCCGCTATGCTACATCTCAACCTTCCACTTTGGGTAAACCAACGAGGGGCGAGAAGTAAACTCTCGTGACATCAAAGCAATTTCTGGCGCCGTTGCCAGGGACTCCACTCTTCAAGATAGGGGAGTTGCATACTATCTTTTATCTTTGCTTTGTAGTCTTGTTAGTTTAACTTTCAGTTTTTGCTTTAGTGTCCCTTATCAAAAAAAAATAGCTGCTACCTTTCTTCTTTGTCTTTCTCTGCCTACTGATGCTATCTTCGCCATGGGTGTGGAACCACCCAAATATGGAAGGATGGACATGTTTCACTTGGATCGTCTTCGATCAATTTGTGCTCGCGCTAAAAACCTGACTGACTTGGTTGAGGGAAAATCATTGGATGAGCATGCTCATTATACGCGGCACCGACTATCTCAGAAAGGGAAACACTTATGGGACCAAATACAAAGTTCTTATGGCTATGCTGAGTGTTTATGCCACATTTATGATTTTACTTGCTGCTCTAATATAGAGCATAAACACCTTCCTTTCCAATGTGAGTTTAATGAAAATGAGATCCTATCTTCTTATATGCCAAAGGTGTTTATGATTACTTTGATGTTGAAAAGATTGAAGAGTTTATTGCTTTTAATGGTGCGTATGAGATTGCTTTTTTGATTGAAAAATACCACGATACTATTTACAAGTCTGAAAACTTTGCGGTTCTTGCTTATTGCTTCGAGAACTATACTTCCAATTCTAATATAGAGGATTTTAAAAACAAAATTTTTGCTTCCCTAGAAGAGGCCAATGATTGCTTTGAGGAGGAATCCCATGATTCCGAGGACTCACTTGAAATATCCCTTTCTGAAGATCTTGCTATTTGCTTTGTTGATGGCCATGATGCCACTATGGATGATGCTTACGAAGATGAAATTTCTATAGTTGCTTATGTCAAGCATGAAATTGTTCCTATTGCACCCACACTTGATTTCCCTATTATCCTTTTGAAATATCCAACTCCAGGGAATTTTCCTCTTATCAAAGCTCAATGTGATGGGTTTCATTTATCTTATAATCCTAAACAACGTGTTGAAAACAATACACGTGTGCTTGTAGGCCATGAACAACATGATTTATGTGATAGTTATATTCTTGATGTTGTTCATGATACTACTGAAAATTACTTTGAGAGAGGAAAGTTTGGTTGTAGAAACTTCCATGTTGCAAAAACACCTCTCTTCATGTTGAATGTTTTGAAGTTGTTCTTGTTCCACCTTTCTATGCATGTCACTTTCTGCTTATTTGACTTATTTTCTTACAAGATGCCTATGCATAGGAAGTGGGTTAGGCTTAAATGTGTTTCATATTTTCTTCTTGATGCTCTCTTTTGCTTCAAATTCTTATTCTTATGAGAGCACCTTTTATAATCTTTATGCCTAGCTTAAAGGTGTAAAAGAAAGCGCTTGTTGGGAGGCAACGCAACATGTTTTTACTTCTGTTTTTAGTGGTCTTTATGATTGTTACTACTTTAGAAACATCATTGTATCTTTACTTTTCAAGCTTTGTTGCATTTATAGCCTCATATGACAAGGGAAGTGAAAGTTGTGACATGCTGTCCAGAAAAAAGATTCTGTCCTCGTGACAGGAAAAATCACAGAAAAATCCCAGTTCATATTTTTGAGCTGAAATTTTTACACAGCGTGCTCTATACAATCACGGAACTTTCGTATGTTCTGAGTTTTTTTATTTGAGTTGCATAAGTATCCCTAAAAAATTCTTTACCACCTGCTGGTCTGTTTTTCATAGATTCTGTCCTGTTTTGCCTCTTCTTCATTTTGCAAACCTTAAGCTTGCTTTTTATTTGCAAAAACTTTTTGGAAATCTTGATAAACAGTATCTCTTCAAGAATATCTTTATTTACAGTAGATAATTATTTTATTTTATTATGGGTACTAACCTCGCTAATCAGATTATGATGAGTTATGTATGAAGAGAGTTTTCAAGTGTGCGAGGGAAGATGATGAAAGAAGATTCAGGAGTGTCAAGCTCTCAAGCTTGGGGATGCCCCCATGCATCCCCAAGAAATATTCAAGGAGACTCAAGCGTCTAAGCTTGGGGATGTCCCCATGCATCCCCTTCTCCATCAAAAATTATCAGTTCGTCTCTCGTTTCACTATATTTTTATCACTTCATGTGTTATGTGCTATGCTTGGAGCGTCTCGCTCTTAGGTTTTATTTTTAGTTTTATTTAGCTTTGCTTTCTGTTCATAACAAGTTAGAACCCAGCTTTCTTTGTGTGGGTGAGAAAAACGCTCCACTTTCAAAATCTAGAACACAACATAGGATTTTTCATGCTTATCTTTGCTGTGTGTGTTCTTTATGTTTTTCATAGCTACTGTCATGTTTATCTCTTAGTTTTCATGCTTATCTTTTAAAGAGCTTTTGTTTAGTTTGTTGCTAGAACTCTCTTGAGTTTTCATGTTTATCTTGTTTAGAGAGTTTGCCTGTTGCACTGAGTTTTTTGTATTGACTTGAAGTAGGTAATTGAGGTTGCTATTCTTTTGTAGTAGTAACTTGCAATAGTTTTGAGGTATTGTTTTGAGTAATGTTTGGACTTTTAGTGTCAAGAGCTTTAGCCTATTAGTGATAGATGCCGTATTTTGGGCAATCCGTGTTTATTTTCAAAACTTACAAAATTAGTTGAGAACTTTAGCTACTAGATGGATCACTACTCTTCTGAGGGGTCGAATATTAGAGTACACTCACGTACCATGAGTCGAGGATGCACAAGGATAACCAAACCCCCATACACTCTTCCTCGGGGTACTTGTATCTTTGGGAAACCTCCTTATTAGATTGAGAGTTACCGATAATAAGTGCATGAGTTCTTCGGACTAATGTGAGTATTCGAAAGTTGACACTTCCACCTTCCCATATTTTTCTAGCCTCTCCTGTGCCGTGCATTGCTTTCTTCTCACTCCGAGAGGTGGCGTACACCTTCGACGGTACATCCAAACCCTTGGCACGATACGCTCTGTCATCATAAACCTCCTTATATCCTTCCTCAAAACAGCCACCATACCTACCTACCAAGGCATTTCCATAGCCTTTCTGAGATATATTTCCATGCAACATCCATCTTCTCATGACTTGATCTTCATGTCATACATGCTACTTGCTTGATACATGAGCCGCATGCTAGTTGGGCCTTTCCCTAATCATTGCTACATGATGCGCTAGTATCATTGCATATCCTGCTACACTGGCAGAGGCATACATTTGCATACATCATGATAGTTACATTTTCTTTATGATATGAGTACTTTTGTAAAGTGTGAAAGTGTAAGACCCCCGATGCGGTACTAACTCTAACTAGTCGCTTTCGCGTCCGGTAGGAGTTAGAAGCGCATCAAACGCCACCGGCGCACGACACTCGCACTCGCGTCGCTGCCGGATTCTCGACAACAGGTATAAAAACACAACTCTACAAGAAAGGGAAATACATATATAGAGATAATAGAGCAGGGCATACAACGCCACTGTCCAAAATATATAACATTCTCATGAATACATCTCATCAGTACATCAAGCGGAAGCAAGACATGGACCGGGTACGGTCAAGAACCTAATTGCCCTAGAGAGGGCTACACATAAATCCACCCACGGGAACGTCTGAGCCCAACTAAGGATCCTACTGGTCGGAGTAGTCGTACTCGTCGTCATCCTCCGGGGGCACCTCCACGAAGTATCGTCCAGTGCTGGGGTCGAGGAAGTAGTCCACTGCAGCGGCCGATCAGGCAAAGCGGTAAAAGCGGAAAAGTAAACGGGGGTGAGAACATATCATTACGGAATAACTAACGCTACAGGTAAGGTAAAGGTAAAGACAGTTTGCAGCCGTACTAGCATATATGGTGGCTACACGTTCTACCAAAATAAAGATGAGATCCAAGAAGTTGCGTAGACAACGTGTCGTAAGTCAGCTATCCACCTACTTACGCAAACATAACACATCCTCGTTTCCCTCTTGGTCCCCCTGGACGAAGAAAGACAACCAAGGTACGCACACGGTTTGTCAAGTTTTATAACCTGGATTCCATTGATGTTATTCTATGAACAAGGAGTAGGTCTCAAGTAGTCCATAACCGCGGACACGGCTTTTCGAAAAGATTTACCCTGCAGGGGTGTACCAACTGTCCATTATAGACGTCGCATGTACGCCCGGTTTCCACTTGGCTAGGTAAGCGCCTGAAACTCCGGAACGTCAGAGTCCCTCTAACTAACAACGCACAACTCCGGGTGGCCCCCGGTGAGTCGACCCCCAACTCCAGAGCTGGCCACGCTCTCGAATCGGTCTCTACCGTCTGGATGAGGTCGGGTTAACTGTCCAAACTATGTGAACAGCCCCCTAGCTCCCTGTTTTGGACCAACAGAGAAACCACGTCTCCACTGGCCCGGGTTGTTTCGAAAACAGCTGGGGCGCCAACCAACACACACACGAGACAAAGTAAAATCAGCTCGGGCCACCACTAGACTTGTACGAAGCTAAGTAGGTAAGACAAGGGGGCCCCATAAAACCCCACACACGATTAGGCACGCTCGTCAAGAAACACAATACCCGGAACTCGGGTCCTAGGTGACTCAAATGGAACAAAGCACCAGACGGGAATAGTCCAGCCTTCCACCTTTCGTCGAATATAATTAACATCCTTTAACAAATAATAAATATCAACCAACTTCTTTTATAACATGATATCCCAACCATAATTATATAAGGTACGCAGCAAGTTTTCTGTCCATACTAAGCAATGGCTGAGCAGCGGTAACTTAGCAGTACAACGGTTTGCTGAGTTGTGGGGATCATGGCTATATGGGTTTTAAACATGGCATATGATGTAGATAGGATCAAGCAATAACGTTCTAGAACTACAGCTAGGCATGAGCAGAAAGTTATAAAGTAATGACACAGATCTCCCCCTTGCCTGGTAAGCTAGCCGAAGCAGCACTCACGGTACCCTCGGGCTCGGTGTCGGACAGCTCCACGTAAGTCTCCTCGGCGGTCTCAGGTGCTAACGTAAGGTACCGGCAGGAAAAGGCACACAAGTAAGCAACAGATGCAACTCAAATAGGGATGGCATGTTCAAGTTTTATTTACATGGTATGACCCTGTCTAGTCAAGTTTAAATGAAGGTGATGACGACAAGTCATCACTTTCATATGCATGTTATTTACATTGTAATGGCTTTGGTCTGAGCCTTAGCTTAGGTGTAAATAGCATGATAGCATGACATGAACAACAAGCATTGTAAGAATTTAAATAACAGGTAAGTAAAAACAATGATTCCGGAGACGGAGTAGTGTCGGTGAAATTGACACTTAGGAAGGGGAAACAACTGTTGGAGGTCAGCCACATAGCATATGTCAATATGTGAAGGCTGACTTGAAGAAAAAGATGGCATGGAACTGCCTTGAAAAGATCAGATGAACAACATCTCAGATGCACTGAAGCTGAAATGCTGCAGACAGACAGACAGAAGCTTCTGGACCAGGTGATCACACCTTGTCTCAAAAGTTGCTCAACACAACAGGAAAACACCACTGCTGAACTCCTTGCAGAAAAGCACCCCAAAATCATATATGATATGCCTCCATTTGATTTAGCAATGGCAGTTGCAAATTCAGCTGCAGTTCAGGGGTCTGAGTGCAAAATTGCACCACATGAGTTTTGCAAAAAGGTTCAGTTGATGGAAACATTATCACCATGCAACTCCTTGTGCAAAACTACCCTAAAAATCATATATGACATGGGTAATTTGAACTTGAACCAATTTCCAAAATAAATAAAAGCAACAGGGGGGTTTATTTGCAAAATGACCAAACTTCAATTTTTAGAAGGGGTCAGATGCAAAAATGAGTATCACTATTGCAATCAGTAGCTCAAACTACCCCAAATTGATATATGGAATGCCTCTGTTTGAAAAGTTGACCAAATTCAGAATTGAATTTGAAATTCAAACTTGAACTAATAAAAACAGAAAAGAAAAGATTAAAATAAATAAAAATAAAAATAAAATAAAAAGAGAGAACAGGGGAGCCCAGCCACTTGGGCTGGTTCGGCCTGCAGCCTGCAGCCCATCGCTGCCCCTGGCTCTACGCAAATGGGCCGAGCCCAGTGGCTATCTCGCCCACGCTCTAAAAAGAGCAAAAAATGGGGGGGTTTTAAATCGCCAGAGGGGATTCGAACCCACGACCTCGCGGTCGAGAGCGAGCACGCCCACCAGTTGAGCTACGAATGTGGACACGTTCAGAAGCGTGACTCGGAGAAGATATGTCGTCTCCAGGGGGTTAACTGAAGGAAAAATGCGCTGCGGACTGAACTTCTTCAGGCAGCTCGCACACGGCTGACTTCCGGCGACGAGGGCGTCCCCTACAGCCCACCGGCGACCCCAAGGACGTCGGGTATGTCCAGACGGGACATCCAGGAGTCCAAAACCCCCTGGCGTCGGACCATGGGCTCCTCGGTGGCGTCGCTAGGCTCAACGGAAAAGGGGGGCGGCGCATCTGCTACGAAAACGAAAAAGGAGCCGGCTTGTCGACGTGCTCGGCCCCCGGCTGCGCTGCGCACGCACTGGCCGCACACAGAGCACGCGGGGTGCAGCTCCTATTCGACGGCGACGCAGATCGGGTCACGGTGACCACACGCGGGCACGGCACTCCGGCTCGCGGAGGCGTGCTGCTCTCCTGCTGCTAACCAACTAGCGAGGAGGGTACGCGGCGGAGAAGGCAATGGATTCTCACATCGGGGAGGTTGGAGACGAGCTCGGCGTCCGGGGAGAGGAAGAAGCGGACTGCGGCGTCGGAACGAAGGCGCTCCGTGGCTGCAGAGGAGGAAGAAGTGGCCGCCTCGCTCCCTCGTGGATCCACGGCTCGGAGAGGACGAAGTCGACGGTGAAGACGCGCAGCACGGCCCCCTGAACGAAGACGGCGTCGGAGCTCGGCGAATTCACCGATCCCACCCGGCGGCCACTGAAGAACAGGGGATGTCCGAGGTCGTCGTGGCGGCGGCGGCGGGAGAAGAGGGCTACGGGAATGGGTCCTAGGGTTTCCTGGGGCTCCTCTCGCGGCGCTTAAAAGGAGGGGGGCTCCTCTCCCTGGAGCTGGGGCTCCACTGCCGCCGTGGCAAGCTCTGTGAGAGAGAGGAGGGGAAAAAGGAGATCGCCCCGCTGGAAAGAGGAAGAAGACGGCGTACCTCTTCGTTCCAGCGCGGGCCGAGGGGAAAAACGGCCCAGTTGGGCCTGGCCGGCTGGGAGAGAAGAAAAGGAGCCCAGCTACTGTATTTCTTTTTCTTTTTCCCTGGCAAAGAAAAACAGCAGGAGAAAAAGAGAAAGGAGAGGGGCTAGGGCATTTTTAAAAATATTCCAATGAATTTTAAAATGCCCCTAAAATCCAGCTTGTTCACACAAAATTGGTTTCCCAAATTTACATGCAAAGGAAAAATCCCCAAGTTAGAAACAGTCCATTTTCCCAATAGAAATGGTGCATTTGGGATTTTTGGGAATTTTGTGCCCAAGCAAGAATTCCAAGAATTGGTAAAACTCACCCACTGCAATATTTGGGATTTTACAAAATTGGTTTGACCAATTTTGACAACAATAAAAATGTGGCCCTTTTATTTTTCATTCCACTTTGAACCAGGGCACTGTCCTTATTGATGTCAAAATTCTCTTGGCCAACTTGCTAGCCCATGACATCACAAAAGTGAGTGAACCAAGAATGATGAGGTGATAGATGCCATGAGGTCAGACACATCCAACAACAGTTGTAAACATCACCAAGATGAAGTCATGATCACCAACCACATGGCACAATACAAGACCAACATATGAAGCTCACACACAAAATCACCATGACCATTACAAGTCCAGTCATAGGAAAGCAAAAATACATGGTGTTTGGCATTATTACATGTGGGCTGTTACAGCTCTCCCCTACCAACACAGGATCTCGTCCCGAGATCTAAGCAAGAAAAAGCTCAGGATACTCAGAACGGAGATGATCTTCACGCTCCCACGTTGCTTCCTTCTCTGAGTGATGTGCCCACTGCACCTTGAGGAACCTGACGGTCGTGTTGCGAGTCTTGCGCTCTGACGAGTCAAGAACACGGACTGGACGCTCTGAGTAAGAAAGATCCGCACTGAGCTGGATCTCGCCCAAGTCCACTGCCTGCTCTGGCTGCTTGAAACACTTCTTCAACTGAGACAGGTGAAACACATCATGCACCATTGCCAAACTGTCTGGAAGCTCGAGGCGAAACGCAAGAGGTCCCCGAGTCTCGAGAATGCGAAACGGACCAACGAACCTGGGAGCCAACTTGCCTTTGATCCCAAAGCGGTGAGTGCCTCGAAGTGGAGACACTTTGAGGTATGCGAAGTCACCAACTTTGAAATCAACACCACGGTGTTTCTTGTCATAATAGGCCTTCTGCCTAGACTGTGCTGCCTTTAGGTTCTCTCGGACAACCTTCACTGTGTCCTCTGCCTCTTGGATCACATCTAGACGGAACAGCTACCTCTCGCCTGTCTCGGACCAGTTCAAAGGTGTCCTGCACTTGCGACCATACAACACTTCAAACGGCGCTGCTTGCAGACTTGCTTGATAGCTGTTGTTGTACGAGAACTCAGCATATGGCAAGCATTCTTCCCACTTCATGCCAAACGAGATGACACATGCCCTCAACATGTCCTCAAGAATTTGATTCACACGCTCAACCTGCCCACTGGCCTGAGGGTGATAAGCGGTACTGAACAAAACTGTCGTACCAATGGCCTTTTGAAAAGCCTGCCAGAACTTGGAGGTGAAAAGACTGCCTCGATCAGAACTGATCTTCTTGGGGATGCCATGCAAAGATACAACTCGTGCGGTGTACAAATCCGCCAACTGAGCTGCTGAAATGGAGTCCTTCACTGGAAAGAAGTGGGCAACTTTGGAGAGATTGTCAATGACAACAAAGATGGCATTGTTCTTCTTCTGCGACAGAGGAAACCCGGTGATGAAATCCATCTCAATGTGATCCCATTTCCACTCCAGAATTTCAATTGGCTGAAGTAGCCCTGCAGGCTTCTGATGCTGTGCCTTCACTCTCCTGCACACATCACACTGGGAGACAAAACGGGCAACATCCCGCTTCATACGAGTCCACCAAAAGCTCTGCTTGAGGGGTTGATACATCTTGGTGCTACCAGGGTGGATAGACAGCTTTGACTCATGGGCTTCTCTCAATATGACCTCTCTGAGACCTCCTTCCTTGGGAACAACAACTCTCTCCTCGAACATCACGGTGTCGTCATTATGCACTGAAAAGCAAACGTACTTCGGAACTGAGGCGGCAACACCCTGCTTGACTTTCTGGATCATCAAGCTACCAGATTGAGCTTCACGAATCTTCTCACGGATAGTGGGCTCTACCACAAGGTTGGCTAGATAGCCTGCTGGAACTAGCTCAAGATTGAGCCTTCGAAAGGCCTCACATAAATCTGGGTGTATCTTGTGCACCTGAATACTGTTGCAATCACCCTTGCGGCTCAACGCATCAGCTATGACATTCGCCTTGCCAGGCGTATACTGAATATCCACGGAGTACTCAGTAATAGTCTCGAGCCACCTCCTTTGCCTCAAGTTCAGGTTAGGCTGCGTGAACAAGTACTTTAAGCTTTTTGTGATCGGTGAACACATCAACCTTCCTCCCTAGGAGGAGGTGTCGCCAAGTAACCAACGCATGAATCACTGCAGCCAGCTCAAGATCGTGGGTCGGATAGTTCCTCTCAGCCTGCTTCAACTGTCTGGAGGTGTACGCCACAATACTCTTTCCCTGCATCAATACTCCGCCAAGGCCATTCAACGAGGCATCACAGAACACCTGAAACGGCTGTGACTCATCCGGCGGCGTAAGGATCGGAGCTGTGGTCAGTCTTATCTTCAACTCATCAAAAGCTGCCTGGCAAGCCTGTGACCAAACGTACTTCTTGCCCTTGCACAACAGCTCAGTCATCGGCTTTGCTATCTTGGAGAAATTCTCGACAAACTTCCTGCAATAGCTGGCAAGTCCGAGAAAGCTCCTCAACTGCTTAACATTCCTCGGCGGAGTCCAATCCTGAATCGTCCGGACTCTGTCTGGGTCAACAGCAATGCCCTCTGAGGAAATGACATGGCCAAGAAAGTTGACCTTGTTCATCCAGAATTCACACTTGGAAAACTTTGCATAAAACTGGTGATCTCTCAACTTCTGCAACACCAATCTGAGATGCTCCTCATGCTCAGCCTCTGACTTAGAAAAGACAAGGATGTCGTCGAGGTAGAGGAGTACGAACACATCTAGCCACTCTTGGAAGAGATAGTTCATGGCCCTCATGAACGTCGGAGGTGCGTTTGAAAAGCCAAACGTCATGACCGTAAACTCGTACAGCCCATAACAAGTGCGGAAAGCTGTCTTGGGGATGTCCTCCTCACGGACACGAATCTGGTGGTACCCCATCTTTAGATCAAGCTTTGAAAACATCTTTGCTCCATGCAACTGCTCAAACAAGTCATTGATGTTGGGCAAAGGGTATTTGTTTTTGATCGTCTTCTTGTTGATACCACGGTAGTCTTGAACCAACCGACTAGTACCATCTTTCTTCTTGACAAAAAGACACGGGGCACCCCAAGGGGAAGTGCTCGGACGAATGAGCCCATCCTTCTCAAGCTTCACCAACTGCTCTTTCAACTCAATCAGCTCTTCCGGACACATCTTGTAAGGTTGCCGAGATATCGGCTGTGTACCAGGTTCTAGCTCGATCACGAACTCAATAGCACGCACGGGTGGAATACCTGGCAACTCCTCTGGAAAGACATCTGGGAACTCTCGAACAACTCTGACCTCCTCAATCAATGGAGCAACTCCAGCATTCAGAGCGTACAACTGTGCTGATCCTGCTGTCGAGCCACAAGTGTACCAAATCTCTGCGCCTGAATCGTGTGTCAGCAACACGGTCTTGGATGGGCAATCAATCTTGGCCTTGTGTTGCACAAGCCAATCCATACCCAGAATGACATCAATGTCTGAACTTGGCAAAACGATGAGAGAGGCTGGGAAATTGCATCCCTGCATTGAGACTGTCACAAAAGGAGCACGGATAGAAGTGGTGAACTTTGCACCTCGTGACACAATCGGGAGAAAACTGGGAAGATCCTCCAAGGCAAGGACCTGATCGTGAGCAAACTTCTGGGAGACGAAGGAATGGGAAGCTCCGGAATCAAACAACACGGTCGCAGGAACAGAATTAACAAGTAACCTACCAAGTACAATCTCGGGCGACTGCTGAGCCTCTGGCACAGTCACGTTGTTCACCCTGAGCGCTCGTGGCTGGGCCCGCACCATCGCGTTGCTCGGTGTAGAGCGAGGTGGGGGCGGAGGCAGCCTGGCGTAACGAGGGTCGGTGCACTGCGGAGACTTGTGGCCCGGCTTGCCACACTTGAAGCACGTGATCTCTGGCCTGGGCTGGCCCTATGGAGCAGGCGGCCTCGCGTGTGGTGGAGTAGAGCGAGGTCCGTGCTGCACTGGGACGGGAGGGCGGGCAAAAGTGCGGACAACTGCCCCCCTCTGCTGGAACTGCTGGCGCTGCGACTGAGGCTGTGGCTCTGCAACCCAGGACTTGGCCTTCTTGTGGATCATCACTGCTGAACTGTGCTCTCTCTGCTTCCTCTTCTCTGCGGAACGCTCTGCCTCAGCTGACTCCTGTCTGATAGCCTGGTCGACGAACTCTGCGAACAGGCTCGGCGTGGACAAGGTGAGCGCATACTTGATGTCCGGGGCAAGACCACCGCGGAACCTGGCAATGCGCTTGGCCTCTGACGAGACCTCCTCTGGAGCGTACCTGGCAAGCCTGACGAAGGCCAGGTTATACTCCTGCACACACCTGTCCCCCTGCCTCAGAGCTAAGAACTCCTCGCGCTTCCTCTCGATCAGTCCACTGGGAATATGAGCAGCTCTGAAATCCTTGACGAAGTCATCCCACGTGATCTCTGTCTCTCCTTTGTTCTCCTTGTACGTCGAGAACCAACTGCATGCAGCACCCTGGAGCTGGAAGGAGGCGAAGGTGACGTAGTCGACGGGTCTGACGGAGTTGGCCTTGAAGTGCTTCTTGATCTCTGCAATCCAGTCATCCGCCTCCAGCGGGTCTCGAGCCTCGGAGAACCTGGGGGGGCTGATCGCAAGGAACTGCTGCAGTGTGGTGTACTGTGGACGATCATTCCTCTGAGCACCCTGGTTCTGCAGCATCTGAAGGATCGCAGTTGTGCCCTGAGCCACTGCAGCTACAGCCTCCCCAAGGATAGGGTTCTCTGGCGGCGGCATGTTCGCTCTTGGCATCCTGTATACAGGAACACTTATGAGAACATGAACGAATCATTGAAGTAACCAGAGTTAAAGCAAAATTGACAACAAAACTTCCTCATGAGGTATGAGAAAGCCGAAGGCTGAAATTCCACCAAGGTTAACCCGGAAAGTCGATAACTAGGAGCTACTGGAATTCCCAAACCAAGAACATCCGAATCCAATATAATAATGTGCTAGCGAGCACACAACAATATATACGAGCGGTTGGAAACCTGCACAATGAGACATCTGCCCTGAGCGGCCCGCCATCACGGTCGTCCATAGGGGAAAGACACCACATCCATATTACCATAGGATGCCCGCCAATCCTGTATGGACGGTTCACCTGGGGTACGCCGTAAGCGAGGTAGAGCAGTCAACCCCAAGTGGCGGCTCAGTGGTCTCAAAGACGCCAACACATCTCGTCGCTAGCAAAACATTATAGAGGAATCGGAGTCTCATGTAAACGAGATCCTAGATTTTTGAAAGGGGATAAGTTGCACAGAGAAAAACATCGTTTCACTTCCTCACGGAAAAAGGGGTGGGAGGGTGGGATAAGGAGAAAACAGAAAGAGGTCCTACTCTCCGAAATTTTTTCCTATATAACTACCAAAATAGTTTCTAGACTCAACTTCGGCCAGTAAAGGGTCCTACAGTCAGTCCTGCTCTGATACCAAGTTGTAAGACCCCCGATGCGGTACTAACTCTAACTAGTCGCTTTCGCGTCCGGTAGGAGTTAGAAGCGCATCAAACGCCACCGGCGCACGACACTCGCACTCGCGTCGCTGCCGGATTCTCGACAACAGGTATAAAAACACAACTCTACAAGAAAGGGAAATACATATATAGAGATAATAGAGCAGGGCATACAACGCCACTGTCCAAAATATATAACATTCTCATGAATACATCTCATCAGTACATCAAGCGGAAGCAAGACATGGACCGGGTACGGTCAAGAACCTAATTGCCCTAGAGAGGGCTACACATAAATCCACCCACGGGAACGTCTGAGCCCAACTAAGGATCCTACTGGTCGGAGTAGTCGTACTCGTCGTCATCCTCCGGGGGCACCTCCACGAAGTATCGTCCAGTGCTGGGGTCGAGGAAGTAGTCCACTGCAGCGGCCGATCAGGCAAAGCGGTAAAAGCGGAAAAGTAAACGGGGGTGAGAACATATCATTACGGAATAACTAACGCTACAGGTAAGGTAAAGGTAAAGACAGTTTGCAGCCGTACTAGCATATATGGTGGCTACACGTTCTACCAAAATAAAGATGAGATCCAAGAAGTTGCGTAGACAACGTGTCGTAAGTCAGCTATCCACCTACTTACGCAAACATAACACATCCTCGTTTCCCTCTCGGTCCCCCTGGACGAAGAAAGACAACCAAGGTACGCACACGGTTTGTCAAGTTTTATAGCCTGGATTCCATTGATGTTATTCTATGAACAAGGAGTAGGTCTCAAGTAGTCCATAACCGCGGACACGGCTTTTCGAAAAGATTTACCCTACAGGGGTGTACCAACTGTCCATTATAGACGTCGCATGTACGCCCGGTTTCCACTTGGCTAGGTAAGCGCCTGAAACTCCGGAACGTCAGAGTCCCTCTAACTAACAACGCACAACTCCGGGTGGCCCCCGGTGAGTCGACCCCCAACTCCAGAGCTGGCCACGCTCTTGAATCGGTCTCTACCGTCTGGATGAGGTCGGGTTAACTTTCCAAACTATGTGAACAGCCCCCTAGCTCCCTGTTTTGGACCAACAGAGAAACCACGTCTCCACTGGCCCGGGTTGTTTCGAAAACAGCTGGGGCGCCAACCAACACACACACGAGACAAAGTAAAATCAGCTCGGGACACCACTAGACTTGTACGAAGCTAAGTAGGTAAGACAAGGGGGCCCCATAAAACCCCACACACGATTAGGCACGCTCGTCAAGAAACACAATACCCGGAACTCGGGTCCTAGGTGACTCAAATGGAACAAAGCACCAGACGGGAATAGTCCAGCCTTCCACCTTTCGTCGAATATAATTAACATCCTTTAACAAATAATAAATATCAACCAACTTCTTTTATAACATGATATCCCAACCATAATTATATAAGGTACGCAGCAAGTTTTCTGTCCATACTAAGCAATGGCTGAGCAGCGGTAACTTAGCAGTACAACGGTTTGCTGGGTTGTGGGGATCATGGCTATATGGGTTTTAAACATGGCATATGATGTAGATAGGATCAAGCAATAACGTTCTAGAACTACAGCTAGGCATGAGCAGAAAGTTATAAAGTAATGACACAGATCTCCCCCTTGCCTGGTAAGCTAGCCGAAGCAGCACTCACGGTACCCTCGGGCTCGGTGTCGGACAGCTCCACGTAAGTCTCCTCGGCGGTCTCAGGTGCTAACGTAAGGTACCGGCAGGAAAAGGCACACAAGTAAGCAACAGATGCAACTCAAATAGGGATGGCATGTTCAAGTTTTATTTACATGGTATGACCCTGTCTAGTCAAGTTTAAATGAAGGTGATGACGACAAGTCATCACTTTCATATGCATGTTATTTACATTGTAATGGCTTTGGTCTGAGCCTTAGCTTAGGTGTAAATAGCATGATAGCATGACATGAACAACAAGCATTGTAAGAATTTAAATAACAGGTAAGTAAAAACAATGATTCCGGAGACGGAGTAGTGTCGGTGAAATTGACACTTAGGAAGGGGCAACAACTGTTGGAGGTCAGCCACATAGCATATGTCAATATGTGAAGGCTGACTTGAAGAAAAAGATGGCATGGAACTGCCTTGAAAAGATCAGATGAACAACATCTCAGATGCACTGAAGCTGAAATGCTGCAGACAGACAGACAGAAGCTTCTAGACCAGGTGATCACACCTTGTCTCAAAAGTTGCTCAACACAACAGGAAAACACCACTGCTGAACTCCTTGCAGAAAAGCACCCCAAAATCATATATGATATGCCTCCATTTGATTTAGCAATGGCAGTTGCAAATTCAGCTGCAGTTCAGGGGTCTGAGTGCAAAATTGCACCACATGAGTTTTGCAAAAAGGTTCAGTTGATGGAAACATTATCACCATGCAACTCCTTGTGCAAAACTACCCTAAAAATCATATATGACATGGGTAATTTGAACTTGAACCAATTTCCAAAATAAATAAAAGCAACAGGGGGGTTTATTTGCAAAATGACCAAACTTCAATTTTTAGAAGGGGTCAGATGCAAAAATGAGTATCACTACTGCAATCAGTAGCTCAAACTACCCCAAATTGATATATGGAATGCCTCTGTTTGAAAAGTTGACCAAATTCAGAATTGAATTTGAAATTCAAACTTGAACTAATAAAAACAGAAAAGAAAAGATTAAAATAAATAAAAATAAAAATAAAATAAAAAGAGAGAACAGGGGAGCCCAGCCACTTGGGCTGGTTCGGCCTGCAGCCTGCAGCCCATCGCTGCCCCTGGCTCTACGCAAATGGGCCGAGCCCAGTGGCTATCTCGCCCACGCTCTAAAAAGAGCAAAAAATGGGGGGGTTTTAAATCGCCAGAGGGGATTCGAACCCACGACCTCGCGGTCAAGAGCGAGCACGCCCACCAGTTGAGCTACGAATGTGGACACGTTCAGAAGCGTGACTCGGAGAAGATATGTCGTCTCCAGGGGGTTAACTGAAGGAAAAATGCGCTGCGGACTGAACTTCTTCAGGCAGCTCGCACACGGCTGACTTCCGGCGACGAGGGCGTCCCCTACAGCCCACCGGCGACCCCAAGGACGTCGGGTATGTCCAGACGGGACATCCAGGAGTCCAAAACCCCCTGGCGTCGGACCATGGGCTCCTCGGTGGCGTCGCTAGGCTCAACGGAAAAGGGGGGCGGCGCATCTGCTACGAAAACGAAAAAGGAGCCGGCTTGTCGACGTGCTCGGCCCCCGGCTGCGCTGCGCACGCACTGGCCGCACACAGAGCACGCGGGGTGCAGCTCCTATTCGACGGCGACGCAGATCGGGTCACGGTGACCACACGCGGGCACGGCACTCCGGCTCGCGGAGGCGTGCTGCTCTCCTGCTGCTAACCAACTAGCGAGGAGGGTACGCGGCGGAGAAGGCAATGGATTCTCACATTGGGGAGGTTGGAGACGAGCTCGGCGTCCGGGGAGAGGAAGAAGCGGACTGCGGCGTCGGAACGAAGGCGCTCCGTGGCTGCAGAGGAGGAAGAAGTGGCCGCCTCGCTCCCTCGTGGATCCACGGCTCGGAGAGGACGAAGTCGACGGTGAAGACGCGCAGCACGGCCCCCTGAACGAAGACGGCGTCGGAGCTCGGCGAATTCACCGATCCCACCCGGCGGCCACTGAAGAACAGGGGATGTCCGAGGTCGTCGTGGCGGCGGCGGCGGGAGAAGAGGGCTACGGGAATGGGTCCTAGGGTTTCCTGGGGCTCCTCTCGCGGCGCTTAAAAGGAGGGGGGCTCCTCTCCCTGGAGCTGGGGCTCCACTGCCGCCGTGGCAAGCTCTGTGAGAGAGAGGAGGGGAAAAAGGAGATCGCCCCGCTGGAAAGAGGAAGAAGACGGCGTACCTCTTCGTTCCAGCGCGGGCCGAGGGGAAAAACGGCCCAGTTGGGCCTGGCCGGCTGGGAGAGAAGAAAAGGAGCCCAGCTACTGTATTTCTTTTTCTTTTTCCCTGGCAAAGAAAAACAGCAGGAGAAAAAGAGAAAGGAGAGGGGCTAGGGCATTTTTAAAAATATTCCAATGAATTTTAAAATGCCCCTAAAATCCAGCTTGTTCACACAAAATTGGTTTCCCAAATTTACATGCAAAGGAAAAATCCCCAAGTTAGAAACAGTCCATTTTCCCAATAGAAATGGTGCATTTGGGATTTTTGGGAATTTTGTGCCCAAGCAAGAATTCCAAGAATTGGTAAAACTCACCCACTGCAATATTTGGGATTTTACAAAATTGGTTTGACCAATTTTGACAACAATAAAAATGTGGCCCTTTTATTTTTCATTCCACTTTGAACCAGGGCACTGTCCTTATTGATGTCAAAATTCTCTTGGCCAACTTGCTAGCCCATGACATCACAAAAGTGAGTGAACCAAGAATGATGAGGTGATAGATGCCATGAGGTCAGACACATCCAACAACAGTTGTAAACATCACCAAGATGAAGTCATGATCACCAACCACATGGCACAATACAAGACCAACATATGAAGCTCACACACAAAATCACCATGACCATTACAAGTCTAGTCATAAGAAAGCAAAAATACATGGTGTTTGGCATTATTACATGTGGGCTGTTACAGCTCTCCCCTACCAACACAGGATCTCGTCCCGAGATCTAAGCAAGAAAAAGCTCAGGATACTCAGAACGGAGATGATCTTCACGCTCCCACGTTGCTTCCTTCTCTGAGTGATGTGCCCACTGCACCTTGAGGAACCTGACGGTCGTGTTGCGAGTCTTGCGCTCTGACGAGTCAAGAACACGGACTGGACGCTCTGAGTAAGAAAGATCCGCACTGAGCTGGATCTCGCCCAAGTCCACTGCCTGCTCTGGCTGCTTGAAACACTTCTTCAACTGAGACAGGTGAAACACATCATGCACCATTGCCAAACTGTCTGGAAGCTCGAGGCGAAACGCAAGAGGTCCCCGAGTCTCGAGAATGCGAAACGGACCAACGAACCTGGGAGCCAACTTGCCTTTGATCCCAAAGCGGTGAGTGCCTCGAAGTGGAGACACTTTGAGGTATGCGAAGTCACCAACTTTGAAATCAACACCACGGTGTTTCTTGTCATAATAGGCCTTCTGCCTAGACTGTGCTGCCTTTAGGTTCTCTCGGACAACCTTCACTGTGTCCTCTGCCTCTTGGATCACATCTGGACGGAACAGCTACCTCTCGCCTGTCTCGGACCAGTTCAAAGGTGTCCTGCACTTGCGACCATACAACACTTCAAACGGCGCTGCTTGCAGACTTGCTTGATAGCTGTTGTTGTACGAGAACTCAGCATATGGCAAGCATTCTTCCCACTTCATGCCAAACGAGATGACACATGCCCTCAAGATGTCCTCAAGAATTTGATTCACACGCTCAACCTGCCCACTGGCCTGAGGGTGATAAGCGGTACTGAACAAAACTGTCGTACCAATGGCCTTTTGAAAAGCCTGCCAGAACTTGGAGGTGAAAAGACTGCCTCGATCAGAACTGATCTTCTTGGGGATGCCATGCAAAGATACAACTCGTGCGGTGTACAAATCCGCCAACTGAGCTGCTGAAATGGAGTCCTTCACTGGAAAGAAGTGGGCAACTTTGGAGAGATTGTCAATGACAACAAAGATGGCATTGTTCTTCTTCTGCGACAGAGGAAACCCGGTGATGAAATCCATCTCAATGTGATCCCATTTCCACTCCGGAATTTCAATTGGCTGAAGTAGCCCTGCAGGCTTCTGATGCTGTGCCTTCACTCTCCTGCACACATCACACTGGGAGACAAAACGGGCAACATCCCGCTTCATACGAGTCCACCAAAAGCTCTGCTTGAGGTCCTGATACATCTTGGTGCTACCAGGGTGGATAGACAGCTTTGAGTCATGGGCTTCTCTCAATATGACCTCTCTGAGACCTCCTTCCTTGGGAACAACAACTCTCTCCTCGAACATCACGGTGTCGTCATTATGCACTGAAAAGCAACCGTACTTCGGAACTGAGGCGGCAACACCCTGCTTGACTTTCTGGATCATCAAGCTACCAGATTGAGCTTCACGAATCTTCTCACGGATAGTGGGCTCTACCACAAGGTTGGCTAGATAGCCTGCTGGAACTAGCTCAAGATTGAGCCTTCGAAAGGCCTCACATAAATCTGGGTGTATCTTGTGCACCTGAATACTGTTGCAATCACCCTTGCGGCTCAACGCATCAGCTATGACATTCGCCTTGCCAGGCGTATACTGAATATCCACGGAGTACTCAGTAATAGTCTCGAGCCACCTCCTTTGCCTCAAGTTCAGGTTAGGCTGCGTGAACAAGTACTTTAAGCTTTTTGTGATCGGTGAACACATCAACCTTCCTCCCTAGGAGGAGGTGTCGCCAAGTAACCAACGCATGAATCACTGCAGCCAGCTCAAGATCGTGGGTCGGATAGTTCCTCTCAGCCTGCTTCAACTGTCTGGAGCTGTACGCCACAATACTCTTTCCCTGCATCAATACTCCGCCAAGGCCATTCAACGAGGCATCACAGAACACCTGAAACGGCTGTGACTCATCCGGCGGCGTAAGGATCGGAGCTGTGGTCAGTCTTATCTTCAACTCATCAAAAGCTGCCTGGCAAGCCTGTGACCAAACGTACTTCTTGCCCTTGCACAACAGCTCAGTCATCGGCTTTGCTATCTTGGAGAAATTCTCGACAAACTTCCTGCAATAGCTGGCAAGTCCGAGAAAGCTCCTCAACTGCTTAACATTCCTCGGCGGAGTCCAATCCTGAATCGTCCGGACTCTGTCTGGGTCAACAGCAATGCCCTCTGAGGAAATGACATGGCCAAGAAAGTTGACCTTGTTCATCCAGAATTCACACTTGGAAAACTTTGCATAAAACTGGTGATCTCTCAACTTCTGCAACACCAATCTGAGATGCTCCTCATGCTCAGCCTCTGACTTAGAAAAGACAAGGATGTCGTCGAGGTAGAGGAGTACAAACACATCTAGCCACTCTTGGAAGAGATAGTTCATGGCCCTCATGAACGTCGGAGGTGCGTTTGAAAAGCCAAACGTCATGACCGTAAACTCGTACAGCCCATAACAAGTGCGGAAAGCTGTCTTGGGGATGTCCTCCTCACGGACACGAATCTGGTGGTACCCCATCTTTAGATCAAGCTTTGAAAACATCTTTGCTCCATGCAACTGCTCAAACAAGTCATTGATGTTGGGCAAAGGGTATTTGTTTTTGATCGTCTTCTTGTTGATACCACGGTAGTCTTGAACCAACCGACTAGTACCATCTTTCTTCTTGACAAAAAGACACGGGGCACCCCAAGGGGAAGTGCTCGGACGAATGAGCCCATCCTTCTCAAGCTTCACCAACTGCTCTTTCAACTCAATCAGCTCTTCCGGACACATCTTGTAAGGTTGCCGAGATATCGGCTGTGTACCAGGTTCTAGCTCGATCACGAACTCAATAGCACGCACGGGTGGAATACCTGGCAACTCCTCTGGAAAGACATCTGGGAACTCTCGAACAACTCTGACCTCCTCAATCAATGGAGCAACTCCAGCATTCAGAGCGTACAACTGTGCTGATCCTGCTGTCGAGCCACAAGTGTACCAAATCTCTGCGCCTGAATCGTGTGTCAGCAACACGGTCTTGGATGGGCAATCAATCTTGGCCTTGTGTTGCACAAGCCAATCCATACCCAGAATGACATCAATGTCTGAACTTGGCAAAACGATGAGAGAGGCTGGGAAATTGCATCCCTGCATTGAGACTGTCACAAAAGGAGCACGGATAGAAGTGGTGAACTTTGCACCTCGTGACACAATCGGGAGAAAACTGGGAAGATCCTCCAAGGCAAGGACCTGATCGTGAGCAAACTTCTGGGAGACGAAGGAATGGGAAGCTCCGGAATCAAACAACACGGTCGCAGGAACAGAATTAACAAGTAACCTACCAAGCACAATCTCGGGCGACTGCTGAGCCTCTGGCACAGTCACGTTGTTCACCCTGAGCGCTCGTGGCTGGGCCCGCACCATCGCGTTGCTCGGTGTAGAGCGAGGTGGGGGCGGAGGCAGCCTGGCGTAACGAGGGTCGGTGCACTGCGGAGACTTGTGGCCCGGCTTGCCACACTTGAAGCACGTGATCTCTGGCCTGGGCTGGCCCTATGGAGCAGGCGGCCTCGCGTGTGGTGGAGTAGAGCGAGATCCGTGCTGCACTGGGACGGGAGGGCGGGCAAAAGTGCGGACAACTGCCCCCCTCTGCTGGAACTGCTGGCGCTGCGACTGAGGCTGTGGCTCTGCAACCCAGGACTTGGCCTTCTTGTGGATCATCACTGCTGAACTGTGCTCTCTCTGCTTCCTCTTCTCTGCGGAACGCTCTGCCTCAGCTGACTCCTGTCTGATAGCCTGGTCGACGAACTCTGCGAACAGGCTCGGCGTGGACAAGGTGAGCGCATACTTGATGTCCGGGGCAAGACCACCGCGGAACCTGGCAATGCGCTTGGCCTCTGACGAGACCTCCTCTGGAGCGTACCTGGCAAGCCTGACGAAGGCCAGGTTATACTCCTGCACAGACCTGTCCCCCTGCCTCAGAGCTAAGAACTCCTCGCGCTTCCTCTCGATCAGTCCACTGGGAATATGAGCAGCTCTGAAATCCTTGACGAAGTCATCCCACGTGATCTCTGTCTCTCCTTTGTTCTTCTTGTACGTCGAGAACCAACTGCCTGCAGCACCCTGGAGCTGGAAGGAGGCGAAGGTGACGTAGTCGACGGGTCTGACGGAGTTGGCCTTGAAGTGCTTCTTGATCTCTGCAATCCAGTCATCCGCCTCCAGCGGGTCTCGAGCCTCGGAGAACCTGGGGGGGCTGATCGCAAGGAACTGCTGCAGTGTGGTGTACTGTGGACGATCATTCCTCTGAGCACCCTGGTTCTGCAGCATCTGAAGGATCGCAGTTGTGCCCTGAGCCACTGCAGCTACAGCCTCCCCAAGGATAGGGTTCTCTGGCGGCGGCATGTTCGCTCTTGGCATCCTGTATACAGGAACACTTATGAGAACATGAACGAATCATTGAAGTAACCAGAGTTAAAGCAAAATTGACAACAAAACTTCCTCATGAGGTATGAGAAAGCCGAAGGCTGAAATTCCACCAAGGTTAACCCGGAAAGTCGATAACTAGGAGCTACTGGAATTCCCAAACCAAGAACATCCGAATCCAATATAATAATGTGCTAGCGAGCACACAACAATATATACGAGCGGTTGGAAACCTGCACAATGAGACATCTGCCCTGAGCGGCCCGCCATCACGGTCGTCCATAGGGGAAAGACACCACATCCATATTACCATAGGATGCCCGCCAATCCTGTATGGACGGTTCACCTGGGGTACGCCGTAAGCGAGGTAGAGCAGTCAACCCCAAGTGGCGGCTCAGTGGTCTCAAAGACGCCAACACATCTCGTCGCTAGCAAAACATTATAGAGGAATCGGAGTCTCATGTAAACGAGATCCTAGATTTTTGAAAGGGGATAAGTTGCACAGAGAAAAACATCGTTTCACTTCCTCACGGAAAAAGGGGTGGGAGGGTGGGATAAGGAGAAAACAGAAAGAGGTCCTACTCTCCGAAATTTTTTCCTATATAACTACCAAAATAGTTTCTAGACTCAACTTCGGCCAGTAAAGGGTCCTACAGTCAGTCCTGCTCTGATACCAAGTTGTAAGACCCCCGATGCGGTACTAACTCTAACTAGTCGCTTTCGCGTCCGGTAGGAGTTAGAAGCGCATCAAACGCCACCGGCGCACGACACTCGCACTCGCGTCGCTGCCGGATTCTCGACAACAGGTATAAAAACACAACTCTACAAGAAAGGGAAATACATATATAGAGATAATAGAGCAGGGCATACAACGCCACTGTCCAAAATATATAACATTCTCATGAATACATCTCATCAGTACATCAAGCGGAAGCAAGACATGGACCGGGTACGGTCAAGAACCTAATTGCCCTAGAGAGGGCTACACATAAATCCACCCACGGGAACGTCTGAGCCCAACTAAGGATCCTACTGGTCGGAGTAGTCGTACTCGTCGTCATCCTCCGGGGGCACCTCCACGAAGTATCGTCCAGTGCTGGGGTCGAGGAAGTAGTCCACTGCAGCGGCCGATCAGGCAAAGCGGTAAAAGCGGAAAAGTAAACAGGGGTGAGAACATATCATTACGGAATAACTAACGCTACAGGTAAGGTAAAGGTAAAGACAGTTTGCAGCCGTACTAGCATATATGGTGGCTACACGTTCTACCAAAATAAAGATGAGATCCAAGAAGTTGCGTAGACAACGTGTCGTAAGTCAGCTATCCACCTACTTACGCAAACATAACACATCCTCGTTTCCCTCTCGGTCCCCCTGGACGAAGAAAGACAACCAAGGTACGCACACGGTTTGTCAAGTTTTATAGCCTGGATTCCATTGATGTTATTCTATGAACAAGGAGTAGGTCTCAAGTAGTCCATAACCGCGGACACGGCTTTTCGAAAAGATTTACCCTACAGGGGTGTACCAACTGTCCATTATAGACGTCGCATGTACGCCCGGTTTCCACTTGGCTAGGTAAGCGCCTGAAACTCCGGAACATCAGAGTCCCTCTAACTAACAACGCACAACTCCGGGTGGCCCCCGGTGAGTCGACCCCCAACTCCAGAGCTGGCCACGCTCTCGAATCGGTCTCTACCGTCTGGATGAGGTCGGGTTAACTGTCCAAACTATGTGAACAGCCCCCTAGCTCCCTGTTTTGGACCAACAGAGAAACCACGTCTCCACTGGCCCGGGTTGTTTCGAAAACAGCTGGGGCGCCAACCAACACACACACGAGACAAAGTAAAATCAGCTCGGGCCACCACTAGACTTGTACGAAGCTAAGTAGGTAAGACAAGGGGGCCCCATAAAACCCCACACACGATTAGGCACGCTCGTCAAGAAACACAATACCCGGAACTCGGGTCCTAGGTGACTCAAATGGAACAAAGCACCAGACGGGAATAGTCCAGCCTTCCACCTTTCGTCGAATATAATTAACATCCTTTAACAAATAATAAATATCAACCAACTTCTTTTATAACATGATATCCCAACCATAATTATATAAGGTACGCAGCAAGTTTTCTGTCCATACTAAGCAATGGCTGAGCAGCGGTAACTTAGCAGTACAACGGTTTGCTGAGTTGTGGGGATCATGGCTATATGGGTTTTAAACATGGCATATGATGTAGATAGGATCAAGCAATAACGTTCTAGAACTACAGCTAGGCATGAGCAGAAAGTTATAAAGTAATGACACAGATCTCCCCCTTGCCTGGTAAGCTAGCCGAAGCAGCACTCACGGTACCCTCGGGCTCGGTGTCGGACAGCTCCACGTAAGTCTCCTCGGCGGTCTCAGGTGCTAACGTAAGGTACCGGCAGGAAAAGGCACACAAGTAAGCAACAGATGCAACTCAAATAGGGATGGCATGTTCAAGTTTTATTTACATGGTATGACCCTGTCTAGTCAAGTTTAAATGAAGGTGATGACGACAAGTCATCACTTTCATATGCATGTTATTTACATTGTAATGGCTTTGGTCTGAGCCTTAGCTTAGGTGTAAATAGCATGATAGCATGACATGAACAACAAGCATTGTAAGAATTTAAATAACAGGTAAGTAAAAACAATGATTCCGGAGACGGAGTAGTGTCGGTGAAATTGACACTTAGGAAGGGGCAACAACTGTTGGAGGTCAGCCACATAGCATATGTCAATATGTGAAGGCTGACTTGAAGAAAAAGATGGCATGGAACTGCCTTGAAAAGATCAGATGAACAACATCTCAGATGCACTGAAGCTGAAATGCTGCAGACAGACAGACAGAAGCTTCTGGACCAGGTGATCACACCTTGTCTCAAAAGTTGCTCAACACAACAGGAAAACACCACTGCTGAACTCCTTGCAGAAAAGCACCCCAAAATCATATATGATATGCCTCCATTTGATTTAGCAATGGCAGTTGCAAATTCAGCTGCAGTTCAGGGGTCTGAGTGCAAAATTGCACCACATGAGTTTTGCAAAAAGGTTCAGTTGATGGAAACATTATCACCATGCAACTCCTTGTGCAAAACTACCCTAAAAATCATATATGACATGGGTAATTTGAACTTGAACCAATTTCCAAAATAAATAAAAGCAACAGGGGGGTTTATTTGCAAAATGACCAAACTTCAATTTTTAGAAGGGGTCAGATGCAAAAATGAGTATCACTACTGCAATCAGTAGCTCAAACTACCCCAAATTGATATATGGAATGCCTCTGTTTGAAAAGTTGACCAAATTCAGAATTGAATTTGAAATTCAAACTTGAACTAATAAAAACAGAAAAGAAAAGATTAAAATAAATAAAAATAAAAATAAAATAAAAAGAGAGAACAGGGGAGCCCAGCCACTTGGGCTGGTTCGGCCTGCAGCCTGCAGCCCATCGCTGCCCCTGGCTCTACGCAAATGGGCCGAGCCCAGTGGCTATCTCGCCCACGCTCTAAAAAGAGCAAAAAATGGGGGGGTTTTAAATCGCCAGAGGGGATTCGAACCCACGACCTCGCGGTCGAGAGCGAGCACGCCCACCAGTTGAGCTACGAATGTGGACACGTTCAGAAGCGTGACTCGGAGAAGATATGTCGTCTCCAGGGGGTTAACTGAAGGAAAAATGCGCTGCGGACTGAACTTCTTCAGGCAGCTCGCACACGGCTGACTTCCGGCGACGAGGGCGTCCCCTACAGCCCACCGGCGACCCCAAGGACGTCGGGTATGTCCAGACGGGACATCCAGGAGTCCAAAACCCCCTGGCGTCGGACCATGGGCTCCTCGGTGGCGTCGCTAGGCTCAACGGAAAAGGGGGGCGGCGCATCTGCTACGAAAACGAAAAAGGAGCCGGCTTGTCGACGTGCTCGGCCCCCGGCTGCGCTGCGCACGCACTGGCCGCACACAGAGCACGCGGGGTGCAGCTCCTATTCGACGGCGACGCAGATCGTGTCACGGTGACCACACGCGGGCACGGCACTCCGGCTCGCGGAGGCGTGCTGCTCTCCTGCTGCTAACCAACTAGCGAGGAGGGTACGCGGCGGAGAAGGCAATGGATTCTCACATCGGGGAGGTTGGAGACGAGCTCGGCGTCCGGGGAGAGGAAGAAGCGGACTGCGGCGTCGGAACGAAGGCGCTCCGTGGCTGCAGAGGAGGAAGAAGTGGCCGCCTCGCTCCCTCGTGGATCCACGGCTCGGAGAGGACGAAGTCGACGGTGAAGACGCGCAGCACGGCCCCCTGAACGAAGACGGCGTCGGAGCTCGGCGAATTCACCGATCCCACCCGGCGGCCACTGAAGAACAGGGGATGTCCGAGGTCGTCGTGGCGGCGGCGGCGGGAGAAGAGGGCTACGGGAATGGGTCCTAGGGTTTCCTGGGGCTCCTCTCGCGGCGCTTAAAAGGAGGGGGGCTCCTCTCCCTGGAGCTGGGGCTCCACTGCCGCCGTGGCAAGCTCTGTGAGAGAGAGGAGGGGAAAAAGGAGATTGCCCCGCTGGAAAGAGGAAGAAGACGGCGTACCTCTTCGTTCCAGCGCGGGCCGAGGGGAAAAACGGCCCAGTTGGGCCTGGCCGGCTGGGAGAGAAGAAAAGGAGCCCAGCTACTGTATTTCTTTTTCTTTTTCCCTGGCAAAGAAAAACAGCAGGAGAAAAAGAGAAAGGAGAGGGGCTAGGGCATTTTTAAAAATATTCCAATGAATTTTAAAATGCCCCTAAAATCCAGCTTGTTCACACAAAATTGGTTTCCCAAATTTACATGCAAAGGAAAAATCCCCAAGTTAGAAACAGTCCATTTTCCCAATAGAAATGGTGCATTTGGGAATTTTGGGAATTTTGTGCCCAAGCAAGAATTCCAAGAATTGGTAAAACTCACCCACTGCAATATTTGGGATTTTACAAAATTGGTTTGACCAATTTTGACAACAATAAAAATGTGGCCCTTTTATTTTTCATTCCACTTTGAACCAGGGCACTGTCCTTATTGATGTCAAAATTCTCTTGGCCAACTTGCTAGCCCATGACATCACAAAAGTGAGTGAACCAAGAATGATGAGGTGATAGATGCCATGAGGTCAGACACATCCAACAACAGTTGTAAACATCATCAAGATGAAGTCATGATCACCAACCACATGGCACAATACAAGACCAACGTATGAAGCTCACACACAAAATCACCATGACCATTACAAGTCCAGTCATAGGAAAGCAAAAATACATGGTGTTTGGCATTATTACATGTGGGCTGTTACAGCTCTCCCCTACCAACACAGGATCTCGTCCCGAGATCTAAGCAAGAAAAAGCTCAGGATACTCAGAACGGAGATGATCTTCACGCTCCCACGTTGCTTCCTTCTCTGAGTGATGTGCCCACTGCACCTTGAGGAACCTGACGGTCGTGTTGCGAGTCTTGCGCTCTGACGAGTCAAGAACACGGACTGGACGCTCTGAGTAAGAAAGATCCGCACTGAGCTGGATCTCGCCCAAGTCCACTGCCTGCTCTGGCTGCTTGAAACACTTCTTCAACTGAGACAGGTGAAACACATCATGCACCATTGCCAAACTGTCTGGAAGCTCGAGGCGAAACGCAAGAGGTCCCCGAGTCTCGAGAATGCGAAACGGACCAACGAACCTGGGAGCCAACTTGCCTTTGATCCCAAAGCGGTGAGTGCCTCGAAGTGGAGACACTTTGAGGTATGCGAAGTCACCAACTTTGAAATCAACACCACGGTGTTTCTTGTCATAATAGGCCTTCTGCCTAGACTGTGCTGCCTTTAGGTTCTCTCGGACAACCTTCACTGTGTCCTCTGCCTCTTGGATCACATCTGGACGGAACAGCTACCTCTCGCCTGTCTCGGACCAGTTCAAAGGTGTCCTGCACTTGCGACCATACAACACTTCAAACGGCGCTGCTTGCAGACTTGCTTGATAGCTGTTGTTGTACGAGAACTCAGCATATGGCAAGCATTCTTCCCACTTCATGCCAAACGAGATGACACATGCCCTCAACATGTCCTCAAGAATTTGATTCACACGCTCAACCTGCCCACTGGCCTGAGGGTGATAAGCGGTACTGAACAAAACTGTCGTACCAATGGCCTTTTGAAAAGCCTGCCAGAACTTGGAGGTGAAAAGACTGCCTCGATCAGAACTGATCTTCTTGGGGATGCCATGCAAAGATACAACTCGTGCGGTGTACAAATCCGACAACTGAGCTGCTGAAATGGAGTCCTTCACTGGAAAGAAGTGGGGAACTTTGGAGAGATTGTCAATGACAACAAAGATGGCATTGTTCTTCTTCTGCGACAGAGGAAACCCGGTGATGAAATCCATCTCAATGTGATCCCATTTCCACTCCGGAATTTCAATTGGCTGAAGTAGCCCTGCAGGCTTCTGATGCTGTGCCTTCACTCTCCTGCACACATCACACTGGGAGACAAAACGGGCAACATCCCGCTTCATACGAGTCCACCAAAAGCTCTGCTTGAGGTCCTGATACATCTTGGTGCTACCAGGGTGGATAGACAGCTTTGAGTCATGGGCTTCTCTCAATATGACCTCTCTGAGACCTCCTTCCTTGGGAACAACAACTCTCTCCTCGAACATCACGGTGTCGTCATTATGCACTGAAAAGCAACCGTACTTCGGAACTGAGGCGGCAACACCCTGCTTGACTTTCTGGATCATCAAGCTACCAGATTGAGCTTCACGAATCTTCTCACGGATAGTGGGCTCTACCACAAGGTTGGCTAGATAGCCTGCTGGAACTAGCTCAAGATTGAGCCTTCGAAAGGCCTCACATAAATCTGGGTGTATCTTGTGCACCTGAATACTGTTGCAATCACCCTTGCGGCTCAACGCATCAGCTATGACATTCGCCTTGCCAGGCGTATACTGAATATCCACGGAGTACTCAGTAATAGTCTCGAGCCACCTCCTTTGCCTCAAGTTCAGGTTAGGCTGCGTGAACAAGTACTTTAAGCTTTTTGTGATCGGTGAACACATCAACCTTCCTCCCTAGGAGGAGGTGTCGCCAAGTAACCAACGCATGAATCACTGCAGCCAGCTCAAGATCGTGGGTCGGATAGTTCCTCTCAGCCTGCTTCAACTGTCTGGAGCTGTACGCCACAATACTCTTTCCCTGCATCAATACTCCGCCAAGGCCATTCAACGAGGCATCACAGAACACCTGAAACGGCTGTGACTCATCCGGCGGCGTAAGGATCGGAGCTGTGGTCAGTCTTATCTTCAACTCATCAAAAGCTGCCTGGCAAGCCTGTGACCAAACGTACTTCTTGCCCTTGCACAACAGCTCAGTCATCGGCTTTGCTATCTTGGAGAAATTCTCGACAAACTTCCTGCAATAGCTGGCAAGTCCGAGAAAGCTCCTCAACTGCTTAACATTCCTCGGCGGAGTCCAATCCTGAATCGTCCGGACTCTGTCTGGGTCAACAGCAATGCCCTCTGAGGAAATGACATGGCCAAGAAAGTTGACCTTGTTCATCCAGAATTCACACTTGGAAAACTTTGCATAAAACTGGTGATCTCTCAACTTCTGCAACACCAATCTGAGATGCTCCTCATGCTCAGCCTCTGACTTAGAAAAGACAAGGATGTCGTCGAGGTAGAGGAGTACGAACACATCTAGCCACTCTTGGAAGAGATAGTTCATGGCCCTCATGAACGTCGGAGGTGCGTTTGAAAAGCCAAACGTCATGACCGTAAACTCGTACAGCCCATAACAAGTGCGGAAAGATGTCTTGGGGATGTCCTCCTCACGGACACGAATCTGGTGGTACCCCATCTTTAGATCAAGCTTTGAAAACATCTTTGCTCCATGCAACTGCTCAAACAAGTCATTGATGTTGGGCAAAGGGTATTTGTTTTTGATCGTCTTCTTGTTGATACCACGGTAGTCTTGAACCAACCGACTAGTACCATCTTTCTTCTTGACAAAAAGACACGGGGCACCCCAAGGGGAAGTGCTCGGACGAATGAGCCCATCCTTCTCAAGCTTCACCAACTGCTCTTTCAACTCAATCAGCTCTTCCGGACACATCTTGTAAGGTTGCCGAGATATCGGCTGTGTACCAGGTTCTAGCTCGATCACGAACTCAATAGCACGCACGGGTGGAATACCTGGCAACTCCTCTGGAAAGACATCTGGGAACTCTCGAACAACTCTGACCTCCTCAATCAATGGAGCAACTCCAGCATTCAGAGCGTACAACTGTGCTGATCCTGCTGTCGAGCCACAAGTGTACCAAATCTCTGCGCCTGAATCGTGTGTCAGCAACACGGTCTTGGATGGGCAATCAATCTTGGCCTTGTGTTGCACGAGCCAATCCATACCCAGAATGACATCAATGTCTGAACTTGGCAAAACGATGAGAGAGGCTGGGAAATTGCATCCCTGCATTGAGACTGTCACAAAAGGAGCACGGATAGAAGTGGTGAACTTTGCACCTCGTGACACAATCGGGAGAAAACTGGGAAGATCCTCCAAGGCAAGGACCTGATCGTGAGCAAACTTCTGGGAGACGAAGGAATGGGAAGCTCCGGAATCAAACAACACGGTCGCAGGAACAGAATTAACAAGTAACCTACCAAGCACAATCTCGGGCGACTGCTGAGCCTCTGGCACAGTCACGTTGTTCACCCTGAGCGCTCGTGGCTGGGCCCGCACCATCGCGTTGCTCGGTGTAGAGCGAGGTGGGGGCGGAGGCAGCCTGGCGTAACGAGGGTCGGTGCACTGCGGAGACTTGTGGCCCGGCTTGCCACACTTGAAGCACGTGATCTCTGGCCTGGGCTGGCCCTATGGAGCAGGCGGCCTCGCGTGTGGTGGAGTAGAGCGAGGTCCGTGCTGCACTGGGACGGGAGGGCGGGCAAAAGTGCGGACAACTGCCCCCCTCTGCTGGAACTGCTGGCGCTGCGACTGAGGCTGTGGCTCTGCAACCCAGGACTTGGCCTTCTTGTGGATCATCACTGCTGAACTGTGCTCTCTCTGCTTCCTCTTCTCTGCGGAACGCTCTGCCTCAGCTGACTCCTGTCTGATAGCCTGGTCGACGAACTCTGCGAACAGGCTCGACGTGGACAAGGTGAGCGCATACTTGATGTCCGGGGCAAGACCACCGCGGAACCTGGCAATGCGCTTGGCCTCTGACGAGACCTCCTCTGGAGCGTACCTGGCAAGCCTGACGAAGGCCAGGTTATACTCCTGCACAGACCTGTCCCCCTGCCTCAGAGCTAAGAACTCCTCGCGCTTCCTCTCGATCAGTCCACTGGGAATATGAGCAGCTCTGAAATCCTTGACGAAGTCATCCCACGTGATCTCTGTCTCTCCTTTGTTCTCCTTGTACGTCGAGAACCAACTGCCTGCAGCACCCTGGAGCTGGAAGGAGGCGAAGGTGACGTAGTCGACGGGTCTGACGGAGTTGGCCTTGAAGTGCTTCTTGATCTCTGCAATCCAGTCATCCGCCTCCAGCGGGTCTCGAGCCTCGGAGAACCTGGGGGGGCTGATCGCAAGGAACTGCTGCAGTGTGGTGTACTGTGGACGATCATTCCTCTGAGCACCCTGGTTCTGCAGCATCTGAAGGATCGCAGTTGTGCCCTGAGCCACTGCAGCTACAGCCTCCCCAAGGATAGGGTTCTCTGGCGGCGGCATGTTCGCTCTTGGCATCCTGTATACAGGAACACTTATGAGAACATGAACGAATCATTGAAGTAACCAGAGTTAAAGCAAAATTGACAACAAAACTTCCTCATGAGGTATGAGAAAGCCGAAGGCTGAAATTCCACCAAGGTTAACCCGGAAAGTCGATAACTAGGAGCTACTGGAATTCCCAAACCAAGAACATCCGAATCCAATATAATAATGTGCTAGCGAGCACACAACAATATATACGAGCGGTTGGAAACCTGCACAATGAGACATCTGCCCTGAGCGGCCCGCCATCACGGTCGTCCATAGGGGAAAGACACCACATCCATATTACCATAGGATGCCCGCCAATCCTGTATGGACGGTTCACCTGGGGTACGCCGTAAGCGAGGTAGAGCAGTCAACCCCAAGTGGCGGCTCAGTGGTCTCAAAGACGCCAACACATCTCGTCGCTAGCAAAACATTATAGAGGAATCGGAGTCTCATGTAAACGAGATCCTAGATTTTTGAAAGGGGATAAGTTGCACAGAGAAAAACATCGTTTCACTTCCTCACGGAAAAAGGGGTGGGAGGGTGGGATAAGGAGAAAACAGAAAGAGGTCCTACTCTCCGAAATTTTTTCCTATATAACTACCAAAATAGTTTCTAGACTCAACTTCGGCCAGTAAAGGGTCCTACAGTCAGTCCTGCTCTGATACCAAGTTGTAAGACCCCCGATGCGGTACTAACTCTAACTAGTCGCTTTCGCGTCCGGTAGGAGTTAGAAGCGCATCAAACGCCACCGGCGCACGACACTCGCACTCGCGTCGCTGCCGGATTCTCGACAACAGGTATAAAAACACAACTCTACAAGAAAGGGAAATACATATATAGAGATAATAGAGCAGGGCATACAACGCCAGTGTCCAAAATATATAACATTCTCATGAATACATCTCATCAGTACATCAAGCGGAAGCAAGACATGGACCGGGTACGGTCAAGAACCTAATTGCCCTAGAGAGGGCTACACATAAATCCACCCACGGGAACGTCTGAGCCCAACTAAGGATCCTACTGGTCGGAGTAGTCGTACTCGTCGTCATCCTCCGGGGGCACCTCCACGAAGTATCGTCCAGTGCTGGGGTCGAGGAAGTAGTCCACTGCAGCGGCCGATCAGGCAAAGCGGTAAAAGCGGAAAAGTAAACGGGGGTGAGAACATATCATTACGGAATAACTAACGCTACAGGTAAGGTAAAGGTAAAGACAGTTTGCAGCCGTACTAGCATATATGGTGGCTACACGTTCTACCAAAATAAAGATGAGATCCAAGAAGTTGCGTAGACAACGTGTCGTAAGTCAGCTATCCACCTACTTACGCAAACATAACACATCCTCGTTTCCCTCTCGGTCCCCCTGGACGAAGAAAGACAACCAAGGTACGCACACGGTTTGTCAAGTTTTATAGCCTGGATTCCATTGATGTTATTCTATGAACAAGGAGTAGGTCTCAAGTAGTCCATAACCGCGGACACGGCTTTTCGAAAAGATTTACCCTACAGGGGTGTACCAACTGTCCATTATAGACGTCGCATGTACGCCCGGTTTCCACTTGGCTAGGTAAGCGCCTGAAACTCCGGAACGTCAGAGTCCCTCTAACTAACAACGCACAACTCCGGGTGGCCCCCGGTGAGTCGACCCCCAACTCCAGAGCTGGCCACGCTCTCGAATCGGTCTCTACCGTCTGGATGAGGTCGGGTTAACTGTCCAAACTATGTGAACAGCCCCCTAGCTCCCTGTTTTGGACCAACAGAGAAACCACGTCTCCACTGGCCCGGGTTGTTTCGAAAACAGCTGGGGCGCCAACCAACACACACACGAGACAAAGTAAAATCAGCTCGGGCCACCACTAGACTTGTACGAAGCTAAGTAGGTAAGACAAGGGGGCCCCATAAAACCCCACACACGATTAGGCACGCTCGTCAAGAAACACAATACCCGGAACTCGGGTCCTAGGTGACTCAAATGGAACAAAGCACCAGACGGTAATAGTCCAGCCTTCCACCTTTCGTCGAATATAATTAACATCCTTTAACAAATAATAAATATCAACCAACTTCTTTTATAACATGATATCCCAACCATAATTATATAAGGTACGCAGCAAGTTTTCTGTCCATACTAAGCAATGGCTGAGCAGCGGTAACTTAGCAGTACAACGGTTTGCTGAGTTGTGGGGATCATGGCTATATGGGTTTTAAACATGGCATATGATGTAGATAGGATCAAGCAATAACGTTCTAGAACTACAGCTAGGCATGAGCAGAAAGTTATAAAGTAATGACACAGATCTCCCCCTTGCCTGGTAAGCTAGCCGAAGCAGCACTCACGGTACCCTCGGGCTCGGTGTCGGACAGCTCCACGTAAGTCTCCTCGGCGGTCTCAGGTGCTAACGTAAGGTACCGGCAGGAAAAGGCACACAAGTAAGCAACAGATGCAACTCAAATAGGGATGGCATGTTCAAGTTTTATTTACATGGTATGACCCTGTCTAGTCAAGTTTAAATGAAGGTGATGACGACAAGTCATCACTTTCATATGCATGTTATTTACATTGTAATGGCTTTGGTCTGAGCCTTAGCTTAGGTGTAAATAGCATGATAGCATGACATGAACAACAAGCATTGTAAGAATTTAAATAACAGGTAAGTAAAAACAATGATTCCGGAGACGGAGTAGTGTCGGTGAAATTGACACTTAGGAAGGGGCAACAACTGTTGGAGGTCAGCCACATAGCATATGTCAATATGTGAAGGCTGACTTGAAGAAAAAGATGGCATGGAACTGCCTTGAAAAGATCAGATGAACAACATCTCAGATGCACTGAAGCTGAAATGCTGCAGACAGACAGACAGAAGCTTCTGGACCAGGTGATCACACCTTGTCTCAAAAGTTGCTCAACACAACAGGAAAACACCACTGCTGAACTCCTTGCAGAAAAGCACCCCAAAATCATATATGATATGCCTCCATTTGATTTAGCAATGGCAGTTGCAAATTCAGCTGCAGTTCAGGGGTCTGAGTGCAAAATTGCACCACATGAGTTTTGCAAAAAGGTTCAGTTGATGGAAACATTATCACCATGCAACTCCTTGTGCAAAACTACCCTAAAAATGATATATGACATGGGTAATTTGAACTTGAACCAATTTCCAAAATAAATAAAAGCAACAGGGGGGTTTATTTGCAAAATGACCAAACTTCAATTTTTAGAAGGGGTCAGATGCAAAAATGAGTATCACTACTGCAATCAGTAGCTCAAACTACCCCAAATTGATATATGGAATGCCTCTGTTTGAAAAGTTGACCAAATTCAGAATTGAATTTGAAATTCAAACTTGAACTAATAAAAACAGAAAAGAAAAGATTAAAATAAATAAAAATAAAAATAAAATAAAAAGAGAGAACAGGGGAGCCCAGCCACTTGGGCTGGTTCGGCCTGCAGCCTGCAGCCCATCGCTGCCCCTGGCTCTACGCAAATGGGCCGAGCCCAGTGGCTATCTCGCCCACGCTCTAAAAAGAGCAAAAAATGGGGGGGTTTTAAATCGCCAGAGGGGATTCGAACCCACGACCTCGCGGTCGAGAGCGAGCACGCCCACCAGTTGAGCTACGAATGTGGACACGTTCAGAAGCGTGACTCGGAGAAGATATGTCGTCTCCAGGGGGTTAACTGAAGGAAAAATGCGCTGCGGACTGAACTTCTTCAGGCAGCTCGCACACGGCTGACTTCCGGCGACGAGGGCGTCCCCTACAGCCCACCGGCGACCCCAAGGACGTCGGGTATGTCCAGACGGGACATCCAGGAGTCCAAAACCCCCTGGCGTCGGACCATGGGCTCCTCGGTGGCGTCGCTAGGCTCAACGGAAAAGGGGGGCGGCGCATCTGCTACGAAAACGAAAAAGGAGCCGGCTTGTCGACGTGCTCGGCCCCCGGCTGCGCTGCGCACGCACTGGCCGCACACAGAGCACGCGGGGTGCAGCTCCTATTCGACGGCGACGCAGATCGGGTCACGGTGACCACACGCGGGCACGGCACTCCGGCTCGCGGAGGCGTGCTGCTCTCCTGCTGCTAACCAACTAGCGAGGAGGGTACGCGGCGGAGAAGGCAATGGATTCTCACATCGGGGAGGTTGGAGACGAGCTCGGCGTCCGGGGAGAGGAAGAAGCGGACTGCGGCGTCGGAACGAAGGCGCTCCGTGGCTGCAGAGGAGGAAGAAGTGGCCGCCTCGCTCCCTCGTGGATCCACGGCTCGGAGAGGACGAAGTCGACGGTGAAGACGCGCAGCACGGCCCCCTGAACGAAGACGGCGTCGGAGCTCGGCGAATTCACCGATCCCACCCGGCGGCCACTGAAGAACAGGGGATGTCCGAGGTCGTCATGGCGGCGGCGGCGGGAGAAGAGGGCTACGGGAATGGGTCCTAGGGTTTCCTGGGGCTCCTCTCGCGGCGCTTAAAAGGAGGGGGGCTCCTCTCCCTGGAGTTGGGGCTCCACTGCCGCCGTGGCAAGCTCTGTGAGAGAGAGGAGGGGAAAAAGGAGATCGCCCCGCTGGAAAGAGGAAGAAGACGGCGTACCTCTTCGTTCCAGCGCGGGCCGAGGGGAAAAACGGCCCAGTTGGGCCTGGCCGGCTGGGAGAGAAGAAAAGGAGCCCAGCTACTGTATTTCTTTTTCTTTTTCCCTGGCAAAGAAAAACAGCAGGAGAAAAAGAGAAAGGAGAGGGGCTAGGGCATTTTTAAAAATATTCCAATGAATTTTAAAATGCCCCTAAAATCCAGCTTGTTCACACAAAATTGGTTTCCCAAATTTACATGCAAAGGAAAAATCCCCAAGTTAGAAACAGTCCATTTTCCCAATAGAAATGGTGCATTTGGGATTTTTGGGAATTTTGTGCCCAAGCAAGAATTCCAAGAATTGGTAAAACTCACCCACTGCAATATTTGGGATTTTACAAAATTGGTTTGACCAATTTTGACAACAATAAAAATGTGGCCCTTTTATTTTTCATTCCACTTTGAACCAGGGCACTGTCCTTATTGATGTCAAAATTCTCTTGGCCAACTTGCTAGCCCATGACATCACAAAAGTGAGTGAACCAAGAATGATGAGGTGATAGATGCCATGAGGTCAGACACATCCAACAACAGTTGTAAACATCACCAAGATGAAGTCATGATCACCAACCACATGGCACAATACAAGACCAACATATGAAGCTCACACACAAAATCACCATGACCATTACAAGTCCAGTCATAGGAAAGCAAAAATACATGGTGTTTGGCATTATTACATGTGGGCTGTTACAGAAAGATCTTCTATACTTTTTGTAATATATAGAGTGTTGCCCCTAAAGTGAGGAAAAGATCCCAAAGTAGAAAAATTAAAAGATCCCAAAGAGGACAAATGAGAGAAATAGAAAGAGCCATTGAGGCCAGCCAAAAAATACAAAAATATAGAAAAAAGAGAAAAATAAATAAAAAGAGAGAAGGGGGCACACTACTATTCCTTTTGAGAGATCCACACTCGTACTCCCTCTTATATCTTGTACTCCATAGATATTATCATTTATGCATATAGCTATGTGGGGACCTTCACACTATAGAACTTGGCTTGTATATTCCAATGATGTGCCTCCTCAAATGAGCTCTAGGTCTTCTTGAGAAAGCAAGTTGGATGCACCCCCACTAGTTCCATTGGAGAGCTTACCTTAGCTCATATGTGCATCCGTTGCATGGATATCCCTACTCCTCACATCATATCTATCATTTGGATTTCTCTCGCCTATGATAGTCCTCATTGATGTGCATCTTTCACACCCTTTTTGTCTTCCTCCTCGACCGTATTCTCTCTTTGCCATCCTAAGTGTCAAATTTCTTGCTTATTCTCATCCATTGCATGAGTGCTCAAAATGTCGAAAAGGAGTGGATCATTTTGACTTGTACCTGGCTAGTGGTCTGGGGATGAGTCAAGATAAGATTCCAAAGAAGACCAAGTGTGAAACTTTAGTAGATTGAGTTCTCAACGCAAAAATATTTTTTCTCGTATAACCTTATCCCCTTTCTTGCACGCAAACACCATTTGGAGACATTTGAGTCACGGACAGCGAGAGCTCTTGCACCATTATGTTCTTATGTTGCTTGTTTCAATGCTAAATATAGACTCTTTCCTGTTATGACTTGAATTGAATTACATGCCTTGATTGCTTTACTTAAAAGTTCTTATATGGTTGGTAGCATGTCACCACAGAAATTATGCTTTTTATCATTTACCTACTCGAGGACGAGCAGGAATTAAGCTTGGGGATGTTGATACGTCCAAAATGTATCTATAATTCCTGCTTGCTCCATGCCTCTTTTGTGTGATATTTTAATGATATTGATGAACTTCCATACACTTTTGATCATATTTGGACTAACCTATTAGCTCAGTGCACCCCAGTGCCAGTTCCTGTTTTCTGCAGTTTTTCTATTTCAGGTTCCCCCCATATTAAAAGTGCTCCAAAAATTTGCGAAAAATCCAATAAAAAATCAGCGATATGGAAGCTTCGAGAAACACCGAGGGGGGGGGGGAGAGGGGACCCACCAAGGCCCCAAGCGCCCTCCCGGCGCGCCCTAGGGTGGGGCCGCGCCAGGGGGCTGCCTGGACCCCTGGTGGCCCCCCTGGCTGCCCCACTTCTCCCATATATTCCTTGTGACGTGAAACCCCCGTGACGGGAACCCTTTTTCACGATCTCTCCTCTGTTCCGCCGCCGCCGCGCTTCCAAGATCGGGAGCACTAGAAGACCTCTTCCCAGCACCGTGCCGGAGGGAGGAACCACCTCCAGGAGCTTCTCCACCACCATGGATGCTTCCCGAATGAACCGTGAGTATTCCACCTTGGACCGTGGGTCTATGATCAGTAGCTATGTGATGTTCTCCTCCCCTCTTTGTTCTTCATGGATTAGACCTCGTGAGCTGCCCTACATGATCGATGCACATATGTAATATTTCTGCTGTTGCTATACTGAGTTTGCTGGGATCCGATGGATTATGAGATTATGTTTAGATTGTGTTTGAGTAATATATTTGATTCTCCTCTTTTATATTTATGTTCTAGAGTAATACTGGCATGTTCTCCGTTGCTGTTTATTGCTTTGGCCAAGTAGTAGGTAGTGACTCCAAGAGGGAGCGTTATGCATGATTGTGGGTTCATGCCCCCCGATGATTAGCGTGAGTGACAGAAACATGTGTCTAGGGGATGTGCTGTTGCCACAAGGGAGAAAACAACGGTGCTTGTACTTGTGGGTGCAAGGATTGTTTACTTTATGCAAAGTTCTTTAATGCAGTCGTCCGTTGCTTTGAGTTTACACTTTGGGTGGGATTCGCAACTTAATACCAGCGAGATGTTCTGGATAGATATCTCAAGCTGGATGATTAGTAGGTAGATGCAGATGGATTTTGTTCTACTTGATTTGGCGTACCACCCATGGTTTTGAGCCTCTTCCTTTCTTTGTAGCATAGTTAGCATTGGTTTGCGCACATAATCCTGTCAATTGCCCAGCTGTAAATTGTTTACCTCGCATGGCTAATTTATCGTCTTTTGGGAGAGAGACATCACTAGTGAACATCATAGGACCCCGGTCCATATTTCCAATACTGTTTACACCCGCTATCAATTTACTGCTTTATTTACTTTTCCATTGCTATCACTATCATTATTATCCCGTGCGTTTTATCCTTTGTAAACAACAAGGCCGGAGGGATTGACAACCTCTCTGTACTCGTTGGGAGCAAAGCTATCTGTTGTGTGTGCAGGTCCAGGAGAACCAAGTGATTATCAACGGCGCATCACTTGCCGAACCACCTACTTGTCGATCTTTGAGTCCTATTGGTTCAACATTTAAGCCTTAGCATCTTCGCTAAGGGAAATTGCCGCTACGCTACATCTCAACCTTCCACTTTGGGTAATCCAACGAGGGGCGAGAAGTAAACTCTCGTGACATCACGTGTCCACTGCACCAATGCACCCACGCCATCCACTTGTCCCAGCAAAGCCGTGCCGCCCGCCGCGAAGCTCGCCGTCGCAGACTGCCGCATCGCCATGGTCACTGTGAGCCCATGCCCCCTGCAGCAAAGGCCTTGGACAAAGCGTGCAAGCGTGCTTGGCTCCATTAGTCTAGACTCAGCGGAACCATCCCGAGCTCGCCAGAACCCCGCACTACTCCGGCAGTTTTCTCCCTGGCGGTGACCTCGCCGGAATACCATCGCCCCTATAAATTTCCTCGCCCCTTGGTTTCCAAGCATCACAATAGACCTCACCACACTTCAATTGAAACCCCACCCACTCAAACTCGTCCGGGGAGGCCTTATGCCTTGGATCCCACCGGAGCGCCGCTGTGGAGTTGCAGCTCCGGCATATCGTCTCTGGCCGTCCCCTAACCTTGCAACTGCTTCCCCTAGACTCCTTTTTCTCCTGTGGTTCTAAAGCCGTGCTCGAACAGGTGATTCCTTGCAGGAATCGCCAACCCCGACGAGCACGGCCGTCGGCCATCGCTGGAGAAGAACCTAGCCATGTCGTCCGACCACCTCTCGTCGTGCTTCGGGTACGTAGATGCTCCTCGCACTCCTCTGCTTTGATTAGTGCACTCACACGCCACCGCTGAGGCCTCCACGCCAGAGAACCACCTCGCCGGAGTCGTTGACCCTTTGTTTCCCTCTCTCTCTCTATTGAACCTGACAGGCAGGCCCACCTTCCAGTCTCTCTAATCCCTCCCGAAACATTTTCTAGTGGACGCGCCTCTGTGGAATACGCCATTGACGTGGCCTCCTCTGGAATTTCCTATGAAATTGATTCAAATCAATTTAAATCCATGTGTTGACCCAACTTTGACCACCTATATCTTTTAAACCATAAGGCCAAATGAGTTGATTCTTTCTGTGATGGTTTTGTATTGAGCCCCTCTTTAATATTGCAAAGTTTCATATCTTTCTTCTCTGTCTAGGTGCACTAGACAGAAGGAATGCTTGGTTTGACTTATTCCTTTTTATTATTTGAAATTATTTCAGAAGGAAAAAATTTGGTTGCTGAGGATCAGGAGTTAGGTGACACTCCAACTGACCAAGTCAAGCCACACCATCCATTTTCATAAAAGCATTTCAAGATCCATGCGTTTTCTAAAATATTGATTTCTCATTTAACTTGATGATTTTTTGGATGCTATTTGACATGCTCATATGATTTATACCATGCTTGCTTGATGTGATCTGTTAGGAGTAATCATGCTATGCTCACTGGTCATTATCATGTTCATGTTATTTAGGTCATGTTCATGCTAGTATCCCATTCATGTTGATCGTATCTATACTTATGTGTTGAGCCTATGCATAGTTTATTCCTTTATCAGGTTCATGTTATATCATGCTAGTTCCTGCACATGCTTGGTGGTAAGGGTAGTATCATGTTCATATTGCTATGATAGATTCATGTTGCTATGACTTAGATCATGTGTTGCTAAGTTAATAATTAACATGAATTAACCGTTGACCAAGTGCCACCGAACCGAGCTTCAATAGTGCAACCACATTTTCCTGTATGGGCAGGCCTTAGCTTGGTTTATCGTAGTGCCTTTTACGGGTATCACCAAAGAGGGGACGTTATGCGCGCGCGGTACCCTGATCAGGTAGGCGGCGATAACCTTGAGATCCAGAGTTGATATGTTACCTGGGAGTCCCCGTTTGGGATAATGTTGTTTGCCACGTGTTGGCCGTTTACCACGACGGTGGCCGGTGTCTAGTGGACATAGGGATACTCAATATGGGATGTCGGTGGTAGTGTAGAAAGGTTACGTGGTAGACGGGTTCGTTGGGGTAGTCCTCGTCCGTTTGAAAAGGAGCTCCATGGTGTGGGTAAAGTGCACAACCTCTGTAGAGTGTATAAATCTATTCGAATAGCCGAGTCCACAGTATTGGACACAGTTCGTATTTGGTGACACTATGGATCAACATGAACCCTGTTTGATGATTGTGCTAAGTTATTGGTCACATGGTGACCCATGCAAGTTATTGGTCATGCGATGACCCGATTGGTCATGTGATGGCCCGTGAAAGTTATTGGTCATGCGATGACCCGATTGGTCATGCGATGGCCCGTGAAAGTTGTTGGTCATGCGATGACCCGATTGGTCATGCGGCGATCCGTGAAAGTGGTTTGTCATGTGATGACCCGTAACCCGATTGTTGAGTCTGTAAGGACTCCGAGGTAAGCTGCATGATCATGCGATGATCATGAACGATGGTTGTCTTGCACTAGTCGTAACCTTGGTAATATGTTAGACTTATCATGATTGCATTGTCGGAGCTGTTATTGCCACGCCCTTGTTTTGTCCTAGTGACTTGGCTGTTGTGAGATTGCAAGTACATTCAATGTACTGACCTGGCGTGTCATTCCATATGCAAGAGAAGCTGTACCTAGAATTTCTGGTGTTATGTACTTTGCGAACTAGGTCGTGTCCCAGCAGTGTCCCCGTGGAGTGGAGCTCCATCACCCCGTTATTCCACCGCCCTTTAGTCTTCCGTTGACTCGTATCGAGGCCCTGAGTTGTGACATAAATAATGTAGATATTGTCGCCGCATGGGATGTGCCGCCCTGCCTCATAGTATCATGTACCCCGAACCTATGTACCTGTATAATTATCAATGAATGCGGTTGTTTCTGTACCAAGATGTTGTGCATTGCTAGAAGACATGATATTTGGGCTGGCATTGTATGGTAACCCGGTTGATCTGATCCGTGGTGCCACAACTCTTGGTGTCAGAGCTGCACTGACTGTAGTACACACTAGTTAGCGAGCGCTAGATTAACGTTAAGTCTAGAGTCTTTCTTGTTTGTGGCACCTTGATTGATGCATTGGTTGATTGCATGGCATGCATATAGATGCATTTGTTTTTGTTACTAATGGCTAACCATGTGAGTGTAGATGGCACCCGTTCCATACCACTTTGAGTACGCGACATCACCGTCTAGCTTTCCGACGCTTCTTCGCAACATTTGGTTTCGTCTTAACCCGCAGGGAGATGACCCGGTGTACCAGGTGTACCGCGAGAAGCTGGCGGACTACATTCACGAGTACCGCGCTAAGGTGTTCCTTTTTGTAAGGCCCGATATGCGGTACTGTTCCAGATCTAGATGTTTCCATCCAGATCCGGGGACGAAGCACATATCGGTCCCACTGCGACATATGACGAAGTCATATGCCCCGGATTTCCAACATGATATCACAACATTACAGATACAAGGATACAACATCTCATACAATCGGCATAAATCTGCCTTAAATACAATACATCAGCGGAAGGTATAAGTCTGAGTACAGACTACAATAAAATGCCTACTGGCAAAGAGAAAAACATCAATCCCCATAACCACACGGGTCCAGGCCCTCCGCCGGGATCCGCCTAACTAGTCATCGTCGAGTCTCCACGTGAAACGTCGATCACCGTACCTGTTGTCGATCAAGAACCCTGAAAAGAGTTTGGGGGGTAGTATCATGAGTACAGAAGTACTCAGCATCCAACTGTAGTGGTCATCTGACCCAGCAAGGACTTCATCACTCGTCATTCTAGGACAACTAGTAGTTTACGGTAAGGAAGGGGTAAGTGGTGAGGTTGCTGCCGCACTAGCATTTATGAAGTGGCTAACGATCTAGAGAGTAAGATAAGGAGCCAAGCATTCGATGAGGAATCGCCTCCAAAAAGTCTTGCTATCAACTACTTACGCAAACATAACACCTATCCTATCCTTGTCCTCCTCTTCGCATCCCGACGAAGAAGAAGCAGTCAAGGCACACACACGTTGATCAAGTTATATTAAGATTACTCAGTTGTTGTTGTCTATGAACAAGGAGTAGGTCTCAAGTCGTCCATAACCGTGGACACGGCTTCTCGAAAAGATTTAACCCTGCAGGGGTGTACTAACTTCCCATTACAAGGCTCCGCACGCACGCCCATCTCTCCCAGTTTCTACCCATCACAGGCAACCAATTTATGATTTAGTTCCAAGAGATCCGAAACGACAGGTCCCTCTAACTAACAACGAACAAATCCGGGTGGCCCCCGGGGAGTCGACACCCAACCCAAAAACCGGCCACGCTCTCGGATCGGACTCTTCTGAATGGCTAAGGTCAGGGTTAGCCTCACCTATATAACATGGGACTTCCCTAGCTCACCAGTGTGGACCAACAAAGGAACTCTGTCTCTGCTGGCCCGAGTTGTTTTAAATCCACTGGCTACAGACCAGTTACGCACACGGTTTCAAATGGTAAAATCAGCTTGGGACACCACTAGAAATGTTTGAAGTTTGGTAGGTAAGAAAAGGGGACCCCATAGCATCCCACACGAGGTTAGGCACGCTCAGTCTTAAAACCAATACCCGGAACTCGGATCCTAGGTGACTCGAATGGAACAAAGCGTCGGGGCGGGATAGCCTAGACCTTCCATCCTTCGTCGAGTATAGTCAACATTTATAATAATCATATCATCCACAACAATATAATAATGTGATAGCCCAACCAAGGAGTAACAGGGTAACATCGTAGCATCCTAAGCATGCATACTAAGCAGGGGCTGAGCAACGAGCAATAATAACATAGCAATACAAGGTTTGCTGGGAGGGGACATGACTGTATCGGTTTGAAATAGGCTGTAAACATGTGGTAGGATCAAACATCGAACCTATCCTAGACTAGCATGCAAACCGCTGGTTGAAATAGAATGGATCATAAGTAATGTATAGTCCTTGCCTGTTGATAAGTCGGGTTCCGAAGGTGTAGTTGATCGCAAGCTCGCATCGTCTCCGAAAGGTACCCGCGGAAGCACACAAGACGGTAAACACTGGGAAGCAATCAACGAGAAAGAATCTATTACTACGAAGAAAACACGAGCAAGCATCAACAAGAAGGCAACACGAGACATCACACCTACCGTCGAGAGCGGTTACTAACAGGTTAAGTGGAGTAATCGCCACACACGACGATACCGCACGTTTACAAGGGTTCAAGTTGTTTAGCTACAGGTGATCAACAAAGGTTGTTAACATGTCATCTCACTCAAGAATGGCATGTCACACAAGCATGGCAAGAGGTGAAGCATAAATAAACTATCTAATCTAGTCACTTTTAGTGGGGGGTAAAACCTATACATGGCAACTATTGCGGACCCCATGATAATTATAATGTTTGGTACTGTTTTGCCCTAAACAATATTTTATTATTTTTACTAGCAAGCAAGAGCAGAAAATTCACAATCTATACGCAAATCTAGTCAAGTTACATATATAGATCATTTTAATCCGAGCAATGCTTAAAAAGTTATTAAAGAAACAATTTACGGTGGCAAGCAGTGTAATTAGGAGTCAAACAACATGTAAATGGAATCAAACATGGAAAAAGAGCACATTTTATTAATCTACACAAAATTCTAAGAAACTTTCATGTTTAACTCGTCGCGATCCGAGCTACCGTTAAAAAATTACGGGCACCGCAAAATAATAATACAATCTGCCAAAATAATAACCTAGAAAAGGGAAAAAAATCTAACGGGCCGAAATCTACTGGTACTGGGCTGAACAGGGGCGAGCGCAATATAGCTAAATCTCGCTCGGGCGCCTCATATCAGCAAAAAAATAATAATACTGGGCCGGTCCAACTCGCAGTGCAGCACTAATAAAAAAAAGAAAAAAGGGATGCTCACCAACGGGCCAAGCCCAACAGCAGGGGGCGGCGGACTGGGCCGCTGGAGTTTGGACGGGCTGGGGCGCTACGGGCGCCGGCCTGCGAGCGGTTGGGGATCGTGTTCGTTCTCTCCAGGACGACAGCGAGCGGCGGCGGCACTGCCTTCCGGCGAGGAGGAGGCGACGCCGAGCGACGGGGTGGCCGGGACGACCGGACAGCGGCGGAGGAGGTCGAGGGGGCGCCGGATCCAAGCCGGTTTGAGGTCTCCGGCGAGGCCTCGTGGCGGTTTCGAGGTCGCGTCCATGGCTGCTTGCCTGCGGGAGAAAGAGGAGGGGGTCAGGGGAGGAGACGGGCGCGGGGGGGAGAGGATGGAGGATAGGGAGGCCGCGGCGCGGCGTACAGTGGTGGCCGGCGGGCTATTCGACGTCCGGCGGCTCGCCGGAAGGCGCAAGGCGGTGGAGAGGACGACCGGGAAGTGAAGGTCCACGCGGTGGCGCCCGTATGGGCTCGTGCGGGCCGCAGCGGCGGATCCGGGGCCCTGCGGGGCCTAGTTCGTTTGGAGGCTGGAGTTCGAGGGTCCCGGGGTGACATGGCTACCCCGGGAACCCTCGGATCTGCGATCCAACGACCACAAATGCTTAGGGGCTAGGGTTTCGGGTGCAATCTGGACTGGAGGGGCAGATCTAGGTTTTTTCTAGGGGTGTGGCTGCAAATATCACAAGGGGAACCCTAAAATGGGTCTGGGAGGCTGGTGGTCTTTATATAGGGCAGGCTGGGTGGTCAGTTTACGCAAATGCCCCCGGTACCTCTCTCTCGCGTCCGGTGATCGCGTTCGTGACCGCAGAGACTCCGTACGGACTCCGATTCCGATGAAATCTCGATCTACACGCTCAGCACGTCGAGCCCGTCGATCGTACCTCACTGCGGTGACATTCTGAGAACATTTTCCGGCGCGCTATAAAAATATCCCGTTTACTTATTAAACGGGGTTTTCGTTCCGTTGGCTACGGCTGGTCTGGTGCGGTTTTCACGACGGTGATCGGGTGAAACCCGGTGTCGCAAAGGTCGAGTGTCAGGGTGGCAAGGGTCGGTCGCCGTCCAATACGAGATATGAGGGGGAAAATAATCGCCGATCGATAAATCGGGGATGCAAACACCGAAACAAATCAGACAAACAAACAATTCACACCGAAAACAAAATTTTTAATTTTTGTGAAAACTAGGCTGTTACACTTTTCACGAGTTCCCCGATCGGCAACCTTTCGCGTTCGACGAAGGGAGGACCTGCTTCCACTCCCAAGCAGGATGTCCAGTTTGCTGCTTTCGATGCTCTCCTAGATCTGCGCCAGCAGGAGGTCGAGATGCAGGTTCATCCAGGTTTCTTTTACTACCCCACCCTGTCTCATACATGGCGAGTCCTTTTTCCACCTGATGATCCAGCATGCAACCGAGCGGTCATACACCTTTCTCGCTACATGACTGTTGAGTATGAGTTGATCAATATCCTTGCAGAGGAGCTGGCTCGCGCTAGAGAGGCGCTCGCATTTCTCAGTGCGGTCCAGTCTCCACCTCCGTCTCCACCTCGCTCTCCACCTTCCACCTTTGCACCGATACCGACTCCACCGATCCTACCTTCACTCATATCGGAGACTCCAGCGGGACATCCTAATGTTCCGGCTATCACTCGTCGCGAGACCCCAGCTGAGTGGGATGCGTTGACTGCTACCCCTGCCGCTCCGATGCTTAGGCGTCGTACTCCTCCTCCTTCTGAGGGAGAGCCTTCCCGTCAGCGTCTCCGTGTTTCCTTTGCCTTGACTAGCACGATGCACATCGTTAGTTCCAACTCTGAGTCCGACTCTAATGACTCTGACGATTCCTCTAACTGCCGGTGTCCGTTTCACCCCCGCGCTTAGAGCGATGTTCGATTAGCAGCATGAGTATGCTTCACATCTATCACAGTATTATGCATGTTGTCAACTGCCGTGTGAGCAGTACTAGTCATGCTACCCTCTACTAGTGTGACATGTATGATGTTGAACTGCTATGTATAATTACGTTGTTTGCGTCACTTTTCATTCGGCTATCTTTTGGTGTTGCATTTAACATGTTTTTCCCATTTGATTTTTCGATATGGTGTTAGGTGACTCGGACGTACCCTTGTTGGATTTTCTTTGATATCGGCACCACGCCTGGTTCTGAGTTATTTTCTCGGCCGTCCGGGGTGGATGCTGATAACCCTCAACTGTTGGGGATCGAGATAGACTTCGCAGGCAAGATAACCCAATTTATTGATTCGACACTTGGGGACACAAAGAATACGTGCAGGCTTTGACAATTGAGTTGTCAGTTCAACCGCACCTGAAATAAACACTTTCTTGCACAAAAGTATTAGTAGCAACGGTAATATGGTAGTGGTAGTGTGGGTGATAATAGTGGTGATAGTGGTGGTGAAACATCAAAAGTAAAACAACGAAAGTAAACAACTAATAACCAGCGGAAAGAAACACTGTAGGCTAGGGAGATGGATGGTTGGGCGATGCTTGGATGAGAACAAAGATTTACTAGATTCTAACACGGGCAAGGCTCACAGAAAAGAAAGGATCATCTAGGCAAATATCAAACATTAGGCATGTATCCCAAGGTAGTTGTACGTGCTTGCAATAAGAACTTTGCACAACATTTTTTCTCCTACCCTCCCGCTACGAACGGGGCCAAAAGGAACTTAGGGAGATTAAGGTACTCCTGTCAAAGAGCATCGGAACAAAGCATTAACACTTCATGGATACACGGAATCCTCAAATTATAGTGCATCCCATTTGGTGTCCCAAGTTGTCACCATTGGGATCGCCGGTTCCGGACTATAATAGGTGCATACAACTCATAGATAGGATCAAGAACACCTCAAACTCAAGAGACAAAAGGGTGATCAGATCTGAAATCATGGCACTTGGGCCCAAAGTGACAAGCATTAACAACAACAAGTTGTAACAGAGATGATAAACACAAAATAGATGATAGGCAACATGCCCCCAACAATCTGATGAACTATTACATGATCTAACTCATCCAATCCTTACCATCCCCTTTGCCTACAACAAGAAATTACTCACACATGAGAGAAGGAGTCATGGAGGGGTGATCGAGAGGCGATGATGATGACGATGGCGATGATTTCCCCTCACCGGAGGCCAAAGCAGCCTCCAGATTAGCTCTCTCGGAGAAGAACAGAGGGTGGCGGTGGCTCCGCGACGTAGATTGGAAAAGCGACTTCTTTTTTCGGAGTTTCCTCGCCGAGGGAATAAATAGGGCCAAGGTAGGGCACCAGGGGTGTGGGACCCACCCAGGAGGGCAGGTGGCGCGGCCAGGGGCTGGGCCGCGCCACACACCCTTCTGTGTGCCCCCTGGCTGCTCTGTGTCCCCCTTTCTCCTTGTCGAAGCTTCGGGAACACTGATTTTTTATATAATTTTTGTGGATTTTTCCAGCGTACCTAAATATCCAGAAATGTGCACAATATAAAATAGCAATGGCAGCTCTGCTGAAAACAGCGTCAGTCCGGGTTAGTTTCATCCAAATCATGCAAGAATGAAGCCAAAACAATAGCAAAAGTGTTTGGAAAAGTAGATACGTTTGAGACGTATGAGATGCCTACTTTATATATCTCTTATCAAAACCCGACCCGTGTTCTGAGTTGTTTTCTCCGCCGTCTCGGGCAGTTGTTGAGTTTCTTTTCGCAATGGCGACCCTATGTTCTGAGCTGTTTTCTCGGCCGTCTTAGGGGACCTCTACATTCTTTTTATCAATGTTGTCTCATGCTCTGAGATGTTTTCTCGGCCGTCTTGAGCAATGGTTGAGTTATTCCATTAATGTACCAGATCTGAGTTGTCAAGACCGTTCTGGTGGCTACTAGTTTATTTGATGGTTTCATGAAGGGTTCAGATGGTCATCGACTACCGTTAAAATTTGTGAACTTTCTATCGGCACTTTGTTGCCTTGTGTTCCCCCCTTATGGTGATTGCTCATTATATTGGTGCTTCATCTTGGGAACAGATATAGGATGAGAGGAGGTGAAGGCAGCCGCCATGGTGACGCCGACACCCCAGTTCGTCAATTCGCCAGACGAGCCGGATTGTCACCAGAACCGCTACCACCCCATCCACAACAGCCACCAACTACAAATCAGATCATGAGGATGTTTGAAGAGAAAAGGAATAAAGACCTCATGGAATTTCTGAAACGCGTGCAGAATATAGTGGGGCAGATGCAGAACCATGGATCCCGTTCTAAGCTATCAGACTTTCAGCGAACCAACCCACCCAGTTTTAACCAGGCAGATGATCCCTTGGAAGATGATGACTGGCTAAGGATCATAGAGAAGAAATTAGAGATTTCCCATTGTGAGGAAGCCGATGTGGTACCGTTTGCCACCCACTATCTTGAAGTCTATGCAGCTATCTGGTGGGGAAATACCAAGGCAGTATGGCCCCCCAGATGAAGACATCACTTGGGAAAAGTTCAAGGAGAAGTTTCGGACATACCATATCCCCTCAGGAGTGATGAAGGTCAAACGGAGGGAATTCCTTGCCCTTGTCCAAGGCAACTCTTCCGTGAATGAGTACCCGAAAAATTTCAGCCACCTCGCAAGGTACTCCATCCGTGATGTAGCCACTTAGGAAAGGAAGACAGATCGCCCTTGGCGGATTCAACGCCACTCTTCGATGCCAACTCAGTATGTTGGATTTCCCGTACTTCCAGACTCTTGTCAACAAGGCTCTTATAGCAGAACATGAGTACAAGTCCGTCAATGAGCACAAGTTTGGGTATGACAACCGCAAGCGCAAATATGAAGCCAAGAAGGTCAACAATGAGCCGCCCCCTCGGAAGCCACGCACTTGGCAGCCCGCCCAGACCGGTTACAAGCCCACCTGGAACAATGGCAACACCGCAGCCAACAAGTCGGCAAACCAGGAGAAGACTTACGTCACCAACCAGGTGAGGGAAGATTGCATGCGCAACAACACTTGCTTCACCTGCGAAAAGCCAGGGTACTACTCCATGCAATGACCCACCAGGACGGGAAAACCAGCGCTGCAAGTCAACACCCTTGGGCGTCGCCCCAACCCAGGATATCAGCAAGGTCGAGTCCATCACATCTCAGCTGAAGAAGCCCGCGAATCCCTCGACGTGTTTATTGCGATGTTCCCTATTAATGACATACCTGCAGTTATATTATTTGATTCCGAGGCTACCCACTCGTTTATTTCATGGAGTTTTTCCACCCTACACAATTTCCCCATCTCTCTCTTGGATAAAACCATGGTGGTACAATCTCCTGGGGGTGTGCTCAGAGCAAGCCATGAATGCAAGGATCTATCGATTGTGATATATGGAGTGAAATTCCCAACCACCCTCATCCTGCTCGACTCCATGGGATTAGATGCAATCCTTGGAGTGGATTGGCTGACTGAACATCAAGTACACCTCCATTTCAAAACCTGGATAGTGGAACTGGTTAACCCTGCCGGGAAGAAGGTCCAGTTTACCGCCGTTCGAATACCAAATGGGAGGGGATAGTGTGCAAAGTCACCACAACTAACATGGACAAGATCCCAATAGTTAGAGAATTTCTAGATGTATTTCTGGAGGAATTGCCAGGGATGCCACCTGACAGAGAAATGGAGTTTGCTATCGAAATTGTTCACGGAACATCCCCAATATACAAGAAGTACTATCGAATGCCATCCACAGAGCTGGTAGAGATGAAGAAGAAATTGGACGAGTTATTGCAGAAAGGGTACATTCATCCCAGCACTTCACCATGGGGGCCACTGGTGCTGTTTGTAAAGAAGAAAGATGGCAGTCTGCGAATGTGTGTGGACTACTGCCCACTCAACGAATATACCATCAAGAACAAATACCTGCTACCTTGCATTGACGATCTATTCGACCAATTGAATGGTGCCCGAGTATTCTACAAGATTGAACTCCGCACTGGATACCACCAGCTGAAAATCAAGAAGGAAGACATACCAAAAACGACATTCACCACAAGGTATGGCCTATATGAATTCACAGTCATGTCCTTTGGATTGACAAACGCTCCAGCCTACTTCATGGACATCATGTACAAGGTCTTTATGGACTTTTTGGACAAGTTTGTGGTAGTGTTCATCGATGACATCCACATATACTCCAAGAGTGAAGAAGAGCATGAGCAACACCTCCGCGCCGTGTTGGAACGGCTACGAGCTCACCGCTTATGCGCCAAATTCAGCAAGTGTGAATTCTGGCTAAAGGAAGTTCGATTTCTAGGGCATATCCTATTAGCACAAGGAGTAGCTGTAGATCCCAATAAAGTGGTTGGCGTGTTGAATTGGAAGCCACCAACTACAGTGACAGAAGTCCGTAGTTTCTTGGGATTGGCTGGCTATTATCGCCGATTCATTGAAGGATTCTCTAAGATAGCCAAGCCTTTGACAGAACTCTTGAAGAAGAATCAGAAGTTTATCTAGACCAAGGAATGTGATGAGAGCTTCATGCAACTAAAGACGAGGTTAACCTCCGCACCCGTCCTAACCTTGCCAGATATCCACAAGGGATTTGACATATACTGTGATGCCTCCAGACATGGACTTGGCTGCGTACTGATGCAAGAGGGAAAGGTTGTAGCCTATGCGTCCTGACAGCTACAACAGCATGAAGGGAATTATCCCACCCACGACTTGGAACTAGCGGCCGTGGTGCACGCATTGAAGATATGGAGGCATTACCTCATCGGCCAACGGTGTGAAATATACACGGACCATAAGAGCCTCAAGTATATTTTCACCCAACCAGATCTCAACCTCAGACAAAGGAGATGGCTTGAATTGGTCAAGGACTATGACCTTGGGATAAACTATCATCCCGGAAAAGCCAATGTGGTCGCCGATGCCCTTAGCATAAAGTCGAGCATGGTAAATTCTCTCTGGGAAGGGATGAACCCAACACTGCAAAGGGAATTTTCTAGCCTCAACCTGGTGCTATGTGGCCCGATGAACGTAAAGACATTGCAAATTACCCCAACCCTCGTGGAAGAAGTCAAGGATGCCCAAAAGCAGGATCCATACATCCAAGATATCAAGGAGAAGGTACGACAAGGCAAGGCCGCATCCTTCCACATCGATACCCAGGGAACGCTATGGTTCGAGCACCGAATATGCTTACCGTATCAGAACAGCCTAAGGCAGCAAATACCGTGAGAGGCACATGAATCTGCATAGTCCATCCACCAGGAGGTTCAAAGATGTACCAGGACTTAAGAACAACATTTTGGTGGTACGGAATGCGAAAGGATATTGCATACTACGTCGCATGCTGCGACATATGCAACAGAGTCAAAGTTGAACATCAGAAGCCAGCTGGATTGCTACAACCCCTACAAGTCCCTCAGTGGAAATGGGATGACCTATGCATGGAATTTGTCGTGGGACTCCCTAAATCAGCCCGAGGCTATGATGCCATTTGGGTTATTGTGGACATTCTCACCAAAGTGGCCCATTTTATTCCGGTAAGAACCACTTATTGAGCAGACCAACTAGCCCATCTATAAATGTCCTGAATTGTTAGTCTCCATGGAGTACCCAAGACGATTACCTCAGATAGAGGATCCCTATTCACATCAGCATTTTGGCTACGCCTACACCAAGCCTTGGGGACCGCGCTAAGGCATAGCACGACCTATCATCCACAAACCGATGGGGAAACGGAACGAGTGAGTGAGATAACGAAAGAAATGTTCAGGTCATGTGCTCAAGCCTATGGCACCAAGTGGGACGACTGTTTGCCATATGCGGAGTTCTCCTACAACAACATTTATCAGTCCAGTCTCAAGATGTCACCCTTTGAAGCATTATATGGGATTAAGTGTCGTACCCCTCTGAACTGGTCACAGACAGGAGACAGTCGCATCTTTGGTACAGATTTGGTCCTCGAGGTAGAAAAGCAGGTCAAAGAGATTCAGGACCGTCTGAAAGGAGCTAAGTCTCGCCAAAATAGCTATTATGACCCGAAACATCGTGAGGTGAACTTTGAGCCCGGAGAATATGCTTACCTTCGAGTAACACCGATGAAGGGAGTAAGGAAATTCCATACTCGAGGGAATCTTGCACCACGATACATCGGACCATTCCCAGTGATAGCCCGGAGCGGAAGAGTAGCTTATCTATTGGAATTACCTTTAGAGCTGTCCGATGTTCATGATGTTTTCCACATATCTCAGTTAATGAAGGGCATTGCACTGCCAGTCAAGCAGGCACATATGACATAGTTAGAGCTGACTCAGGACTTGACATATGAGGAGAAACCGGTCAGAATTTTAAAGGAGATGGAAAGGACCACTCACAGTAAGGTAATACAGTTTTATAAGGTACTGTGGGAGCACCATACGGAGGAAGAAGCTACTTGGGAAAGTGAAGATTTTCTAAAATCAACATATCCGTACGTGTTCCCTGAGCAACAGAATCTCGACGACGAGATTCACCCTAAGGTGGGTAGGTTTGTGACACGTGGTTTTTGAAAACTTTTCTTTGCAAAACCATTTGTCTTATTTTTGGAATTTGCCTTTTTGCTCGGTGTTTTGCAACTCTTTTGGGCCTTAATCGCTTGGGCATATTTTTATTCCTTGTCCCAAGTGATCTCAAATCCATCCCTCACCTTTCCAAGATCAAGTGCTGATCTTTTCTCCCCTAGCCATATTTTTTTCCCCAAAAATATTCCTTTTCTATTAAAGGAATAATCTTTTTTATCCTATGCTAGTGAAGCAACCCACATTTTTGTTGCTTCAAATCTCTTGAAACTTTTTTTTCTGGACTCTCTTGATATACCAGATTTCTTAGTGAAAAGATCCCACCAAGTCCAGTACAAATATTTCCCTCTAGAAATTATTTTTCAAATCTGGTCAGTGAGGCACTTTGTGAAGCAAGTACCCTGTAGACTTAACCTTTGGCTTTGAAATTTTTACCACTTGGGCACCCTCCTAGATAAACCATGTGCACAAAATTTCAGCCCAAAAACCCCAGCCAAACTCCCTCCTGAAATTTCCAAACTTTCCAGCCAGAACACATTTTTGAAGCTGTCATGTCCCTTATCCCTTCGCCAAGCAATGCAAGGACACCTACACGCTACTGGACGCTTGGGAAAGGACAAGGAAACGTTTTGCACGCCCTGGCCACGCTCAGGGCACGAGTGCATAGGGTGAGCACGCTGCAGGCCGGCCATAGGCGTGCTTTGGCGTGCCCGACCCGACGCCGTCACGGTCCTGCCTCGCCCCGGGAACCCGCGACGGCTTGCTCATGTCCGTAGCCCCAATTGATCACCCGCCGTCCACCTGTGCCTGAGAAAACCCTCGCCGCTCGCCCGAGGCCTCGCCGTCGCCGTCATTGTTCGGCCCGTGCGCACCCGCGCTGACCACTGCTCCCCGCTTGATCCCCCCCCTCTCCCGTGGCTGCATTTGCGTGTCCGCTGCACCAATGCACCCACGCCATCCACCTGTCCCAGCAAAGCCGCGCCACTCGTCGCGAAGCTCGCCGTCGCAGACTGCCTCATCGCCATGGCCACTGTGAGCCCGTGCCCCTGCATCAAAGATCTTGGACAAAGCGTGCACGCGTGCCTGGCTCCATTAGAGCCCTCTAGACTCTGCGGAACATTCCCGAGCTCGCCAGAACCCCACACTGCTCCGGCAGTTTCTCCCTGGCGGCAACCTCGCCGAAATCCCCTCGCCCCTATAAATTCCCTTGCCCCCTTGGTTTTCAAGCATCGCCTTCCACCACACCGCACTTCAATTGAACCCCCACCCACTCAAACCCGGTCGAGGAGGCCCCGGGCCTTGGATCCCACCGGAGCGCCGCCGCAGAGTTGCAGCTCCGGCATAACGTCTCTGGTGGTCCCCTAACCTTGCAAACGCTTCCCCTAGATCCCTCTTGCTCCAGTGGTGCTAACTCCATGCTCGAACGGGTGATTCCTTGTAGGAATCGCCAACCCAGGCGAGCACCGTCGCCGGCCATCGCTGGAGAAGAACCTAGCCATGTCGTCCGACCACCGATCGTCGTGCTACGAGTATGTAGATGCTCCCCACACTCCTTTGCTTCGATCAGTGCACTCACACGCCACCTCCGAGGCCTCCACACCGGCAAACCACCTCGTCGGAGCCGTCGGCCCTCTGTTTCTCTCTCTCTCTCTCTCTCTTTACTAAACCTAATAGGCGGGCCCCACCTTCCAGTCTCTCTAATCCCTCCCGAAACATTTTGCAGTGGAGGCGCCTCTGTGGAATACACCATTGATACGTCTCAAACGTATCTACTTTTCCAAACATTTTTGCTATTGTTTTGGCTTCATTCTTGCATGATTTGGACGAAACTAACCCGGACAGACGTTGTTTTCAGCAGAGTTGCCAGTGCTGTTTGATATTGTGCAGGTTTCTAGATATTTAGGTACGCTGGAAAAATCTACAAAAATCAAATAAAAAATCAGCATTCCCGAAGCTTCGACGATGCCAAAGGGGGGCCACAGAGCAGCCAGGGGGCACCCAGAAGGGTGTGGGGTGCGGCCCAGCCCCTGGCCGCGCCACCTTCCCTCCTGGCCGGGTCCCACACCCCCTGGTGCTCTACCTTGGCCCTATTTATTCCCTCGGCGAGGAAACTCCAGAAAAGAGGTCGCTTTTCCAATCTACGTCGCGGAGTCGCCGCCACCCTCTGTTCTTCTCCGGGAGAGCTAATCTGGAGGCTTCTTTGGCCTCCGGTGAGGGGAAATCATCGCCATCGTCATCACCATCGCCTCTCCATCACCCCTCCATGACATTTCCTCTCATGTGTGAGTAATTCCCTCCTGTAGGCCAAGGGGATGGTAGTGATTGGATGAGTTAGACCATGTAATAGTTCATCAGATTGTTGGCGGCATGTTGCCTATCATCTACTTGGTGTTTATCATCTCTGTTACAACTTGTTGCTCTTAATGCTTGCCACGTTGGGCCCGAGTGCCATGATTTCAGATCCGATCACCCTTTGTTTTCTTGAGTTTGTTGGTGTTCTCGATCCTATCTATGAGTTGTATGAACCTATTATAATCCGGAACTGGCGATCCCAATGGTGACAGCTTGGGACACCAAAGGGGATGGACTATAATTTTAAGATTACGTGTATCCATGAAATGTTAATGCTTTGTTCTGGTGCTCTTTGATAGGACTACCTTAATCTCCCTAAGTTCCTTTTGGCCCCGTTCGTAGCGGGAGGGTAGGACAAAAGATGTTGTTCAAAGTTCGTATTGCAAGCACGTACAACTACCTTGGGATACATGCCGGATGTTTGATATTTTCCTAGATGAACCTTTATTTTCTGTGAGCCTTGCCCGTGTTAGAATCTATTACATGTTTGATCTCATCCAAGCAGCGCCCAACCATCCATCTCCCTAGCCTACAATGTTTCAATCTTGCTGGTTACTAGTTGTTTACTTTTGTTGTTTTACTTTTGCTGTTTCATAACCACTATTATCATCACCACTACCACTTACATACTACCGTTGCTACTAATACCTTTGTGCAAGCAATGTTTATTTCAGGTGCAGTTGAATTGACAACTCAATTGTCAAAGCCTGTACGTATTATTTGGCTCCCCAGGTGTCGAATCAATAAATTGGGTTATCTTGCCCGCGAAGACTATCTCGATCCCCTACAGTTGAGGGTTATCAAGTACTATTGCGGGATTTGACACGTCCTTTACACAGTGCTGCCCATGTGAAAGCATCTTGTCTCGGAATTCGTAACGCTTGACGTGTTTGGTCTTTGATTTAATGATGGCGCCTCCTGGGCTTCTGTATTTTTTCCTGGTTTGCCCCTGGGCTGCGCTATAAATACCCGTTGCTTTATTGCCTAGGCTTGGTCATCCATTCTTCTCCTATCTTCTTATTCTTCCTATGGCTCCCAAGCGGGGTGGTGGTGCTTCTGGCCGAGGTCGTGGCCGGCGTGGTCGTGGTGGCCGTACCCCTCGCTCTTCTTGTGGTGGGTGCCGTGGAGCTGCGGCGGTGCCCTCTTCATCTTGTGCGGACGAGGGTGTTTAGCGCTATGACTTCCTTCTGAGCATTCTTAGTCGCACTACTACTCGGATCCCTCTTCCATTCTCATTTGCCTCCATGATTTCTGAGCTTAATCTGAGGGGTCTATGACTTCGGCTTCAGGGGTGCGCTCGACCTCCTACGTGGGTTGAGCTTTCTGTTGGTGGCTCCTTCTTGATTTTTCTTGATGCTGGCTAGAGGTCGTTTTCACAGCGGCTGAACTTGCGTGATGGGGATAGTATTTGTTGTCGTTTTGATGGTGAAGATACCCTCATTGTTCGTGCGTTTGATGCCGGTGGTAATCGTGTGGATCCATACTGGGAGGAAACAAGTAGTGACAGTTCTGATGGATCAAGGGGTGTTTCGCCTGCTTCTCCTGTGACTTCATCTTCTGGGACTCATCGGCTGGTGGTGCTTGATCTTCTAGTTCTAAGGATGAGCTGGACGTCAAGCCGGTCATCAAGCGGGTGCGTCAGTAGGCGCGGTACCTTGTAGAACTGGAGGACAACAACTTCCTTCTTCGCAGGCTCAGTTGCTACTTTGTCTGTGGTGACGCTCGTTAGGTTGTGGGAAGAAAGTGCCAATTATCTCAGCATGAGCACACATGTAGAAGTCCTAATTCCCTGGGATAATTGGTATTGTAACCTGTCTGGTAGCTTCTCGAGTCCTGTTGTAATGATAATTGTCCTCGACTCCTTTGTAATGGAAAATTGTCTTCGACTCCTTTGTAATGGAAATTGTCTTCGACTCCTTTCTAATGGAAATTGTCTTTGACTCCATTGTAATGAGGAGATTCTCTTCGATTCCTTTGTAATGGAAATTGTCTTCGAATCCATTGTAATGAGGAAATTGTCTTTGACTCCATTGTAATGGAAATTTGTCTTCCACTCCTTATTGTAGGTTTTATCGGGTGCGTGGCAGCGCTCCCGATGGGAGTAGCCCCTGAGGCTACGTTTGATTTGTAGAATCAAGCGGAGGCTGTGAGTTTTTATTCACCTGGACCGTCCTTTCTTGTAGCTGTTTAGCTGTTCCGAATTTTCATCGGGTGCGCGGCAGAACTCTCGATGGGAGTAGCCCCCGAGTCTTTAGGTGATCGTTTGCGATCAGGTGAAGACTAAAGGACTTTGAATTTTCCGATACGGTTCTCTTGTGGGAAAATTCTTGGTACTTCGAGGAGATCTTGTGCTCTGGCCCTCGAGTGTTTTAGGTGAATTCGCATGAACGAGGATAGCGTCTCTCGGGGGGAGTTTATGCTCAAGCCCCCGAGTGCTTTTAAGTAAAGTCGCGTGTGCGAGGATAGCGTCTCTCGGGGGAAGTTTATGCTCGAGCCCCCGAGTGCTTTTGAGTAAAGTCGTGTGAGCGAGGATAGCGTCTCTCGGGAGGAGTTTATGCTCGAGCCCCCGAGTGCTTTTAAGTAAAGTCGTGTGAACGAGGATAGCGTCTCTCGGGGGGAGTTTATGCTTGAGCCCCCAAGTGCTTTTAAGTAAAGTCGCGTGAGCGAGGATAGTGTCTCTCGGGGGGAGTTTATGTTTGAGCCCCCGAGTGCTTTAAGTGATACTATTTGGGCAGCACCATTTTATTTCTTCGAGTTTTACATGGGTTGCCAATTGGTGCTGCTGCCGATGTCGCTGACAATGCCTGGTGGACCATGTGTAGAACAGGCGTAGGTTCGCTACGTTCCATGGATTTCCCACATCTTCATTGGTCTTCGGGTTCTTGAACCTGTATGCGCCTCCTCCTATGACTTCCGAGATTATGAACGACCCTTCCCATTGCGGGGCAAGTTTGTGCAATTTTTCTTGTATCAGCCGCAAGACGAGGTCTCCTTTGGTGAAAGTTCTGGCCCGCAGGCGACTGCTTTGATATGTGCGCAACTTGTCTTGGTATCCTTCAGATCTAGTTATGGATGTTTCCCGTGCTTCGTCTGCTGTGTCTTTATCGTTCTGTAGTGCTTCTTCTGTCTCTTCCTCTTCATACCCTGAGATTCGGGGAGCTCCAAATTTTAAGTCATGCGACAGCCTTGCTTCTGCCCCGTATACCATGAAGAAAGGTGTATACTGGGTCGAGCTGTTTGGGGTGGTGCGCAGGCTCCATAGTACCGCGGGGAGTTTTTCTACCCAGTTGCCTGCGGCTTGTTCTAGTGGTGCGAGGAGTCGTTTCTTTATTCCTCCGCATACTAGGCCGTTTGCTTTCTCCACTTGGTCGTTAGATTGTGGGTGCGCGACTGATGCGCAGTTGACTTTGATGCCCTGCTCCTGACAAAAGTTTTGGAATTCTGCTGCTATGAAGTTTGTACCGTTGTCCGTGATGATGTTGTGTGGTACACCGAATCCGAAGATGATTGACTTGATAAAGTTAACTGCGGTGAGGGCTGTTGAGCTGGTGATTGGTACTGCCTTGATCCATTTGGTGAACTTGTCGACTGCGACTAGTAGGTGTGTTCGTCCTCCTTTTGAGGATTTCTTGAGTGGACCCACCATGTCGAGTCCCCAGGTGGCAAATGGCTAGGACATCGGTATAGTTTTGAGTTCTGATCCTGGGGTGTGTGGCCTGCTGGCGAACTTTTTGGCAGGCGATGCAACGCCGCACAATATCTTCTGCATTTCTCATGGCGGGCGGCCAGTAGAACCCTACTCGAAAAGCCTTGGACACGAGTGCGCGACTGCTCGCATGATGCCCACAGGTGCCTTCGTGAATCTCGAGCAGTAGGGATTTGCCGTCTTCTTCGTCAATACACTTTTGGAGGACCAGAGAGATGCTGCACTTTTATAGATGTCTGTTGATTACTGTGAATGCTTTGGATCGTCGACAGATGCATCTGGATTCTGCGACGTCTTGTGGTAGAGTGCCTTCAATTAGGAATCGAAGGAACGGTTTTCCCAGGCTGGGTCTTCGAGTGCGGCTGGCTCTTCGACTTCGATTGCTTGGCTGGTTGTGTCGTCGGCTGTGCTCGCGGTAGCCACCTGCGCTGGTTCGGTTGTGTCGTCGGCCTCTGCGACTGCCTCGGGCGCCGCTGGCTTTACTTTGATTGATCTCTGGCTGATGCTCTCGAGGAAAACGTCTGGTGGTACTGGTCCTCGAGTTGATCCGATGTTCGCAAGATCGTCGGCCTCAGTGTTAGTTGCTATGGAGACGTAGTTGAGTTCACAGCCGTCGAATCCTCCCTCCAGTGTGTTGTAGAGCTTCTGGTAGGCCATCATGTTGTCTCCGACTACATCACAGTCCCTCATCGCCTACTGGACGACGAGGTTGGAGTCGCCGTAGATTGAGAGGAGAGTGGCGCCGCAAGTTTTTCCCATGCGCATGCCGTGGAGTAGTGCCTCGTATTCTGCTTCGTTGTTGGAGGCATTGCTGAAGTTGATCTGGAGGATGTATCTAAGCTTCGTTCCATTGGGGGAGACTAGTACGACGCCTGCTCCGGCTCCTTGCTGTCTTTTGGACCCGTCGAAGAACATCGTCCATGAGTTGGACAGATCTGGGGGCCGGGTGTTTGGACCTCTGTCCACTCGACCAGGAAGTCTGGGAGTACTTGGGCTTTAATTGCTGTTGGGTGCTTGAACTGCAGATCTCGCGGACTTAGCTCGATGTTCCACTCAGCGACTCGGCCGGTCGCTCCGGGGTTGTTGAGGATGTCCGTGAGTGGTGCGCTGCGCACGATTGTGATGGGGTGTTCATCGAAGTAGTGCGATACTTTTCTTGAGGTCATGATGATGGCGAGCAGGAGCTTCTGGTAGTGCGGGTACCGTTGTTGGGGCTTTGTGAGGAGCATGCTTAGGTAGTAGATTGGTCTTTGTATGCTCTGGACTTTTCCTTCTTCTGCGCGCTCGACGACGAGCGTCGTGCTGACTACGCTGCTGCGCGCTGCTATGTAGAAGTACAGTTTCTCCCGTTCTTTGGGCACCGCCAAGATTGGTGGAGTCGAGAGGGTTTTATTTTGGTCTACGAACGCATTGCGGGCTTCCTCGGTCCACTCGAATTTTTCTCCTTTTCTAAGCAGCTGGTAGAATGGTAAGGTCCTTTCTCCTAGCCTGCTGATGAAACGGCTCAATGCTGCGAGTCTTCCTGTGAGCTGTTGCACGCCTTTGATGTTGGTTGGCTCTTTGCTTCGATTCCTCGGGCGGAAACCATGTACCCGAGTAGTTTTCCGGCTGGGACGCCGAACACACACTTTTTTGGGTTCAGCTTGATTCTGTACTTGTTGAGGGCCGCGAATGTTTCGCGGAGGTCGTCGAGTAGTGTGCTTGCGTTGTAGGTTTTGATGACAATGTCGTCTACGTAGACCTGGACGTTTCTGCCAATTTGGTCTCTCAAACATGCTTGCATCATTCGTTGGTACGTGGCTCCGGCATTTTTTTACACCAAAGGGCATTGTTTTGTAGCAGCACACGCCGTAGGGGGTGATGAACGAGGTGTGATCTTCATCTTATTCTTTCATCCTGATCTGATTGTATCCTGAGTATGCATCGAGGAAGGATAGGAGGTCGCATCCTGCTGTAGAGTCGATTATCAGGTCGATTCTTGGCAGGGGGAAGTGGTCCTTCGGGCAGTGCTTGTTGACAGGCCCATAGTCGACGCACATCCTCAGTACGTCAGTGTCTTTTTTAGGGACCAGGACTGGGCCTGTAATCCAGGTTGCTTTCTTCGTCTCCTGGATGAACTGTGCGTCGAGTAGTCGGTTGATTTCTTCTCCGATTGCTCTGCGCTTGGGTTCTGAGAATCGCCGCAGCGCCTGCTTTACTGGCTTAGTGTTTGGCTTGATGCGGAGCGCGTGTTCTGCAAATTCTCGCGGTATTCCGGGCATGTCGGCTGGGCACCAGGCGAAGATTTTCCGTTCTTCGCGAAGGAAGGCTATGAGGGTGGCTGCTTGTTCTTCTGGGAGGTGGGCGTATACGCGGACCGTCTTCTCTAGGTCCGTTGGGTGAACTTGGTGGGTGATTGTGTCACTGTCGACGTTGAAATCGCGGCCGAATTTTTTTGCTTTTATCCGTCACCATGGCTATTTCTTCGAGTTGTTGTTGGGCTCCAAACGTGTCGGAGACTTTGTGGAATTCGCGATCACATTAGTCCGATTTGGTGAAGCTTCCATTGACTATAATGACTCCTGCGGGTCCTGGCATATTGAGTTTGAGATATGCGTAGTGCGGAACCGCCATGAATTGTGCAAACGCTGGTCGCCCGAGTATGGCATGGTACTGTGACTGCCAGTCGAGCACTTCGAACTCGAGGACTTGTCTTGCGAAGTTGCGCTTGCTGCCAAAGATGACGTCAAGCTCGATTTTTCCAATGGAGGCGGCTGCTTCGCCTGGGACTACGCCATATATTGTGGTGCCTGACTTCTTCCAAACTGATCGTGGGATCAGCATCTTGTGTAGGGTGCTGGTGAAGATTATGTTTAGGGTGCTGCCTCCGTCCATGAAGACTCTGTCCATGTCGTATCCTCCGATCTGGGCGTCAAGGACCAGGGGTGCATGCCCCGGCCTTGGGACTGCGGGTGGGTGGTCGCTTTGAGAGAAGGTGATGTTGGTCTCTGCGCCACACAGTTGGTAGATTTCTGTTGCCTTTAGGCCCTCAGTTGCTCGGGTCTGCAGTGTGTAAGCGTCCTGCTTCGCTTTTGCGGGTCTTCCTTCTTGGATCCTGCAGACTCGTCCATGGGACGTATGGTATTGCCTTTCTGTACTTGGTGCCGGTGACTGCGCGTTTCTTCGGTTGCGCTTGGCTTCACGCTGCTTTTCCTCCTTGATTTTGTCGGAGAGATCGGTGAATAAGCGACAATCTCCTAGGGTGTGGCTTACTCTGAGGCGTCCCCACCCATCTTCGAAACAGTGGATCATGCAAGGTCCTTCCAGTTGCTCTCTGGTTGTTAGCTTATTGGAGCCAGCGTGCCTTCTTCTCCTTGAGACTTGGAAAATCTGTGAGTGATCTTCTGAACGGCCGTGGAATCTTGGGTCGAGTTCTATCTCATCGCTGAGCGACTGGTTTCGGATGAAGTTGGCGAATTCATCTGGCCTTCGATCTGGGTCGTAGTACTCGCCGGTCTGAGTTTTGGAGTCGTTGTCTTGTCGTGCGGCGGAAGTCCGGGTGGCGGCGCGTCGTCGAGTGGCTGGCGAGTCTTCTGTCACGTGTTGCGACTCTTCGAGTGGGATTCCTGCGTAGAGTCCTCGCGCTTGCCTTCTGGGTTGTCGAGTTATTTTCCGTTGGCAGCGAATCTGGCAGTTGTTGAGATGTTGGGCTTGATTCGGCTGCGGACTAGGTGATCTTGGTGACGTGATGAAGATGCTTGTGGTGAACTTGAACTCCTCGAGTGGGTTAGATCTGGCTCTAGCCCTCGAGTCATGATTTGCTGAAGACGGGACCGCCGAGATCGTGATTCCAACCTTCTTAGTTCCCACAGACGGTGCCAATTGACGAGGATCAGCCTCGGCAAATCCCATGGTCAGGGACCCTGGGTTTATCATAGAGAAGGAACAGGTTGGACGATACTCATCGGCCAACAGGAGAAGCACTTCCTGCTCGATATTATTGCATGAGGGGGCGATTACAAGGGAGGCCAAGGCGAGTTCTCGCAAGACCAGGAGAGTAGATTGGATATTGGATATCTAGACGTCTCCCCTCCTAGCCTTTATATACTAGGCTAGGTCTCGGGGAGTCCGTCCTAGATTACAGAGATAGTTTCCTAGCCCTAGTCTTGCCTTGTGCGCCAAGTCGTGCTTTCCATATCAGTCGTGGATCCCTACGTCGGTGCCTTGAGTGGACCAGTCGTGGGCCTGTCGAGGCTTCCAGCGGGCCTCCTGTCTTCATGCACACCAGGTATCCTTACACACAGGAGTCGTGGGGTCACCCCCTCGTCATGCACGTTATCCACTATGGGTAAGAAAGGAGAACCCAAGGTTCCGATCCTACCATCCCGTACAAGACGAGGTACCACTCTTAGCACTAGTGCTAAACTTGATTCACCTTCAGTTATGAGTAAGTTTGATTCACCTCAGTTACATGCTACTTCTGCTGAGGCTAGCAATATGCCAGACACTTTTGATGATGCTTCTACTACCTTTGAGACTACTGGTTCACTTGGTTCTTTTACTGAAGAACAGATTGCTGCTACTGCCCGATTCTCGGGAGTTGAAATTCCTGTTACCAAAACCCCTATTGGAAAAACTCATGATCTTACTTGCCTTAAGGAGAAACTCCTTGAGGACGATTATGTTATACTTGATGATGATTTAGGGAGGGAGCTTAATGAATGTGCTGATTCCGACCCTGCCGCTATAAAGAAGTTTCTTGCAAAACACTGCTTGAAGAACAAGTTTATTCCTGATCCTACTTTTGCTACGTCTCCTATATGCATCACTGATCCTGATTATGATTTCTCTATTGACCTTTCACTTATATCCATAGTTGAAGCTGATCCCTTTTATGGCAGAGAAAATGATGATGCTATCGAGCACCTGACCAAACTCACTGAGTTGGGTAGTTTGTTTACCACTGATGAAAGGATTTGGAACTTTTATGTGACCAAGCTTCTTCCTTTTTCTTTGAAAGGAGATGCTAGAGCATGGTATGACGCACTACCATGTGGTTCCATTCAAAGTCCTCAAGATATGGCTATATCTTTCGTTGATAAGTATTTTCCTGCTCATATGCAACATGCTTCTTTACAAAGAATTTATAACTTTAAACAGTTGCAGGATGAGCATCTCCCTAAAGCTTGGGGGACGTTTTGCAGTTTACTCAAGGCTAGACCAGGACATGAGATCCCTAAGAATGACTTACTTGATACTCCCTCCGTTCCTTGATATAAGGTGTATAGTTTTTGGCACGAAGATTAAAGAACACACATTGAGGAAAAGTTAAACCAGGTTTGGATGGGATTACACCTAGCTAATTGACATGAGAAGATAGAGGGGTTTGCAAGAGATAAAGAAACATGATAAAATATTTTAAAAAATTTCCCACATGAGTGGTACAACGCAATACACCATACATTTTGAACTTTTTTTAAGAAAACTATACACCTTATATCAAGGAACGAAGGGAGTATATTTTATGCTGGTCTAACCGATGAATCTAGATCTTATCTAGATAGTTGTGATGGTTGTGTTTTCAGGGAAAGAACACCGGACGATGCGGAAGAATTAATGGGCAAGATTGCCAAGAACCACGAAGATTGGTCCTTCCTTGAACCACCCCCACTAATAAAGAATAGGGGCATGCTTGTCCTAAGCCCCGAAGATATGCAAGAAGCAAAGAAGTCTATACAAGAGAAAGGTATTAAACCTAAAGACGTGAAGATCTACCTCCAATTGAAAAAGTTGTGTGAGCCTACCACTCACCCACCTATGGTAGAGGTACACTCTCTTTTAGATTTTAATGCAAGTGACATCCCTAAAGGTATGCCTCCTGACCAATGTTTAGATGAGCTTGTTAATTTTATTATGAAGCAAAGTCACTTCAATAAAAAGATACAAGGTCAGTTGCATGATAATACTCTTGCTATCAAAAGTTTGCTTGATGTTCTAGGAAGAACAATTAATGATGTGAAATGTCTTGTTAAGCTTTTTCATATGGTTCAAACTCAGCTTGAACAAATTTCTAATGTGCAAAAAGATTTGCTTGCTAACAATGCCAAACAAGACAACTTATAGGATTATGGTATAAATACCCGGGGTGGAACACACACCCAGGACCCTCTCTATCCAGAGGGGCATCCGAAGAGGATCGAGCAAGATTTTCAAGTGCAAGAAGAAGAGATTGTTAGCTCTCCAAAGAAGAAGAAGAAGAAAAAGATACACAAGGAAGCTCACAATGCCAATGATCCTATAGAAGAAGAAGAACATGTTGTTGATCCAAAAAGCATATCTACCTCCGATGCTAAGACTAAAGACGGTGCTGAACCTGAAAAAGATGCTGAAAAGAATGATCCACCTGAGGATCGAGAAGAAGAAGCACCTGATAAGCGCAAGAAGTACGCTAGGGAAGACTTCATCGCAAGAAGACATGGGAAGGAACGAGAACCATGGGTACAGAAATCCATGCCCTTTCCAGGTAAGTCTGTCAAAACCAAAGAAGAAGAGCACTACAACAAGTTTTGTGAGTGGATGTAACCTCTTTTTCTTCAGATTCCTTTGACTGATGCTATTAAGTTACCTCCTTACTCCAAATATATGAAATATATTGTTACTAATAAAAGAAAAGTTCCTAATGAGGCAATATCTACTATGCTTGATAACTACTCTTTCAGTGGCAAGATTCCTGAGAAGCTCGGTGATCTAGGTATACCCACCATTCCTTGCTCCATAAAGAATAATTATGTTAGAACTGCCTTATGTGATCTCTGTGCAGGAGTGAGTGTTATGCCCTTTTCTCTCTACGAAAAGATTTGTTTAGAGAAACTAATTCCTACAGATATCTCCCTTCAGATGGCTGACAAGTCAACGGCCGTCCCGATCGGTATTTGTGAGGATGTTCCTGTTGAAGTTGCCAATCGCTTAATACTTACTAAATTTGTTGTGCTTGACATGCCCGAGGATGGGAGCATGTCCATTATTCTTGGTAGACCTTTTCTTAACACCGCAGATGCAATTATTGATTGCAATAAAGGGAAGGTTACCTTCAACTTGAATGACAAAGGACACACGGTGTATTTTCCAAAGAAGATCGACAAAAGGCATGGCCTTAACTCCATTGAGAATATCGAGACCGTGAAGATTGGAGAATGGGATTGTCCACTACATGTATACCACAAGTACAAAACAATTATGGTGGGAACAATGTCCATCAAAGTGAGAATGAAATGATCATTCCATAAGAGGCGAGACTTTCTGCTCTATATATCACCGGTTTGTCGGTAAGACTTGATCAACCTTGCTAACTAGCATGTTTTATATAGGTAAAAAGCTGAGCTTGTTATGTCTTCATTCCCTTTAGCTTTTATTCTCCTTGTTGTGCCTAAGTTTTTGTGTTTAAAGCTTCACTTGTTCTAACTTTTCCCCATGTTGACGAAAGTTTTTGAAGCTTTTTGAACTTTGATAATTCTCCACAGTGAAGTTGTCTAGAAAATTCCAGAAAGTTCAAAATAACAATTTCCGGGTAAAAAGCCATCGGGGAGCACCTGAGGCTGACCAGGGGGGTCCACCCCTGGCCCAGGAGGCCAGGTGGTGCGGCCCAGCCCCTGGCCGCGCCACACACCCTCCTGGGGCCCACAGGCACCCCCTGCTGGCATCTCTTCTTCCACTCTCTCTCATTCTCCCCAAAAACTCGTGTTCTTGCTCTGGTTTCGTGTTCTTGCTGTTCTTAATCACGGAACTTTGATCTCCCTCTACAGCCACTCGTTTGAGCTGAAATTTGGAACAAATACTTCTTGGTATGTGACTCCCTCACCCCTCCAATTAGTTTTCTTGTTGGTGGCTTCATTAGTGAGTATTTAGTAGTTCTTGGTGCTGTTTAGTTGAGCTCAAATGTATGTGTAGAATTTTATTTTCCAAGTTTTGTTGCTAGTTTGAGCCTTGATAAAGTAAGTAGAATGATTTGCCCAAACTAGTTTTTCTTAAACCTCCGTTTTTTTGATTTGTCAAAAAATTCAGAAATGGATAGGATAGGAAGATGGCTTGGGAAGATGAAACCCAAGCGCTCTAGCCGTGTTACACGGTCCGCAGCTTCACCTTCGGTACGAGGGTGAGCTAAAACGAAGAAATTGTACCCTTGGAGCTGTTGGATGCATCACCCGCAAAGGCCAGGGCATTTCCATGCAGAGATTTCATGGAGGATGCCGGCATACAGGAGGAGTTCGACGCCCTATGTGCCAGAGCAGGTTTGACACGGCTTGTGACGAGCCGTGTGCCACATTATGAGACGCTCACTGCTATATTTATGAAAAGTTTTAGATTCTATCCTGAAAGTGATGCTGTTGTATTTCAGATTTATGAAAGGTTACTAACCATGCCTATGAGTACCTTTTGTGAAGCTTTAGGTTTGCCCGACAGAGGAGAGAAGAGGAGGAAAAATTCTCAAACTAATGCACTCAAGACCCTTCTCGACTCGTTGTGCAACACTGAAGTGAGGAACACTAACCGTCAAAAGATCTCCAATATTTTGTTTCCTCATCTCACGTATCTCGCGTATTATATTGCTAAAGGGGTGTTGGCTCGAGACAGCACGAGCATCACTTCTTCGCCTGATACTGCTATCATGGCGAACACCCTCTCAGGGAATCACGAGTATCATGTGGGCACGTTGATTGCTAGACGCCTTGCTGCTAATAGAAACAAGGGGGGTCTCTTTGATGGCGTCTATGCCACACTTCTTTTGCAGTTTCTCGAAGGAGAACCGCGCCTAGATGATACAGTTTGTCCTTTTGTTAGTCTTGATTTGGTTTCCATGAAAAGGCACTTCTTTGTTACTAGGGCCTCTGACCGATATGCACTTGATTACATTTTGCGGTTTGAGGGTGATGTGGAATGCATCATCCGTCTACCTTCACCACTATTGTTTGATTTTTCTCGCAGGAACGGATACCGCTTTTCAGATACCCAGTTTGATGAGATCATGGGGAGATACCGGTTTCACGACCCCACGGAGGGGGTTTTGCCAGATGAGGAGGAGCGGGTGGTGTATCCACCCGTCCAGGAGGAGACCGTCGCCCCATGGGACGGAGGGTCTTCCTCTGGTTGGGAGGCGGGACCTTCCTCTTCTACGTGGGAGGACCCCAGGTCTTCAGTGTATGCATCCGAAGGAGCCTATGACCCATGGACATACCAGTACTACCCCGGAGCAGGAGGCTCCTCGGGACCGCAGTAGACGAGCCCAACTTAGGCCAAAAGCCTATGCTTGGGGGAGTACGTACTCTCCTCCCCTTCCATTGCATCTTCCGTTTTGATCGCTTTGATCTTTTTGAAGTCTATGCCTGTTCTTCTTTGTTCTTTTAGTTTGAAAAAACACAAAGAGATTTCTCCTTTCTTTTGTTTTCGTTAAGCCTTGAAAAACCCCAAAAAACGTTTCCTTTGCTCTTTAGTTTGCTTTGTTTCAGAGTTCAGCTCGAGTCCGTGATGATTATATTTTCCTACTTTCGATTGTGCAAGTGACAAGGCAGTAATGACGAAGATCGACGGAAGGGATGCAACAAGGAAAGCCGGTATGAACTCTTTTTATTTCTACTTTTGTACATATGCCTGTACTTATGACTAGAGACCATCTTGTAGCGACATAGTGCTATGTTTACAATGCTTTCCCAGTGGTTCATGCTTTCTTTGTGGTTAGTATCAAATAGCTAGATTTCATAATGTGTTGCTTGAAATGGTTGACATGCATTGCATTGTTCATGGTCTGGCATATTGAAGTGGTATTTCCCTTCAAAGAATTCTTGGATTGACTTGGCACATGTTCACACATGTTTATGACTGATATGTCTATCATGCCTTGATGGCCTTTTTATTTCAGAATAGTTATATCACTTTCATGCCCGATTCAATGTTACTTTGTCGCTCTGCATGATTATGACAATTATTGCTCTCTAGTTGGTCGCTTCCCAGTCTTTTGCTAGCCTTCACTCGCACTAAGCAGAATTCTTCTTGTGCATCCAAACTCCTTTTCAAACCAGTTATTCCACTTGAGTCCACCATACCTACCCATATATGATATTTACTGGCCACTCCTAACTTAGACTTTCTTGTGCCATCTCAAAATTTATTCAAAGCTTCCCTTTTGTAACCGTACAAGCTCATGGTGCGGTGAGGGAAAATCAGTATCTGTCATGCCAAAAATATTTTGACGGAAGTTTTAACTAGTCAATGAAAAATATAAGAGAGTTACCAATCCCCCATACTTGATGATGGAATGAAATGGACCAAAAGTTGCTTATGATAGATGGAACGATACCCTCCTTCCATACTTGAGGAAAAATAAAAGGTTTCGTAGACCATCAAAGGATCTATGGATAAGGGAACATGTGTAAGCAAAAGGCATTAATATGGTTGGCATGGGAGATATTGAGAGACCTTTACCGTTCACCTTTGACTGGAAAGTTGCGCCTCTCAAAAAGAACTTTGTCTCTGTTTTCAAAACCAAGAGCTCTGGCACATGTTTAGTCTTTGCTTCCTTTCACGGGTTTTCAACCTTGCCATCAAAATCCACGGTTCGAGAGTCTCACTTTCTTTCTTCAAAGCAACAACTATTGAGAGCATAATTGTCATTCTTAGTGTAACATGCATTGTCCCAAAGTACTACATTGTCTTCTGCATGCTTGTTATATTGCTAGTCTGAAATTCTTAGTTCTAGTCTCCTTTAAAACTCCGGAGGAGTTTTTGCATTTATGTTTTGCTTCACTCATGGAGGCTAGCGAGATACCACTCTAGTATGTTCATGCTATGTGCATTGTGATCTTGAATTGATTTTAAGCAGCAAATTATTTACTTTTGTTTGTTGGTGAATGATCACATGAAAGAAGGATTGATTCGTGCATTGTCTTTGTAGCATGGTGTCAAAACTTGCTAAACTCTTTTGTAGTACATGCTTATATACATCTAATGAAGCAAAAGAGTTTGTCAAAGTTTTCTTTGACGCGTCCAGTTCGTTGAACTGAATTGCTTGAGGACAAGCAATAGCTAAGCTTTGGGGAGTTGATACGTCTCAAACGTATCTACTTTTCCAAACACTTTTGCTATTGTTTTGGCTTCATGCTTGCATGATTTGGACGAAACTAACCGGACTGACGCTGTTTTCAGCAGAGTTGCTAGTGCTGTTTTATATTGTGCAGGTTTCTGGATATTTAGGTATCCAGAAACCTGCACAATATAAAATCAGCGTTCTCGAAGATTCGACGATGCCAAAGGGGGGCCACAGAGCAGCCAGGGGCCAACCAGAAGGGTGTGGGGCGTGGCCTAGCCCCTGGCCGCGCCACCTTCCCTCCTGGGTGGGTCCCACACCCCCTGGTGCCCTACCTTGGCCCTATTTATTCCCTCGGCGAGGAAACTCCAGAAAAGAGGTCGCTTTTCCAATCTACGTCGCGGAGCCGCCACCACCATCTGTTCTTCTCCGGGAGAGCTAATCTAGAGTCTGCTTTGGCCTCCGACCTCTCCATCACCCCTCCATGACTTCTCCTCTCATGTGTGAGTAATTCCCTGTTGTAGGCAAAGGGGATGGTAGGGATTGGATGAGTTAGATCATGTAATAGTTCATCAGATTGTTGGGGGCATGTTGCCTATCATCTACTTGGTGTTTATCATCTCTATTACAACTTGTTGCTCTTAATGCTTGCCACTTTGGGCCCGAGTGCCATGATTTCAGATATGATCACCCTTTGTTTTCTTGAGTTTGTTGGTGTTCTTGATCCTATCTATGAGTTGTATGCACCTATTATAATCCGGAACCAGCGATCCCAATGGTGACAGCTTGGGACACCAAAGGGGATGGACTATAATTTTAGGATTACGTGTATCCATGAAGTGTTAATGCTTTGTTCTGGTGCTCTTTGATAGTAATACCTTAATCTCCCTAAGTTCCTTTTGGCCCCGTTCGTAGCGGGAGGGTAGGACAAAAGATGTTGTGCAAAGTTCTTATTGCAAGCATGTACAACTACCTTGGGATACATGCCTGATGTTTGATATTTGCCTAGATGATCCTTTATTTTCTGTGAGCCTTGCCCATGTTAGAATCTATTACATGTTTGATCTCATCCAAGCAGCGCCCAACCATCCATCTCCCTAGCCTACAGTGTTTCAATCCTGTTGGTTACTAGTTGTTTAATTTTGTTGTTTTACTTTTTCTATTTCATCACCACTATTATCATCACCACTACCACTTCCATACTACCGTTGCTACTAATACCTTTGTGCAAGAAAGTGTTTATTTCAGGTGATGTTGAATTGACAACTCAATTGTCAAAGCATGTACGTATTCTTTGGCTCCCCAAGTGTCGAATCAATAAATTGGGTTATCTTGCCCGCGAAGACTATCTCGATCCCATACAGTTGACGGTTATCAGCCATCGACGTGGCCTCCTCTGGAATTTCCAATGAAATTGATTTAAATCAATTTTATTTCATTTGTTGACCCAACTTTGACCACCTATATATTTTAAACCATAAGGCCAAATGAGTTGATTCTTTTTGCTATGGTTTTGTCTTGAGCCCCTCTTGAATATTGCAAAGTTTCATAGCTTTCTTCTCTGTCTAGGTGCACTGGACAGAAGGAATGCTTGGTTTGACTTATTCCTTTTTATTATTTGAAATTATTTCAGAAGGAAACAATTTGGTTGTTGAGGATCAGGAGCTAGGTGACACTCCAACTGACCAAGGCAAGCCACACCATCCATTTTCATGAAGGCATTTCAAGTGCCATGTGTTTTCTAAAATATTGCTTGCTCATTTAACTTGATGATATTTTGGATGCTATTTGACATGCTCATATGATTTATACCATGCTTGCTTGATGTGATATGTTAGGAGTAATCATGCTATGCTCACTAGTCATTATCATGCTCATGTTATTTAGGTCATGTTCATGGTAGTATCCCATTCATGTTGATCGTATCTATATTTATGTGTTGAGCCTATGCATAGTTTATGCCTTTATCATGTTCATGTTATATCATGCTAGTTGTTGCACATGCTTGGTGGTAAGGGTAGTATCATGTTCATATTGCTATGATAGATTCATGTTGCTATGATTTAGTTCATGTGTTGCCAAGTTAATAATGAACATGAATTAACCGTTGACCAAGTGCCACCGAACCGAGCTTCAATAGTGCAGCCACATTTGCCTGTATGGGCAGGCCTTAGCTTGGTTTATTGTAGTTCCTTTTACGGGTATCACCAAAGAGGGGAGGTAATGCGTGCGCGCTACCCTATTTAGGTAGGCGGCGATAACATTGGGATCTAGAGTTGATATGTTACCCGGGAGTCCTCGTTTGCGACAATGTTGTTTGCCACATGTTGGTCGTTTACCACGACGGTGGACGGTGTCCGGAGGACACAGGGATACCCAAGACATGATATCGGTGGTACCGTAGAAAGGTTACGCGGTAGACGGGTTTCGTTGGGGTAGTCCTTGTCTTTTTGACAAGGAGCTCCATGGTGTGAGTAAAGTGCACAACCTCTGTAGAGTGTATAAATATATTCGAATAGCCGAGTCCACGGTATTGGAAACAGTTCATATTAGGTCACACTATAGATCAACACGAACCCGGTTTAATGATTGTGCTAAGTTATTGGTCACGTGGTGACCCGTGGAAGTTATTGGTCATGCGATGACCCGATTGTTCATGCGATGGCCCGTGAAAGTTATTGCTCATGCGATGAACTGATTGGTCATGCGATGGCCCGTGAAAGTTGTTGGTCATGCGATGACCCGATTGGTCATGCGGTGACCCGTGAAAGTGGTTGGTCATGTGATGACCCGTAACCCGATTGTTGAGTCTTTAAGGACTCCGGGGTAAGCTGCATGATCATGCGATGATCATGAACGATGGTTGTCTTGCACTAGTCGTAACCTTGGTAATATGTTATACTTATCATGATTGCATTGTCTAATCTGTTATTGCCACGCCCTTGTTTTGTCCTAGTGACTTGGTTGTTGTGAGCTTGCAAGTACAGTCAATGTACTGACCTGGCATGTCATGCCAGATGCAGGAGAAGTTGTACCTAGAATTTCTGGTGTTCCATACTTTGCGAACTAGGCCGTTTCCCAGCACTGTCCCCGTGGAGTGGAGCTCCATCACCCCGTTATTCCGCTGCCCTTTAGTCTTCCGTTGACTCGTATCGAGGCCCTGAGTTGTGACATAAATTATGTAGATATTGTCGCCGCATGGGATGTGTCGCCCTACCTCGTAGTATCATGTACCCCGAACCTATGTACCTGTATAATTATCAATGAATGCAGTTGTTTCTGTACCAAGATATTGTGCATTGCCAGAAGACATGATCTCTGGGATGGCAATGTATGGTAAACCAGTTGCTCTAAGCCAGGGTGCCACATGAGGCAACACTGGAAATATGATACCAAGATGATATGGGGTGGCCCGATCTTCTCAGTAAGTGGGGGCGGATATGAATATGGTGGATAGATAACTTGTATGTCATTGGTGATCTCTCCCTTTCTTGATCCTTGTTTCCAATGGAACAGCTCTCAACCCTTTGGATATTCACAATGTCACACACTTGCGCACGTAGTTGTCGACCACGAACGGTATAATTGCAATCTACTAATTCCTCGTGGAACAACAGATCACACAAAACTTGTAGTTTATAATCTCTAGATCGATACAAATTGGAGAGGAAGATTCAAGAAGAATGCTTGGAGCTATTCTCTAGAACTAGGGTTTATCTTAAACGTGGTCTAACCCTAAAACGAGCTGGAGGCTAGATATATATAGTCTAGGGGGTAATAGATGGGATACAAGGGCCATAGCCCGTCTGACTATGCGCGGGCAGTTTCAGACGTCTGAAATATTTCGGACGTCCGTAGGGACTTGAAGACTTCAGTCCTGAAGGCGTCATGTGCTTGCATCTTTGGACGCCCGGTCAATGTTGGACGTCCGAATGGCGTTGGAAGTCCGTCGTGGAACTGTAGGTTCTCTGACTTGATGTCTCGTGCTTCGTCGGATATCCGATAGCTGTCGGACGTACGAGTCGTCGGACGTCTGAACTCCATCTGAAGTCCGTCTTTGGCGGGAGGTGTTCTGCATACGGAGGTCACCGTCCTCGTCGCCGATGCCGAACGTCTGAAAGTTATCGGACGTCCGATGTCCAGAATCATGTATTATCCGCCTTGAGCCTTGTCTTCATCGTTGTACGTCATCATGCATACATACAAAGACTTATGCAGTATATAGTTCTCATTAAGCATAACATCAATTTCTATTAAGAGCAAGTTCACCTGTTGTTCTATTAGCTTTGCACGAGCTCTTGTAATAGGTCCAAGTCTGATTTGATTAGCTTGTTCATCATGAAGAGTTCGAGACGTGGAATCAGTAGGGATGTCCTCATCACCCCCTTGGTCCCTCTTTAAATCCCCCCTTTCTCCCTTAGGTGTTGTCTTATGGTTTGAATTTTAGTTTTTGCTCCTTTTTGTCATGGATAGGACCTCTCTCACTAAGCTTCATCGAAACCATCCCACTGTGTTAAAGAACTACTTCATAATATATTCGCAATTCAGATCATATTAGTTAGATTCTTTCTTGTTTTTTCAGTTTATACACAAATATTTCTCCATGTGATCAGGTTAATTATTCTTTCTTTCGAAGAATAATGTAACACCCTCAGTGTCAAGGTACAGTGATCACTCTTGTTAATGACTAATCCTAGTGATTAACCCTTCCTTGATCATCTTTGAATCAAATAATATTAAAAGTCACTTGGTTGGAATTAAAAACAAAGGCAGAAAATTATAGTTGAACCAAAATAGTAAAACCAATTTTATTTAATGTCTAATAATTAATAAGTTATAATAAAATAGACATGGGGATTTATTAACTTGTTTCATAAGTTTAATAAATAAAAAAATAGCTAAAACTACTTAGTTTAATATTTTAATAAGTAAATAAAATTTGAAGGAATTTTGCAGAGCCCCAATCTTTTTGTACCATCTCTGAATATTGCAAGGTATTTATTTGGACCAGTAGCACATCTTACAAAACTAAATTGGTGCAACAAATAAATAGGAAAAGAAAATAAAACAAATAAAATAAAGGACTATCCTATGCCTAGAGCATGGCCTCCCATTGGGCCCAGCCTAGCCCACCCCCTCTTCACTTCATCCCCTCCACTGCTCATCCACATGGCATGGCATCCATCCTGCGGTGCCACGGCCGGCGTCGTCGCCGTGTCGCCCATCGATAGCTTGCCGGCGAGGGATAAAATCCCGAGGCCACCGCAGCCCCCTCTCCCAAACCCTAGCCCCATAGATCTTCCCCACGCCGCCTCCCCTCACGCCTCCCTCTCCCTGGTCGTGCTCTCCGTGGGCAGCCCCGTCGTCACCTGTGCGCCGCCGCGGCCAACATCGATGCCAGGCCTCCTCGACTTGTCCAGGACGACCGCTGTGGACGTTCTTCTCTCCCCAAGCCGTCACTCATCGCCGATGACCTCTGCAGCGCCGGAATCGAGCCACCCCGCTCCAATTCCGCCACATACCCCTCGTCGTCGCGTCGCTGCTCCGGCGACTCCCGGACACCGCGACCTCTCCCATGCATTCTGTGTGAGCTCCCACGTCGATTCCCCCTATTTCCCTCCTCGTTCCGCCGCTGTAGTGCATGTGCCCCGTCGGACCAGCATGGACGGGAGCTCGAGCTCCCGTGCCGCTGGCATCCACAGCTCTGTGCTGGCGTGCATGTGCACGCGCACGCGTCCACACCCCGCCTCCCCCCTCGTCGGAACCTCGCAGTCGTGCCACGGTCTGTCGCTGGCGTGCACATGCAACACGGCCATGAGCAATACCCCCACTAACCCCCATGGCTAACCCCCTGTTAATTAAAACATTAGCAGATAACCCCCCTTGTTTATTAACTTGGGAAAATGACACGTGGGCCCAAGGCTAGTGGATTAAATTAAACAACTGTTAGTTAAGTACCCCTATGACTTACAAGTGGGCCCTGCCCCTGATTAAATAAAATGTTAGATTTAAACTACCACTGTTAGTATGACATGTGGGCCCTCCTAGATATTTAACTGATGTAAATTAAGTCAATTTGCACTTTGAGTATGACAGTGGGGTCCCACTGGTCAGTTTGACTAGTCAAAGGCCCAGCCTATGGCATGTGGGTCCCCTGTTTCAGGTTTGACCAATCAACCTTAACTATTCTGGATAATGTTGATTTAATGATAATAAATAAAATCCAGAGGTTTAATTAAAATGATTTAAACATTGAAATTCAATATCTTTTAAACCGTAAGTCATATCAGAATAATTTATACATGAAAGTTTCTTAGAAAAATACAAAAAACACAGATACTCTACTTATATACCAACCACCCTCCCTATCATAATAAACATGAGACATTTCCCTCCGGGTCGTCTGTCGATAATCACCCGGAGTTGGCAGTTCATCCCTGGATGAATTCCTGCTTCGAGCAAAGCACCTTGTACTGCGTTAGAACACCGCCAACACCACGTTTGCCATGTCTTGTATCTGTATTTCTATTATTTTCATGTATTTATTGTGCCCCCCCTTCTTATTGTCCGATAGAACCGGCGATCTCTGTCGATGCCCCTGTGAACGACTACTAAGTCGACGACCAGCCTCTTGCTACTGAGCTTCCAGGCAAGCAGTGCCCCTTCCCCTCTCCCAGATATCATCTATCTATCTATATTTATCTATTGCACTAGGTATTGCTGCTACTATGTTACATTCTTATTCTGATGCATAGCATGTTTTTGTTGCCCTTGATGTACCTTCCTTTGTCCTATGTTGCATACTATTATTATTATGCATTATTCAGCAGTTGGCCCTGCGCATTGTTAGTCAACTAGGTTTAGATATCAGTTTGTGATCACTTTGGGGAGTGAATGCTGGACTTTACATTATTGCAACTACATCGGACACAAGAAAGCTAAGTAGTAAGGTGACCCAACGGTGCCCGTGACAGGTATTGCAACGGGACGACAGGGAGGGAATACCGACGTACAGGTGGGCTTGGACCCTGATCGTTGTCCGCGAGAGTTACCCCCTGAACCATGAAAGTTGAGTGACTCCTAGGTTACTCGCGAGATAAGGTAAGTAGTCGGGCCACCCCTAAGGGTACCCGCGAGTTCTGACAGGACGACAGGGAAGCTGCCGCCTGGAGAGAGAAGTGGGCCTGACTGCTATTTGTTGTCTGTTTTGTTACCCAGTCAGAGCGAAAATCACGGCCGTCTCCGCGAGTTGTTAATAATAATGCGCTTAATGGATCGGTGTCAGTGGTCAGAGATGGCCACTGGCCTATACGCGCTACCTCCACGCGGGGTTACGAGTGTGGGCTCCTCGGCGCCGTACATTCTACCGACAGCTCTGAAAGACGTCCAATTCATCCTTGTGGTCGGGTCAAATCGTCACCCCGATGGGGGGTGTTCGGATCACCCTGTACACAACGAACCGGAGTGCGAGGGGCAAAGTCCCAAGACCCCCGAGCGCTTAGGACTGTAGACTGGAGGGGACCTCTCTGATGAGCCTAGGTAGGACTACGTCGTGTCGGATAGCCTTGGTGGGGCATTCCCTAACAAGGTGTACACCACCCTAGAGATCCGAGCGTGTAGGGTAACAGTAGTGCAGCCCCTGAAGGGATGAAATCTATTCAAATAGCCGTGTCCACGGTAACAGGACGCTCGGTGTTGTACCTGTGTCTACAACTTGAACCATTATTATTATGAAATGAACTGTTGTTATTGTTTCCGGGATTGCTTTCTCACGGGGTTGTCGAGAAGGGATCTCGGGACTTGTTGTTATTACTGCTATATATATCATTATTAATACAACCCCTTAATTTGTTGTCTATTCTCCCCCTACTGCAAGAATCGTTTGAAGATGTTAGTCTTCAATGGGCCTAGCTTATTCCCCCTTACCCTGGTACTTCTGACTTACAGTCCACTATACAGCCTGTTCATCCATTTTGATACAAATGCATAAATGCTTAGTATCCTGGGTTTAAGTCTCACTGAGTATGCCAGATACACCCTTGCTTTCCTCCTCCCCTTTTGTTTTATATACATGGTTGCTGCAATCAGATGTTGGAGCCCAGGAGCTGGAGTACCTCGGTGGCGCCTGCTACAACGTGGATTTCCCCCTCGACTAGGAGTAGTTCGGAGGTTCCCAGGCAAGAGGCCTCGCCTTTTCGATTGTTGAGTAATGTTTGTTCTAGCCTTCTTAAGGCAAACTTGTTATTTGTGTTTGTACCCAGATAATATTGTTGCCGCTGATCTTTTGTGTAATTCAAGCTATTGTATTCAAGCCCTCGTGGCCCCTGGCTTGTATTATATAGCTTGTATTATGTTATTATTAGAGTTGTGTTGTGATATCATGTCGTGAGTCCTTGATCTCACCCGTGTACCTTGCGTGTATGATTACTGTACACGGTCCGATTTCGGGGGCGTCACAAGTTGTTATCAGAGCCTACTGCCTCTAGGAAAGCCCCTTCCAACTCTTTGCTCACATTTGCCTAGTCTTTGAAAAACTATTTTACTAACACTTATGTGTGGCTTACGGGCCCACATCGCAAACTGGGTGGTATTTGGATCCTTTTCTCCTCACCTTTGCTCTGGGACTCTGATCTTTCTTCTCTTTCGGGTTAAAGATTTTGCTAACACTAACTTTAGGTTCTCGTGACTACTTCCCCCCGGATATCCCTTCATTCCAGATGATCACTTGATCCACCAGAAGATTCCAAAGATACTCTCCGATAAATTCCAGAGACTCTATGTGTTCATCGCCTTTGCAATTCCCTGTCACCGATATATCTGTATGGATAATTGCATAGACCTTCCGTTCGTCCATCAATCCCGGTGGCTCTTGTTATTACAAGATACCCAAAAATGCCCTCCATTGTTTCGAGAATCCTTTGAGCCGGCTACCTTGCAGAACCTCTTCACATGAATACACCTACGAATAAATCCTTATCATTTTAGAGGATTCGTTCATACCCAGTTGACAATGTGATTCCCAAAATACTTTGTAAAACCATATGATCTTCCGAGAATCCTCCGCAACCTACTTCTTTTGGATATTCTTATTACCTGCTTGCATTATGGTTAATCCTATATGTATATTACTCTTCATTAACATCCCTTGTCATTACTATTCTGTTCTTATTGAATCATCATGTGTGCTAGTGCATGCAATCATCAGTTGATCCCTGTGAATTCATTATTTGAAAAACCTTGCGTCGTGATCGCATAATATGTCACCATCCTTCCTATTCTTGAGCCACCCTTACTACAGTTCCATAGGACTGAAACCTGACTCTTCTGTACGTTTAAGTTCCTGAGGTTATTCCTCTCATTTGGCCTCGTATGAAATCCACGAGTCGTCTACCTTGAGATATTAAGTCCGGTATCAGACGCGGTGCTTATGCCTGATGCTATGGATCCCTTTTCTTCATCCGCAATCAACATCGAATGCATGCCTATCCGCTTGAAACTTCTCATACCTTATTTTGTTTCTCTCGATGTATTCCCCTGAGTTTAAACTCGGAAGTTACTTTGTACCCCATTCCCTTGGACGACCCCGGTTGATTAACCTTGTACCAATCTGACCCCCTTGAATTTCTAGTCCTACCCTATCCGTATGTACGATGAATTCTGAAGAAAGAATGACAACTCGTCGTGATGCATCGATGTAGAGAAATGAATACATCAACGAGAAGGATTAACTTCCTCGAGAAGGGCAACAAGAACCAGAAGAATCGTTAGAATAAGAAACCAAAACTGTACCCTTTACACTACCTCTTAATTCTCGGGATGAGAATTCTTCGTACTGGGGGAGATTTGTAACACCTTTAGTGTCAAGCTACAATGAGCACTCTTGTTAATGACTAATCCCAGTGATTAACCCTGCCTTGATCATCTTAGAATCAAATCATATTAAAAGTCCCTTGGTTGGAATTAAAAACAAAGGGGGGAATTATAGTTGAACCAAAATAGTGAAACCAATTTTATTTTATGTCTAATAATTAATAAGTTATAATAAAATAGAAATGGGGATTTATTAACTTGTTTAATAAGTTTAATAAATCAAAACAATAGATAAAAAAACTCCATGTAATAAGTAAATACAATTCAAAGGAATTTTGAAGTGCCCCAATATTTTTGTACCATCTCTAAATATTGCAAGGAATTTATTTTGACCAGTAGCACATCTTACAAAACTAAATTGGTGTAAAAAATAAATAGGAAACATAAAACAAAACAAAATAAAACAAGTGAAATAAAGTACTATCCTACGCCCCGAGCACAGCCTCCCATTGGGCCAAGCCCAGCCCAACCCCTCTCTACTTCATCCCCTCCACTGCTCATCCTCATGGCGTGGCATCCATCCTGCGCCGCCACGGTCAGCGGCGTCGTGGACGTCCTCGTCGCACCAAGCCGTCACTCGTTGCCGAAGACCTCTGCAGTGCCGGAATCGAGCCGCCCCGCTCCACAGCCCTCGCACACCCCTCGCTGTCGCGCTGCTGCTTCGGTGACTCCCCGTCCACCGCGACCTCTCTCCTGCATTCTTGGTGAGATCCCGAGTCGATTCCTCTATTTTCCTTGCTGTTCCGCCGCCGTAATGCCCGTGCCCCGCCGGACCGCCATGGACTGGAGCTCGAGCTCCCGTGCCGCTGGCAGCCACAGCTCTGTGCTAGAGTGCACGCGCATGCGGCCACACCCAGCCTTGCCCCCCCCTCGTCGTAACCTCGCCGCCATGCCACAGTCTGTCGTCGGCGTGCACAGGCAACACGGCCATGGGAAACACCCCCACTAACCCCCATGGCTAACCCCCTGTTAATTAAAACATTAGCAGATAACCCCTCATTGTGTATTAACTTGGGAAAATGACATGTGGGCCCAAGGCTAGTGGATTAAATTAAACAAATGTTAGTTAAATACCCCTATGACTTACAAGTGGGCACTGCCCCTGATTAAATAAAATGTTAGATTTAAACTATCACTATTAGTATGACATGTGGGCCCTCCTGGATATTTAACTGATGTAAATTAAGTCAATTTGCACTATGAGTATGACAGTGGGGTCCCACTGGTCAGTTTGACCAGTCAAAGGCCCAGCCTATGACATGTGGGTCCCTTGTGTCAGGTTTGACCAGTCAACCTTCACTAATCTGGATAATGTTGATTTAATAAAAATAAATAAAATCCAGAGATTTTATTAAAATGATTTTAACTTTGAAATTCAATATCTTTTAAACCGTAAGTCAGATCAAAGTAATTTATACAAGAAAGTTGCTCAGACAAATACAACGAACACAAATATGCTCCTCATATTCCAACCACCCCCCTCTATCATAACAAACACGAGACCTTCCCCTTCGGGTCGTCTGTCGATAATCACCCAGAGTTGGTAGTTCATCCCCGGATGAATTCCTGCTCCGAGCAAAGCACCTTGTACTACGTTAGAACACCGCCAATACTGCATTTCCAATGTCTTGTATCTGTATTGCTATCATTGTCGTGTATTTATTGTTTCTCTCCCTTTGATAGGGCATATTTCCCCTTGGTTGGTTTTAGTGATTGATGACAATACATTTGCGGATTTACTGTGTGCGATGAGAATTTCAGATAATTATATTTATGGCACAAGGCGGTTATCTTCCCTCGGTTGTTGCAGCGTGAAGACGGAGTTTTCCTTTCGATTTCTTTTTGGTGAATTGATTCATAGGAAAACCATACTATTAAGAGGGGATCCAATGTAGAATGGTGGGTGGAATCATCACACATACACACTTTCTGCACCCACATATTTTACATTGCGTCGTGGAGGGTTTTGACTTGGTGGCATGGGCTCCCTGGTTCTTCCAGGGCGGTAGTACCGCTCTAGGAGAAGTAGTACCGCTCCACGGTAGTATCATGGCCTAATAACGTACTCACTACCGTAAATCCTCTGTACTCAACGGTAGTGGGCACGACACTGGGCCTCGGTAGTACTGTTGGGCGGTAGTACCGCTCCCTGTGCGGTACTACCGCGCCGTGGTAGTACCGTGGTCTAGTACTGTACTCACTACCGTAAATCCTCTGGACTCTATAGTAGTGGGCACGACATTGGGCCTCGGTAGTACCGTGCCTGGTGCGGTAGTACCGTGCCTGGTGCTGTAGTACCGTGCCTGGTGCGTTAGTACCATGGGCGAGTACCGTACTCACTACCGTAAGTCCTCTGGACTCCAGGGTAGTGGGGCATGGTACTGGCCCTCGGTAGTAGCATGGGGAGGTAGTATCGTGCCCTGTACGGTAGTAAATGTTGGAGATATTCCCTAGAGGCAATCATGTTATGATGTTGTCTCCTTATGTATTCAAGAGTTACTTGTATTGTCCTTGAACATCATCACTCATATGTATCAATAAGTATGTGACTTGTTTGTGAGACTATATATTCTATGATGATTGTTCTAATGGTCCCTAGTTGATAAGGTTATGCGGACACATACCCTTGACTAGTATATGATTCGGTTGATGACTATGTTTCACAAGTCATGAGCATGCAGATGCTACCGATAGTATGAACTTAGTGATGGGATCACTGAGTTGGACAGAGACCCACTTTGAGACGCAACGAGATATTGTCATCTGTTAGTCTCAATACAATGTATATGCCATGTCCTAGACCTAAGGTCCTCGCATGTTCTCGGGATGAGGAATGGCTCACTTAGGGACTATCAAACGCTACACCGTAACTGGGTAGTTATAAAGGTAGCTTACGGGTGAGTCATGATACATGCCGTGAGACATGGTTGATCTAGATGGGATTTTCCCCTCCACTTTGGAGAGATATTCTCTGGGCCCTCTCGAGTGATAAGATTCAGAAAGCATGGCCATGCGACATGGGTTAAGGGTTAACCCGGTTCAGGAATCTGTATCACGGTTTCGAGAAGAGAGGTGAAGTTATCACAAGGGTGAAAAATATTCGCCTTGAGCTTGAAAACATATATCATGAGGCAAAAGGAATGTTGCATATGACACTTTGTAATGGTTCGTCTTATGACTGTACGCATATATGGGAGCCGGAACGTTCTTCTAGGAACCGCTACCGACTATCGACCCGGATGTGATCCGGGACGTGTCCATGTGTACGTGAATCTATAGGGTCGCGCGCTTAAGGGGAAAGGAGCCCATTCGGATGTGATCCGAATGGAATATGGATGGAGGGTCTGGATTGCCTCAAGGGTTGAGGCCATTCCACAGACGCCTATATAAGGGCTCGGGTGAACCCCAAAGGGGTACAGGTCAGACCACAACCGTAGCCACCACTCCACCTCCAGGCCGAGCCGCCGGACCTAGCAGTCTGTCTCCCGACGCTCCTCCTTGTACGTGTGCATCCCTTGGAGGAGCCACACCTGCGGAGTTTGGACGAAATGTTCGCGGGATTGGATCGCGGGACTCCGTTCGTGGGATCGGTACGAGGGATTGGTTCGAGGGATTCGAGGAGCCGCCACCAACGCGCATCGCCAACTCTCCTTCCGCTGCCGTGACTGCGTGTCTAGTGGTAATCCCTCATCACGTAGTTCTTCTCCAGCAGCAAGATCATGGTTGTGTATGGTAGAAATTTTTATTTAGCGCTAGTGTACCGTACCGTGTGCCCCAACAGTACCGCACCACGGTACTACCGAGTCCCAGTGGTAGTACCATGGTTGGTGGGTTGCCAACGACTGTTTCTTGCCCTCCTATAAAAGGGGTCTTCTTCCCCAAAGAGACTCACCTCATTTATTGCTCTCTCCTCCTTTCACGCCAAAGCTCCATTCTTGCCCGATCTCCCTCCATAGCCATCAAAACTTGTTGATTCTCTATGGTTTGGAATTTGAGGCCCCGATCTACACTTCCACCAAAGGATATTTGATCCCCCCATTAATCCCTTGGGGATCTTGTTACTCTTGGGTGCGTTGGTGCCCTAGACGGAAGAGGTCACCTCGAAGCCATATTCCACTGTGGTGAATCTTCATGGTTTGTTGGGAGCCTCCAATGAAGTTGTGGAGATTGCCCCAACCTATTCGGTCGCCACCTTCAAGGCTACCGCGTAGTGGATCATAGAATCTTGCACTGGTAAGAGTGTGTGGAGAAATAGGGTGTCCCTCGTTGGATTCGTGTGAGCATTGTGCTCCGCACCCTCTCCAAACGGAGACGTACTTCTCGAAAGAGAAGGAACTTCAGCAACATATCCTGGTATCATGTTTTCCCCTTTACCTTTACTTTGTGAAAGTTATTCTCATTGCTTATATCTTGCTTGCTCATATAGTGTTGCATTAGTTGGCATATAGTTTGCTCACTTAGTTGCACATCTAGACAACCTATCTTTATTTTTGAGCCTTAATTTGTTACGAAAAGCTTAAAACTGTTAGTGGCCTATTTACCCCCCCCCCTCTAGTCAACATTTCGTTCCTTTCAACTCGTATCAGAGCCCGATTTTTTTTAAGGTCTTTACCGCCTTAAGAGAATGTCACAAGGGGATAAATCGGAAGATCTCAACTTAGGGGAGAGAACGGATGCTCCGGTTCTGGAGGAGCATGGGGGCGCCGAGGCTTTACCAACACGTTCACGAAGGATGACTCGTCAACTATTTCTCGTGTTCAGTATAATGAAGGCATGTCCTCCATGAAAGCTCACATGAGTGATATGAAGAACATGCTTCGGGTTCTAATGTCCCGTTTTCCCCCAACAGACACCACCACCATTCCAACATTCCAAAGTTGGGAGAGAGAGATGTCATCTCTCAAGCACATGATAATGGTTGTAGTGATATACCTTCCATTCCTCTCACCGAGAATGGATCGGGTATACACACCGCCGTTCCCTCTCCAAACCTTTCAAAGTTACCCTATCCCGAACCTCATTTCGCGCATGTAGGTCCACCACCCATTCTTGAAAAAGATTAGTATCCTCTTTGGGCTTTCTGTATGAAGAATCAGATGAGAGGCACTTCGGAAGAATTGTGGACCATCACCGAAGAAGGATTTCATGTCCATGACCGCAAGAACATGAAGCCAAGAGAAGGTGGAACAACTCTCTCAATAATCATGCCTTGCTAATGATCCAAAAGGGGTTAAAATTTGAGCAAGAGAACCTTTCGTAAGCTCACCACGGACAAAGAGACATGGGATTTTCTTGAGAGGACAATGTTGGGAAGCTCAAGCATTCGAAGCTCCAAGTTTGATAACGTTCAAGATCAAGCCGACCACTTTGTCATGATTGAAGGAGAGTCTCCCGAATATCTCTATCAAAGGCTCGTTTCTCTTTCCAACCTTATGGTGGATCATGGGAGCATGGACACCGATGATGGTTGGATCAAGAGGAAGGTCATCACAGCCATCCTACGCTTTAGACACTCCATCACACAAGTCATTCATCAAAGGCCGAACTTCAATTCCTTGACCGCTCAACAATTCTTGGATGAGTTCATCTCCATGGAAATCTTGAACTCCACGGCCGACATCAAGTTGGCCTGCCAAGGTATCAACAAAATGCCATCTCTTGCTTTGAAGGCCAAGGAGGTTCAAGTGTGTGTTGAAGAGGACGAAGAAGAAGTTGGCCCGGAAGATACGAAGTATGCATTCAATGAGCACATGGTTCTTGCATCAAGGCAATTTTGGGGAAACAAGAAGAACTTCAAGTCAAACTCAAGTAGCTTCAAGCCTAAGGGCCAAAGGATAAGGACATATTTCAATTGTGGAAATGTGAGTCACTTCGTTGCGGATTGTCCGTATGAGAAGAGAGAAGACCATGGTGGCCAGCTTATCCGGAAGGACAAGTCCGAGTCACCATCCAACAAGACCTTTGTGAAGAAGAAGCCCCAACGTGCATTTGTGGCTCATGAAGAATATCTCTCTGATGATGACGATGATGAAGGTGGTGAGATTGTGGCAACGTCTACCGTTGCTATCGTCACCAAGCCCGCTCCATCAACATCACTCTTCAACTCCCCCAACGAGAACCCTCAAACCATCCACAAGTGCCTTATGGCCAAGACTACCTCGGTAACTCCTCACTCTAAACTGTTTATTTCCACTAACCCATATTTGTTGGATTGTGTGGAAGAAAAGGAGGAGACCAAGGAAAAGTAAGCAAATGAGTTTGAGCTCTTCATGTCAAAGATCAAAGGTGAGACCAAGAGGGACTTTGTGACCCTCTTGGAACAATTAGGTGGAGCTCATGCTCACATTGAGAAACTTGATGAAACCATCACCGAGATGCAAGGGCATAGTCGTGACTATGCGGATGATATAGGAGAGCTATCTCAATCTCTTGAGGAAGAGCGTGAGCTTAAGGTGTCTCTTGAGGAGACATATGGTATTGATATTGCTAAGCTAAAACTTGACCTTAAACATGCTAATGCTATTGCTTGTGACCTCAAAACTAAAAATGAAGAACTAGTTGAGTCTCATGAAAGACTTCTTGCGGATCATGAGGAAGTCGAAAAGGAGCACAAATCCTTAGAGCATGAACTCATGACTCTCAAGAAGGCACATGAGGAAGTAAACATTCAACTCACTAAAGAGATTAGTACTTTCCCTCCTATCATTGTGCTTGAGACACCAAGTTCTTATAACCCTTGTTGTGAGCATGCTCCTCTTGTTGAGGAAAACTCTAGATTGAAGGAACAACTTGAGAAGGGACTTGTCTCTTGCATTCAAGGAGAGAAATCTCTCAACGGTCTCTTGAGTTCTCAAAAGGAGGTCATTGGTAAGGAAGGCATTAGTTTTGGTTCAATCTCATCAAAGAAAGAAGAACAAGAATAAGAAGAAGGGCAAGGTATCCTCTCCCTCCAAGGAGATTATCTTTGTCAAGGAAGGGGATAAACCAAAAGAGAAAGTGGCAAAGCCAATTGAGGGTGGTGTAGCCAAAATGGGAAATGCCATCCCCAATGACTTTGCTGGTCTGATGCTAGCGAGGAAGTGATTCTCGCCCCTCGTTGGTTACCCCAAGTGGAAGGTTGAGATGTAGCGTAGTGGAAAATTTCCATTGGAAAAGATACCAAGGTTGAAGGTCTGTCCAATAGGACTCCAACGACTACAAGTAGGTGTTAAAGTGAACAATGGCACCGTTCACAACTCAAAGTTGCTTACTTTACATAGACCTGCACACACAACAAGTAACTTTACTCCCAACGAGTACAGAGAGCATGTCAATCCCTCCAGCCTTGCCGTTTACAAGGATAAAACGCAAGATATAATGATAGTGATAATTGCAACGAAAGTAAAAACAAGAAGTCAATTAAGTATGTAAACAGTGGTGGAAATATGGACCGGGGTCCCATGAAGTTCACTAGTGATTTCTCTCTCCAAAAAGACGATAAACATCTATGCGAGGTGAACAAATTACATCTGGGCAATTGATAGGATTAAAAATGCACCCCAATGCTAACTATGCTACAAAAGAAAGGGAGATACCCAAAAGCATGGGCAGTACACCAAGACAAGTAGACCGAAATCCATATGCATCTACTCACTAATCATCCACCTTGAGATATCTATCCAGAACATCTCGCTGGTATTAAGTTGCGAGCCCCACCCAAAGTGTAAACCCAAAGCAACAGACAACTGCATTAAAAGAACTTTGCGTAAAGTAAACAATCCTTGCACCCGAAAGTACAAGCATTGTTGTTTTCCCCCTTGTGGCAACAGCACATCCCATAGACTCATGTTTCTATCACTCAAGCTAGTCATTGGGGGGGATGAACCCACAATCATGCATAATGCTCCCTCTTGGAGTCACGGTCCATCACTTGGCCAAAGTAATAAAAAGTAACGGAGAACATGCAAGAATTACTCAAGAACATAAATATAAAAGGAGAAGAAGCAAATATATTACTCATCACAATCTGAACATATTCTCATAATCCATCAGATCCCAGCAAACTCAACATAGCAACAGCAGGAAAATTACATATATGCCTTGATCATGTAGGGCAGCTCACAAGGTCTAAACATTGAAGAACAAAGATGGAGAGAAGACATCACATAGCTATTGATCATGGACACATGGTCCAAAGTGGATTAATCATGGCTCATCCGGGAGCCGTCCATGGTGGTGGAGAAGCTCCCGGCGGTCAATCCTCCCTCCGCAGGGTGCCGGGATAGGGTGTCCTGGCATCCCCGATCTTGGAAGAGCGGCGGCAGCGGAACAGAGGGGAGATCGTGAAAAAGGTTTCTTTCCTCGAGGGTTTCGGGACGAGAGGTAAATATAGGCGAAGGGGGGCAACCAGAGGTGTACCACGGAGTCCGGGCGCCGCCCCCCCTGCGCGGCCTAGGGTGGGGTCGCGCCAGCAGGGCGCCTGGACTCCCCTTTGGGCATCAAGAAGCTTCCGTATCGCTGATTTTTTATATATTTTTCCATGAACTTTTTGAGCACTTTAAGTAATGGGAAACCCTGAAATGCAAAAAAAACAGAAAACAGGAACTGAAACTGGGGTGCACTGAGTTAATAGGTTAGTCCAAATACGATCAAAAGTGTTTGAAAGTGCATCAAAAGCATAGCAATATCACCCAAAACATGCATGGAGCAAGCAGAAATTATAGATACGTTTGGGACGTATCAACATCCCCAAGCTTAATTCCTGCTCGTCCTCGAGTAGGTAAATGATAATAAGCATAATTTCTATGGTGACATGCTACCAAGCATATAAGAACTTTTAAGTAAAGAAAGCAAGGCATGTAATTCAATTCAATTCATAACAAGCAAGAGTCTATATTAGCATTGAAACCAGCAACATAAGAACATAAAGGTTAAAGCGATCTTGTTGTCCGTGACTCGAATGTATCCAAGTGGTGTTTGCGTGCAAGAAGTGGGAGATGGGTTTAGAGCAAAAACATACTATTTATTTTAGTTGAGAACTCAATCTACTAAAGTTTCACACTTGGTCTCCTTTGGGATATTATCTTGACTCGTCCCCAGATCACTAGCCAGGTACAAGTTAAACTGATCCACTCCCTTTCGAATTTTTGAGCACTCATGCAATGGATGAGCGTAAGCAAGAAATTTGACACTTAGGATGGCAAAGAGAAAAATGATGGGGAAGGAAGATAAAAAGGTGTGAAAGGCTCACATCAATGAGGACAATCATAGGCGAGAGAAAGCCAAATGATAGATATGATGTCAGGAGTACGGATTGCCATGCAACGGATGCACGTATGAGCTATAGAAAGCTCTCCAAAGGAACTAGTGGGGGTGCATCCAACTTGCTTTCTCAAGAAGACCTAGAGATCATTTGAGGAGGCTCATCATTGGAATATGCAACCCAAGTTCTATAGTGTAAGGGTCCCCACATAGCTATATTCATGTATGATAATCTCTATGGAGTACAAGATATAAGAGGGAGTACGAGTGTGGATCTCTCAAAAGGAATAGTAGTGTGCCCCCTTCTCTCTTTTTATTTTCTTTCTCTTTTTTCTATTTCTTTTTGTATTTCTTTGTGTGGCCTCAATGGCTCTTTCTATTTATCTCTCATTTGTCCTCTTTGGGATCTTTTAATTTGTCCTCTTTGGGATCTTTTCCTCACTTTAGGTGCACACTCTATATATTACAAGAAGTATAGAAGATAATTCACACATTACAAAAGTACTCAGCATAAAGAAGATGAGGCTATCATGATGTATGCAAATGTGTGCCTCTGTGAGTGTAGCAGGATATGCAATGAGACTAGCGCGTCATGTAGCAATTATTAGGGCAAGGCCCAACTAGCATGCGGCTCATCGATCAAGCAAAATCATGTATGACATGAAGGTCAAGTCATGAGAAGATGGATGTTGCATGGCAATGTATCTCGGAAAGGCTATGGAAATGCCTTGTAGGTAGGTATGGTGGCTGTTTTGAGGAAAGATATAAGGAGGTCTATGACGACAGATCGTATCATGCCAAGGTTTTGGATGCACCGGTGAGGTATGCGCCAACTCTCGAGATGAGAAAAGAGAAATGCACGGTACCGAAGAGGCTAGAAAAATATGGGTGGTGGAAGTGTCAACTTTCGAATACTTACATTAGTCCGAAGAACTCATGCACTTATTATCGGTAACTCTCAATCTAATTAGGAGGTTCACAAAGATACAAGTACCCCGAGGACGAGTGTATGGGGTTTTTGTTATCCTTGCGCATCCTCGACTCATGGTACGTGAGTGTACTCTAATATCCGATCCCTCCAAAGATTAGTGATCCATCTAGTAGCTAGAGTTCTCAACTATTTTTTTTTTTGTAGTTTTTCGAAAATAAACACGGATTGCCCAAAATATGACATCTATCACTAATAGGCTAAAGCTCTTGACACCAAAAGTTCAAACATTACTCAAAACAATACCTCAAAACTATTGCAAGTTACTACTACAATTGAATAGCAACCTCAATTACCTACTTTAAGTCAAGATACACAACTCAGTGCAACAGACCAACTCTCTAAACAAGATAAACATGAAAACTCAAGAGAGTTCCAGAAACAACCTATACAAAAGCTCTTAAAAATATAAGCATGAAAACTAAGAGCTAAGCAAGACAGTAGCTAAGAAAAGATAAAGAACACACACAGCAAAGAGAAGCATCAAAATCCTATGATGTGATCTAGGTTAAAGTGGAGCATGTTTCTCTCCCACACAAAGAAAGATGGGTTCTAACTTGTTATGAACATCAAGCAAAGCTAAAGAAAACTACAAAGGAAAGAGCGAGACGCTCCAGGCATAGCACACAATGCATGAAGTGATAAAAATATAGTGGAACGAAGGATAAACTGATAATTGTTGATGGAGAAGGGGATGCACGGGGGCATCCCCAAGCTAAGATGCTTGAGTCTCCTTGGATATTTTTTGGGGGTGCATGGGGGCATCCCCAAGCTTGAGCATTTGACACTCCCGGATCTTCTTTCATCATCTTCCTTCGCACACTTGAAAACTCCCTTCATACATAACTCATCATAAGCTGAGTAGAGTGGTTAGTACCCATAATAAAATAATTTTTTCTCTACTGGGAATAAAGATATTCTTGAAGAGCTACTGTTTCTCAAGATTGCCAAAAAGTTTTTGTAAAGAAAAAGTAACTTTAAGGTTTGAAAAACGAAGAAAAGGCAAAACATGGCAGAATCTGTGAAAAACAGACCAACAGGTAGTAAATAATTGTTTTGGGGTACTTCTGCAACTCAACTCAAAAAACTCAAAACAGAAGCATGAAAGACAATTGTATAGAGCATGCCATCAAAACAATTCAGATAAAAAAGATGATCTGGTGATTTTAGCCGAATTTTTCCGTCAAGGGGACAAAATCTGTTTTCTTGACAACACGTCACAACTTTTGAATTCCTTGCAATCGGAGGCTAAAACTTGGCACAAAGCTTGAAAATAAATATACAATGATGTTCCTAAAGTAGCAACAATCATCAAGACCACTAAAAATAGAAGGAAAAATAAATTGGGTTGCCTCCCAACAAGCGCTTTCTTTTACGCCTTTGAGCTAGGCACGAAGCAAAAAAGATCATGTTTTATCAATTGAACCATCATCAAGATCATCAAAAAGCTCTTCAATTGTACAACTAGTCTTAAGAGGACATTCAAATAAAGGTATAATGAAGATACTTCTAGGTATAAAAGCAAAAGGTGGAAGATCAATTGGAGTTTCACTTCTAATTCTATTAAAGAGAGGTATCTCTTCCAAAGTCTTCACAGTTTCAACTCCCTTGGCAATAAGTGGATTGTTTTTGGGTCGAGGAACCTTAGGAACGTAAACGAACTTAGGTTCCTTCTTTGCCGGATTTTCTACCTTATTGGTTTTGATTGAGGATAAAGTATTTCCTAAAGTTTCAATGATTTCCTCAATCTTATCTATCCTTGAAGGATCCAAGTCATGGGATTTGATAGCCTCCAAAGTTTTGACAATTTTATGCATGGATCTATCAAGTCTATTCAAATTCCCTTGAATCCTACAATCTAACTCATTTATCTTATTGATGCTTGGCATTTCTAGCTCTATCTTTTCAAGTTTTTTCATAACGTGAGCTAGAGTAATGTCCTCTTGAATGCTAGAAACAGGGAGAATTCTAACAAGATTTTCCATAACATTAAGATCTTCCCAAACTGGGGCTTCTAGGAAATTCCCATTGATAGAAGTATCTAGAATAAACCTATTCCAAGGAGTATTTCCGACATAAAAGGAAGTGATTCTCGCCCCTCTTTGGTTATCCCAAGTGGAAGGTTGACATGTAGCATAGCGGCAAATTTCCCTTGGCAAAGATACCAAGGTTGAAGTTCAGTCCAGTAGGACTCCAACGGTGACAAGTAGGTGGTAAAGTGAACAATGGCGCCGTTCACAACTCAGGGTTGCTTACTTTACCTGAACATGCACACACAACAAGTAACTTTGCTCCCAACGAGTACAGAGGGGTTGTCAATCGCTCCGGCCTTGCCGTTTAAAAGGATCAAACGCAAGAGATAATGATAGTGATAATTGCAACGAAAGTGAAAACGGGAAGTAAACTAAGGATGTAAAAAGTGGTGGAAATATGGACCAGGCTCCCATGAAGTTCGCTAGTGATGTATCTCTCCCAAAAGACGATAAACAACTATGCAAAGTGGACAAATTACAGCTGGGCAATTGACAGGATTAAAAACGCACCACAGTACTAACTATGCTACAAAAGAAAGTAAGAGGCTCAAAAGCATGGGCAGTACGCCAAGACAAGTAGACCGAAATCTATCTGCATCTACTCACTAATCATCCACCTTGACATATCTATCCAGAACATCTCGCTGGTATTAAGTTGCGAGCCCCACCCAAAGTGTAAACCCAAAGCAACAGACAACTGCATTAAAAGAAATTTGCATAAAGTAAACAATCCTTGCACCCGCAAGTACAAGCATCGTTGTTTTCCCCCTGGTGGCAATAGCACATCCTCTAGATTCATGTTTCTGTCACTCAAGCTAGTCATTGGGGGGCATGCACCTACAATCATGCATACGCTCCCTCTTGGAGTCACAATCCATCACTTGGCCAAATTAATAAAAAGTAACGGAGAACATGCAATAATTACTCAAGAACATAAATATAAAAGTAGAAGAACCAAATATATTACTCATCACAATCTAAACATAATCTCATAATCCATCAGATCCCAGCAAACTCAACATAGCAACGGCAGGAAAATTACACATGTGCCTTGATCATGTAGGGCAGCTCACAAGGTCTAAATATTGAAGAACAAAGATGGAGAGAAGAGATCACATAGCTACTGATCATGGACCCATGGTCCAATGTGGATTACTCAGGGCTCATCCGGGAGGCGTCCATGGTGGTGGAGAAGCACCCGGATGTCAATCCTCCCTCTGGCAGGGTGTCGGGAAAGGGTCTCCTGGCATCCCCAATCTTGGAAGCGCGGCGGAGGAACAGAGGGGAGATCGCGAAAAAGGGTTCTGTCGTCAATGGTTTTGGGACGAGAGGTAAATATAGGCGAAGGGGGCAACCAGAGGTGGACCAAGGAGTCCAGGCGGCCCCCCGGCGCGGCCTAGGGTGGGGCCGCGCCACCAGGGCGCCTGAACCCCTTGTGGGGGCCCCTGGCCCCCCTTCGGGCATCTATAAGCTTCTGTATCGCTGATTTTTTATATATTTTCCCAGATTTTTTTTGGAACTTTAAGTAATGGGAAAACCCTAAAATACAAAAACAACATAAAACAGGAACTGGCACTGGGGTGCACTAAATTAATAGGTTATTCGAAATATGATCAAAAGTGTATGAAAGTGCATCAAAAGCATAGCAATATCACCCAAAACATGCATGGAGAAAGCAGAAATTATAGATATGTTTGGGACGTATCACAGTCCTACTAACCCTTCTTATATTCTTGGTTGCCCTAATGATGGGCATGCTTATGCCAAAAAAATTGGTTTGCATGATGAATACATTGCATGGTCTATTTGGGTTCCTAAGACCCTAGCTACTAACGCAAGAGGACCCATTCGTGAATGGGTCCCTAATCTCAAGCATTGATCTCATGTAGGTGGCAGCTTCCGGTGGAGGTTCATGGATACTTGATAGCGGGGCTACAAGTCATATGACCGGAAGCAAGGACTTGTTGGTGGACATTGACTTTCAATCATATCCTGACACCCTAGTCCAATTTGGTGATGCAAAAACGTCAAAGGTATTGGGTCACGGCAAAGTAATCATTTCTCCAGATACAACTATCGGGAATGTTTTACTAGCCGAGACTTGTTCTTTCAATTTACTTTCTGTTCGTCAACTTGCCAAGATGGGAATTTGTACTTTCTTTGATGTAGACATGGTCACCGTGATGTGGAGCAAAACTCTTAAAGTAGCCTTTGTTCAACATGTGGAGGACAGTATATATGTGGTGGACTTCTCACGAGTCCCCACTAAAACCGCCATATGTCTAATGGCTAAAGTTGACGTGGGATGGCTGTAAGGCCCGATATGCGGTACTGTTCCAGATCTAGATGTTTCCATCCAGATCCGGGGACGAAGCACATATCGGTCCCACCGCGACATATGACATAGCCATATGCCCCGGATTTCCAACATGATATCACAACATTACAGAGACAAGGATACAACATCTCATACAATCGGCATACAACTGCCTTAAATGCAATACAACAGCGGAAGATATATGTCTGAGTACAGACTACAATCAAATGCCTAGCGGCAAAGTGAAAACATCGATCCCATAACCACACGGGTCCAGGCCCTCCGCAGGGATCCTCCTAACTAGTCGTCGTCGAGTCTCCACGTGAAACGTCGATCACCATACCTGTTGTCGATCAAGAACCCTGAAAAGAGTTTGGGGGTAGTATCATGAGTAAAGAGATACTCAGCATCCAACTGTAGTGGTCATATGACCCAGCAAGGACTTCATCACTCGTCATTCTAGGACAACTAGTAGTTTACGGTAAGGATGGGGTAAGTGGTGAGGTTGCTGCCGCACTAGCATTTATGAAGTGGCTAACGATCTAGAGAGTAAGATAAGAAGCCAAGCATTCGATGAGGAATCGCCTCCAAAAAGTCTTGCTATCAACTACTGTCGCAAGCATAACACCTATCCTATCCTTGTCCTCCTCTTTGCATCCCGACGAAGAAGAGGCAATCAAGGCACACACACACGTTGATCAAGTTATATTAATATTATCTCAGTTGTTGTTGTCTATGAACAAGGAGTAGGTCTCAAGTCGTCCATAACCGTGGACACGGCTTCTCGAAAAGATTTAACCCTGCAGGGGTGTACCAACTACCCATTACGAGGCGTCGCATGCTCGCCCATCTCTCTCAGTTGCTACCCATTTTAGGCAATCATTTTATGATTTAGTTCCAAGAGATCCGAAATGACAGGTCCCTCTAACTAACAACACACAAATCCGGGTGGCCCCCGGGGAGTCGACACCCAATCCAAGAGCTGGCCACGCTCTCGGATCGGACTCTTCCGTATGACCAAGGTCGGGTTTAGTCTCACCTATATAACAGGGGACTTCCCTAGCTCACCAAGTGTGGACTAACAGAGGAACTAAGTCTCCGCTGGCCCGAGTTGTTTGAAAACTACTGGCAACTGACCAGCACACACACGGTTCCAAATGGTAAATCAGCTTGGGCCACCTCTAGAAATGTTTGAAGCTAGGTAGGTAAAAAGAGGGGACTCCATAAAATCCCACACGCGATTAGGCACGCTCAGTCTTAAAACCAATACCCGGAACTCGGGTCCTAGGTGACTCGAACGGAACAAAGCGTCGGGGCGGGATAGCCTAGACCTTCCATCCTTCGTCGAATATAGTCAACATTATAATAATCATACCATCAACAACAATATAATAATGTGATATCCCAAACCAAAGAGTAACGGGGTAACATTGTAGCATCCTAAGCATGCATACTAAGCAGGGGCTGAGCAACGAGCAATAGTAACTGTCGGGACCCGGGGTTAGCGTATGCAAGTCCAGTTAAGGCATAGTCATATGGAGAGCCGAGAACCGTACCCACTTGTCTAAGCAGACAAGGCCAAGCACAGAACGTTCTTGGAAAGCATCGTACGTGAGGGGCATCCCATCCAGGCCGGATGATCAACTGAGATGGGTCCTCATCGTCCGCACACAAGTCTAATGATATGGGTGGTGAACTCCCATATTCAAAGACAAGTCACCTCAACCATACTATCGACTATCTCATAACTCTTACATAGACTTACTCCAGCCCGATCACTTAGTTGGGGTCTAGGGCGGGCTCAATCATACCACAAAGTGTGCACGAGACAGAGTCTCTAACAATCGCATCGCGATGCCCCAAGCTGCGCACATCTAAGGGCCACTTGGTGTATGAAAGACCGCCAGCCAGAACACAACTAAGGTCTCGAAAACCCATACAAAGACATGCATGTTATAAACATACACGCAGCACACATGCCTTGTATGAACAGCAGGTACCATTGCAATTCTCTACAAAGTGTACAATTTTATTGATAACTCTTATAGAGTGCACACAGAGATCACATACATGTGATCCAACATTACATTACAAGCGGAAGCAAATTATGTCTGAGTACAGACAAGTTTAACAAATGGCTTAAGAAGCCTTATTTAAACACAAAGCCCTCCACGAGGGAACCAGTCGTCTGACTGGGACTAGACTAGTTGGTCTTCAGTCGTCCAGCTCGATGAAGAAGCCACCTTCGGGGTCAGTGGCATCATCTAAAACATAGATTAAGCAAACGTGAGTACAAAGTCGTACTCAGCAAGACTTACATAGGAGCTATACTACTCATGCATATGTATCAAGGTAAAGGGAGGTGGGGTTCACTTGCAGAAATGCCAGCTTTGACTTGGCTAGTCCTGAACTACGAGTACCAGACTTTGAGGTAAGAAGCGTACACGAGTCCACTACTTTCTCCAACCAATACACCACTATGGTGCCTTCCTCGACTTCCCCACGAGAAAGCACGCCATAGCACTCACACTTATCTTGGTGTGTTTTAGAAGTATCCGGTTCAAGTTATCTAATAATCAAGCTAAGCTTTCCAAGCAGTCCATAACCGCAGACGCGGCTATTCGAATAGTTTTGTTAACCTTGCAAGGGTGTACCGCTACACACACATGACCATCATTTACCGCCTTTGATCTCGACACCATTCAAGGGGTGCCAGCGAGGATGCTCACCACAACTGTTACCTCATAGCCGATCTAGTCCGAGAAAGCCGCCTACTTGGGTTGGTTACCACAATCGTGAACCCGGCCAAGTGATGTGTGCGTGGTGCATAAGCCGGTCTCGGATGAGCCATTCTCTCACTTAGCATCCAGGCCACAGACCTACCAGAACTCCGAACTATTGCGACATCTGGACATCGAAAGGGATGAGTTAGTAAGTTGAGAGGGGTCGGCGAGCCCAATGTGTGGTTGTACTCTTCATCTTGGATCACACACAAGAACTCGTACTAGGGCGGTGTTCAACGAGACAACCCACCGTGTACTCCTACACAGCCTCTCATCGTTCACCTTGTATTAGGGTCGATTCACCAACACTTTTCTACCAACATCAACGTGATCATTCCCATCCCGACTCACATCACAGTAACAACATGGTATCATACTAAGCATGCAATAAGCAGTAACATTGCAGGGGCCACATGATATCAAACAACTCCTACATTTGCTAGGATTGTGGTTTGCTTACTACTGTGACAAAATGATAGGTCATGCAAAGGAATGGGTTCATCTATGCGGTAGAATCGTAACATGGTGATCATCCTAAACAATGCATAAGAGAGACATGAGAGGGAAGTGGGATTTTATCGACATGATCAATGGGGGTTTGCTTGCCTTGCTGACGAGGTTCGGGTTCTGGATCTTTAGCGAAGGAGGTGACCTCTTGCTCCGGGTCCACCTCTACTCGACAAACAAAGCACGAAGTAGCAATCAATATGAATGCAATGCTCAACCACATGATTGAATGTTAAAGCTTGAAGTATAAGTTTTGATGTGTGAGGCAATTCCATTTAAGTGGAATATATTGCATTTAAAATGCAAATTCAAACTCCACATTTGAATTTAACTTAGCCAAGTTGAATGTGACATAGTTTGATCATTTTGAATCAACTTCAAATGTGTATGATATGCCTTTGATGTGTGATTGAAATGTAGCATGTTGCCATGGTTCAAGTTGCAAAATTATTTGATTTGAATTTGATTTAATTCCATTTAAATCAAATAGCAAATGCTACTGATCACATTTTAAATTCAACTCAAACAGAGTTGAAAGTTGCATATTTGGAAAGATAATTTTCTCCTGATCATTTTTCATATATTATTTGTCCAAATTGGAGTTAATATGAATTTTCTATGAATTTCCAAAGTTTGGGGTATTTTCTGGAATTTCTGGAGGAGTTCAGTTAGAGGCTTTGCAACTTTAGAAAAGTTCTCGACGAAGCGACGGCAATAGCTGGCTAGGCCAAGAAAACTTCTAACTTTCTTAACCGATTCAGGTGGAGTCCAGTCAAGGACGACCTGAACTCTCTCGGGATTCATAGCAATGCCTTTTGCAGAAATCACGTGGCCTAAGTAGGTCACTTCTGGTAGCCAAAATTCACACTTGGAGAATTTAGCATACAGGTGATGCTCTCTAAGTTTCATCAATACCAGCCTTAGGTGTTTGGTATGTTCTTCTTCGTTCTTCGAGTATATAAGGATGTCATCGAGGTAAACCACGACGAACTGGTCCAAATACTCCATGAAGATCGAATTCATCATGCGTGAGAAAGTGGCGGGGGCATTGGTTAAACCAAAGGACATGACGGTGTACTCGTAAAGACCATAACGAGTAGTAAAAGACGTCTTGGGAGTGTCCTCGTTTCGGATCTTGATTTGATGATAACCTAACCTCAAATCCATCTTTGAGAAGACAGAGGATCCTGCAAGTTGATCATAAAGATCATTGATCCTAGGCAGTGGGTACTTGTTCTTTATCGTCGCTAAATTTAGCGGGCGATAGTCTACGCACATCCTTTCTGTTCCATCTTTCTTCATTACGAACAGAACAGGGCAACCCCATGGCGATGAGCTAGGGCGGATGAAGCCTTTCTCCAACAAAGCTTCCAGTTGGGTTTTAAGCTCAGCTAACTCACGTGGGGCCATTTTTTATGGGCGTCTAGAAATTGGTGCGGTCCCTGGGGCAAGATCTACAATGAACTCTACACATCTGTCGGGTGGCATTCCCGGCAGCTCTTCAGGAAAGACATCCGGGAAGTCACGAACCACCGGAATATCTTCAAGTTCGGGAAGGGGAAGTATATTCAAGGAATGCACTTGGGTTCTTGTTCTGGGTGAGGTATAGTTGACGGTTTAGCCTGAAGGGTGGGTGAGTTTCATGGATTTGCCTTTGCAATCCAGGTAGGCATTCTGTCTTGATAGCCAATCCATGCCAAGGATGACATCAATGTCTGAAGACTTGAGGGCTATGAGTGAAGCAAGGAATACTAAACCCTCAATTGCAATTTGATTACCATGGCTCACTCTATTAGTTTGCCATCTTGACCCTGGAGTTTGAATAACCATTGGGGTGGACAATTCAACAAAGGGTAACTCATGACGAAGTGCATAACTTTCCGACATGAATGAATGAGATGCTCCTGGGTCGAAAAGAACGGAAGTAGGAACAAAATTGACTGGGAGCGTACCAAGAATGACGTCAGTGGTGTCGTCAGTCTCTTCGGCGGCGATCTGATTCACACGTCCACGAGTGGCGGGAGGAGCGGGTTTGGCGGTGTAGACCTTCTGGGGTGGCTTGCCACGACCATTGTTGCTGCTGTTGCCTCCGGCACGGGGTGGAGCATTCTGGTGTTGGAGCTGGTTCTAGGGACACTCGCGAGAATAGTGGCCTGCCTGACCACACTTGTAACAGGCTCCGAAAACAGTGCGTGGAGCTGGGTTGTTTGGTGGAGCTGGGTGGAACTGGGTGGGTGGACGAGGCGCCACATAGGATGGCCTCGGTGGGTTGTTCTGGCGGAACATGCTGTTTGGAATCCAGATCTTGCGCTTCTGGGAGCCAGAACTGGATGAACTATCATCTCTAGGGTGTTTTCGAAAATCGTTGGGGGTGTTCATGTCGTCGGCTTTGATGGCCTTGTTGACAAGGACCTGGAATGTGGCAAAGTCATGAAGGTTGAGCTCGCGACGGAGTCCGGAGTTGAGGCCACGACGGAACCTCTCTTGTTTCTTGGAGTCGGTGGAAACTTCTTCGGTAGCGTAACGAGCCAGTCGGTTGAACTCATGACTAAACTCATCAACGGTCCTTCTGCCTTGAGTGAGGTTGCAGAACTCCTCACGCTTGCGGTCCATGAGACCCTTGGGAATGTGGTGCTCGCGGAAAGAGGTGTAGAATTCCTCCCAAGATGCAGGTGGTCCAACGGGTCGCATATTTAGAAAGTTCTCCCACCAAGAGCTAGCTGCACCTTCAAGGTGATAGGTGGCATAGCTGACCTTGTCACCAGTTGCAACAAGGCCTGCTTGGAGCTTCCTCTCGATGCTGCGAAGCCAGTCATCGGCGTCAAGGGGCTCGGTGGAGTAACTAAAAACCGGGGGATGAAGTCGGATGAAGTCGTTCAGGGACACCAACTCATTGCGCTGCTGAGTGGTGTTGCGTGCAATGACTTCCAGCAGGTGGTGAGAGTCACGGCGGTTCCTCTCCACTTCCATCAGAACTTGTGCCATCGTGGGTGGGGGTGGAAGGTTGCCTTCCTCCTGGTCATTCCCACAACCTTGGTTACGACCAACCTGGCCACGGGTTCCTTGAGACATCCTGAAGGTGAAAAACCAAAGTCAAACAGAGTTGATCTGAAGAGTCTAATCAAGGTATTGAAGTACTGGAAGGATTACAGAGCAAAGGAAGTAATCATCTTGAAAACATGGTGATAAAGCATACAAGCCATATATTCACAAGCTGTCATACAAACCATACATCGTTTTAGTACAAGCACCAAGCTAATACAAACGTGATGAAGATGATACATCCTTCAAAGGCACTCTGACTTCCTATACATTATTTATCTAAGCCTCTGGAACTTAGACACCTTGATTACAATATACTAAGATACTACTACATCCTCACTAAGTAAGACCACAGGCGGTCTCACTCATCTCCATCTCCATAGTAGTCCTCGTAAAAGTTACCCGCATATCCCGGTAGCTGGAGGTGACCATCGGAAAACACGGAGGCCTGTGGACCCTGATATCCATTTGGGCAAGGATGGGGCCTAGGTCCAGCGTAGGGTGGAAGCAAAGGACCACGGGGTGGAAAAATGCCTCCAATCTCGGGCCAAGCAACTCGAGAAGGCATCTGAGTCCTCACTGGGTAGATCGCATCATGCTCAACTGATCCAATGCTCACAAAGGGTGCCAAAAGTGTCAGTGCTTGATACAGACGAACACGGGTGGCGTGGAGCTCGAAACGGAGAGCGCGTGCATCACGATCTCTGTCACTAGCAAACCTAGCAGTCACCTGGAGTGCTGGATCCTCTGCAGAGTGATCTGAGTAGAGACCGGTGTAATATCCCTCTCTCCTGGAAGTGCAGCAGGGATATAGCGGAAAGAAGTCTCTCTCAGCAAAGTGTGCTCCTCTCTCAGCAGTGTCATACATGAGTATGCAGCATCCTGCACAGCCATGTTCTCGGTAACGCCAATGCCATGTCCAAAGTGGATAGGCTGAGTGACTCCAACGTGGTGCGGATAGATCCGGACAATGCAGTGGAACTGGGTCTGGTTGAAGTCGTGAAACTGCTCCTCGATGGTGTACTCAGGGTACCACCGATAACCCACATAGGACATCATCTCGATCAACGTGGCGGGATGGCCACGCACACCGAGGCACTTGGTCAAGCGAACAATCTGCCGAGGGGGAAGATCTGCCATCTGAAACAGAAAGGAGTTTGCAAATGCATCAGATTATGAGATAAACCTGGAATGACTCGGACAGCATAACGGATGTAATTGTAAGAAATGACAATTTCTTTCAATCATGAAAACAACACTTACATAATATGATGTAAGAAATCAGCATTATAACAATGCTAGGAAAACCTGACACAACTTTCCTACAGCTATAAGGAAGCAATCAACGAGATGTGCTAATCAGACAGAGGAGAGCCTAGTCCTATCTTCCCGTAGAATAAGATGAGGGTGACTCAGAACTCAGAACGAAGGGGGTAAGGAGAAAAAAGAAGCCTTACGTTATTCCCTTATATACCCAGAGTAACTATATAACTATAGCAAGCTAGACTCAACTTCGGCCAAGGCTACTAGTCCTACAGTCAGTCCTGCTCTGATACCAAGTCTGTCGAGACCCGGGGTTAACGTATGCAAGTCCAGTTAAGGCATAGACATATGGAGAGCCGAGAACCGTACCCACTTGTCTAAGCAGACAAGGCCAAGCACAGAACGTTCTCGGAAAGCATCGTACGTGAGGGGCATCCCATCCAGGCCGGATGATCAACTGAGATGGGTCCTCATCGTCCGCACACAAGTCTAATGATATGGGTGGTGAACTCCCATATTCAAAGACAAGTCGCCTCAACCATACTATCGACTATCTCATAACTCTTACATAGACTTACTCCAGCCCGATCACTTAGTCGGGGTCTAGGGCGGGCTCAATCATACCACAAAGTGTGCACGATACAGAGTCTCTAACAATCACATCGCGATGCCCCAAGCTACGCACATCTAAGGGCCACTTGGTGTATGAAAGACCGCCAGCCAGAACACAACTAAGGTCTCGAAAACCCATACAAAGACATGCATGTTATAAACATACACGCAGCACACATGCCTTGTATGAACAGCAGGTACCATTGCAATTCTCTACAAAGTGTACAATTTTACTGATAACTCTTATAGAGTGCACACAGAGATCACATACATGTGATCCAACATTACATTACAAGCGGAAGCAAATTATGTCTGAGTACAGACAAGTTTAACAAATGGCTTAAGAAGCCTTATTTAAACACAAAGCCCTCCACGAGGGAACCAGTCGTCTGACTGGGACTAGACTAGTTGGTCTTCAGTCGTCCAGCTCGATGAATAAGCCACCTTCGGGGTCAGTGGCATCATCTAAAACATAGATTAAGCAAACGTGAGTACAAAGTCGTACTCAGCAAGACTTACATAGGAGCTATACTACTCATGCATATGTATCAAGGTAAAGGGAGGTGGGGTTCACTTGTACAAATGCCAGCTTTGACTTGGCTAGTCCTGAACTACGAGTACCAGACTTTGAGGTAAGAAGCGTACACGAGTCCACTACTTTCTCCAACCAATACACCACTATGGTGCCTTCCTCGACTTCCCCACGAGAAAGCACGCCATAGCACTCACACTTATCTTGGTGTGTTTTAGAAGTATCCGGTTCAAGTTATCTAATAATCAAGCTAAGCTTTCCAAGCAGTCCATAACTGCGGACGCGGCTATTCGAATAGTTTTGTTAACCTTGCAAGGGTGTACCGCTACACACACATGACCATCATTTACCGCCTTTGATCTCGACACCATTCAAGGGGTGCCAGCGAGGATGCTCACCACAACTGTTACCTCATAGCCGATCTAGTCCAAGAAAGCCGCCTACTTGGGTTGGTTATCACAATCGTGAACCCGGCCGGTTTACCGAAGTGGACCCAAGTGATGTGTGCGTGGTGCATAAGCCGGTCTCGGATGAGCCGTTCTCTCACTTAGCATCCAGGCCACAGACCTACCAGAACTCCGAACTATTGCGACATCTGGACATCGAAAGGGATGAGTTAGTAAGTTGAGAGGGGTCAGTGAGCCCAATGTGTGGTTGTACTCTTCATCTTGGATCACACACAAGAACTCGTACTAGGGCGGTGTTCAACGAGACAACCCACCGTGTACTCCTACACAGCCTCTCATCGTTCACCTTGTATTAGGGTCGATTCACCAACACTTTTCTACCAACATCAACGTGATCATTCCCATCCCGACTCACATCACAGTAACAACATGGTATCATACTAAGCATGCAATAAGCAGTAACATTGCATGGGCCACATGATATCAAACAACTCCTACATTTGCTAGGATTGTGGTTTGCTTACTACTGTGACAAAATGATAGGTCATGCAAAGGAATGGGTTCATCTATGCGGTAGAATCGTAACATGATGATCATCCTAAACAATGCATAAGCGAGACATGAGAGGGAAGTGGGATTTTATCGACATGATCAATGGGGGTTTGCTTGCCTTGCTGACGAGGTTCGGGTTCTAGATCTTCAGCGAAGGGGGTGACCTCTTGCTCCGGTTCCACCTCTACTCGACAAACAAAGCACGAAGTAGCAATCAATATGAATGCAATGCTCAAGCACATGATTGAATGTTAAATCTTGAAGTATAAGTTGTGATGTGTGAGGCAATTCCATTTAAGTGGAATATATTGCATTTAAAATGCAAATTCAAACTCCACATTTGAATTTAACTTAGCCAAGTTGAATGTGACATAGTTTGATCATTTTGAATCAACTTCAAATGTGTATGATATGCCTTTGATGTGTGATTGAAATGTAGCATGTTGCCATGGTTCAAGTTGCAAAATTATTTGATTTGAATTTGATTTAATTCCATTTAAATCAAATAGCAAATTCTACTGATCACATTTTAAATTCAACTCAAACAGAGTTGAAAGTTGCATATTTGGAAAGATAATTTTCTCCTGATCATTTTTCATATATTATTTGTCCAAATTGGAGTTAATATGAATTTTCTATGAATTTCCAAAGTTTGGGGTATTTTCTGGAATTTCTGGAATTCTTTTTAATTAGAAAAGCTTTTATTGCGCCAGCACTGCATCAGCATGACGTAAGGGGGTTTTGACCCCGGTCAAACTGACCAGTGGGCCAGGGCTGTCAGCCTCTCATCTAATTTCCCTGTTAGATTAATCTAACAGAGAGGATTAGAGGGGGCTGGGCCCACCTGTAAGTGACCCAGGGGGGTTGGTTTAGTGGCTAATCACCCCGGCCACGTCAGGCTTGCCGGCGGCTAGCCGCCGGTGGCCACCAGTGCGGCGGCGCTGCACGGGGAGAGCGCTCCCGTGGTCCAAATCGCGCGCTTCGACCACTGAGACGAAGCTCTCGGTGTCGCGCGTCGATTGAGACCGAAAGGGAAGGTGGGGAGGCCCTGTAGGCATGCCGGCGTCGAGCTTTGGCGGCGGCGGTGCTATTGGCTAGAGGCCGAACTCGATACAGAGCTCCAAATAGCGCGTGGTTGGGTGCGTTCGAAGCAACGGAGCACGGGGAACGCAAAGGACAAGGTAGCGGGGTCGATGGCTTAACGGTTGCTCGCCGACGACGAGCACGGCGGCGCTGCACTTCGGTGTTCATGGCGAATGACGACAGAGAGCGAGAGGGAGACCACGGAGTAGTTCTAGCGAACTGGGAGCTCACCGTGAATCCAACTGAAGCGGTGGCGAAGTCGGAGGAGCTCGGGGTTGGACGGAATTGAAGGAAGTTCACGGCGGCTTCGGCGATGAAGATGTTGAAGCTCACGTCGTCTGAGTTGGCGTTGAGCTTCGATTGACTTGGGGGAACGACGGAGTCGACGGTGCTGGAGCGACCAGACACGGCGGCAAGGCTGGAGGAGCTCAGTCGCCACGTCGGTGCACTGCCGCGCCGGGCTAGGGTTTCTGCGGCGGAGCGATTTCTTCGCGGGGAGAAGAACCAGAGGGCGAGGAAGGGGAAAGTGAGGCGTGGGGCGTCTCCTGGTGCGATAAGGACGCCTGGGGAGGCCTGGAAGCTTGAAGACGTCGCCGTGGCGTCCACGGCGTCGGCGCCGCGCCACCGAGCTGCTTGGCAGCGCGGGGTGGAAGACAACAAGGGGGGCTTCGCGGGCTGGGCCGGCTGGAGAGGTGGGCCTTGCCCCTGGCGAGAGGTAAGTCCTTTTCCTTTTTCTGTTTAATCTTTCCTTTCTGTTTTTCTGTATATTTGTTTTGACTTTGGTAAAAATACCAAATCATTTTATTAAATGCTGAAAACTTTTACATGGCCTCATAATAATATAGACTAGCCACTCATAAACTTTCAACATTTTTAAAATTCAAATGATTTGAATTTTAAATCAAATAGGGGTATTTCATTAATTCCAAGGTACTGTTTGAATATTTGAAAAATCTATGAGCATGGGGTGGGTCCCACATCACTTGATATGTGATCACACTCATTTATAAGACTTTTCAAAACTCTAACATGAATTTTTGGAAAAGATTTTTATCTGGCCTTTTGAATTAATTCATATGGGGGGTGTTCCTTCTCCCATTTTGATTTTGAAAATGATTTCCAAGATTTCTTTTGAAATTTTGACATGATGCAAAGGCACTAGCTAACCCTAGCACATACCTAACAGAGGGTTCTGACAGTAACATAGCAGTACAAGGTTTGCTGGGAGGGGACATGGCTGTATCGGTTTGAAAGAGGCTATAAACATGTGGTAGGATCAAACATCGAACCTAACATAGACTAGCATGCAAACCGCTGGTTGAAATAGAATGGATCATAAGTAATGTATAGTCCTTGCCTGTTGATAAGTTGGGTTCTGAAGGTGTAGTTGATCGCAAGCTCGCATCGTCTCCGAAGGTACCCGCGGAAGCACACAAGACAATAAACACTGGAAAGCAATCAACGAGCAACCATCTATTACTACGAGGCAAACACGAGAAAGCAACAACAAGAAGGAAACACGAGACACGGAACGCGATACGGATCTATCGTCGGGAACGGTTACTAACAGTTTAAGTGGGGTATCGGTCACACACGACGAATACCGCACGTTTACGGTGGTTCAAGTTGCTTAGCTACAGGTGATCAGCCAACGGTTATTAACATGGCAACTCAAGCAAGCATGGCATAGCACACAAACATGTCAAGAGGTGAAGCACAAAGTAAACTATTTATGCTAGTCAATTTAAGTGAGGCACAACCTAAACATGGCATATCACTAAGTGTCGCACGATGATTAAAAGATTTGGTACTTTTCTGCCCTAAACCATATTTTAGGTTGGTTAACAGCAGCACATAACAACATAAACACAAAGTACACGAAAAACTAATCAAGTTACATATAAAGAACACCCCAAACGGAGTTACGGTTAAAAAGATACAAGCAAAACAAGTTACGGGCACAAACTGCCAACATCACGAAGCACACTTTAGAGCAATGCACAAACAGGGTAATCAATGCAAACATGCTCACCAATGACTTGCAATTAAAGTAGACATGACATGGAAGGCATGGCAAAAATAATCATGCAAATAGGCATCATAGATCAAAAGATATTAAGCAAACAACATGGTCGCAAAGTAACACGAGACAAACAGAGGTGGCTGTCAAAAACAGCAGCATAGAAACTTTGGAGCTAAATAACTATATGACCAGCAAGAATATCATGGCAATGCAATACATGCGATGAAAGTAGACATCATGCTTAACAATATGCAATTGGAACCACTCAATTCCGATAAACGGTCGCGACACACTCGTCGACCGAAGTTGCAACAAAATAACAGTTTCAGCAACAGCAGCACAATAACAGCAGGGTAGCTACTTTGGAGCAAGATTTAATACAGCTAAAGCACCCAACCATGACAAGTTAAAGCATGGAAATGAATTACACATGATGCTTAAGACAATGGAGAAAGAATCAATGCAAAAGGCCTCATGGATTTGTTACAATCATCATGCAAAGTTGCAACAAAATAATAACAGCAGCACATAACAGGAAAAAGTAGCAGTTTAACGGTCTGATGCCCTGTTCAGCACACAATTACACAATCAAGATGAGCTCAAATGCAAATGATCACAAAAGATGAATTAAAGTACACGCAAAACTGAGCAACTTTCGTTTTGGGGGCATCGCGATCCGAGCTACGGTTTGCTTGCTATCGTCAACGCGGAATCGACTCAGCACCATAAATAATAGGACTTAGCAGAAATAACAGATAAAAAGAAAAGAAAAAAAAAACAGAACGTAAAAAAAAAGGGTCGGGCCTCTCACCCAATGGGCTGGCCCAACTGGCCGGGCTGAGGAGGCGGCCCTGGCTTGGCTGGCGCGGTGGGCCGTGGTGGCCTGCCAGGCCGGCCCACCTGGCGGGCTGGTACGCTGGAGGAGGGCGCTCGGGCTCCTCCCGAGCTCACCCAGGCGACGGCGGCAGTTACCCGGTGGCACGCCGGCCACCGGCGGCGAGGAGGGCGGCTGGGAGCGGAGAGCAGGGGCGGAGGAAGGGCGCGGCTGGCCGGGGCGGTCAGATCCGGGTGGGGGCGATGTCCCAGGCGGCGGCTCCGGCTAGGACGAGCTCGGGCTCGTGCGCCATGGCCACGGCTGGCTCCTGCTGCTGCACACACACACACAGAGAGAGAGAGAGAGAGAGAGGATGAGAGGGAGAGGAGAGAAAGGAGAGGGGAGAGAGGGAAGGAGGAGAGGAGAGGAGGGTGGCCGGCGGTGGGCTGCTCCGGCGGCTCGCCGGCGCGGGCGCGGGGCCGGAGGCGGCGGCTCCACGGGCGTGGGTGGAGAGGAGGAGGAGAAGGAGAAGGCTGGAGGCGATCTCGGCCGTCAGATCGGGCGATCTGACGGTCCAGATCTGCTGGGCTGGAGCTGCTGCGAAAAATTGGGGTATTGGGCAAATTTTGGGGCAAAAACAGGGGTGTGGCTGCAATTTTGTGGCTAGGAAAACCCTATAAAGAGGTGGGAGTGTGGTGGTCTTTATATAGCCCAGGTGGCTGGGAGTTTGCAAAAACATCCTCGGTTTTTCTCTCGCGCGCACGGTGGTCACGTTTCTGACCGCCGGGGGTCCGCAGTACCTCCGATTCGGGTAAAACTTCGAACTACGCGATCAGTGCGTCGAGCCGGCGGCGTTCACCTCGCGCTGGAACCGTTCCGAAAACACTTTCTGACGCGCTATAAAAATATCTCGTTTAATTATTAAACGAGGTTTTTCGTTCCGTTGGCTGCGACTGGTCTCGTGCGGTTTTCGCGACGGTGATCGGGTGAAACCCGGTGTCGCAAAGGTCGAGTGTCAGGGTGGCAAGGGTCGGTCTCCGTCCGATACGAGATAAGAGGGGGAAAAAATAATCGCCGATCGATAAATCGGGGATGTAAACACCGCAAACAAATCAGGCAATCAATCAATTCACACCGAAAACAAATTTTTTAATTTTTGTGAAAACTGGGCTGTTACAATGGCTTTGGCATCGCCGTCTAGCCCACGTCAATATGAGGTCTTTGCAAACACTTCTTAAATGTGAGCATGTCATTGGACTAACAAATCTTAGTTTGTCCAAAGATCGTGCTTGTAGGGCTTGTATTGACGGAAAGCTACATGAGAAGAAACATCCCGTCAAGAATATCATCACCACCAAGAGGCCTTTGGAGCTCCTTCACATGGATCTCATTGGGCCTCCCACATATGATAGTCTTGGTGGAAAGAAATATTTCTTGGTGATTGTGGATGACTATTCAAGATATACATGGGTCTATTTCTTCAAGAACAAACCATCATCGAGTTTGCCAATGAAGCCCAACGTCAACACAATTCAAAGATATTTGCTATTAGGAGTGACAATGGCACCGAGTTCAAGAATTACACCTTGGATGAATTTCTTGGTGATGAGGGGATCAAACATCAATATTTCGCTGTTATACCCCTCAAAAAAATGATGTTGCGGAGAGGAAAAATCACACTCTCATTGATTCCTCAAGAACCATGATGGCGGAGTTCAAGAGTCCATACACCTTTTGTGCGGAGGCCATCCACACTGCTTACCATGCAACCAACCGTCTTTATCTCCGCAAGATCTTGAACAAGACTCCCTATGAAATTATCACCGGAAAGAAGCCCCACATCAAGTATTTTTGGGTCTTCGGGTGTAAGTATTTCATTCTCAAAAAGGGTGCTCGTTTGTCTAAATTTGAGTCGAAAACACATGAGGGCATATTTGTTGGTTATGCTTCAAATTCTCACGCGTATAGAGTCTAAAACAAGTCCTCCGGGCTTGTTGAAGAATCTAGTAACGTGGATTTTGATGAACATAATGGCTCCCAAGTGGAGCTAAGTGATCTTTTGTTTGTAGATGATGAAATTCCTCCTCAATCCATAAGAAAAATGCGTGTGGGTCATATCCTACCCATTGAGTAACCACTTGTGGTGGAAGGAGAAGGACAATGCTCTACTCGTGTGGAGCCATCATCTTCACAAGATCAACAAGCAAACCAAGACCAAAATGAAGTTCCTCCCCCAACCGAACAAGATCAAGGTGAAGATCAAATCATTGATGATGGTGATGCACCAAACCAAGATCAAGTTCTCATGCAAGGGAAATCTCAAGGTGATGAGCAATTCCTTGATGGTGCTCAAGCTTCCGAAGATAACCCTCAAGAGGATTCTCAAGAATCACTTGAGGAAACTTTAGCACATCGTGCGGCCAAGATTGCATCCAAGCTTGTATCTCAAGATCATCCGGTGGATCAAGTGCTTGGAAGTCTAAGAAAAGGGGTAACCACTCGTAATCAATTAAGAAATTTGTGTGCCCATAATGCGTTTGTTTCTTGTGTGGAACCCCAAAAGGTATACGAAGCGCTTGAAGATCCGGATTGGCTTGAGGCCATGCATGATGGACTCAATAACTTCAAGCGCAACAAGGTGTGGTCATTAGTGTAGAGACCCAAAGGTGATCATAATGTCATTGGGACCAAGTGGATATTCAAGAACAAGCAAGATGCACATGGTATTGTTGTGCGGAACAAGACAAGTCGAAGGTATTGACTACGGTGAAACTTTTGCCCCCGTTGCTCGCCTTGAATCCATTCATATTGCTCTTGCTTATGCGTCTCATCATAAATTCAAGCTATATCAAATGGATGTGAAAAGTGCTTTTCTTAATGGTCCCATTAATGATTTGGTATATGTCAAGCAACCCCTTGGGTTTGAGGATCCCAAGTTTCCCAATCACGTCTATAAACTCTATAAGGCGCTCTATGGCCTTAAGAAAGCACCATGAGCTTGGTATGAGCACCTTACCGAGTTCTTAGTCGATTTTGGGTTTGAAATTGGGCAAATCGGTCCCACTCTTTTTACAAAGAGGGTTGGTGGGGAATTGTTCATATGCCAACTATATGTTGATGATATTATATTTGGTTCGGTTAACCAATCTTTTAATGAATAGTTTGCTAAGATAATGACGAACAAGTTTGAGATGTCTATGATGGGATATTTGGAGTTCTTCCTCGGTTTTGAAGTGAAGCAATTTTCAAGAGGAACCTTCAACAACCAAGAAAAATACACTCAAGACATTCTCAAGAGGTTCAATTATGATGATCTCAAGGGGGCCAAGACCCCCATGCCCCTCAAGAGTCAACTTGACCTCGACCCGAACATCAATCATGTAGACCAAAGGGAATATCGTTCTATGATTGGTTATGTGTTATATCTTTGTGCATCCAGGCCGGATATTATGTTGAGTGTGGGCATGTGTGCAAGATTTCAATCCGCCCCAAAGGAAAGCCACATAGTGGCTGTCAAAAGAATCTTTCGATATTTGGTTCATACCCCAAACTTTGGCTTGTGGTATCCCAAGGGCTCAAGCTTCAACCTCGTTGGGTACACGGATTTGTATTAGGCGGCAGACAAAGTGGAGAGCAATTCTACTTCCGTAGGATGCCAACTCCTCGGTAGGTCTTTGGTAAGTTCATCTTCCAAGAAGCAAAATTGTGTCTCTCTCTCAACCACCGAAGCCGAGTACATTGCCGCCGCAAGTTGTTGTGCACAATTATTATGGATGAGGCAAACTTTAAAGGATTACGGTGTCACTTGTGACGAAGTGCCTCTTTTATGTGACAATGAAAGTGCTATCAAGATCGCCTACAAACCCATTCAACATAGCAAGACAAAGCATATTGATATTCGTCATCATTTTATCCGAGATCATGTGAAGCAGGGTTGTATTGATCTTTCATATGTGGGCACCGGAATTCAACTTGCGGATATTTTCACCAAGCCTTTGGATGAAGCAAGATTTCGAGAGTTAAGTTATGAGCTAAATATCATTGATTCGAGTAATGTCGTTTGAGGAACTTGCCCACACTCCTTATGTAAACATAATATCTAGTTGGATGTAGGCATGGACATAGGGGGAGTGTTGCTTAATTCCTAGGCAACTACTCCACCTATTTTACAGAAAGAGATACATTTCTTTCACTATAGTCATTTTCGGCGGCTATCATGGTCACCCAAAGTGGCAAAGGTGCTTCAAAGAAGAGCATTGGCAATGAACCCAAGATACATCTTTGTGGTGTCATACCAAATAAGCTCAAACATGGTGGCCTCGACCACCGCCCATCCCCTTGGGAGGGTTGGTTCGTTTTTGTTTTTGTTTTGAGCTTTGCATTTTGGTCACTCCAAGATAGCTCGTGCGTTTTACTTATGTTCTTGATCTCAGAGTGTCCCCATCCAGTTTCTTTTTGAGTGTCTCCAACCCAAGCCCATCCTCCTAAGACCCTCTAGATGCTTTTGCCCATGTCTTATTGTATCTGGACTGTGCAGTTCTGCTGACTATGGTACTACCGTCCGTGCCACGATACTACCGCGCAAGAGGTACTACCGCGCCGAGTAAAGTACTGTTGTGGCTTAGGGGAGGGTTAAAACCGAACGGGTACGTGAGTTCCTCCCCATACCCACATTCAGTTTCTCCTCTCGCTCTCCTACAGCAGCACTGCTGTCCCCGACACCCACCCTCGGTGTGCCGATTCCGTGTCGTCCTCCTCCAGTGGGATCGATCCCCACCCTCCCCGTGTGCCATGGATCCCGGTATTGCCCTGTTTCCCTCTCCCTTTGGTTCATTTTCTTTGATCTTGTGGTTAGGTCAATGTCTTTATATCCACTAGGTTTTTGGATAAATATAGGCACTATGAGTACTTAGTATGACTACTAGATACGTATGAGGTACTCTTGTTGGTTTGTTGTGAAGTTTTGGCACCACGATAGTACCGGATCAAAGATCTGTGATCAAAGGCGCCCGTGTCGTACTACTGCTGGACATCTACGGTACTACTACCCATGTGGTACTACCACTGGTCTCCAATGGTACTACCGCCGAGCGGTACTAACGCTTTGGGCACGGTACTACTGTGATGCCTGAACCTGACAGCCTACCAAAATCAGTCCCTCGTTCACTTGTATCGAGGCTTTTGCATCTCATGTGTCTTGATTTTCCCTCGCTCTTGTTTTTGGTCAGGTGATGGCTCTCGTCGCAATCTCAAGCGCAAGGCCACCAGTCAGGCAGGTACCTCCGTGAAGAAGACTACCAACAAGAAGAAGGAACTGATCAAGCCAGTGTCAGAGATCCCTGTGACAGAGTACAAGGCTTATCGCAAGGTCAACCCATACAGCGTGTTTCGAGATCCATCTCTTAAGGACACTATTTTCACAACCCTCTTTTAGGTATGTGCTAGGGTTTGAGTACCCCTTTGCATCATGTGAAAATTTCAAAAGAAATTCAAAATTGGGGAAAAGAAAAGCCCTAGAGAATTTAAGTCAAATGGCCAGATAAAAATTGCTTCCAAAAATTCCTCTGGTATTTTTTTAAAGTCTTATAAATACGCATGATCACATATAAAGTGAACTGGGTCCCACTAATTGCACCAAGATTTTCCAAAAAATCCAAACAGGGCTTGGAAATTAAATAATACCCCTATTTTATTTGAAATTCAAATTGTTTGAATTTCAGAAATGCCCGAACTTTATAAGTGGCTAGCTATATGCATTGTAAGTCCATATAAAATTTTGGGGCATTTTATAAAATGCCTAGCTATTTTATTTAGCAGGGCAAACAAAGTACAGAAAAGAAGGCCGCCACATCCATTCCCCCTCTCCCTCTCGCGAATCTCGCGCACACCCGAGCGCCCGACCTCGCCGCCGTCGTCTGTTTGCGTGGCCACCGGCCATTCCAAGCAGCGCCTTCGTGTCCAGGAGAACCGCAGCTGAAGCCTCCGTCGAGTCGCGCCTTTGATTTGAGCTCAAGCTGGCCGCAAGCAACACAAGCTTCACCGAGAAGCTTCGGTCGCTGCGGAGCTCCGGCGAGCAATCTCCCCTCCACCAGCCAGTCTCCGGCGCCGCTGTGACCGTCAACACGACCTGGTTGAGCTCGTGGTCCTTTTCCCCCCTTTCCCCGCTCTAATCCGCGCACGATTTCGTCGAGGTCGCCTTCACAACGCTCCGGCCGTCGCCTCGGACGACGCCGACGTGGTCCAGATCCTCTCCAAGACTCCCCTCTGGCACCACGAGGTGCGCACGACCCTAGGCTACGCGCCCGTGCTCTCCATTTCCCCTCCCGTGCACGAAATCGCGTTCCCGGTGGAACTCCGGCGGGCAACAGTGTCACCGGTGGCGAACTACCATTAGAGCTAACCTAATCACCCCCCTAATGACCCTATAACCTATGACAGGTGGGGCCCCCTGGCCCCTAAACCCTCTCTGTTAATTAAACAGAGAGGATTAAACCCCCCCAGCCACTGAGATGCCTGGCACACTAGTCAGACCATCCCCCACGTCATGCTGATGCCAGCATGACGCAATAAGTCTCTTCCTATTTAAAATAAAATACAGAAAATCAATTAAACTTCAAAAATTCATAGAATATTCATTTTAACTCCAAATTAAACAAATAATATATGAAAAATTATTAGAAAAATGCAAGGATTATGAATATGAAAAAAATTTCTATGTTTGACCATTTTAAAATGGATGAACAGTAGCAAACATGCATATGGCATAATTTGAATTTGAGTTTGAAGTTTGAATTTGCATTCCAAATGCAATACACTTCAATTAAAATGAATTTGCCACAAACCAGGAGTATTCACATCATGGAAAACTATATCATGTGCTTGTGCATTCTATTTCAATGTTGTCCCCCCCCTTTTGTTGATGATTGTTCCAGTAGCAGTGTTTCCGAGACGGAGGTCACCCCCTGAAGCAAAAGTTTGATAAACCAGTGTATCGTCAGCAAGGCAAGCAAACCCCATTGATCATGTCTATAAAATCTCACTTCACTCTCAGTCTCGCTTATGCATTGATTAGGATGATCACCTTGTTATCGATTCTACCGCATAGTTGAACCCATATCCGATGCATGACCTATCATCTTGTCAAAGTAGTAAGCAAACCACAATCCTAGCTGACATAGGAGTTGACTGATATCATGTGGCCCCTGCAACTGTTAAAGATTATTGCATGCTTAGAGTTTACAATGAGGATAATTTTGATGTGAGTCGGGATGGTAGAGATCATGGTGTTGATGAAGGTGAAACTGTGTTGGTGAATCTACCCTAATACAAGGTGAACGATGAGAGGATGTGTAGGAGTACACAGTGGGTTGTCTTGTTGAACACCGCCTTAAGAATGAGTTCTTGTATGGTAATCCAATACAAAGAGTACAACCGAACATTGGGCTCACTGACCCCTCTTGGCCTAGTACCTTATCCGTGTTGACGTCCAGGAGTCACATTAGTTCGGGTTTTCCATTTGGCATATGCATAGAAAAAGAATGGATGAATGGTTGCATCATATAGATATGTGGGTGGATCTGTGAGACAGTGAAACCATCTTCTCGGATGGCGTATCGGTTGCCTACATTGTCTGAGTCCGTATCGTTGATCTGGCCGGGCTCTCGAGCGGGATCTACCTTAGATAGTCGACTCCTGTAATAGACCGGTTGTGACCGAAGTGTCGTGGTGAACATCCTCGCCGGCACCCCTTGAATGGTGACGAGACCTGGCGGAAACTTGTTGGTCGTGTGTGTGTAGTTTACACCCCTGCAGGGTTAACAAAACTATTCGAATAGCCACGTCCGCGGTCATGGACTACTTGGAACCTATACCTGATTATTAGACAACTTCAATGGATACTCTAAAACTCGCAAGATAAGCGTGAGTGCTATGGTGTGCTTCCTCGTGGGGAAGTCGAGTAAGTATCCATAGTGGTGTATTGGTTGGAGACTTGGTAGTGGACTCGTGTACGCTTCTTACCTCAAGTCTGGTACTCGTAGTATAGGACTAGCCAAGTCAAAGCTGGCACTTCTGCATGTTGAAACCCCACCTCCCTTTTACCTTGAAACTTGAGCATGAGTAGTATAGTTCTGATGTAAGTCTTGCTGAGTACGACTTTGTACTCACGTTTGCTTATTCTATGTTTTAGATGGAAACCCAGACCCCGAAGGAGGCACTTTCCAGAAGCTTGACGTTGACTAAGCTAGTATAGTTCCAGACAGCAGTCTGGTCCCTCGTGGAAGGGCATGTATGTTGAACAAGGATTCTCTATGCCATTTGTTAAACTTGTCTGTACTCAGACCTAATTTGCTTTCGTTGTTTGATGTAATGATGGATCATAGTTATATGATCTTTGTGTACTCTATGTGTAAGTCAATAAAGATATACTTTGTAGAGTTCTTGCAATGTGTACCTCTTGTTTAAACTGGACATGTATGCTGCGTGTATGATTATAACATGCATGTCTTAGTGTGGGGTTCGACAGCCTAGTTGTGTTCTTGCCGGCGGTCTTTTATACACCAAGTGGCCCTTAGATGTGCGCAGCTTGGGGCATCACGATGCGATTGCTCGTGACTCTGTCACGTGGCACACTTTGTTGTATGATTGAGCCCGCCCGAGACCCCGACTAAGTGATCGGGTTGGAGTCTGTTTATGTAAGTGTTATAATTCAATCGAGAGTATGGTTGAGGCTACTTGTCTATGAGTATGGGATTTAACCATCCATAATCATTTAGACTTGTGAGCGGGCGATGAGGACCCATCTCAGTTGATCATCCGGCCTGGATGGGATGCCCCTCACGTACGATGCTTTCCGAGAGTGTTCTGTGCTTGGCCTTGTCTTCTTAGACAAGTGGGTACGACTCTCGGCTCTCCATATGATTGATTTGTGGCTGGAATTACATACGCATATTCCAGATCCCGACAGACTTGGTATCAGAGCAGGACTGTCTGTAGGATTATTCAACCCTTGGTCGAAGTCGAGTCTAGCATTCTATAGTTATATAGTTACTTGGGTATAATGGGAACAACGTAAGGCTTCTTTTTCTCCTTACCCTCATCGATCTGAGTTCTGAGTCACCCTCATCTTGTTCTACGGGAAGATAGGACTAGGCTCATCTATGTCTTACTAGAACATCTTGTTGTTTGCTTCCTTGTAGCCGTAGGAAAGTTGTGTTCGGTTGTCTAGAGTCATCGTGTTGTTAAGTTCCTTGGGGAAGTTCTATCCAATCTCCTCAAGGTTGTTTCATTTTCCATCCCGGTGTAGCCGTTATGCTGCCTGATTTATCTCATGTTTCTATGAATCTTTGCCTTTGCATTATGATCCTTTCTTCAGAAATCATGTCCTCTTATCTTTGATTCCATCATACAACCTGTTCTGATTGTTGATTTTTATCACACAGTGTTGTTCGTCGGAATCGAGACCATGTTCGGAATCGAAATGATGATGAACCTCCACCACCGCCTTCTGCGGCGGAAATCATGATGGAAGCTGAGCGGAATCGACGTGATCAAACACGCCTTTTGGAGCTCATCGAGCAGAATACCGCTCGTTAGCATAATGTGGTTGTCAGCATTTAGGATTTCATTCTCCTCAAGCCACCGGTATTGCGATGTTCTTCTGAGCCCCTTGAAGCTGATGATTGGCTCCGTTCCATCGAGCGTAAGCTTGACACGGCACGTGTTGCTCCCAATGATCGAGTTATCTTTGCGGCATACTTTCTGGAAGATGTTGCTGTTGAATGGTGGGAGAACTATGTTGCGATGCAGCCTGATGGTCACCTAGTGACTTGGCAGGAGTTCCGTGATGCCTTCCGAGGGTACCACCTTCTAGATGAGTTAATGGAGCGCAAGAAGGAAGAGTTCTACAATCTGACTCAAGGAGAGATGTCCATTCACGAGTATGTGAGAGAGTTCAACCGTCTTGCTCGATATGCCCAAGATGAGATCACCACCGATGCTAGAAAGCAGGCAAGGTTCCGTAAGGGACTTAGCCCTATCCTTCGCCATGATCTCAACCTCCTTGAATTTTCCACCTTTGAGGATTTAGTCAACAGATCATTCAGAGCTGAGCATGGCAATGAAGTGTTCGAAGAGTCTCGCAAGCATGCTCGAGATTTTGCTCCTTCTTCAAGTTCAGCCCCTCAGAAATGCCGAATATGGATTCCGAATAGTGCCAGACCTCCAAACCTTCTTTAGAGGCCACCATCCAATTTATGCCATCCACCTCAACACCTTGTTCCTCCCAGGAATGATGGTGTGGAATCAAGTAATCCTACTCCCAGCAATTCAGGCAGGATGTGTTTCACGTGTGGTCTGCCAAGCCATTACTTCCAACAATGCCCTATAGTGTTTGTGGCACCCCGTCGACCTAGTCATAAGCCTTCAAAGAAATCCCCCACCAAAACCATCCCCGCAAAGCTTTCAGCCACAAGTAGTGGATATGTGAACCAAATCTCAGTTGAGGAATCCACTGCTACTTCTGACGTCATCCTTGGCACATTCCCAGTCAATCATGTTCCCTCCTCCGTTCTTTTCGATCCAGGAGCCTCTCATTCATTCATGTCGGAGAGTTATACACTTCGGCATGAGTTCCCCTTTGAATAAATGTTTTCCCCAATGATAATTCAAACTCCTGGTTCAAAGTGGCAAACTAATAGAGTAAGCCATGGCAATCAATTTGCAATTGAGGGTTTAGTATTCCTTGCTTCTCTTATAGCCCTCAAATCTTCAGACATTGATGTCATCCTAGGAATGGATTGGTTATCAAGACAGAATGCTTTCTTTGATTGTAAGGCCAAGTCAGTAACACTTACCCATCCTTCAGGCCAGTTCTAGAATCCAGATGCATACTTTGAATGTGCTTCCCCTTCCTGACCTTGAAGATATTCCGGTGGTTCGTGACTTCCGGGACGTCCTTCCTGAAGAACTGCCAGGAATGCCTCCTGACAGATGTGTAGAATTCATTGTAGATCTTGCCCCAGGAACCGCCCCAATTTCCAGACGCCCATACAAAATGGCCCCACGTGAGTTAGTTGAGCTGAAAATCCAACTTGAAGCTTTGTTGGAAAAAGGCTTCATCCGCCCTAGCTCATCGCCATGGGGTTGCCCCGTTCTGTTCGTAACGAAGAAAGATGGAACATAAAGGATGTGCGTAGATTATCGCCCGCTAAATCTAGCGACGATAAAGAACAAGTACCCACTGCCCAGGATCAATGATCTTTATGATTAACTTGTTGGATCCTCGGTCTTCTCCAAGATGGATTTGAGATTAGGCTATCATCTAATCAAGATCCGAAACGAGGACGTTCCCAAGACGGCTTTCACTACTCGATATGGTCTTTACGAGTTCACCGTCATGTCCTTCGGTCTAACCAATGCCCCCGCCACTTTCTCGCGCATGATGAATTCAATCTTCATGGAGTATTTGGACAAGTTCGTCGTGGTTTCCCTCGATGACATCCTTATATACTCAAAGGACGAAGAAGAACATTCCGAGAATCTTAGGCTAGTATTGATGAAACTTCGAGAGCATCACCTTTACGCCAAGTTCTCTAAGTGCGAATTTTGGCTACCAGAAGTGACCTACTTAGGCCACGTGATTTCTGCCAAAGGCATTGTTGTCAATCCCGAGAGAGTTCAGGCCATCCTTGATTGGACTCCACCTGAATCGGTTAAGCAAGTTAGGAGTTTTCTTGGCTTAGCAAGCTATTGTCGCCGCTTCGTTGAGAACTTCTCCAAAGTTGCAAAGCCTCTAACTGAGCTCCTCAAGAAAGATAAGAAATTCCAATGGACCCCCAAGTGCGAGGAAAGCTTTCAAGAGCTAAAAAGAAGATTGACTTCTGCACCTGTACTTGTGCCTCCAGACACCAAAAGGGCTTTCGAGATCTATTGTGATGCTTCACGGCAAGGGTTAGGATGCATACTTATGCAAGATAGACATGTGGTAGCTTATGCTTCACGCCAGTTGCGTCCACATGAAGAGAACTATCATACCCATGATCTTGAACGCGCTGCCGTAGTTCATGCCCTGAAGACTTGGCGACATTACCTCCTTGGTAATCGCTGTGAGATCCATTCTGATCACCAAAGCCTCAAATACATATTCACCCAGCCATATCTTAATATCAGGCAAAGACGCTGGATAGAGTTGATAAAAGATTATGACTTAGGAATTTCTTTCACCCCAGGCAAAGCCAACGTCATTGCTGATGCACTAAGTCGTAAGTCGTATTGTAACAACCTCATGTTACAACAGTATCAACCACTTCTTCATGAGGAATTTCGAAAGCTCAACCTCGAGATTGTTCCTCGTGGATCTCTTTTCAACTTGGTGGCGAAACCAACTCTTGAGGATCAAATCATAGTTGCCCAAAGGCATGCATGAGGTGTTCGCCGGATCAAGGAGAACATTGCTAGCGGAGTTGCTAAATGTTTCTCCACAGATAGCAAAGGAACGGTATTCTTTGAAAATCGTTTGGTAGTACCTAAGAATAGGGATCTAAGGCAACTCATCCTTAAAGAAGCCCATGACACTCCCCTCTCGATTCATCCCGGTAGCACGAAAATGTACTGAGATCTACGCCAGAGATTTTGGTGGACTAGGATGAAGAGAGACATTGCTCGATATGTTGCCGAATGTTATGTTTGTTGTCGCATTAAGGCCGAACATCAAAGACCTGCTGGTACTCTTCAACCTTTTCCTATTCCTGAATGGAAATGGGACAAAGTCGGTATGGACTTCATCACCGGCTTTCCAAAAACCCAGAAAGGAAATGATGCCATCTTCGTTGTCATTGATCGACTTTCAAAAGTTGCTCACTTCCTTCCCGTTCGCGAGTCTATTACTGCTAGATAGTTAGCGGACTTGTATGTCTCTAGAATTTTATCTCTTCATGGTGTTCCTTTGGAAATCAATTCTGATCGTGGTAGCCTTTTCACCTCTAGATTCTGGGGAAGCTTTCAGAATTCTATGGGAACTCATCTCTCCTTTAGTACAGCTTTCCATCCTCAGTCTATCGGTCAAGTTGAAAGGGTTAACCAAATTCTTGAAGACATGCTCAGAGCTTGTGTTATCTCATTCGGAAAGAATTGCGAGAAATCTCTTCCATTTGCCGAATTTTCTTATAACAATAGTTTCCAATCTAGTCTGAACATGGCTCCTTTTGAACTCCTCTATGGACGATTATGTCGAACACCCCTAAACTGGTCAGAAACTGGTGAAAGACAATTATTTGGATCGGATATGATCAAGGAAGCATACGAGAAAGTTTGCATTGTTCGTGATCGTTTTAAAGCCGCTCAGTCTCGTCAGAAAAGCTACTATGATCGTCATCATAGGCAAGAAAGCTACAATCTGGATGAGAAGGCTTACCTTCGGGTTACACCTCTGAAGGGAACCCAACGATTCGGTATCAAAGGCAAAATGTCCCCACGTTACATCGGACCTTTCCGCATTCTTGCTAAACATGGAGAAGTTGCCTACCAACTTGAAATACCCCCGCACCTTTCCCGAGTACATGATGTATTCCATGTGTCACAACTCAGGCGTTGCTTCAAGGACCCCATCCACGAAGTCGACCATGAAACGCTTGATCTCCAAGATGACCTTTCTTATCGAGAGTACCCTGTTCGTATTCTTGATTCAGCAGAGCGTGTCACTCGTCGTCAGAAGATCAGGTTTCTGAAAGTGCAATGGTCACATCACTCCGACAAAGAAGCAACATGGGAAAGAGAAGACCGCCTCCGTGCCGAGTACCCCACCTTCCTCCTGACGACTTCTGAATCTCGGGACGAGATTCTATTGAGTGGGGGCGACCTGTCACAATCCTCTTTTAGGTATGTGCTAGGGTTTGAGTGCCCCTTTGCATCATGTGAAAATTTCAAAAGAAATTCAAAACTGGGGAAAATAAAAGCCCTTGAGAATTTAAATCAAATGGCCAGATAAAAATTGCTTCCAAAAATTCCTCTGGTATTTTTGAAAAGTCTTATAAATATGCATGATCACATATAAAGTGAAGTGGGTCCCACTGCATGCACCAAGATTTTCCAAAAATTTCAAACAGGGCTTGGAAATTAAATAATACCCCTATTTAATTTGAAATTCAAATTGTTTGAATTTCAAAAATGCCCAAACTTTATAAGTGGCTAGATATATGCATTGTAAGTCCATATAAAAAATTGGGGCATTTTATAAAATGTCTAGCTATTTTATTTAGCCGGGCAAACAAAGTACAAAAAAGAAAAATAGAAAGAAAAAAAGAAAGCAGAGAGAGAAGAGGCCCACTTACCTTTTCCCACCTCCTGGCCCAGCCAAGCCCACCTAGGGAGGGCACCTGCGTCTTCCTCCCCAGGACAGGCAGGCAGGCAGCACGCCGGCGACCACCGTGGGCGTGCCAGGCAGCTACCTGCCTTCCTCTCTCTATCCCCTGGCGCCTGGAGACGCCTGGAAGGCCGCCACGTCCATTCCCCGTCTCCCTGCTCGCTCTCCCCCTCTCCCTCTCGCGAATCTCGCGCGCACCCGCGCGCCCGACCTCGCCGCTGTCGTCTGTTTCCGTGGCCACCGGCCGTTCCAGGCAGCACCTTCGTGTCCAGCAGAACCGCAGCCGAAGCCTCCGTCGAGTCGCGCCTTTGATTTGAGCTCAAGCTTGCCGCAAGCAACGCAAACTGCACCGAGAAGCTTCGGCCGCCGCGGAGCTCCGGCGAGCAATCTCCCCTCCACCAGCCCGTCTCCGGCGCCGCTGTGACCGTCAACACGACCTGGTTGAGCTCGCGGTCCTTTTCCCCCTTTCCCCGCTCTAATCCGCGCACGATTTCGTCGAGGTCTCCTTCACAGTGCTCCGGCCGTCGCCTCGGACGTCGCTGACGTGCTCCAGATCCTCTCCAAGACTCCCCTCTAGCACCACGAGGTGCGCACGACCCTAGGCTACGCGCCCGTGCTCTCCATTTCCCTTCCCATGCACGAAATCGCGTTCCCGATGGAACTCCGGCGGGCAACAGTATAACCGGCGGCGACCTACCATTAGAGCTAACCTAATCACCCCCCGCCCTAATGACCCTATACCCTATGACAGGTGGGGCCCCTTGGCCCCTAACCCCTCTCTGTTAATTAAACAGAGAGGATTAAACCCCCAGCCACTGACATGCCTGGCCCACTAGTCAGACCATCCCCCACGTCATGCTGATGCCAGCATGACGCAATAAGTCTCTTCCTATTTAAAATAAAATACAGAAAATCCAGAAAATCAATTAAACTTCAAAAATTCATAGAATATTCATTTTAACTCCAAATTAAACAAATAATATATGAAAAATTATCAGAAAAATGCAAGGATTATGAATATGCAACTTGTTTCTATGTTTGACCATTTTAAAATGGGTGAACAGTAGCAAACATGCATATGGCATAATTTGAATTTGAGTTTGAAGTTTGAATTTGCATTCCAAATGCAATACACTTCAATTAAAATGAATTTGACACAAACCAGTTGCATTCACATCATGGACAACTATATCATGTGCTTGTGAATTCTATTTCAATGTTGTTCCCCCCCCCCTTGTTGATGATTGTTCCAGTAACAGTGTTTCCGAGACGGAGGTCACCCACTGAAGCAGAAGTTTGATAAACCAGTGTATCGTCAGCAAGGCAAGCAAACCCCATTGATCATGTCTATAAAATCTCACTTCACTCTCAGTCTCGCTTCTGCATTGATTAGGATGATCACCTTGTTATAGATACTACCGCATAGTTGAACCCATATCCGATGCATGACCTATCATCTTGTCACAGCAGTAAGCAAACCACAATCCTAGCTGACATAGGAGTTGATTGATATCATGTGGCCCCTGCAACTGTTAAAGCTTATTGTATGCTTACAGTTTACAATGAGGATACTTTTGATGTGAGTCGGGATGGTAGAGACATGGTGTTGATGAAGGTGAAACTGTGTTGGTGAATCTACCCTAATACAAGGTGAATGATGAGAGGCTGTGTAGGAGTACACAGTGGGTTGTCTCGTTGAACACCGCCTTAAGCCCGAGTTCTTGTATGGTAATCCAAGACAAAGAGTACAACCACACATTGGGCTCACTGGCCCCTCTCGTCCTAGTACCTTAATCCGTGTTGACGTCCAGGAGTCACATTAGTTCGGGTCTTCCATTTGGCATATGCATAGAAAAAGAATGGACGAAAGGTTGCATCATATAGATATGTGGGTGGATCTGTGAGACAGTGAAACCATCTTCTCGGATGGCGTATCGGTTGCCTACATTGTCTGAGTCCGTATCATTGATCCGGCCGGGCTCTCGAGCGGGATCTACCTCAGATAGTCGACTCCTGGAATAGACCGGTTGTGAGCGAAGTGTCGTGGTGAACATCCTCTCCGGCACCCCTTGAATGGTGACGAGACCTGGCGGAAACTGATGGTCATGTATGTGTAGCTTACACCCGTGCATGGTTAACAAAACTATTCGAATAGCCGCGTCCGTGGTCATGGACTACTTGGAACCTGTACCTGATTATTAGACAACTTGAATTGATACTCTAAAACTCGCAAGATAAGCGTGAGTGTTATGGTGTGCTTCCTCGTGGGGAAGTCGAGGAAGTATCCATAGTGGTGTATTGGTTGGAGACTTGGTAGTGGAGTCGTGTATGCTTCTTACCTCAAGTCAGGTACTCGTAGTACAGGACTAGCCAAGTCAAACCTGGCACTTCTGCATGTTGAAACCCCACCTCCCTTTTACCTTGAAACTTGATCATGAGTTGTATAGTTCTGATGTAAGTCTTGCTGATTACGACTTTGTACTCTCGTTTGCTTATTCTATGTTTTAGATGGAAACCCAGACCCCGAAGGAGACAGCTTCCTGAATCTTGACGTTGACTAAGCTAGTATAGTTCCAGACAGCAGTCTGGTCCCTCGTGGAAGGGCATGTATGTTGAGAAAGGCTTCTCTAAGCCATTTGTTAAACTTGTGTGTACTCAGACCTAATTTGCTTCCGTTGTTTGATGTAATGATGGATCATAGTTATATGATATTTGTGTACTCTATGTGTAAGTCAATAAAGATATACTTTGTAGAGTTCATGCAATGTGTACCTGCTGTTTCCAATGGACATGTATGATGCGTGTATGATTATAACATGCATGTCTTAGTGTGGGGTTCGATAGCCTAGTTGTGTTCTTGCCGGCGGTCTTTTATACACCAAGTGGCCCTTAGATGTGCACAGCTTGGGGCATCGCGATGCGATTGCTCGTGACTCTGTCACGTGGCACACTTTTTTGTATGATTGAGCCCGCCCGAGACCTCGACGAAGTGGTCGGGCTGGAGTTTGTTTATGTAAGTGTTATAATTCAATCGAGAGTATGGTTGAGCCGACTTGTCTATGAGTATGGGATTACACCACCCATAATCATTTAGACTTGTGAGCGGGCGATGAGGACCCATCTCAGTTGATCATCCGGCCTGGATGGGATGCCCCTCACGTACGATGCTTTCCGAGAGTGTTCTGTACGACTCTCGGCTCTCCATATGATTGAGTTGTGACTGGAATTACATACGCATATTCCGGGTCCCGACAACTATGTTCTGGAACAAGTCTCAATGTTATGTGTTCAATATGGTGCTAAAGGAAAGGAAGAACCTCTTTGTTCCCCGTGTGAAGTCCGTCAGCCTGCAATATATGAGGGACAACGAGGACTACTTCAGTGAGGCATGGGCTCTTCATGATTAGTTTGGGATATCCAACATCATCTCCTTCAAAAAGGATTTCGATGCCAAGCTTCTGGCCCAGTTTTATGCTATTGTTTACTTCACCAATAGAGAAGACCGGACCATGATTTGGATGTGCCATGAGGAGCGGGGGAGTTGCACTTGGGATGCCTTCATGAAGGCGCTGGAAATTCCATTCAGCACGTTGGATGAGGCAGTTGGTCTTTGTCCCCACACTAAGGGGGCAGCAAGGAATAAGAGTGAGTTGTCCCCTTATCAGACCCCTATCCACTACACTGATGCTCAGGGCCGAGAGAAGTACCGGGTGTTTCTCACCCCGTTCCTGGATATCATGTGTAGGATCTTCAGGACCTCTCTGTTTCCCCGTGTGGGAAATCTGGACTTGGTTCACAGCTATTTGGTGAACATGCTTCTTCTTTGCATGGAGCACAGGGGCACTACGCAGACTCTGGATGTGTGTGACATTATGTGGGAGGAGCTCTATTTCGTGGTCATACCTAAGGCATACCCTTAAGTATCGCATATCATGGGGTACCCTTAACTGAATGATAGCTTATCAGCATTTACCGAGTTATAAGTAACTCAGGAATCATATGGTACTCGGAATGCATTTTCTCCAAGATGCTAGTTACTCAGAAGAAAGATGATCTACGATTTATCCGTTACATAGAAGAAGGAACTATCTCCAAGCTTCCTACTACTTGGAGGTACATCAAACGACACTGGAAGCATTGAAGCCCGAAGCGTTACTTCCTCCTTATGCGCAGTAGTGTGTATTTATGAGTAGTGAGTTTCTTGTATTATTAACAAATGTAACTCTCTGTAATTAAAACCCACCATAAGGGTAGTGAAGAGGCAAGGCGCACTCTATATAATCCTTGCCCAAACACCTGGTGGAGGGTCACACACACAATTCTTCTTCCTCCCCCTCACTCTTTCTCTCCCACGGGAAGAACTCATGTACATCTTGTTCATACAAAGATAAGGAAAAGCCCCTCCGGGAGCACGAGACGTAGGGATTTTGTCTCCTCCGCGAGAGTTCTGAATTCGATAAAATCACCTGCGTCACCCGTTTGTATCTCAATAGATCATGCTCCGTTCATACCCCTCTCTCTATTGTCAGGATCATATCCACGACAGTTGGCGCCCACCGTGGGGCTTTGCGTCTATGGAGCCATGATGCGACTGGTTTGTATTCACTCTTACATCTATTTTCTTTTGCTCTTGATCCACGTCGTTTTTGCCAAGAACAGGAAATTCTCGGATGGTCTAATTTAATCTATGAACGATGAACAATCATCACCAAGTAAAGAAGATGGATCCATACAACCATACAAGGATTCCAACCTCGCAGCAGGACGATGGCAAAAAGAACCAGACGCCTACCCATCCACGCTCGCGCTGATCGGTGCCGCCACGGGCAGCACCCTAACCATCACCGACCTTCGCTCTGTATTGCCGACGACCATCGTCCACATCGCCTTCCAATTGGATGTGCGCCCAGTCGTTGTCGTGCATCTCGCGGCGCCCACTACGGCCGTGTTACTGCTTGTGATGCCCACTGAGGTGTCACTGATCCCGCGTCCGGATCATCGCGCCTGCGGAGCCCACCATGGCTGCTCTGGCATCGTGCGGCGAGGATTTGAGCCGCGACAAGTTCAATGCGCTTGGCAGGCATCACCTAGACATTGGCCGACTGTATCTGCGTGCTCAGTTTTTCTGTTCGCATGTTTCTAAACATACCATGTTTTAATAGAAGTAATGAGCATTATTTGGTAGTTGTAGCGAAACAGCAGCTAATCAATGACGCCACCCAGCGGATCTGTATTATGCGCATGGTAGAGATTAAAAGTACCATAAGAAACGTCATCTAATTCACTGCATGCATCTAACATGACGAGTGGGACAACGTGATGGCCCTTTAGCTCCACCCAGATCTTCCCGACTCGGACGGACACCAGGGGAAAACCACACACGCAAATTGGTTCTGGTTTAGTTCCTTTTTTTATTAGAAATCAGGCAGAGGCGACTTTATAGATAAAACCATAAGGCAACGCAGCGGAATACATGTAACCGAAACACACATGAGAAGTATCAATACACGTGTCACAACCCCAAGTTAGGTATGTGCTAGGGTTAGTTTGCAACTTTGCATCATGCAAAAATTTCAAAAGAAATTGGAATTGGGGGAAAGAAAAAATCCCTATTGAATTTAATTTAAATGGCTAGATAAAAATTTCTTCCAAAAATCCATTTGAATATTTGTAAAATCTCTGAAAATGTGCATGATCATGTTCCATGTGTTGTGGGACCCAAGTCATGCTCATAGAATTTTACAAAAAATCCAAACAGGGCTTCGGAAATTAAGTAAACCCCTATTTGATTTGAAATTCAAAATAATTGAATTTCAAAATTGCCCAAGTTTTGGAAGTGACTAGCTACTGGTCACATAAAGCCATATTAAATATTTGAGCATTTATAAAACTTCTTGGGTATTTTGTTCACGAGAGCTAAAAAAATTTGTAGAAAAATAAAAGAGAAAAGAAAGGCAGAGAGAAAACTTACCTGGCCTTGGCCCACCAGGCAGGCCTAGCCCAGCCCAGCAGCCAAATTCGGATGTCGTCTTCCTCCCTACCGAGCCAAGCTTCTCGGTGGCGAGCTCCGACGCCACCGCGACGGCCAGGCCGTCTACGCCTCTCCCCGATCCATCTAGGCACGCCACGGAGACGCCCAAACTCCCCGCACCTTCTTTTCCCTCCTCCAGCTCGATCTCCCTCCCCTGCGTCTCCTTTTTCCTCCGCCACCCGAGCCCTAGCCAGAGCATGTCGCCGCGCCCGCGTGGCCACTAGCTCCCAACCGCCGCGACACCGTGTCCAGGAATCTCCCCGTCCTCGGCTTCGTCGGATTGCGTAACTAATCGAGCTCCAAAGGCCCCAAAGACGACGCTCGCATCAAGACTTCGCCGCCGGCCGCCGTGGACATTGTCGGGAAATTCGTCGTCGCCGTGCCCTCCCATCCCTCGCCGTCGACACCATTGATATCCAGGGTGAGCTCCTCTAATTTTTCCCCCTAACCACGGCCTCTTTTGCGCCCAAAATCACCGTCTTCACCCTAGCTGTGCTTCGGCCTCCGCACCTCGATGCCGGCGAGGCTCCGGCCACCCCCGAGCTTCCCCGTGGGCGCTGGGTGACGCGGGTGACCACGGGCGTCATTTCGGTGGCCTCCGCGTGCCACCCCGTGGCCGGAATGGCCTCTCCGACGAGGCACCGCCGCGTCGGGTGTCGCCGTAGACATGTCGCCGGTGACCCTGTGACATGGTCATTAGCCACTAACCCTCTCACTAACTAAACCCTAACCCCTCACTGAAAGTGGGCCCAAGGCCACTAATTAACCCTATGTTTTTAACCACAGGGATTTAACCCACTGTCTATGACAGGTGAGGCCCCCTAGTCAGTTTGAATGGTCAGCCCCCTGCTGACGCCATGTTGATGCAATGCCGACGCAATAAAGCATTTCCAGTTCAAAAATAATCCAGAAAATATGCTTAAACTTTGAAAATCAATAACTTTTTAACCACAACTCCAAATTAAACAAATAATATATGAAAAATTATCAGAAAAATTCAAGGATTATGAATATGCAATTTGTTTGCATGACAACCCACTTTAAAGTGGAGGACCAGAGGCAAATGCATATTTGGTCCATTTTAAATTCATACATGGAGTTTGAATTTCAAATACTTTGGCAATATACTTGATTTAACTTGAAATCTTCAACATATCAGTACCATGTACATAATATTACAATAGCTTAATCATGTGCTTGAGCATCTTGCATGTATTGATTGCTACTTTATGCTTTGTGTGCTATCAATAGCAACTGAACCGGAACTGGAGGTCATCCCCTGAAGCAGAAGATCGTTAAACCGTGTATCGTCAGCAAGGCAAGCAAACCCTCATTGATCATGTCTATAAAAACCCATTTCCCTCTCAGTCTTGCTTATGCATGTTTAGGAGATCACCATGATAAGTTCTACCGCATAGTTGAACCCATTCTGATGCATGACCTATCATTTTGTCACAGTAGTAAGTAAACCACAATCCTAGAAGATATAGGAGTTGAATGTTGAGCATGTGGCCCCTGCAACTGTTACTGCTTATTGCTGCTTAGTGTTACAGTGAGGTTACTTTGTTGTGAGTCGGGATGGAATAATGTGAATTCTGGTGTTAACATGTTGGTGAATTTGACCTAAACAAAGGTGAACGATGAGAGGTTGTGTAGGAGTACACAGTGGGTTGTCTCGTTGAACACTTTCCTAGGCCCCGAGTTCTTGTGTTGTGATCCAAGACAAAGATTACTACCACATGTAGGGTTTATGGGAGCCCCGTTTGGCCTATTAACTCACCCCCGATCAAGTCCAAGAGTCACACTAGTTCGGGCTTTCCATTTGGCATATGCATAGAAAAAGAATGAATGAAAGGTTGCATCATTTAGATATGTGGGTGGACCTATGAGACAATAAAACCATCTTCCATGGTGGCGTCTCGGTCGCCTGCATTGTCTGGGTCCGTATCGTGAACCGGCCGGTCTCTCGAGCGGGGTCTAACTCAGATAGTCGACTCCTGGATTAGAGAAGGTGATGTGAGGTAAGTGCCTTGGTGATTATCCTCGTCCGACATCCGCTTGAAGGATGACGATTCCTGGGCGGTAAGTGATGACACGTGTGTGAAGAAGTACACCCCTGCAGGGTTAACAAAACTATTCGAATAGTCGTGTCCGCGGTTATGGACTACTTGGAGACCTTTACTTGATCATTAGACAACTTCAACGGAAACTCTAAAAACTTGCCAAGATAAGTGTGAGTGATATGGCGTGCTTCCTCGTGGGGAAGTCGAGGAAGTATCCATAATGGTGTATTTGATTGGAGACTTGGTAGTGGACTTGTGTACGCTTCTTACCTCAAGTCTGGTACTCGTAGTACAGGACTAGCCAAGTCAAAGCTGGCACTTCTGCATGTTGAAACCCCACCTCCCTTTACCTTGAAACTTGAGCATGAGTAGCATAGTTCTGATGTAAGTCTTGCTGAGTACGACTTTGTACTCATGTTTGCTTATTTTATGTTTTAGAGAGGAGACCACTGACCCTGATGGTGGCCTCTACCTCGAGCTCGACGCCGACTAAGTCGTATAGTTCCAGACAGTAGCCTGGTTCCTTTGGAGGGTCGTTGTATTTTCTTTCAGGCTTCTTAAGCCATTTGTTAACCTTGTCTTTACTAAGACATAATTTGCTTCCGTTGTTGCTTGATGTAATGTTGGATCACAGTCATGTGATCTCTTCTTGTAATACAACTACTATGTCTCCTCAGTTTAGCAGATGCAATAAAGTCTATGAGTTTGTAGAATTCATGTTGTGTTACCTTCTATTATACACTTGGCATGCATGTTGTGTGTATGTTTATATCGTGTATGTCATGTGTGGGGTTCGATAGCTTAGTTGTGTTCTTGTCGGCGGTCTTTCAAACACCAAGTGGCCCTTAGATGTGCGCAGCATGGGGCATCGCGATGCGATTTCTCGTGACTCTGTCACGTGGCACACTTTTTTGTATGATTGAGCTCGCCCGAGACCACGACTAAGTGATCGGGCTGGAGTTTGTATATGTAAGTGTTATGATTCAATCGATAATATGGTTGAGGCAACTTGTCTATCAGTATGGGATTTGACCACCCATAAGCATTTAGACTTGTGAGCGGACGATGAGGACCCATCTCAGTTGATCATCCGGTCCTGGATGGGATGCCCCTCAGGTTCGAGCTTTTCGAGAGTATCTTGTACTTGGCCTTGCCTGCTTAGACAAGTGGGTATGGCTCTCGGCCCTCCATATGATAGAATTGTGACTAGAATTACATATGCATATTCCGGGTCCCGACAGACTTGGTATCAGAGCAGGACTGTCTGTAGGATTAGCAAACCTTGGCCGATGTCGAGTCTAGCATTCTATAGCTATATAGTTACTTTGGGTATAAGGGAACAAGGTAAGACTTCTTTTTTCTCCTTACCCTCATCGATCTGAGTTCTGAGTCACACTCATATTTTCTACGGGGAGATAGGGCTAGGCTCATCTATGTCTTTACTAGAACATCTCGTTGATTGCTTCCTTGTAGCCGTAGCAAAGTTGTGTTCGGTTGTCTAGAGTCGTTGTGCTTCCTATTTTGAGACTTCCTATGTAAGTGTTGTTGTCATGTTGTAAGAATTTTTACTTCTCTTACAATTACAGCCGTTATGTTGTTCGAGTCATTCCAGGTTTCTTCATAATCTGATGCATTTGCAAAATCCTTCCCTCTATTTCGGTTGTCTTTCTAGAAGAATTGCTAGGTGGCATGCCGACAGTTCCATAGACTTTGTTGTAGGTTTTATTCTAGAAACACATATTGATGCATTTGTAGTTCTTCCTCCCACTTTAGATGTCTTCTAGCCAGAATAACCACACTAACCATCGTCTTGGGGTACTTTTCTACTCTGACATATCTTTTGTAGGCCCTAGTAAGCCATGGTCATCCTCTAGGAAAACCATCCAGTAATCCAATCCCTTAAATCTGCCACCCGACAGATGTGTAGAATTCATAGTTGATCTTATGCCAGGCACAACCCCTATTTCCAGACGCCCATACAAAATTTCCCCATGTCACAACCCTAGTTTGGTATGTGCTTTTATTTTTAGAAATAATTGCATCATGTTTAAATTCTTTGGTTTAAGAATTGGGGATTTGGAAAAGCCTCAAAAAGAATTTAAATAAAAGGCCAGATAAAAAGTTTTTCCAAAAAACCTCCAAACATTTTTGAAAAATCCTATAAATGAGTGTCATCATTTTAAAAATGATTTGGAGTCAAACCCATGCTCATGGATTTTTCAAATATTCAAACAGAGGCTTGGAAATTAAATTTAAATGCTATTTGAATTGAAATTCAAATGTTTTGACTTTCAAAAATCTTCAAAACTTGGGAGTGGCTAGTACTATATCACCTATGTCCAAGATAAATATTTGAGGAGTTTATAAAATGCCTAGATATTATTTTTCAAGGCAAAAAAAATAAACAGAAACAAAAAAAAGAAAAAGATTAAAAGGCCGAAAGCCACTTACCTGGCCCACCTGGCCCAGCAGAGGAGGCCCAGCCCAAATGGGCAAGGGCGGCTTCCTCCCAGGCCAGGCAGGCAGGCAGCTCGCCGCCGGCTGCGGCATGGCTGCCAGGCAGCTACCTGGCTGCTCTCCTCGTCCCTATCCGGCGCCGTGGAGGCCTGTGCGCGTCCCCAACCTTTCCCCCTCCTCTCCTGTCTCTCTACCGCTCTCTCCCGCTCGCGTTCACCTTTGCCCGAGAGCTCGCCGGAGTGCAGCACTTGAACCGGCGTGGCCAATGACGACGAATCGCCGCGCCTTCGTGTCCACAAGCTCCGCCGTGAAGTTCCTCGCCGCTGTGCACCGCCAATCAAGCCGAGGAGCCCCGAGGACGACGCCCCCTTCCTTGACTCGCCGCCGGCCGCCGAGGCTTCTTCCGACGAATTCGCGACCCCCGCAGCTCCTCCGCCTCTCCCGTCTGCACCAGAACGCTCACGGTGATCTCCCCCTTATTTCCCCCTAACCCCGCTCTCTCTAGCCCCCGGAGTGACCCTCCCCGTCGTGACCGTCTCCGGCCGCCGCGGAAGAGCTCGCCGTCGAGCCCTCCGGCCGCCCCGTGGCAGCCCACCTACTCCAGTCGCCGCGCACTGGCCAGGGCTATGCCCCAGTGCCCTCAGTGCAGCCAGGCGTGGCCAGGAACGCCACTCCGGCGTGCCTCCGTTGCAGCCGTGGCCACCGGCGGCTAGCCGCCGGCCCGGACGGCTTAATTAGGGGTTAACCCTCTGGTTAATTGGCATAAGCCACTGACAGGTGGTGCCCCAGCCCCTAATAATCCTTTTAAGTTAGTTAAACCGGAGTTTAAACACTGTGCCACTGACATGCTGGCCCCACATGTCAGCCCCCCCCCCTGACGTCACCCTTGCGTCATGCTTGTGCAATAAATCAATTTCTCTAATTACTAGAAATTCCAGAAATTGTTAAATCTTTGAAATTCAATAACTTTTAAACCATAACTCCAAATCAAAAGTGTTATATATGAAAAATCATCAGAAAAATGCAAGGATTCCAAATATCATATTTTCATATATGAAAAACACATCTATGATGATGGACCAGTAGAATTTAGCTATTTGGGTTATTTGGAATAATTCAAAATAAATGTTTAAATCATTTCAAATTAAATCTTTGCAATGCCAACCTTAATACTTGAACATCAGAGGCATATCATACACATGAAAACCTAGTTTACAAAGACCAAACTTTAGCAAATGCAACTTGGGATAATTTGAACAACATCTGGAGTTTGAATTTGAATTTATTATTCAAATCAACTTCAATTAACTTGTTGCAAATTGAACATAGATCAGATCAGTACCATGCCTTGATTCATTCTTGAATGTGCATTGCAATGTGATGTTTATACTTTATTGTCTCGGTGTTTTCTTCTTCTCGATATATCCATCGCCGGACGTAGTTCTTGTTTTCTCCGAAGAGTGGCACCCCCGAGTCCCGACAATAAGGCAAGCAAACCCCCTTTGATCATATCTATAAAAACCCAGTTTCCCTCTTGTTCTCTTATGCATGATTAGGTGATTCACATGTTCCGTTCTACCGCTAGATGAACCCATCCTTTGCATGACCTATCATTTGCTGCCACAGTATTAAGCAAACCTCAACCTAGCAGATACAAGATTGTTTGTGTTCATCATGTGGCCCTTCACCCATGTTATGCTATGTCATGCTAGAGTTGTTTCCAATTAAGATGATCCATCTGGGTGATGTATCGGGATGGTAGTGAACACATGCAACAAGGTGGTAACGTGTTGGTGAAGTCACCCTAATATAAGTGAACCATGAGAGGCTGTGTAGGAGTACACAGTGGGTTGTCTCATTTACACTGCCCTAGGCCCCGAGTTCTTGTGTTGTGATCCAAGACAGATATTACTACCACATGTTGGGCTCATTGACCCCTCTCGACCTATTAACTCACCCCGACTATGGTCCAGGATTCGCATGGGTTAATTTTCTTCTATTTGATTTCATAACGTAGCACGGTTTTAGGCAAGCGCAGCACCATCCGTCGAGGTGGGCTTGTCGGACCGTCCATACATCGTCTGGGTCCTGAACGGAAACCCCGTCTGGATTCCCGATTGGGGTACAACTCAGATAGGCGATCTCCTGGACTAGAGTTGGAGCCGTGAGGTAAGTGTCGTGGTACTATCCTCGCCGACACCGCTTGAAGGTGACGAGTTCTAGGCGGTAAGTGGTAGCTACGTATGTGAAGAAGTACACCCCTGCAGGGTTAATGAACTATTCAAATAGCCGTGTCCGCGGTTATGGACTACTTGGAGATGTTTGCTTGATTATTAGACAACTCAAATGGATACTCTAAAAATCTCAAGATAAGTGTGAGTGCTTTGGGTTTCTTCCTCGTGGGGAAGTCGAGGAAGGATCCATGGTTGTGTATTGATGTGGTGATCAAGATTAGATGGACTCGTGTGCGCCTCTCGTCTCAACTCTATGTAGTTGTAGTACAAAGGAGTCGAAGGCATTTTCATTAGAAAGGAGTCGAAGGCATTACAAAGGAGTCGAAGACAACTCTCATTACAAAGGAGTCGAAGGCATTCTCATTACAAAGGAGTCGAAGGCATTTCATTACAACAAAGTCGAAACGACAGTTTGCCTTTACAGAAGGACATGCTGAACTACAAGCTAGGCTACATTCAAACTTCTACATGTGTGCTCATGCTGAGATAATTGGCACTTCCGTGCCACAGCACGGCGGGCATCATCACAGACAAAGTAGCAGCCCAGCCGAAGAAGAAGAAGCTCGTCGTCCTCCAGTTCTACAAGGTGCCTCGCCTACTGCCGCTGTCGCTTGACGACTGGCTTGACGTCCAGTTCTTCCTTAGAACTAGAAGAGCAAACACCATCGCCCGAGGGATCAGCCGAATACGAAGACACGGGAGAAGCAGGCGAACCATCACTTGAGCCACCGGAATCAGTGCTGCTTGTCTCCTCACAGTATGGATCCATACGGTTGCCACCAGCATCAAACACACAGATAATAACAGTATCTTCACCGTCAAAACAACAGCAAAGGCTGTCTCGGCCGCGCAAATTCAACTGACGAGAAAACGTCCTCCAGCCAGACCCAAGGAAGATCAAGGACGAACTATCAAAATCCAACTCCAACCAAGAAGAAGAACGAGATCATCCATGAAGATGGAGCCAGAAGCCCTTTAAGCCACACTCAGAAGCAATGGAGGAAAACGAGGAAGGAAGAGGAATCCGGGCAGTATTCCGCCCAAGAACATGCAAAAGAAAATCATGACGCCAAAATCCCTCTTCCATGGAGGAAGAAGAAGAAAGTGCCAACGCGGTACCATGACGCCCACCGCGTGAGTAACGAGGGGTGCGGCCACCACGACCACGGCGGCCACGGCCTCGTCCTGCTACACCACTACCACCCTTGGGCGCCACATGAAAAAGAAGCAGAAGGGAAAGATGCAAAGAATGGATGCCAGAGTTGGGAAACCAAGGTATTTATAGCGCAATCCAAGGGCAAACCAGGAAAAAAAAGCAGAACCCCAGGCGGCGCCATCATTACATCAAAGACTAAGCGCCGGGCATTACGAATTCCAAGACGAAGATGCCTTCACACGGTCAGCATTATTTACAGGACGCGTCAAATCTCGCATGTTTCCCATACAAACCTCGGGAACCAAACAAGCAACAGGCAGCGCGACGTCCAAATCATAATTATGACGGTCCAGAAGACGTGACGGAGCAAAAAATCAAGCATCATCATAATTATGACTTTGCTTGACACCAGTGTTCCAAGTTCATGTCGAGGGACGTGGGCTTGATTGGGCTACTGTGGTATTTGTCACTAGAACAATTCACCAAGGCTCGACCAGTCGACTCCTTGGGCCTTTCAGCTTAGCAATCCCTCGAAACAGATATTGTCATGGATCAAAACTGCCAGCGACCCGTGGCGATGCCACGCTTACAAACAATAAAGCGCAGATGAATTCGAGTCCCTGCGCGACTCTTCGAGTCCCCCAGGCACTCGGGGGCTACTGACGAGGGGGTGACCCCACGACTCCTATGGATGAGCCTACCCGGTGTACCCGAAGACAGAAGGCCCACAAAGATGTCGCTTGGGCCCAACCTTGGCCCACTAGTTGCACTGACGTGAGGCTACCTGGTGCTATGAAGACAGAAGGCCCACTGGGAAGCAGCGACAAGCCCGCGATTGGCCCAACCAAGCACCGACGTAGGAGTCCGCGACTAATATGGAAGGTTCAACTTGGCGTACAAGGCAAGACTAGAACTAGGAAACCTTCTCTGTAACCTAGTACGGACTCCCCGAGACCTAGCCTACTATATAAAGGCTGGGAGGGGAGACGTCCAAATCAACTCAATGCGCATCTAGTCATCCTTGCCTTGCGAGAACTCGCCTTGGCCTCCACTGTAATCGCCCCCTCATGTAATAATATCGAGCAGGAAGTGCTTCTCCTGTTAGCCGACGAGTATTGTCCAACCTGTGCCATCTTTATAACTAACCCAGGGTCCCTGACCATGGGATTTTCCGGGGTTGATCCTCGTCAACCGTCTACGCCTCTCCCCGAGCCATATAGGCACGCCACGGAGACGCCCAAACACCCCGCACCTTCTTTTCCCTCCTCCAGCTCGATCTCCCTCCCATGCGTCACTGTTTTCCTCCGCCACCCGAGCCCTAGCTGGAGCACGCCGCCGCGCCCGCGTGGCCACTGGCTCTCAACCGCCGCGGCACCGTTTCCAGGAATCTCCCCATCCTCGGCTTCTTTGGACTGCGCAACTAATCGAGCTCCAAAGGCCCCGAAGATGATGCTCGCATCAAGACTTCGCCGCCGGACGCCGTGGACATCATTGGGAAATTCATCGTTACCGTGCCCTCCCAGCCCTCGACGTCGACACCATTGATATCCGGGGTGAGCTCCTCTAATTTTTTCCCCTAACCCCGGCCTCTTCCGCGACCAAAATCACCGTCTTCTCCCTAGCCAAGCTCCGGCCGCCGCCGCACCTCGACGCCGGCGAGGCTCCGGACACCCTCGTGCCTCCCCGTGGGCGCTGGGTGACGCGGGTGACCACAGGCGTCATTTCGGTGGCCTCCGCGTGCCACCCCGTGGCCGGAATGGCCACTCCGGCGAGGCGCCGACACGTCGGGTGTCGCCATCGACATGTCGCCGATGACCCTGTGACATGGCCGTCATTAGCCACTAACCCTCTCACTAACTAAACCCTAACCCCTCACTGATAGTGGGCCCAAGGCCACTAATTAACCCTCTATTTTTTTAACCACAGAGATTTAACCCACTGTCTATGATAGGTGGGGCCCCTAGTCAGTTTGACTGGTCAGCCCCCTGCTGACGCCATGCTGATGCAGTGCCGACGCAATAAAGCATTTCTAGTTTAAAAATAATCCAGAAAATATGCTTAAACTTTGAAAATCAATAACTTTTTAACCACAACTCCAAATTAAACAAATAATATATGAAAAATTATCAGAAAAATGCAAGGATTATGAATATGCAATTTTTTTTCATGACAACCCACTTTAAAGTGGAGGACCCGAGGCAAATGCATATTTGGTCCATTTTAAATTCATACATGGAGTTTGAATTGCAAATACTTTGGCAATATACTTCATTTAACTTGAAATCTTCAACACATCAGTACCATGTACATAATATTACAACACCTTAATCATGTGCTTGAGCATCTTGCATGTATTGATTGCTACTTTAAGCTTTGTGTGCTATCAATAGCAACTGAACCAGAATCGGAGGTCACCCCCTGAAGCAGAAGATCGTTAAACCGTGTATCGTCAGCAAGGCAAGCAAACCCTCATTGATCATGTCTATAAAAACCCATTTCCCTCTCATTCTTGCTTATGCATGTTTAGGATATCACCATGATACGTTCTACCACATAGTTGAACCCATTCCGATGCATGACCTATCATTTTGTCACAGTAGTAAGCAAACCACAATCCTAGCAGATATAGGAGTTGAATGTTGAGCATGTAGCCCCTGCAACTGTTACTGCTTATTTTTGCTTCGTGTTACAGTGAGGTTACTTTGTTGTGAGTCGGTATGGAATAATGTGAATGATGGTGTTAACATGTTGGTGAATTTGACCTAAACAAAGGTGAACGATGAGAGGCTGTGTAGGAGTACACAGTGGGCTGTCTCGTTGAACACTACCCTAGGCCCCGAGTTCTTGTGTTGTGATCCAAGACAAAGATTACCACCACATGTAGGGTTTATGGGAGCCCCGTTTGGCCTATTAACTCACCCCCGATCAAGTCCAGAAGTCACACTAGTTCGGTCTTTCCATTTGGAATATGCATAGAAAAAGAATGAATGAAAGGTTGCATCATTTAGATATGTGGGTGGACCTGTTAGACAGTAAAACCATCTTCCAGGGTGGCGTCTCGGTCGCCTGCATTGTTTGGGTCCGTATCACGAACCAGCCGGACTCTCGAGTGGGGTCTAACTCAGAAAGTCGACTCCTGGATTAGAGAAGGTGATGTGAGGTAAGTGCCTTCGTGATTATCCTCGTCCGACATCCGCTTGAAGGATGACGATTACTGGGCGGTAAGTGATGACACGCGTGTGAAGAAGTACACCCCTGCAGGGTTAACAGAACTATTCGAATAGACGTGTCCACGGTTATGGACTACTTGGAGACCTTTACTTGATCATTAGACAACTTCAACGGAAACTCTAAAAACTTGCCAAGATAAGTGTGAGTGATATGGCGTGCTTCCTCATGGGGAAGTCGAGGAAGTATCCATAGTGGTGTATTTGATTGGAGACTTGGTAGTGGACTCGTGTACGCTTCTTACCTCAAGTCTGGTACTCGTAGTACAGGACTAGCCAAGTCAAAGCTGGCACTTCTGCATGTTAAAACCCGCCTCCCTTTACCTTGAAACTTGAGCATGAGTATCATAGTTCTGATGTAAGTCTTGTTGAGTACGACTTTGTACTCACGTTCGCTTATTTTATGTTTTAGAGAGGAGACCACTGACCCTGATGGTGGCCTGTACCTCGAGCTCGATGCCGACTAAGTCGTATAGTTCCAGACAGCAGCCTGGTTCCATTGGAGGGTCGTTGTATTTTCTTTCAGGCTTCTTAAGCCATTTGTTAACCTTGTCTTTACTAAGACATAATTTTCTTCTGTTGTTGCTTGATGTAATGTTGGATCACAGTCTTGTGATTTCTGCTTGTAATACAACTACTATGTATGCTCAGTTTAGCAGATGCAATAAAGTCTATGAGTTTGTAGAGTTCATGTTGTGTTACCTGCTGTTATACACTTGGAATTCATGTTGCGTGTATGTTTATATCGTGCATGTCATGTGTGGGGTTCGATAGCTTAGTTGTGTTCTTGCCGGCGGTCTTTCAAACACCGAGTGGCCCTTAGATGTGCGCACCTTGGGGCATCGCGATGTGATTGCTCGTGACTCTGTCACGTGGCACACTTTGTTGTATGATTGAGCCCGACCGAGACCACGACTAAGTGATCGGGCTGGAGTTTGTTTATGTAAGTGTTATGATTCAATCGATAATATGGTTGAGGCGACTTGTCTATGAGTATGGGATTTCACCACCCATAAGCATTTATACTTGTGAGCGGACGATGAGGACCCATCTCAGTTGATCATCCGAGCCTGGATGGGATGCCCCTCACATTCGAGCGTTCCGAGAGTGTCTTGTACTTGGCCTTGCCTGCTTAGACAAGTGGGTATGGATCTCGGCCCTCCATATGATTGAATTGTGACTGGAATTACATATTCATATTCCGGGTCCCGACAACACGGCATACCAGCCACAACTAGTAACCGTAGGCACACGGCAAAATAGCAGCACAAAGTCTAAGACCAAAACAAAGGAGTACCAACGACGTCGACAGACCACTTTCAGGTGTTCACGTTTTGGCGGAGGGCAGAAAGGGAATTCGTCGTGGTCTTGATTCTGTCGAGCATCGCCTCCAGGTCTTGTCGTGCCTCGCCATTACTCAGAGACGTCCACAGCTGTAAAATACCAATAAGGTGATATAAACAATTAACAAGATGGTTGGGGAAGGAGTGCTCAATAGTAAACTTGTTGCGGGTGGTCCAAAGTATCCAGCAAATTCCCGAGAACACCGGCCAAAAGGGCGCGTCGGAAACTCCCCGACATGGGGCGAACTAACAATCGCACATCACGAAAAGACAGGGGGTTCCTCGAGTTATCCAACCAAGACCGAAGGAAACTCCAGAAGAATTTAGCATGATGGCTGACGGGGATCAACCCCGGCAAATCCCATGGTCAGGGACCCTGGGTTAGTCATGAGAGGCACAGGTTGGACGATAGCTCGTCGGCAAACAGGAAGGCTCGCTCCTGCTCGATATTATTGATTGGGGAGATGCGATTACAGTGGAGGCCAAGGCTGGAGCGCTCAAGGCTAGGGTTACAGGTGAGATTGGATGTCTTTGGCATCGCCCCTCCTAGCCCTTATATACCGGGCTAAGTCTCGGGGAGTTCATCTACGTGTACAGGTAAACTTTCCTAACCCTAGCTTGCTCCGTACGGCAGGTCTTCGCACCTTCCTTGTGAGTCGAGGACTCCTACGTCGGTGCCAACTAGCGGGCCGAGGCCGTATTTTCATGGGCCTTCTGCCTTCATGGACACCAGGTAGGCTCATCCGTAGGAGTCGTGGGGTCACCCCCTCGTCAATGGCAGTGGAAGAAAATGTGCTCAGCTGATTACGGAGCCATGCAGAGGGCACAAGCCACACCAATGGCTGAATTCCGTTTGTGCAATTGGTCCGAGGAGGGCAACTTGCCCCTAAAAGCCTGCCACATGAAAAATTTGATTTCTGGGGGGATGCAGGCCTTCCAGAGAGCCGAAAACCGACTGATCCGTTGAGCCGCAATAAGATTTCAGTACAAGGATTTGACCGAAAAGCAGCCGGACTGGGTGAGGTCCCAAGACGGGATATCATCCGCAACTGAGATCTCCGGGAGGAGAGCAGCAAGCCACTGCGAATCAAGGAGCTCCACAGGAGAGAAAGTGCGACGAAAGCCAAATTCCAGCTTGCCGCGGCCAAATACGCTATAAGAGCATCCGGGTTTGAGCAGAAAGAAAAGAGAGTGGGGAAGACATCCGCCATCCGGCCAGCCGCGGACCACTTATCTCGCTAGAATCGCACCGAGCGACCATTGCCTATCTTCAAAGTGACGTTATCGAGAAAGATTTCCCGAACTTAATAAGCTAGCGCCAGAACTGGGATCCGCCATTACCAAAAGCTAACAGCGGGGAAGCAAACGGGAAATACTTGGCTTGGAGGATCCGACGCCACAACGTCCGAGGGTCTATGGTGAAAAATTTCCACCACCACTTAACGATCAAACAGGTATTCATGACCCTAGTGTCTAGGATTCCAAGGCCACCACAATTTTTGGGTTTACAGATCAATTTCCACCGGACTAGCCGGTATTTGCGCTTGTTATCAGAGGAGTTCCGGAAAAAATTACTTCTGTGTTTGTCCATCGCCGCATGGGTGACCCCAGGGAACTGGTAGAAACCCATGGAGTATGTGGGGAGGGAAGAGAGACAAGCATTGATAAGGCACACTTTATCCGCCTGGGAATAGTGACGTCCACGCCAAGGTATTACCCGATTTCCCACTTTGAGGGGGATGGGGGCCAGGTCTTTAGGGGTAATAGGAAACGGGGATGCCGGGATGACGAGGTATTTAAAGGGAAAAGATCCCAGTTTACAGTTCATCATATCCGCAATCCTAACTTTCTCATTCTCTGGGCTCCCAATCACCAGGAGCTCGCTTTTGGAAAAATTCATCTTGAGGCCCGAGAGGAGTTCGAAGCACATGAGCAGGAATTTGAGGTTAGAGAGACATAGGTCCGAATTCTGGACAAGGATGATCATGTCATCTGCATATTGAAGATGGGATACATCGGAAGGGATTAGGTCACAAGCCACAGGGGAGATGTGACCGGCCTCCGCAGCCCGGAGAAGCATTTCAGAGAAAGGATCAGCCACAATGTTAAAGAGGAGAGGGGATAACGGGTCTCCCTGCCTGAGCCCTCGCCCATTAGAAAAATACGGGCTCACGGTGCCATTCACAGCCACCGCAGTGTGACCACCCAAGACGTGGTTCATGATTCTGTGCACATAGCCGGCCTCAAAATCATTAGCAAAAAGAACATCTCGCGGAAAGGGTTAACTAACCGAGTCATAAGCTTTCTCGAACCAGATTTCCGGAGGTCGTGTACAACTTCATGGAGGGTCAGAATGCCGTCAAGTATGAACCGACCTTTAATGAAATCAGTTTGCGAAGGGCTGACGACCTTGTGAGCAATGGGAGAGAGGCGGGTAGTGAAAGCTTTAGCCGGGAACTTGGTGATATTGTTAATAAGCGCGATAGGACGAAACAGCTTAACATTGGCCGCACCTTTGACCTTTGGGACAAGAGTGAGAACCGCGTAATTTATTCAGGAAATATCCACCGTGCCAAGGAAAAAACCCTTGGATAATGGCCACAACCACCGGTTTAAGGGTCTCCCAGAACTTGAGGAAAAAAGGAATGGAGAAGCCGTCAGGACCCGGGGCTGAGTTGTCATTAGAAGAAAAAACCGCAGCTTCGATCTCCTCTACCGAGAGGGATAACATGAGGTCAAGCTTATCCTGATCCGAAATCCGGCATGAGGGATGCCAGAGAGAGAGTGAGAGATAGATATAACAGGCATAGGCCTCTCCGCGAGGAGGGAGGAGAAGAAGTTCTGAACGTGATCCAAAATGGTCGAGGCATCCACAACCAGGGTGTCGTTAATCCACAGGCGGCCGATAGTGCAACGTCGTCGCCTCCCGTTAGCGATAGCCATAAAGTATAAGTGAGTGAATCGCCTTTCAAAGACCACGAGATCCGACCTCTCTGTTGCCAAAACGCCTCCTCAATTTGATGAATATGGAGGAGTGCCCCTTCCAGCTCATAGCGTCGGGCCCAACCCTCATCATCCAAACTAGAGGAATCAGCCAAATCGTCCAACAAACGAATTTGGTGGAGAATGGAGGACTTAGAGGCCCGATCCGCTGCCGCCTTATTCGCAGCCCAACCTCGCAGGAATTGATGGAGACCCTGGTCACAATGTTTCCAATCGTCCAAAGGGCCGAAGGAGCGATGACCAGAAAGGAACAGAGCCACAATCTTTGTCGAGATCAATGGCACGAAACCATCCACCAAGAACCACGAAGAATCAAACCGAAAGCGAGCCCGGGAGATAGGACCGGAGCCACCAGTCTCCACAAACAGAGGTGTATGATCAGAACCAACGTGAGGAACGGCAAGCAAAGAGGCCCGTGGGAATAACCTTTCCCACAAACCGCACATAAAAACCCTGTCAAGCACAGATCGGACCGGGGGATGTTTATTAGACCAAGTAAAGCGAGCACCGACCCTGTCAAGTTCACGAATCGTAGCAAGGGAGATGAAGTCATTGAAAGCCGTAGCCCGAGCCCAGCAAAGATTAGGCGAAGACTTATCCCGAGGGTGACAGAGAAAATTGAAATCCCCACCAACCAAGATCGGGTGTGAAACACTGGTCAACTTAACAGACAGGTGATCGAGGAAGCGGGGGGAGAGGGAGTGATCGTACGGCCCATAAACGCAAATGACTTCCCAAATCAGCCCGGAGGGTGCATCTTTCAACAACACCCCAACAAACAGACAAATCCACAGCCAAAACATCGAACATGTCAATGGCCACCCCAACCAGGATACCACCAGGCGAGCCCACCGAAGGGAGCCAATGCCACACAAAGGACCCCGGGCCAGCAATCGAATCGAGAATAGCACAACTAAACTCATGTTTCTTGGTTTCTTGAAGGCAAATAACGTCCGAAGGGTGGGAGGAAAGAAGAGTACGGAGCTGGTTTCGGCGCCCTCTAGCCCCGAAACCACGTATGTTCCAGAAAAGGGCACTCATTTATGGGATAAATTCTTGATCTGAAGGCTCGATCTTTGAGGCCCCACACATGACTTGGCTTTCGACACACGAGGTTTCTTAATAGGGGCTGGAGTCATAATGGGGTTGGGGCAGCAGAAGAGGTCCCGGGCGAGCCTCTACCACCCGAGACACCAGGGCCAGGTTATTTAGGGTGGGAAGCAGCCAGATTCATAGAAGCCTAAACAAGAGCAGCCTGAGCAAGTTCGTTAGCACGCAAGATCGACAAAATTTCATCGGGAGAATGATCATCGAGGAGAGGCAGATACCCGCATCCCCAGCAACACGAAAAAAATGTTCGTTCGGGAAATCAAAAAGCACAGTACGTTTAGGCGCTTGGGGAGGGTACATACCGTGGAGAGCAGCATCGCGTGCGGTAGCCAGCCGTTCCGCATGTTCCAGGATGGGAATGCCCGAGTCAGCGCCGCGCCTGGACTTGCGGGCGGTGGAGAGCGGGGTCTTGATGGAAAGCGACCGCCCAGACGGGGAGGCCGGCGACGGAGAGGCATCACCAGCCCCACCGAGGTCCTGGTCCAGGCAGCGGAACACCCCATCCCCAGAAATCCTGGACGCCTCAGCAGCCTTCGCTCGGCCTTTGCCAGAGCACAAGTCTTGTGAACAGTTCCACGAGGCCTCTTTACGAATGGTGCGTCCACCGCGCCTTCCCGTGGAGGGGACTCCTCGATGTTAGAGAGGGAGACCGTCATGGGACGTAGTGGCACATTGGAGCATACAGTAGAACCAGGCCACTTGGAGAGAACCGGGACAGGAATCACTCTTTCAAAACATACGGGAGCCTCCACAGGGGCCGAATCTTCTTATTGCGACTTCCATCCGCATGGGGGCCCTTGGAGGTACACAGGTTCTAGACGTCAGGGATGAGAGCTTGCCAGGCCCCAGCAGAGAACAACGCACCACCTCCAACATTGTCCGCCCCGGAAGGGGCCCCGTCCAAGCGATCAGCCGGCAGAGGGGGAGCAGACTGAGACATGGCAGGAGCACCTTCAATCTGAATCTTGATGCGATAAGATTTTCTGTCAGGGACAAACTCAATGAACCCCTGGTCCAGGGACGGGTTGCGAACACTTATCATCATACGAACTGCACCACGGCACGGGAGGGAGTCGAGATCAATCGAGCGGGGGTGTCCAATAAGTTCACCAAAAGCCATCAGGACAGGCTCATTGCGAATTGCAGGCGGCACGTCATCTAACAGAACCCAGGAATCAACCAAAGACCCAAAAGAGCGATCGACCTCCACGGCCTCCTTGACAGAAATCACGGTCTAAAAGAGAGGAAGAGTGAAGCTAGCACTTCTTGCGATCATACTTAAGCTTTCCTTCAAGGGGAAGACCACAGAAAATTCGGAATCAGAGAGTTGCTCAATTTTCCAATCCCATTCTTCGGCTCCCCATTCACGCAGCTCTTCGGACAGCATCAGCAGAAAGACCTCGCCTTCCAGGACCGTGATGGTCGCAGCATTTTGGGAAGGGGGAATGGCCACAACCACTCGTTCCCCGCCCACCAGGCCAAAGAAACCTCCACCCGGGATGCCAAACCCGAACTGCTTGAGGACAGGAGGGGGAGCCCGATTGTTGCAGTCCACCGTAAGGTGCCCTTCAAGACGACAGATAAGGAAAAAAGGAGGCGCCTTGCAGCCAACTTGGAAGTGACCAGTGCGGTGGCATGCAAAGCAAGTAACTTGCGAGGACAGAGCACGACCAGACGATCCCTGAGCCGAATCAGGGAGAGGAGGGGATGGGAGAATACCATCGCCGCTTGCAGATCCACCCGGGGCGTCCCGAGAGTCGAACTTGCGATTGTACTTGTTGGAGTTCCCACCCTGTCCACGGCCCCCGCCGCCACCCCTGTATCTATGGCCACCACCATAGCCATAGCTGCCCCTGAAAGAAGGGGTGCCCAACAGGAGGGACAGGTAGAGGAGGAGCGGAGGGAGGGACTGCAGGGTTGGAAGGAGGAGCGACGGAGGTTGAGGTAGGGGAGGCAGCAGCCGCCGCCTTGTCCCAGGCTTCAGATGGTTCCTGGTTCTTCGAGATCTGGCTAGATCCGGCCCCCGCACCAGCAGATCCATCGGCGGCCTTCGACTTGGCCCCTTCTCGCACTCCAGGCGGGCGCGCAGCGCCGCCTCAAGCTTCACCCCATCACCCGAGGCCGATAGGGAAGGGGGATCCACAGAGGGAGCATGGGAGTCTCACATCGCCACCACCGCGAACGAGCGAGAGAGTGAGGTGGGAGGGGGAACGAGCTTGATGTATCTGGGGTGCAAGGCTATGAGGGGAGAGGGAGAGAACAGAGTGCGCCGCACATCCCTTGGCGAGGCTGGAAACACTAATGAGAGGTCTGTCTCGCCCCTACGAATCCATAAGTAACCACGCCTGACTAGGCCAGGGGGCGGGAGGGCCACCACGGGACCAGGGATAGGGCCAGGTCGGCCCAACAAAGCCGGAAAACCGTTTTCAAAATAGGTAAACGGTTCGCGATTGCATCCCAAAGCAACCGGCCCAACGGCCTCTAACACTGGCCCACAAGCCGTGTGGAGGCCCGCTTACACACCCAACGCGACCGACCTAGGTAGGGTTTCTCGAGCCACCGTCGTCGGCCAGCCAGGCCCCAGATCTGCATCGGCGACAAGCACCGGCGGCGAGCAAGCACGGAGGCACGAGGAAGCAGAAGAAGACAAAGGAGAGGGAGGTGAAGGGGGCACGAGGGGGTGACCATACCAGACACCAGCGCAGAGGATCGACGAGGGCGGCCCATGATCTCCCACCCTGGTTCCAACTGGCCGGCGACCGAGGAGGGTCGTCGTCCCGCACCGCCCGGTGCGAACTTGCGGGTCTTCGCCGCCACCTGCGGAACCGACGGCGCAGGGGCCGGCATATCCAACTCCGAGTCATCATCCTCCGACAGCGCTAGCGCCCAAAAACTCCCCGGCGGCACACCAGAGGAGGGGGGGACAGACCACTGGCGAGGGCCCCCGCGGCGGGAAGAGGGAAGGGCACTCGGCGGCAGGGGAGGGAGGCAGAGGCGGGGCCGAAAGGAGCTGTCGAGGGGGAGGGGAGCGGGCCGGCGACGAGGGTCCAAGGAGCACGGGAGCGGGGGAAGGGAGGGGAGGGGAGAGGGGAAGTCATCACACACGCGTTCCTTATGGTTTGGTTCCTGTATACATATTATATTCCAGTTGCATATATATGTTGGCGCAGGTGTTCTGGTTACTCGGACGCTATGGGCCAGCCACACGCACACAACTCGGACGGGACGCAGCGGCTTTTCTTCTTCTCGGACGGGACGCAACCCCTGCTCCAACTCGGAAGCAACTTCTAACTTGGACGAGACGCAACTTCCATTGTTTATCTCCAACTCAATGCTGATGGATGAACTGTGCCTGATGGATAAAAATATAGCTCATGCACAGGATGAGATGCAGCGACGCCCACGAGCAGCTCTGGCCTCCGCTCCAGCGTCCGTGGCGCCGCCACCTGCGCCCATGCGGCCACCGTCAACTCCGGCGTTGCCGATCTCCGGTGAGGTTTCGCCGAATCCGCATCCATCGGCTCCCCTGCATGGCGCGCGGCGCTCGCGTCTCCAGCAACTCGTCGCGGTCGACCTCCTCCCCGACACGATTTTCGCGGCCGGCCTCCATCCCCTGCACAACTCGTCCATGACCTCTACAACAGCCTAGCAGCCTGCTCATCTGTCATGGGAACCCGAAGGCCCAAGAGAAACTCCAAGACCCAAGCGCCAACTAGAAGACCAGGCCGCGCCATTAGGTCCAACCCAAACGTCCACGGCCCGGACTGGACCAAGTAATCTTCTGAGTGTCTTTAAGTAGGTATGGTCTATCTCTGAGTGGGGCAACGAAGAATTAGGTTTTCCCATCGGCCGCATGTGGCGTGTAATCCTTCTTCCCCTCTTCTCGGCTCTACTCCCGATCCCCTTTTCTATTCTTGCTATTTCCACCAATATGTATCTGGGATTGAGACTAATTAGAGTGGATCATGTGAAATATAAGCTAGACCGTATCATCGTCCTCAACTCAGCGCCCGGCCGCCTGCTCCTATCCACTCGGTGATGGTTGGCCACACCTCTGCATGCGAGCAGCAGCAGCTCAACTCGGACGCTAGGGGACAGCTACACAGACAAGAACACGCGTAACACAAGAACTACATGCATAAGAAACTTGGAGATGCCCCCGACTTACCTTCAATTCGGAGTTGCCCCCGACTTGGCTGCGGCTCGAACGACAGCCCCCCGACTACTCGGAAGAGCCGACCTTCTCCAACCTCGCCTATACTCGGGGCCGCTTCGAACCACGTTTCTATTCGGACTCAGCGTCAGCTCAGATTCAACGTCGTCTCCAACTCAATGTCAACTCGGCTTTGCATGTTCGCTGCTTCGACTATGACCTACGTCGCAACCTGGTGTTTCTCCGACTCCGCGGCCACTCGAAGCTACGCGCTCCTTCCACGAAGCTTCTTCTGTGATAACATTTGCGATGACTCGAACGAGGTATGCATTGACTGTGCTTGTTTTCTTTACGCAATGACATGCGCTCCGACTTGGACGAGCTACACGTTCCAACCGCAATTCCGCGTTGTAATGAACTCGTCCGCGACTCAACCACAACTCTGCACTGCAACGAACTCGGCCGCGACTCAACCACAACTCCTCGCTGCATTGACTTGACATCGATGACCCAGACGAGTACGCTGCAACGATTCAAACAATAATGCTTCTTCGTCGTGTCACGGCTTCATCGACTCCGACTGCGTCCTCAACTCAGGAACAACTAAGTTTTTCATATATCCAGACTTTGTACTTTACTCTTTAGCAAGTTGGTCTCTCCCGAGCATCACCCGGGAACCACTTCTTGCGTCTACCCGAGTCCACCTCGATGAAATACAAATCACATTCCCCATTCATCGACTGGTCCACCATCGAATACTGTAACGCACTCGGGGGCTACGCTGCACCCGGGGACTGCAACTAATATAGAATCACATTTACCGTTTTGGGTGGCTTTTTTCTCCACCAAGTGGGTGCGCCGCCAGTCGGCATGCTTTTACCATGTTATTTATCGAATAACGCCTATATAAGTTCGGTACCTAAACGTCTACTCTTCGTCTCCAACCCGGTCGCAATCTGACTGTCTGGTTGGCAAGAGCAAAAGCTAATGGTCTATCGACTCGCTAAATGGCTGAACACGACGAACCAGTAAATCAATGGATCCTAATTTTATCTGCAAAGTTTGAGTTCTACATTTTATTATCTGCAAAGTTTAAAGTTACGCATTTTCACTCAACTTTCTCGGTATGAATACTGTGATATTTTCATTATCTATTTGTTTGCATTTTCTTTCAGGTCAATGAAGAAAATATCTTTGGTTTTGTTTCGTGCACGTGCACAATGAGATTCCAAATTCCTTGGAGCAGCAACACTTGAAGAAAATGTTCCGTGTCCATGCACGACAAAAATATTCCGGATAGCTTCAGTAAAAGACTCCAACTAACTACTTGTAGTTAGTCGGAGCCTTGGGGGATACACCCAGTGGGTGCACTGATCGTGCTCCCACTGGAAGCAAAATTTCCCAAGTAGATCTTCACTCAGAAGAACAACATGCCGAGTAAGGCGTCATTCGGACACACCCACTGGGTGGTCAACTCGGCGGTGCTTCCTCCGAGCTGCTTCAAGTCAGCAGTGCTTCCCGAGCTGCTCCAACTCTACGTTGCTCCGTCAATGGACGTCGGCGTCTGCTCCATGCTCCTTCGGTTTCCGAATAAAAACAGTTCAATCGTGACTAAGAGAACGGCTACTGAGCTACCACTCATACAGGTTAACCGTATGAGTTGCTTGTTATCCGGAATCTAACAAAGTTACAGGTTTACTTGGACAACAAGCGCAAGAACCCTGAATCGATCATCAACTCAGACATGACTCACGCAGACGCCGGCTGCTGCTCCAACTCGGAGGTGTGACCCTCCAAATCGGAGGTCAGGTTCAGCTCAATCCAAACTCGGCCTACGGACACTACTCGACACTCTAACCACAGCGATTCGGATGAGCTGAAGCCAGCCACACCCCCGTATACTTCATGCATCAACACGCTAAGTTTGCATGCATTATTCATTCATCAGCGTTGGTATCTGTTAACTTTTCTCTACAACAACTTGATGGTTTCTCCGACTTGCTCCAACTTGATGGCCTCTTCCGAGCTGCTCCAACTTGACGGTCCTCTCCGCAGTCCGAATTGCTCCAACTCGACAGCCTCCTTCCAACTCATACGAGGATCTTCTCCGACTCAGCATCTACTCGGACGACGTCCGCGTCCACGACTCAGTCTTACTCAGCCTACGCCAAGCCACGCCTCGGCCACAACACAAACGACCTACGCACTCCACCTGCAACACGATGACGCAGATGAGCTACATGCCCCTCCATGAACTTGTGTAAATCGGGTGGTCCCAAATTTCCACTTGGTTATTTGGATGAATTTCGCACTTGAAAAACTAACGTGCAGGCCCATTTGGATATTTCCATCATCCACTTATTCCGCAAAAACTCGATCGGCGCCATGCCTGCACTGCGACTCGGTCAGCATCACGACTCTTCGCCCGACCACTTCGGGGACACCCAATGGACTCCTCCGATGGATTTTCTTTGTCGCGTCATGACTCCATCGACTCCGACTGAATCACCATGCGGAAACAGCTAAGTTTCTCATACAACCAAACTTCGTATTACACATTTTAGCGAGTTCGTCTCTCCCGAGCTTCACTTGGGAGCCATTTCTCGCATTTACCCGGTCCGCCGTCAAAATTTGTAACACACTCGGGGGCTACGCCGCACCCGAGGGCTACATCTTAATTAGGATCACATTTACCTTTATGGATGGCTCTTTGCTTCCCCCCCCCCCTAATGGATGCGCCGCCAGTCGGCAGGTTCTTTACTTTGTTTTCTCTTATTCTTCGTGAAACACCTATACATGCTTGGTACCTAAACGCCAACTCTTCGTCTCCAACCCGGTCGCAACCTGACTGTCTGGTTGGCAAGAGCAAAAGCTAATGGTCTACCGACTCGCTAAATGGCTAAACATGAGAAAACAAATAAACCAAGTGAGATATATTACTATCTGCAAAGTTTGAGTTCTACACTTTATTATCTGCAAAGTATGTTTAGAATTCTACGTTTTCACTCAGTTTTTTGGGTATGAATATTATGATACTTTCATTTTCTATCTGTTTTCATTTTCTTTCAAGTAAATGAAGGAAATATCTTTGGTTTTATTATATTCTCGCGCACAACGAGATTGAAAATTCCTTCAAGCAACAACACTCGTAGAAAATGTTCCGTGTCCATGCATGATACGTCCCAAACGTATCTATAATTTATGCTTGCTCCATGCATGTTTTGTGTGACTTTGCCATGTTTTGGTTGAACTTTATTACACTTTTAAACCAATTTGGACTAACCTACTAACTCAGTGCACCCAGTTGCCAGCTTCTGGTTTTCTGCTGTTTTTGTTTTTCAGGTTTTCTGGCTGATTAAAGTGCCCAAAAAATTCCGCAAAAATTATATTAAAAATCAGCGGGCAGGAAGCTTCCAGAATAACCAAGGGAGAGAGCCGGGACCACCACCAGGGAGCCAGAAGGGTCCCTGGCGCGGCCCCAACACAAGGGCGCGCCAGGCACCCTCCTGGCTGCCCTGGGTGGCCCCTCGACGCCCCCCCTTCGCCTATATAACCCCCTCGGGGTAGAAACCCCAAAACAAGAACTCTTTTTCGCGGAAACATCTCTGTTCCGCCGCCTCCGCCGTTTTCAGATCGGGGCTGCCTGGAGAAGCTGCCCCGGCACCCTGCCGGAAGGAGATCACCCCTTCGGGAGACCATCCATAGCCATGGACGCCTCCCGTATGTGCCGTGAGTAGTCCCCCTTGGACCATGGGTCCGTGATCAGTAGCTATGTGATGTCCTCTCCCTCTTTTGTGCTTTCACTTTCGAGACCTCGTGAGCTGCCTCACATGATCGAGGCACCTATGTAATTTTCTGTTGTTGCTATGCTGAGTTTGTTGGGATCTGATGGATTACGAGACTTAATTCAGATTGTGATGAGTAATATATTTGGTTTGCCCTTTTATATTTTGTTCTTGAGTAAATTCTTGCATGTTCTCCGTTGCAGTATTTGCTTTGGCCAAGTTATTTGCTTGCAACTCCAAGAGAGAGCGTTATGCTCGATTATGGGTTCAGCCCCCTGATGTCTAGCTTGAGTGACAGAAACATGAGACTAGGGGATGTGCTGTTGCCACCAGGGATAAAACAACGGTGATTGTGCCTATTGGTGCAAGAATTGTTTACTTTACGCAAAGTTCTTTTAATGCAGTTATCTGTTGCTTTGAGTTTACACTTTGGGTGGGATTCGCAACTTAATACCAGCGAGATGTTCTGGATAGATATCTCAAGGTGGATGATTCGTAGTAGATGCAGATGGATTTCGGTCTACTTACCTTGGCGTACTGCCCATTGCTTTTGAGCCCTTCCTTTCTTTGCAGCATAGTTAGCATTGCGGTGCCTTCATAATCCTGTCAATTTCCCAACTGTGATTTTTTTACCTCGCTAGCATTTTTATCGTCTTTTGGGAGAGAGACATCACTAGTGAAAATCACGGGACTCCGGTCCATCTTCATACCATTGTTCACACCCACTATTTATCTTTCTGTTTTTACTTTTACTAGTACCTTTTTTATCTCTTGCGTTTGATCCTTTGTAAACGACAAGGCCGGAGGAATTGACAACTCCTCTGAACTCGTTGGGAGCAAAGTTATTTGTTTTGTGCAGGTCCACGAAAACTCCACACATCAGAATAATTTTTGGCGCCGTTGCCACCTATCGTACTTATCGTTGAGTCCTACTGGAGACAAACCTTGGTATCTTTAGTGAGGGAAATTACCGCTACGCTGCATCTCAACCTTCCACTTGGGGTAACCAACGAGGGGCGAGAAGCCATCAAGCTAATTTCTGGCGCCGTTGCCGGGGACTCAAAGGAAGTACAAATACGCGAGTCCTGATAACCGCCAATTTCTGGCGCCGTTGTCGGACTCCTATATCAAAAATAGGGGAGTTACACGCTATCTTTTACCTTTGCTTTTTAGTCTTGTTAGTTTACCTTTCAGTTTTTATCTTCGTGTCCTTTATGAAAAACCACAAAAATAGTTGCTACCTTTTGTCTTTGTCTTGCTTTGCCTATTTATGCTATCCTCACCATGGGTGATGAACCACCCAAATATGGTAGGATGGACATGTTTCACTTGGATCGTCTTCGATCAATTTGTGCTCGCGCTAAAAACCCAACCGACTTGGTTGAGGGAAAATCATTGGATGAGCATGCTCATTATACGCGGCACCGTCTATCTCAGAAAGGGAAACACTTATGGGATCAAATACACGTTTCTTATTGCCATGCTAAACTTTTGTGCCACATTTATGATTTTACTTGTTGTTCTAATATAGATCATAAACACCTCCCTTTCCAATGTGAGTTTAATGAAAATGAGATCTTATCTTCTTATGCTAAAGGTGTTTATGATTACTTTGATGTTGAAAAGATTGAAGAGTTTGTTGCTTTTAAAGGTGCCTATGAGATTGCTTCTTTGATTGAGAAGTATCACGATACTATTTTTGAGTCTGAAAACTTTGCAGTTCTTGCTTATTGCTTCGAGAATTATACTTCCAATTCTTATATTGAGGATTTTAAAAATAAAAGGTTTGTTGCCCAAGAAGAGGCCAATGATTGCTTTGAGGAGGAATCCCATGATTCCGAGGACTCACTTGAAATATCCCTTTATGAAAATTTTGATACTTGCTTTGTTGATGGCCAAGATGCCACTATGGATGATGCTGACAAAGATGAACTTTCTATAGTTCCTTATGTTAAGCATGAAATTATTGTTGTTGCACCCACACTTGATTTCCCTATTATCCTTTTGAAATCTCCAACTATTCCGGAGAATTTTGCTCTTATCAATGCTCAATGTGATGGGTTGCATCTATCTTATCATCCTAAAAACCGTGTTGAAAACAATACACGTGTGCTTGTAGGTCATGAACAACATGATTTATGTGATATTTATATTCTTGATGTTGTTCATGATGCTACTGAAAATTACTTTGAGAGAGGAAAGTTTGGTTGTAGAAACTAACATGTTACAAAAACACCTCTCTTCATGTTGAAAATTTTAAAGTTGTTCTTGTTCTACCTTCCTATGCATGTCACTTTGTGCTTCTTTGATTTATTTTATTACAATATGCCTATGCATAGGAAGTGGGTTAGGCTTAAATGTGTTTCACATTTGCTTCTTGATGCTCTCTTTTGCTTCAAAATTCTTATTCTTGTGAGAGCATCTTCTATAATCTTTCAGCCTAGCTAATGGCTCTAAAGAAGCGCTTTCGGGAGGCAGCCCGCAACGAATTTAGGTTTTTCTTTTTGTTTTTGTTCTGTTCTTAATGGTCTTGATGATTGTTACTACTTTAGCAACATCATTGTATCTTTCTTTTTCAAGCTTTGTGCCAAGTTTAGCCTCAGAATGCTTGAAAGTTCAAAAGTTGGAGCTTGCTGTCCAGAAACAGATTCTGTCTTCTTGACGGGAAAATTCGCGATAAATCACCAGATCATCTTTTTGATCTGAATTTTTTTGACAGCATGCTCCATACAATTGGCTTGCTAGCCTCTGTTCAAATTTTTTTGATTTGAGTTGCAGAAGTACCTCGAAAAAATTCCCCTTTCTCTGCTGTTCTGTTTTTCTCAGCTTCTGCCCCAGTTTTTCTTTTCGCAGTTTTGCAATCCTTAAGCTTGCTTTTTCTTTGCAAACTTTTTTGGGCAGGCAAGAGAAACAGTAGCTCTTCCTTGGAATCTTTATTTTCAGTAGAGGAAAATTATTTTATTAGGGTACTAACCTCTCTAATCAGCCTACAATGAGTTATGTATGAAGGGAGTTTTCAAGTGCGCGATGGAAGGTGATGAAAGAAGATCCAGGAGTGTCAAGCGCTCAAGCTTGGGGATGCCCAAGTGCACCCCCAATAAATATTCAAGGAGACTCAAGCGTCTAAGCTTGGGGATGCCCCCGAGGCATCCCCTTCTTCATCAACAATCATCGGTCTGTCTTTCGTTGCACTATATTTTTATCACTTCATGCGTTATGTGCTTTGCTTGGAGCGTCTCGCTCTTTACTTTTCTAGGTTTGTTTTGCTTTCTTTGCTGTAGTAACAAGTTAGACCCCAACTTACTCTTTTGTGTGGGAGAGAAACACGCTCCACTTGAACTAGAACTCCTCATAGGATTTGCATGCTTATTTCTTTTAGCTGTGAGTTGTTCTTTTTTCTTTTCTTAGCTGCTGGTCTGTTTAGCTGTAGTGCTTTAGTTTTTCTAGAGCTTTTATTTTCAGGTTGAACTTTCTATAGGTTGCATGTTTTATCTCGTTAGAGATTTTGCCTGTTGCACTGAGTTCTGTGTCTTGACTAGAAAGTAGGTAGTTAAAGTTGCTTTTCTCTTTGAAGTAGTAACTTGCAATAGTTTTGAGGTACTGACTAGAGTAATGTTTGAACTTTTGGTGTCAAGAGCTCTTGCCTATTAGTGATAGATGTCGTATTTTGGGCAATCCGTGTGTTTTTCGAAAACCAAAAACCCCTGTTGAGAACTCTAGCTACTAGATGGATCACTAACCTCTGGAGGGTTCGAATATTAGAGTACACTCACGTACCATGAGTCGAGGATGCGCAAGGATAACCAAACCCCCATACCCTCCTCCTCGGGGTACCTGTCTCTTTGTGAACCTCCTATTAGATTGAGAGTTACCGATAATAAGTGCATGAGTTCTTCGGACTAATGTGAGTATTCGAAAGTTGACACTTCCACCTACCCATACTTTTTCTAGCCTCTTCGGTACCGTGCATTGCCCTTTCTCACCTCGAGAGTTGGCGCATACTTCGCCGGTGCATCGAAACCCTTGGCATGATACGCTCTGCCATCATAAGCCTCATTATATCTTTCCTCAAAACAGCCACCATACCTACCTACAAGGCATTTCCATAGCCTTTCCGAGATACATTGCCATGCAACATCCACCCTCTCATGACTTGATCCTCATGTCATACATGCTACTTGCTTGATCGATGAGCCGCATGCTAGTTGGGCCTTGCCCTAGTCATTGCTACATGACGCGCTAGTATCATTGCATATCCTGCTATCCTGGCAGAGGCATACATTTGCATCATGATTAGTTACATTTTCTTTTTGTGAGTACCTTTGTAAAGTGTGAAAGATCTCCTATATTCTTGTAAAATATAGAGTATTGCCCCTAAAGTGAGGAAAAGATCCCAAAGAGGACAAAATCAAAAGATCCCAAAGAGGACAAATGAGAGTTAAATAGAAAGAGCCATTGAGGCCACCCAAAAAAAAGAGAAAAAGAAAAATAAAAAGAGAGAAGGGGGCATACTACTATTCCTTTTGAGAGATCCACACTAGTACTTCATCTTCTATCCCTTGTACTCCATAGAGATTATCATCATGCATATAGCTATGTGGGGAACTTTTACACTATAGAACTTGGCTTGTATATTCCAATGATGAGCCTCCTCAAACGAGCTCTAGATCTTCTTGAGCAAGCAAGTTAGATGCACCCCCACTAGTTCCATTGGAGAGCTTTTAGCTCACATGTGCATCCGTTGTATGGCAATCCCTACTCCTCACATCATATCTATCATATGGCCTTCTCTCGCCTATGATTGTCCTCATTGATGTGAGCCTTTCACACACCTTTTTGTCTTCCTCCTCCACCTCTTCTTTCTGTTTCTCCTTTTAGGTGTCAACTTTCTTGCTCACGCTCATCCATTGCATGAGTGCTCAAAATATCGAAAGAGAGTGGATCAGTTTGACTTGTACCTGGCTAGTGGTCTGGGGACGACGAGTCCAGATAAGAATCCAAAGGAGACTAAGTGTGAAACTTTAGTATATAGTTGTTCTCAACAACCTTTTTTCTCTTTCTTCCCAGTCCCTTGCTTGCACGCAAACACCATCTGGAGACATTCGAGTCACGGACAGCAAGAGCTCTTGCACCTTTTGTTATTTTTTTGCTTGTGTTAATGCCAATATAGACTCTTTCCTGTTAAGACTTGAATTGAATTGCATGCTTTGATTGCTTTACTTAACAGTCCTTATTTGGTTGTGTGGCATGTCACCACAGAAATTATGCTTGTTATCATTTACCTACTCGAGGACGAGCATGAATTAAGCTTGGGGATGTTGATACGTCCCAAACGTATCTATAATTTCTTCTTGCTCCATGCATGTTTTGTGTGACTTTGCCATGTTTTGGTTGAACTTTATTACACTTTTAAACCAATTTGGACTAACCTACTAACTCAGTGCACCCAGTTGCCAGCTTCTGGTTTTCTGCTGTTTTTGTTTTTCAGGTTTTCCGGCTGATTAAAGTGCCCAAAAAATTCCGCAAAAATTATATTAAAAATCAGCGGGCAAGAAGCTTCCGGAATAACCAAGGGAGAGAGTCGGGACCACCACCAGGGAGCCAGAAGGGTCCCTGGCGTGGCCCCAACCCTAGGGCGCGCCAGGCACCCTCCTGGCTGCCCTGGGTGGCCCCTCGATGCCCCCCTTCGCCTATATAACCCCCTCGGGGTAGAAACCCCAAAACAAGAACTCTTTTTCGCGGAAACCTCTCTGTTCCGCCGCCGCCGTTTTCAGATCGGGGCTGCCTGGAGAAGCTGCCCCGGCACCCTGCCGGAAGGAGATCACCCCTTCGGGAGACCATCCATAGCCATGGACGCCTCCCGTATGTGCCGTGAGTAGTCCCCCTTGGACCATGGGTCCGTGATCAGTAGCTATGTGATGTCCTCTCCCTCTTTTGTTCTTTCACTTTCGAGACCTCGTGAGCTGCCTCACATGATCGAGGCACCTATGTAATTTTCTGTTGTTGCTATGCTGAGTTTGTTGGGATCTGATGGACTACGAGACTATGTTCAGATTGTGATGAGTAATATATTTGGTTTGCCCTTTTATATTTTGTTCTTGAGTAAATTCTTGCATGTTCTCCGTTGCAGTATTTGCTTTGGCCAAGTTATTTGCTTGCAGCTCCAAGAGAGAGCGTTATGCTCGATTGTGGGTTCAGCCCCCTGATGTCTAGCTTGAGTGACAGAAACATGAGACTAGGGGATGTGCTGTTGCCACCAGGGATAAAACAACGGTGATTGTGCCTATTGGTGCAAGAATTGTTTACTTTACGCAAAGATCTTTTAATGCAGTTGTCTGTTGCTTTGAGTTTACACTTTGGGTGGGATTCGCAACTTAATACCAGCGAGATGTTCTGGATAGATATCTCAAGGTGGATGATTCGTAGTAGATGCAGATGGATTTCGGTCTACTTACCTTGGCGTACTGCCCATTGCTTTTGAGCCCTTCCTTTCTTTGCAGCATAGTTAGCATTGCGGTGCCTTCATAATCCTGTCAATTTCCCAACTGTGATTTGTTTACCTCGCTAGCATTTTTATCGTCTTTTGGGAGAGAGACATCACTAGTGAAAATCACGGGACTCCGGTCCATCTTCATACCATTGTTCACACCCACTATTTATCTTTCTGTTTTTACTTTTACTAGTACCTTTTTTATCTCTTTCGTTTGATCCTTTGTAAACGACAAGGCCGGAGGAATTGACAACTCCTCTGAACTCGTTGGGAGAAAAGTTATTTGTTTTGTGCAGGTCCACGACAACTCCACGCATCAGAATAATTTCTGGCGCCGTTGCCACCTATCGTACTTATCGTTGAGTCCTACTGGAGACAAACCTTGGTATCTTTACTAAGGGAAATTACAGCTACGCTGCATCTCAACCTTCCACTTGGGGTAACCAACGAGGGGCGAGAAGCCATCAATGCACGACGAAGAAATTCCGGATACATTCAGTAAAAGACTCCAACTAACTACCAGTAGTTAGTCGGAGCCTTGGGGGCTACACCCAGTGGGTGCATTGATCGTGCCCTCACTAAAAGAAAAAATAACCCGAGTAGATCTTCACTCAGAAGAATGACATGTCGATTAAGGCATCACTCGGATACACCCTGTGGGTGATCAATAAAAACCGAGTAAGTTACCACTCGGAGTATTTTTGAAACAGGCTATTTCTCAAGAATGAAACAGTTTCGAACGCGATAATACTCGAGACTAAGTGACATGCATGAATGCAACCATATTTCAGAATATGCAGCAAACGGAAAATCTTGTATTCATTAGTTATTCGAGAAAAGTTTTGAATAACTAATTCGCTAATAATCCGTCTCTGACGAAGATTGCCAGATTATTATTATGATAAGGTCCAAGGGGTAAGGAATTTATATCCCACATGGTATGACCTAAAGCTCAGTTTTTTATGCTTTAGGATATCAAACTTTACAAATCTGGTTTATATGAATTTTAAGGCCTTTTACTCCAAGACACGCCTTCCGAGGCCTTAGTCCACCTCTTCCGAGAGACGCTTGAGTGTCGTCAGATTTTTCCATTAACTTGCCCGGCCTGTATGCGAGGGAAAATTGCAAACTTTAGTAAAGTCCTTCCGGGCCTCTTATTGAGTTTAATCTTCATATACCTTATGAATATGTCATCAATAGGAAGAGCACTCTCGTTTGATGAAATCAATTATCCCAATTACTAGAACATAGAAGCACTTGGGGGCTACTGTTATGGTCATACCTAAGGCATACCCTTAAGTATCGCTTATCATGGGGTGCTCTTAACTGAATGATAGCTTATGAGCATTCACCTAAGTCTTTCCAGAAACAAAGGAAAAAATCAAAAACATAATTACCAAGTTATAAGTAACTCAGGAATCATAAGGTACTCGGAATGAATTATCTCCGAGCTGCTAGTTACTCGGAAGAAAGATGATCTCTGAGTTATCCGTTACTCAGAAGAAGGAACTATCTCTGAGCTACCTACTACTTGGAGGTACATCAAACAACACTGGAAGAATTGAAGCCTGAAGCGTTACTCCCTCCTTATGCACAGTAGTGGGTAGTTATGAGTAGTCAGTTTCTTGCATTAATAACAAATGTAACTCTATGTAATTAAACCCCACCATCAGGGTAGTGAAGAGGCAAGGCGCGCTCTATATAAGCCTTGCCCAAACACCTGGTGGAGGGTCACGCACACACTTCTTCTTCCTCCCCTCACTCTTTCTCTCCCACGGGAAGAACTCATGTACATCTTGTTCATACAAAGATAAGGAAAAGCTCCTCCGGGAGCACGAGACGTAGGGATTTTATCTCCTCCGCGAGAGTCCCGAACTCGATAAAATCACCTGCGTCACCTGTTTGTATCTCGATAGATCATGCTCCAGTCATACCCCTCTCTCTATTGTCAGGATCATATCCACGACACTCTACCTTCTCGTGATGGAACGGAAGGTCCCGATTTATGGCCCTTATATTCAGGTTCTTTTCGAGACCGCATGGGCCTCCGAGTTTGTGGACGGATGCCTGCCTGTTGGGAAACTCACCACACACGAGGTGGTTCAGCTACGCATCAAGGAAAAGTGGGCTGGGGGGCATGGTCCTGCTCCCGCTTCTCCAGCCGGCTCTGATGAGGATATTGTTGAGGACACTGTTGCAGGTGGTGGCAGGGTTCCCCGTACTCGCTCCGGTGCCAGGTTTGACAGTATTGTTGGGTCTTCCTCTAGGGACCCTGAGAAGCCTGGGTGGGCTGCTAAGCTCACCAGGAAGGTGAAGAACCTCTTTTGCTTCCAAAAGGACATGCAACACAGGATGTATGAGGCCCACAGGAGAGAGAAGGAGAACCGCCAACGCCAGAAACTCTTCTACAGGCACCAGGGGATGACAGTGGAGACAGGATCTGAGAGGAGTATCACTCCCAAGGACAAGTGGATCTCCAAGTTTAGCGATTGGGATCTTACAGATGATGTGCATGACCCTTCTTCCACCGCACAGCAGCCTGCTACTGAGGCAGCCGAGGAGTCTGAGGCTTCCGAGGAGTCCGAGGACGAGGAGTATGACGAGGACGAGGAGTAGTCCATCACCTTGGGGCGCTAGGTTGCTCTCTGCCTTTTTGGCGTCTCGATGCCAAAGGGGGGGAGAGAGTTTAGGACTCCGGGATTTGCAGCTTTCAGGGTTGGCGAGTCACAAGCATGTTTTCGTTGTCTCATTTGCCTCGCTTGTGAACTCCGTTTAATTTGCATTTGGTTTTTAGCTCGTCTTGTGAGACTTATTATATATATGGTGTGAGGCATATGCTATTCTATGTTCTGTACTCTTTATGTCTAGTTATGTGATGCCATCTTATGTTTCATATTATCTTTATGCTCACATATTTGTTGTTGCTGGCTAGTATGGTCTAGTTTATAAAATATAGGGGGAGTGTTCTTCCTAATGTGTGTGTCTTGCATTCCAAAGGCATATTTGAATTAGTGCACACATCTAGGGGGAGCCCGTCTATATTTTGTAGATAAATGGCACGCTTTACATTCCCTATTTATATTCTGTGCAAATCTTGTGTTGTCATCAATACACCAAAAAGGGGGAGATTGATAGGGCCTATTTCCCCTTGGTTGGTTTTAGTGATTGATGAAAGTATATTTGCGGATTAACCGTGTGCGATGAGCATTTCAGATAATTATATTCATGGAAAAAGGCGGTTATCTTCCCCTCGATTGTTGGAGCGTGAAGACGGAGCTTTCCTTTCGATTTATTTTTGGTGAATTGAGTCGTAGGAAAACCGTACTATTAAAAGGGGATCCGCTGTGGAATGGTGGATGGAATCATCACACATATACACTTTCTGCACCCACATATTTTACATTGTGTCATTGAGGGTTTTGAATTGGTGGCATGGGCTCCCTGGTTCTGCCAGGGCGGTAGTACCGCTCTAGGAGCGGTAGTATAGCGCCATGGTAGTACCGGGCCTAGTACCGTACTCACTACCTTAAATCCTCTGGACTCAACGGTAGTGGGAACGGCACTGGGCCTCGGTAGTACCGCTCCCAGTGCGATAGTACCGCGCTGCGGTAGTACCGTGGTCTAGTACCGTACTCACTACCGTAAATCCTCTGGACTCTGCGGTAGTGGGCACGACACTGGGCCTCAGTAGTACCGTGGGGCGTTAGTACCGTGCCTGGTGCGGTATTACCATGGGCCAGTACCGTACCTTCTATCGTAAGTCCTCTGGACTCTACGGTAGTGGGGCACGGTACTGGCCCTCGGTAGTAGCGTGGGGTGGTAGTACCGCTCGCAGAGCGGTAGTACTGTGGTTGGTGGGTTGCCAACGGCTGTTTCTTGCCCACCTATAAAAGGGGGTCTTCTTCCCCAAAGAGACTCACCTCATTTATTGCTCTCTCCTCCATTGACGCCCAAGCTCCATTCTGGCCTGATCTCCCTCCCTAGCCATCAAAAATTATTGATTCTCTAGGGTTTGGAAGAGGAGGCCCAAATCTACACTTCCACCAAAGGATATTTGATTCCCCCCATTAATCCCTTGTGGATCTTGTTACTCTTGGGTGCGTTGGTGACCTAGACGGAAGAGTTCACCTCGAAGCCATTTTCCATTGTGGTGAAGCTTGGTGGTTTGTTGGGAGCCTCCAATTAAGTTGTGGAGATTGCCCCAACCTTGTATGTAAAGGTTCGGTCGCCACCTTCAAAGCTACCGCGTAGTGGATCACGGTATCTTGCATTGGTAAGAGCCTGAGGAGAAATCGGGTGGCCCTCGTTGGCTTCGTGTGAGCATTGTTCTCCGCACCCTCTCCATACGGAGACGTACTTCTCGAAAGAGAAGGAACTTCGGCAACATATCCTTGTCTCCAGTGTTCCCCTTTACTTTACTTTGCGCAAGTTATTCTCATTGCTTATATCTTTCTTGCTCACATAGTGTTGCATTAGTTGGCATATAGGTTGCTCACTTAGTTGCACATCTAGACAACCTATCTTTATTGTTGAGCCTTAATTTGTTAAGAAAATCTTAAAAATTGTTAGACGCCTATTCACCCCCGCCCCCTCTAGTCGACATTCCGATCCTTTCACCCTTCTTATTTTTCGGTAGACCCGGCGACCGATGTCGACACCCCTGTGAACGACTACTACGTAGACGACCAGCCTCTTGCTACTTAGCTTCTAGGAAAGCAGTGCCCCTTCACCTCTCCCAGATATCACCTATCTATCTATATTTATCTATTGCACTAGACATTGCTGCTGCTACGTTACATTCCTATTCTGATGCATAGCCTGTTTTTGCCGCTCTTGATGTACCTTCCTTTATCCTATGATGCCTATTATTATTATGCATTATTCAGTAGTTGGCCCTGCGCATTTTTAGTCAACTAGGTTTAGATATCAGGTCGCGATCACTCTAAAGAGTGAACGAGGGACTTTACATTATTGCAACTACATCGGACGCAACAAAGGTAAGTAGTCGGGTGACCCAACGGTGCCCGCGAGAGCTATTGCGACGGGACGACAGGGAGGGAATACCGACGTACAGGTGGGCTTGGACCCTAACCGTTGTCCGCGAGAGTTACCCCCTGAACCACGAAAGTCGAGTGACTCCCATGTTACCCGCGAGATAAGGTAAGTAGTCGGGCCACCCTAAGGGTACCCGCGAGTTCTGACGGGACGACTGTGCAGGTGCCGCCTGGAGAGAGAGGTGGGTCTGACTGTTGTTCGTTGTCCGTTGTGTTACCCAGTCGGAGCGACGATCACAGTCGTCTCTGCGAGTTGTTAATAATAATGCGCTTAATGGATCAGTGTCAGTGATCTGATATGGACACTGGCCTATACGTGCTACCTCCACGCGGGATTACGAGTGTGGGTTCCTCGGCGTCGTACATTCTATCGACAGCTCTGAAAGACGTCTAGTTCATCCTTGTGGCCGGGTCAGATTGTCACCTCGGTGGGGGGGTGTTCGGATCACCCTATACACAATGACCCAGAGTGCGAGGGGCGAAGGCCCAAGACCCCCGAGCGCTTAGGACTGTAGACCGGCGGGGACCTCTCTGATGAGCCTAGGTAGGACTACGTCGTGTCGGATAGCCTTGGTGGGGCATTCCCTAACAAGGTATACACCACCCGGGAGATCCGAGCATGTATGGTAACAGTAGTGCAACCCCTGCAGGGATGAAATCTATTCGAATAGTCGTGTCCACGATAACAGGACGCTCGGTGTTGTACCCGTGTCTACAACTTGAACCAATATTATTATGAAATGAACTGTTATTATTGTTTCCGGGATTGCTTTCTCGCAGGGTTGTCGAGAAGGGATCTCGGGACTTGATGTTATTACTTCTATATATCATTATTAATACAACCCCTTAAACTGTTGTCTATTCTCCCCCACTGCTGCAAGAATCGTTTGAAGATTCTAGTCTTCGATAGGCCTAGCTTATTCCCCCTTATCCTGGTACTTCTGACTTACAGTCCACTATAAAGCCTCTTCGTCCATTTTGATACAAATTCATAAATGCTTAGTAGCGTGGGTTTAAGTGTCGCTGAGTATGCTAGTTACTCACCCTTGCTTTCCTCCTCCCCTTTTGTTTTATATACACGGTTGCTGCAAACAGACGTTGGAGCCCAGGAGCAGGAGTACCTCGGTGGCGCCTGCTACGACGTGGAGTTCCCCCTTGACTAGGAGTAGTTCGGAGGTTCCCAGGCAGGAGGCCTCGCCTTTTTGATCGGTGAGTACTTTTTGTGCTAGTCTTCTTAAGGCAAACTTGTTATTTGTGTCTGTACCCAGAGACTATTGCTTCCGCTGACCTTTTGTGTAATTCGAGTTGTTGTATTCGAGCTCTCGTGGGCCCTGGCTTGTATTATACAGCTTGTATTATGTTATTATTAGAGTTGTGTTGTGATATCATGTCGTGAGTCCTTGATCTCGACCAACGGTGGAGCTGAACCCCAGGCAGCCCAGGCAATGGACTGGGGCGTGGGAAAACTGTGCAGCTTTATATCTAGAGAAAAAAAATGGCCTGGGGCGCAGCCCTCTTCCTGCCCCACTTGCTAGGCCGTTGTCCAGGACAATAACAAACAATGAACAAGAACAAGAAAGAAGGGACAACACATGCACGTTCTATTTGCGTCTTTTGCCGAGAACCGAAGAACTGCGGCATGGCCGTTCACCCTCATCCGGTAGGAGGCACCCCAGGCAATGCTCCACTTTTCCTCTTCTTGGCTTCCGAGTGTTCGGATGGCCCTCGCCTTCGACAAGGGCGACACCGACAGGCTGTCGGCGAGGCGATCCCACTCGGCTAAATCGCAAGGAGCGTCCAACCTGGCATCCGGAAGTTCGTTCTTTCACCTCATCGGCTCACACGCAAGTATCCATGTCAGGCTCTTCCAAATCCATTTTATCTTGTTAGATGTCACTATGTGATGCTTTGATTGAAACATGATCTTTAATTCTTAATGGCGTTCCCTTAGTCTTGAAATTCTGTCGTGAACGTAGATCTGGAAACTGTTTTAATTTTGTTCTATGTACTTTTTAAATTCAAACCACGGATTAGCAAAAACTTGATTTTCTGTAAGCCTTGAAACTGAAAAAAAAATCAGAGTTACTATGTTCTTGCTCTTGGTTTTTCGCCTTTGGCGTCAACTAATCCTGGCTCCGCCACTGATCTCGGCCATGTACCATGCATGTATGATTATTGTACACAATCTAATTTCGGGGACGTCACAAATAATCATACCAAAGTTTGTTTAGCAATTGCTATGTCATGCCATCGATTTTTTTAGTATTGTTGGATGATCAAAGTATCCTCTAACATGATCGATACTATCTCATAAAAAAATCTGACAACCTTGTGCCTATCAGCTTGTAAAAAATACTCAATCGTATGTTTCATTGTTTTACGAAAATCGAGTACTTCCCTTCTAGACATTGTCCGGCATGACTGATCAGCACAGAATCGTTAGGCGTTAAGTGGCAATTGCTATGAAGGGGGCGCTGAGAGCGGTAGGCCGCCCATTCACCGGATATTGCTTTTAGTGGACGGGTTCCAGGGAGTCCGTTTTCAAAATCAAATTTCCACTTGCCTGAAAAAATTGAAACTTTTTATGAACAAACATATACATATAAAACATATGGTTACAACATTATCTTTTCATATGTTTCGACAAATATGATTTTCAAAGTGGGGCTATTTTTTTATTGTTGGGCTAGATTTTTTTTTTCACAGCCTACAAATCAAAATATTTTCAATTGAAAATTTACACACTAGTGTGAAACACATATAAGAATCCATAGATTTATTTTCAGAACTTTTTGAAACATTCAAATATGTTTTTTAAAGATTTCAAAATAAAAGTCCTTCCTGGAGGACGAGCTCTAAAAATCCGCACTCACCCATTCACCCCTTTCTCTACTATCTAAAAATAACCTAAGTGTTTCTCACGGTTCTTTACAAGCATTTTGCCAATAGTTTCGTCAACTGGTTCACTTCCTCCCACCACATTCCTTCATCCAGCTGGTTTTTTGTCCTATCACGCATAATTTAACTGTACCTTACCATATGCCGCTAGATCACATTAATATCTTTTCATACGTTGTTCAATCACATTAATTAAACTTTCCCAATTATCGTTGAGTCACATTAATTAAATGTTTCATATATCGTTGATTGATTAACTTACCGTATAATCTTTATTTTTACATATATAGAACCACTACTTTTATTTTCTCTCTTTCCTATCTAGAAAATACAAAAGGTTCCCGTTTCGCGAAAAGATTAACTTACCATGTAATCTTTATCTTTATATATATATATATATATACTCTATTTTATTTACACAATCACATTAATATCTCTACTTCTAAAGGGGGAGTTGGTAGGCTCCCCTCTATGGGTTTTTTGCCTCCACGATTTTTCGTCCCCACCTCCCACCACCACCCCTTCACGCCGGGTTTTTTACCATCCCACTAAACCAAATCTCTTAATCCAAAGAATGTACACATACATTCCTTTCATGTTATTTAATACTGATAATCAATCACACACATTATTTTTTATATCCTTACGCATACATTAATGTTTTGATTTGTTTCCTAGAATGCTTCCTTCTAAAGGGGGAGTATGCCCGTTCGTTTGTTTCGTTCCACCTACCCTGCCCCCCTTCCATCGATCCCATTGATTTTGGCCAACGCTAGGCGTCAGCCAGCTGATTCCGCGAGGGATAAGTCGTCTTGCCAGCCATCCGATTGGCCTTCACGGTGACCGTCGGATGGGACGTCCTGCATCACAGCGTTCGTCATAGACGTCGGTGCTCCATCGCAGCATCGTCTGCCGCCGTGCTATGTGGCAGCACCGTCGCCGGTCGCAGCACCCGTACGCCGCCATGTTGCGTCGCAGCACCGTCGACGGCAATGCTGCGTCCCAGCATTCGCCATGGACGTCGGCGCTAATCGCAGCACCATCCGCCGCCGCGCTACGTGGCAGCACCGTCGCCGGTCGCAGCACCCGTCCGCCGTCGCGCTGCATCGCCACACCGTCGCCGGCAACGCTGCATCGCAGCATCCGCCATGGTCGCCGGCGAAGAAAGCTCCGTCGCAGCATATGGACGTCGGCGAAGTTGCAGTGCAGCGCCCACACCGCTGCGGTGGTGATTCGTCGCAGCACTTGGGCACCGCCGAAGTTGCAGTGCGGCGCCACACCGCCACGGTGGTGCTTCGTCGCAACACCTAGCCACCGGTGAAGTTGCAGTGTTGCAGGGCCACACCGCCACGGTGGTGCTTCGTCGCAACACCTGGGCGCCGCCGAAGTTGCAGCGCAGCGCGACACCGCCGCGGTGGTGCTTCGTCGCAGTGTTGGTTGCTCCCCTCGCAGCGCTGGCTGCCGGCGAAGCTCCGACGGTGGCGTCCGTAACAAATCTCGCAGCGGCGCGGATGTGTTTAGCGAGAGATGAGTGAAAGAAAGGAGACGGCAGAAGATAAGGCTGGGGAGTGGAGATGGACGCGGTGGGCTGGCCCCACATGGCACGTGGCGTGCAGCGGGAACGGTTTAAGTGAGGGAGAAATCAATCGGTTTAAATAAAGGATTTCCCATTGATTTTTCTCCCACAATTCCTTTCTTTCCTCCCATTCAAGATTTGACTGATTTTTATAACTTGCCTAAAATCTATCTATTCCAAACATCCATCCCTTAACGTCCTTCGATCAAGCTAAAAGAATCCCTTCCTTAGTGTACAAGTCACACATAAATTGGACATAGAATAGCATGTGCACATGGGGGTTTTTTAGGAATTAGTTGGTGATATTGTAAAACAATAAGTGTGTTCTTGTATACATACACTCTAAAAATAACAACATCATTAGCCTAAAAAAATGTTGGATTTAATTGTTACATTTTCTATCTTAAATGATATTTTTTTCTTACCATTTTCATTTTATGTCGTTACTAGATTAAGAATTCATAATATGTCTATACACGTCTTGGTCATTTAGCGCAATATGTTCTGCAAGAAATGACCTAATAAAATTAATAATTTGGCAAATTAGTTCACCATTGTTTAATTCTCCAACATTAGAAAAACATTTGCTACACATTATTGCCAAGAATTAGTCGTTTACTTCTTTCCTTGCTTTTGATGGTCTATTTTCTATATTTTGGAGGGAGCTAGAAGGAAACACTGTGGCTACCAGTGAGATAAAGCAATAGCAATATTTGTCGCAACAAAATAAATAAAAAATACATTTTGGACAACATTCAATTCATATATATAAATAACTTGGTAAACATGGTTGCAAATTTTACGTCATTCCTATAAGCGCAAGTGTATTTACATAAGTAGGTTCAGATGTGACTCTTTTTCGAATCATTTTTAATGAGAATGAAAACATTTGTCTTGTATTATCTGTGTACTTTTCCATATGCATGATTTGTGTGGTGTTTACACATAGTTCAAACCTATGATGAGCCTAAGGAAGAGTGATTTAACGTGAAGAAAATCACAATGTCATATGATTTGACCTAAAGTTATATGTTAATTAAAATTGATATTAAACCAATAGAATAAAATTGTCTATGTTGCAACCCACGGACATTTCATTAAGAGCAAGGGTTGGCTAAGAGACGGACTACTAATCAAATAATTAAATATGAATTAATCAAATATTTTTGACTAACTAATCTCTAAAAGAGACGGACTACTAATCAAATAATTAAATGTGAATTAATCAAATATTTTTTACTAACTAATATCTAAGAAAGAGATTAAAAGAATCTTTCAAATTAATAAAGTATTATAATCTATGGAGATACAAGATTTTGAAAAGAGAGTTCAGACAAAGTGGCCTGAATAAAGGTGGAGAGGAGGGAAGGGTGAAGATAAAGATGTTGTTGTATACTTTCGGAATGATAGGATGATTAAGGGAACACTAGTTATTAAGGACAAAAGGAGTGTGAGAGACTCCATGGGATGCAGTCCTCTTCTTGCTGGTAGCCGATAGCAGTGGCGCTTTCGCCGCCCCAAGTGGCAATTTCCCCGGCGACGGTGAGCAGTATCCGGCAAGAAGATGGAGGACCCGATCACGTTTTTATTTTATTATTCAGGGTCCTTCTTGCAAAAGTCTAGGGACTTTTAAGTATTTCCATGTTTTTCTAGGGGTCTTTCGCAAGTTCCACTGTTCCTACATGTGACGCCCCCAAAATCAGACCGTGTACAGTAATCATACACGCAAGGTACACGATCGAGATCAGGGACTCACGGTGAGATATCACAACACAACTCTACAAATAAAATAATACAAGTTGTTTAATACAAGCCAAGGTCCACGAGCGCTCGAATACAACAGCTCGAAAGCACAGAGTTAGCGGAAGCAATAGTATCTGAGTACAAACACAAGGGTACAAGGTTGCCTTAAGAAGGCTAGCACAAATAACAACAGATCAAAAAGGCGAGGCCTCCTGCCTGGGAACCTCCAAACTACTCCTGGTCAACGGGGAACTCGAAGTCGTAGAAGGCATCGGGGCTCTTCATGTTGCGGTGGTCGACATCAGGGATCTCCTGCTCCTGGACTCCAAGGCTCCAACGTCGACTGCAGCGGCCGATCAGGCAAAACGAAAAGGGGGAATAAAGCAAAGGTGAGTATCTAGCATACCCGCGAGTCTTACGTCCGCTACTAAGCATTTATGCATTGTATCAAAAGGAAGGGGAGGTTATATATAGTGGACTGCAAGATAGAAATCAGAATAAGGGTAAAAGGCTAGGCCTATCGAAGACTAGAATATTCCGACGAGTCTTGCAGCATGAGGAGAGAATAGCCAACAGTTCATATAAAGCATAAAGTAACAATGCAGCAGAAGTTGCTGCAGCATTGTATAATAGTAAGTTGTAATAATTAGCAATGCCTCCGAGATCACCTCCTCGACTTCCCTGCGAGGAAGCAAACCCGGAACCATACAGTTTAATAATAATAGTTTGTAGTGGTAAGATCCAGCTTCAGCATAAAGCGTCCTATTACCGTGGACACGGCTATTCGAATAGATTAATCTTCCCTGCAGGGGTGCAATTGTGTTACACTACACGCACGGATCTCCAGGGTGGCGGGCACTTTGTTTGGGAACGCTCCACCGAGGCTATCCGACACTTCGTAGCCCATCTTTCAAACTCAACAGAGAGGCCATCCGCCGGTATAAATCCTAAGTACGTCGGGCCTTGGACCCCAACCCGAACGTACTCCTGCACGGTGCGTGACTGGCCACTGAAGCATAAGCAAACCAAATAAGACAACACCGCGCGAGAAAATAAGACAACACCACTTCCCGGCAATCAGCCCGCGGTACTGCTGACGTCTGAAGAGTCCTCGGAAGACACTACGAAGCAGAGGAGCCCATAACTCTTAATTCCCACGTGTAGGCAGCGCGTATAAGCCAAAAGGCTACTCAAGTCATCCGCCGAACCATTTAGCATTTTAATTAACCTGCGTGACAACCGTTATCGTTGCCTCGACTTAACTGACCCGCGGACAACGACTGCAGTCAGGACCACCAATACATCGGTGCCCACCCTGTCGTCCCACCAAGTCTCTGCGGTTACCAACAAGGTGAACCGTCTCCTTACCTTGTCTCGCGTGTGCTCCTGGAGGAGCTCGACTTTCGTGGTTTGGTAACTCTCACGGCCAACGATCAGGGGCCAAGCACACCGGTACACTGGTCGTACCCTCCCTGTCGTCCCGTCGCAATACCACTCACGGGCACCGTTGGGTCGCCCGACATCTTACCTGAAGGACAGCCGTTACTCAGGTACCTAGAGCGGCTATACAGAGTCAGCAACGAGTGGAGTACAAGGATTTCTCCTTGATAGCTCACACTTGGTGGTGGCTCGACAGAGCCAAGCTAGGCGGCCTTAGGCGGTGTCTGCATTGTACTGTACCTGTGCAGTTGTAATAAGTTGTATCCGCGTCACTCCCCTGAGTGATCACGGCCCGCTATCTAATCCTAGCTAACAATGCGCAGGGCTCACTGCTGAATATAATATATATTTATATTGGCAGCATAGGGTAAAGGAAGGTACATCAAGGGGCGACAAAGACATGCTATGCAATTGAATAGGATTGTAACGTAGCAGCAGCAGTAACAATGCCTAGTGCAAGAAAGTACGGAAAGATAGGCGATATCTGGGGAAGAGAATGGCTCTGCTTGCCTGGAAGCTCGCGGGAGGGGTACGGTCGTCGACGAAGTAGTCGTACTCGGCAACGGTGTAGTCGGCTGCAGCAACGGGGTCTACCGGAGAATAAGGGGGGAAGAAACAGTAAATACACAACAATGATAGCAATACAAATGTATGACAAAGTATATACAAAGCTAACGGTGTTCTAACGCAGTGTTAAGTATTTTAGTCGGAGCGGGAATTTATCCGAGGATGACTCATCAGTACCGGTGGATTACCGGACAGATGATCCAGAGGGGGAAGGTTCCATGTCTGCAGTGTTAGAGACATCTGACAGACATGTGGATAGTGTATCCGTGATCGTTGATTCGTTCTGAACAACTTTCGTGTTTAGAATAAATTCATCCGGATAGTTTATCAGTATCAGGCAATCATCGGACAGCCGGTCCGGAGGGGGACAGTTCGATGTTCGTTTTGTTAGAGGGGTGTGGTAGACATACGGATAGCGTATTCGTATTCGTTATATTTTTCTGATCAATTTTGATGTATACAGTTTTTGAATCTGAATTACGGTTCAAAAGATATTGAATTTTAAAGTTTTATATCAATTTAAATGATTTTTGGAATTTCTTTTATTATTAAAATAGAAACATTATCCACAAGTCTATCCAGAACAGTGCTGACAGGTGGGACCCATATGTCATACACAGAAGCAATTTAAATCAATTTAATTTATTAAAAAGCAAGAGGGTCCACATGTCGGCCACTTGATGAATACTAAAACAATTTTATTTATAAAACTGACAGGTAGGGCCCAGGTGTAAGTGAATCGGTGCTTAATCAACATCTATTTTATTAACAGAGAGTTATTTAAAGGGGTGGACCCCATATGTAAGTGACGCAGAGGGTTATCTCTGTTTTAATTTAATTTGCAATTTAGTTAGAGGCATGGGGCCCAGATGTCATACACTCATATTTCTTAACAGTGGGTTATTCTTTTTGTTAATGGTTGATTAGGGGCTAACCTCACCAGGAGGGCCCCACTGGTTTAACCGAGAGCTCACCGGCGGTGTGCACACGGAGCACGGCGAAGTCCATCGGAGACGCGCTCCGGCGACCATTTGCACGGCGAAGGAAGGGGACCGGACGCGGGCGTCGCTGCGCATCTACTGGAGCAAGGAAAAGGGCCATGCGTGGCCTCCAACGTCGGTGGCGTCGAGGCCCGATGACGGTCGGAGCACGCGTCGACGAGGATGGATACAGAGGCTCAATTACTCGCGCAAAAACGAGGGGAAACGGGCCCTTGCTCACCAGGAACCAGAAGAGGGTGACAGTGGGCTCGGGGGAGGGCCGTAGTCGACGGAGTCGTCGATGGTGCTCACGGCGGCCGACGAGAGGGGGCGGCGCGATTCGGCGGCGGTGGTGGCTCCCAGCGACTAGGGATGGCTTGGGGAGACGCGGGCGCCGGTGGGGAAGCTTCCGGACAACCCGATGAGTCTCGGAGTGGCCACCGGCCGCGAGGGTGCACGGCGGCGAACTGCGGCCGTCTGGCAGCTCCGTTCCAGAGAAATGGCGAGAGGGGGGAGGGGGAATGGGTGTGGCAGAGGGGCCAGGGCAGTTGGGGCGGCCTTATCCACGCCGAGGAGGAAGGGGGAGTAGGTAGGGGGGCAGGTGAGGGTGAGAGGGGGCGCGCTCGTGCTCTGCTGTCCATGGCGACAGTGGAGCAGGGGGAAGAGACAAGGGGCAACAGGGGAGGGGGAAGGTTGGGCCCGTGGTGGGCCTCGCGCTAGCGAGTTTTAGGGGGTTTTTTCTTTTATTTCTTTCTGTTTTCAATTATTTTAATAGCCTTTAAATTTTTCTACAACATGAGACTTGCTCCTAAATTATTGTTGCACCAAACTTAACTGCCACAAAAATACTTGGAGTTTTATAAATTCTTTTTCATTTTTGTTTTATTAAAAAGGTATTAAATGTCACTGTTTTGCTAATGTTTGAATTGTTTGATTTATTTTATAGCTTAATAAATTTCCAAACCCACATGGAGATGATCCACTGAATATTTGGCATTTAAAAAAATGGTTGCAAAGTTTTTGGTTGAACTTTTATTAGCCACATTGTTTTTAATATCAAACCTAGGGAAATTTTGAAATAATCAATGCAAAGATGATCAAGGTGAGTTTAGTAACAGTAATCATCATTATCAAAAGTGATTACTGTTACATGACAGTGAGGGTGTTACAAATCTCCACCACTACAAAGAATTCTCGTCCCGAGAATTAAAAAGTAGCGTAAGGGGTAAAGTTTTGGTTTCGTATTCTAACGATTCTTCTGGTACTTGTTAACCTTCACGAAGAAGTTTATCCATTCCTTTGATGTCTTCTTTTCTCTGCATCGGTGCATCTCGAAGAGTTGTCCCCCTTTCTTCAGGGTCTTCATCGTACTTACGAATAGGTTAGGGGAAAAACTTGAGGGGGTCGGATCGGTACAAGCTTCATCAACCGAGATGGTCGAAGGTAATGGGGTACAAAGTATCTCACGGGTTAAACTCAGGAAGATACATCGAGAGAAACAATAGAAGGCCTGAGAAGTTTTCAAGCGGATATGCAAGCATTCGACGATGATAACGGAGGATGAAAAGTGGTCCAGAGCATCAGGCATAAGCACTGAGTCTGATATCGAACCGAATATCACAAGGTAGAGGACGCGTGAATTGCATACGAGGTCAAGCAAGAGGAATAACCTCGAGAATAGAAAGGTACAAGAGAGTCAGGTTTCGATCATGTGGAACTGTGGGTTATGGGCCCACATTGAATAAGAAGGGTGGTGACAAACAATGCGATCAAGTTGCAAGGTAAGTCAGAGAACATCTTGTTAGCTATGTCGGCAACAACGTCGATACCAAGGGCGAGAGATGAAGAGAACCATTTTCCTGCTCGTTAAGACGAGGCGGACCAATTGGCAAGGTTCTTGCCCATCGGTGGTCACCGAAAGTCATCAACAATTGTAACAGGTTGTACGAACAAAGTAGTACACCGAAGTGTTTACATAAGCAGGGAATTATCACTGCTCAGACGAGTTACCTTAGAAGAAAGATTAAACAGACCAATGGAAAATAAATTGTGTTTGTACACAAGCATTAGGGGTATATCCTTCCCAAGGGAAAGCGAGCAAGATATACATGACCAAGTTTGTATTGGCAGGGAGTCAAAAGAGGTTGTCGATGATAACACAAATGACCGAGGGGAAGGAATGGTATTTCCCACGATGCATCCAAGTAACACTTGGGGGAAGTCAAAATGTCAATGATGACCACGACACATTGTGTCGAGGGGATTTCAGAGAATGAAAACGAATAGCGGCGATTCCAAGCCAAAGGAATGGTGAAGCAAAAGGCATTCGGTGTTCTTTGGCTACGACAGGGATAGGCATTGTTTCATCACAGTTCATAAGATGTAGTGCAAAGGCATGATATCCTCGAGGCGCCAGGGGGTAATACTCGAAGGTACAATGTAATAGTAGTTGAATTGGATCATTGATTTGCAGAAGACAAGTGTTCAATTTGGTATGTGAAATGGAATCAAAGGAGAATATCATGGTTAGAACCATGATCGCAAGAGTCTTGATCATTGGTGCAGGATGAATTTATACCAATGGGATAATTATCTTACGAGAAGCTTTCATGATAAGTTATACATAGTATCCACGGGCATGAACACAAAGGTTCAGGGTCGACTCCCACTTCTTCAATGCATAACATTTCAATCACTTCTCTCTTTCGATGAAGTAGTAGAGTAGGAAATTTATCTGGCGTAACACCAGTAGAGTATGGCCCGCAGAAATTTCCGGGGTTCACACAGATGGTTGAAACATAGATACAACCCAACGGGATATTTTATGAATCAATACAACAATCAACAGAAGTAGAGGATACAAGTTCGAAAGCAGAAGGATAACGACAAGAAGTAGATGATACCATTAGCGGGAGGCATCTTGTATCAAGGGAAATTCATCAATGACTTAGGACACAAGGGAACGGTATCTAATAATCCACCAAAATTTCAGGTGGCGGTCAGAGAGTCTGGTATGAGTATCGGTACTCCACCATAGGAAGAAAGAATGCAAAGGCATCGGACTATAGGGACATCGTAATAATTCGATGCTCTAGTACAAAGGAATTATGATTTCCATACCGATGTATCCGATTCAGATACACTGATCAAACATGGATAAGTTGAATAGAAGCTTGACGGTCAATCAATAAATGGTTTGATTTACCGAGATCCAGCTCATGTCCGAAATGACGTCTGAGCCGGAAGAATGGATTCATAGGGGTTACCTGATGATCGCGTGCATTCGCACACATTGAATTATTAGGATCAAAATGTCAATGACAAGGGTCGTCAACGAGGACTATTAGACATATGGAATTAACCATAATGCAAACAGGTAAGAAGAATCTCCCAAAGTAGTAGGCTGCAAAGGATCCTCAGGAGTTCAGACAGTATTACAAAGTATTTTGGGAATCACACGGACAACTGGGGATGAACGGATCCTCGGTAAGGGTGAGGAATTACCCGTAGGGTGAAAAGAAGCTGCAAGGCAGTATGCACAAGGATTTACCAAACGACGGGGAGTATTTCGAGGCATCTTGTAAACACAAGAGCATTCGGGTATGAAGGTATAGGTAGCAAGGATGTGTAGTTATCCACGGGGATTTACCGGTGGTAGAGAATAGTAAAGGCAATGGGCTCAAGGGTCTCGGGAATTTATCGAAGAGTAATCTTCAGTATCTTCGGTTGAATCAGATGATCGTCGGTACTTGGGGGTTCTCCGGGAGGAAGTAGTCACGAGAGCCTAGAGTTAGCGTTAAAAAAATCTTTAACCCGAAAGGATGAGAGAGTAGAGTCCCAGAGTAAAGGTACGGAGAAAAAGGATCCTAATACCACCCAATTTTGCGACATGGGCCGATAAGCCGCACGACACAGTTAGTAAACTAGTTTTGCAAAGACTAGACTCGGCTTCGACCAAGGAGTTGGAAGGGGGTGTCCTACAGGCAGTCGGCTCTGATACCAACTTGTGACGCCCCCAAAATCAGACCGTGTATAGTAATCATACACGCAAGGTACACGATCGAGATCAGGGACTCACGGTGAGATATCACAACACAACTCTACAAATAAAATAATACAAGTTGTTTAATACAAGCCAAGGGCCACGAGGGCTCGAATACAACAGCTCAAAGAACAAAGTTAGCGGAAGCAATAGTATCTGAGTACAAACACAAGGGTACAAGGTTGCCTTAAGAAGGCTAGCACAAATAACAACAGATCGAAAAGGCGAGGCCTCCTGCCTGGGAACCTCCAAACTACTCCTGGTCAACGGGGAACTCGACGTCGTAGAAGGTATCGGGGATCTTCATGTTGCGGTGCTCGACATCAGGGATCTCCTGCTCCTGGACTCCAAGGCTCCAATGTCGACTGCAGCGGCCGATCAGGCAAAACAAAAAGGGGGAAATAAAGCAAAGGTGAGTATCTAGCATACCCACGAGTCTTACGTCCGCTACTAAGCATTTATGCATTGTATCAAAAGGAAGGGAGGCTATATATAGTGGACTCCAAAATAGAAATCAGAATAAGGGTAAGAAGCTAGGCCTATCGAAGACTAGCATCTTCCGACGAGTCTTGCAGCATGAGGAGCGAATAGCCAACAGTTCATATAAAGCATAAAGTAACAATGCAGCAGAAGTTGCTGCAGCATTGTATAATAGTAAGTTGTAATAATTAGCAATGCCTCCGAGATCACCTCCTTGACTTCCCTGCGAGGAAGAAAACCCGGAACCATACAGTTTAATAATAATAGTTTGTAGTGGTAAGATCCAGCTTCAGCATAAAGCGTCCTGTTACCGTGGATACGGCTATTCGAATAGATTAATCTTCCCTGCAGGGGTACACTTGTGTTACACTACACGCACGGATCTCCAGGGTGGCGGGCACCTTGTTAGAGAACGCTCCACCGAGGCTATCCGACACTTCGTAGCCCATCTTTCAAACTCAACAGAGAGGCCATCCGCCGGTCTAAATCCTAAGTACGGCGGGCCTTGGACCCAACCCGAACGTACTCCTGCACGGTGCGTGACTGGCCACTGAAGCATAAGCAAACCAAATAAGACAACACCGCGCGAGAAAATAAGACAACACCACTTCCCGGCAATCAGCCCGCAGTACTGCTGACGTCTGAAGAGTCCTCGGACGACACTACGAAGCAGAGGAGCCCATAACTCGTAATTCCCACGTGTAGGCAGCGCGTATAAGCCAAAAGGCTACTCAAGTCATCCGCCGAACCATTTAGAATTTTAATTAACCTGCGTGACAACCGTTATCGTTGCCTCGACTTAACTGACCCCCGGACAACGACAGCAGTCAGGACCACCAGTACATCGATGCCTACCCTGTCGTCCCACCAAGTCTCTGCGGTTACCAACAAGGTGAACCGTCTCCTTACCTTGTCTCGCGTGTGCTCCTGGAGGAGCTCGACTTTCGTGGTTTGGTAACTCTCGCGGCCAACGATCAGGGGCCAAGCACACCGGTACACTGGTCGTACCCTCCCTGTCGTCCCGTCGCAATACCACTCGCGGGCACCATTGGGTCGCCCGACTTCTTACCTGAAGGACAGCCGTTACTCAGGTACCTAGAGCGGCTATACAGAGTCAGCAACGAGTGGAGTACAAGGATTTCTCCTTGATAGCTCACACTTGGTGGTGGCTCGGCAGAGCCAAGCTAGGAGGCCTTAGGCGGTGTCAGCATTGTACCGTACCTGTGCAGTTGTAATAAGTTGTATCCGCGTCACTCCCATGAGTGATCACGGCCCGCTATCTAATCCTAACTAACAATGCGCAAGGCTCACTACTGAATATAATATATATTTATATAGGCAGCATAGGGTAAAGGAAGGTACATCAAGGGGCGACAAAGACATGCTATGCAATTGAATAGGATTGTAACGTAGCAGCAGCAGTAACAATGCCTAGTGCAAGAAAGTATGGAAAGATAGGCGATATCTGGGGAAGAGAATGGATCTGCTTGCCTGGAAGCTCGCGGGAGGGGTACGGTCGTCGACGAAGTAGTCGTACTCGACAACGGTGTAGTCGGCGGCAGCAACGGGGTCTACCGGAGAATAAGGGGGGAAGAAACAGTAAATACACAACAATGATAGCAACAAAGTTTTAAATTGCGCGCGAAACTCACGCAATTGCGGCGCAATTGCGTCTGGGAGCAGGTCACGCAATTTGAAACACCTATTTGCGTTTTGCCGCCAAACGCCGCAAAACGATGCAAAATGCCACGAAACGCCGCGAAATGCCGTGAAATTGCGTTCAGAAGATGGCATGGAACTCGATTCTGCATCTTCTACAGGTTCCGATTCTGACTAAGTCATTGAGGACTGAACTTTCATGTTGTTATGAACTTATTAACTTATCTATCATGTTTCATGTTAATGTTATGTCATTTGTGAGTCCGAGAACTTAAGTTTAGCCTAAGAGTGTAAGACTAAGACCTTTAGTTTGGTGCTTGTAATGTGTGTCAGACCATTTTATGCTGCAAAATCAACTATGTATGTTGACATATCAGTGCTCATGGCTATTTTTTACATATTTTATTGATTTGCCGCGAAATGCTTTTGCAGCCGCAATTTCAAGCAATTGTGTCTTTAGCGTCCCAAAACAACCACCGCGATAGCAATACAAACGTATGACAAAGTAGATACAAAGCTAACGGTGTTCTAACGCAGTGTTAAGTATTTTAGTCGGAGCGGGAATTTATCCGAGAATGAATCATCAGTACCGGTGGATTACCGGACAGATGATCCGGAGCGGGAAGGTTCCATGTCTGCAGTGTTAGAGACATCTGATAGACATGTGGATAGTGTATCCGTGATCGTTGATTCGTTCTGAACAACTTTCGTGTTCAGAATAAATTCATCCGGATAGTTTATCGGTATCAGGCAATCATCGGACAGCTGGTCCGGAGGGAAACGGTTCGATGTTCGTTGTGTTAGAGAGGTGTGGTAGACATACGGATAGTGTATTCGTATTCGTTATATTTTTCTGATAAATTTTGATGTATAAAGTTTTTGAATCTGAATTACGGTTCAAAAGATATTGAATTTTAAAGTTTTATATCAATTTAAATGATTTTTTGATTTCTTTTATTATTAAAATAGAAACATTATCCACAAGTCTATCCAGAACAGTGCTGACAAGTGGGACCCATATGTCATACACAGAAGCAATTTAAATCAATTTAATTTATTAAAAAGCAAGAGGGTCCACGTGTCAGCCACTTGATGAATACTAAAACAATTTTATTTATAAAACTGACAGATAGGGTCCAGGTGTAAGTGACTCAGTGCTTAATCAACATCTATTTTATTAACAAAGAGTTATTTAAAGGGGTGGACCCCATATGTAAGTGACTCAGAGGGATATCTCTATTTTAATTTAATTTGCAATTTAGTTAGGGGCATGGGGCCCAGATGTCATACACTCATATTTCTTAACAGGGGGTTATTCTTTTTGTTAATGGTTAATTAGGGGCTAACCTCACCAGGAGGGCCCCACTGTCAGTGGGTCAAACCCCTCTAGTTTAACTCAGAGCTCGCCGGCGGTGTGCACAGGGAGCACGGCGAGGTCCATCGAAGACGCGCTCCGGCGACCATTTGCACGACGGAGGGAGGGGACCGGACACGGGCGTCGCTGCGCATCTACTGGCGCAAGGAAAAGGACCGTGCGCGGCCTCCAACGTCGACGGCGTCAAGGCCTGACGACGGTCGGAGCACGCGTCAACGAGGATGGCGGTCGAAGCACGCGCTAGGCGAGTTTTAGGTTTTTTTTTTCTTTTATTTCTTTCTGTTTGTAATTATTTTAATAGCCTTTAAATTTTTCTACAACATGAGACTTGCTCCTAAATTATTGTTGCACCAAACTTAACTGCCACAAAAATATTTGGATTTTTATAAATTCTTTTGCATTTTTATTTTATTAAAAAAGTATTAAATGTCCCTGTTTTGCTAATGTTTGAATTGTTTAATTTATTTTATAGCTTAATAAATTCCCAAACCATCATGGACATGATCCACTGAATATTTGGCATTTATAAAAATGGTTGCAAAGTTTTCGATTGAACTTTTATTAGCCACATTGTTTTTAATATCAAACCCAGAAAATTTTTGAAATGATCAATGCAAAGATGATCAAGGTGAGTTTAGTAACAGTAATCTTCATTATCAAAAGTGATTACTGTTACATGATATTGAGGGTGTTACACTACATCTCTGTTTAATAAAGTGTTACTTTTAATGTTCAAAAAAAATTCATACTTTCTAAATTATTTGATCATAATTTTTGTTCGTTATTCTGTGGCAACACACGGACATTAAGCTAGTAAGAAGGTAAATCATGAGCTAATCCCTATATCTAACAAGAATCTAAGAGCTCCAATCGTTTTTCCAATAGTTTCGTTAACCGGTTTACTTTCTCCCACCACATTCCTTCATCGGTTTTCTCATCCCGCTGACTTTTTGTCCCACCATGCCTAATTTAACCGTCTTTAGCCATATGCCGCTCAATTACATTAATATCTTTCCAAATGTTGTTCAATCACATTAATTAAACATCCCAATGATCGTTCAATCACATTAATTAACTGATTGATTAACTTACCATATAATCTTTACTTTTATATATATATAGAATCCCTACTTTTATTCTCTCTTTCCTATCTAAAAAATACAAAAGGTTCCCGTTTCGCGAAAAGATTAACTTACCATATAGTCTTTATCTTTACATGTATATAATCTCTATTTTATTTACACAATCACATTGATATATATAAGAAGGTAAATCACGAGCTAACATGCTAAAATATTTATATCCCGTTGCAATGCACAGGCATTGTCCTAGTAGAACAAAAGAAGAATACATTGAAAAGTTTCTGTTCACATTGAATTGCTGTTACCTGGTGTTCAAATCCTCACGCTAAGAACTGATAGAATTGAAATTTCTCTATGCCAACCACATACTAGCATTACTTTTACGAACTTAAAAAGTGTTGTGAAGGAATGTTGAAGTTCTAAGAAGTCATGTGGGATCAGACAGAAATTAGCTGTTACTTACTGAGAGACGATACACTACATATAATATCTGCAATATACAGCTAGCAAGAATCAAAATGTGCGATAAAATTTGAATTATCAATCTTGCCAAAGAGCAATTTCAAGGTTTTTTATCTAATCATACAAATTGTCAAGCAGCAAACCTTTTTCTGTCACCGTCCATAAGAGAGAACACTTGATACATGCCACAAAAATTGAGCTGCCATCCCATTCCACTGGTGGTAGTTAACAAGCCCCGCTTGCAATGTCATTACCTCTGGTGGCTGTACTTTGAGATCATGCATTACAACAGCACAATATTTGCAGCACTGAACAGTATTGGTTGTAAATCATAGAACAAAGCATGCATCACAGGCCTCTGTATTCCTAAGGAAAGATATCAACAAGCATCTCTTGTGTGGGGGGAGGGGGGAGGGGGGAGGGGGGGGGGGGGGGTAACCAGTGCGAAACCACCTATACTCCTTTAGTCTTTGAGGTTAAACACCTGAAGGAAGTATGAAACAATTAGAAGGCTCCTAAGTTGTGACGGAAGAAGATCATTTTCAACAAAAAAGGTGACACAAAAGAGCAAAACAGTGCACATGTACTGAGTTCGGCGGTGCCAAATAGGAAAAGTTTGTTAAGCTCCATGACATTGTTATCTTGCTCAAGAATCAAAACAGCGCTGACATCTTATTATGATAATATTTGTCAAACGGCAAAGAAGACAATATATCTTTCACTCAAGTAAGTAATGCTAAAAAGGCGGGAAAATAATTAGATAAGGCAGGTCAAATATAAAGTTTATTTTACGTGATCACATGTTCCCATACTATTTCAAATCATGGAAATGCTGCGAACCAGCAATGCAGGCTTGTAGTTGTTCCAATGTTTTTGGGTCTGGAAGCTTATGCACCCTAAACCCAGCTGAACTTGAATGGCCAGTAAGATTACACCGTTAAAACCTAATTTTGAGCCCTCCAAACACATGCTGAGAAGTGAGAACGTCTAAATAGGTTTCCAGTACTCGGTGGGCCCAGCCTGACCTAGAGTTCTACCAGGTTTTCTGTTAGCCAAACATTATTGGTCTCATTTGGCAAGATTTAAGTTAATCACTCAATCTATAGACATTAGTCAGTAGAAGTCTAAATGTTCATTCATTCAGATCATATCATCAGCTGGACTAATAATGCAGTTTGTTCTGACCTTGCGCATACATGTGGTTTTCAACTACTGTATGTAAGAAACATTCTATCACTACGGTAGTGAAACTCACTACCACTACACTTTATAAGAGCATCTCCAACAAGTGATGTATCTTGTGCACACTTAAATCATTTTAAATCACCAAAAAGTGCATTTTACATCACCTCAAACAGTTTTGCTCCAAGAGGTGATGTAAAATAGGGACCATTTGCTCCAACAGATGATGTAAAACAGGGCACGAAAACATCAACACATTGCAAAATTGAAGCAAATTTAAACATTGTTCCGATACAAACTTAAGCATAGTTCCGGTACTAGCGTTCCAATACAAACTTATTCAAATACAAAGATACTACTACTCTAGAGGTCGTCCCAGTCGACTGTCCCTTACCCTCTGAACTGAGCTCGATTTCATGATTGGATTCCAGAACTGAATTAGCAAGATACTGTAACCAGTGAGTGAATAAGAACTTGGTCCAGTTTGCAGCAAGCATTTTTCTAAGTTTGCAAAGATTAAAATTCTGATGCATATCTTTGTTCCGAACTAAGTTTACCATCTACTCAGACTGCATTGGGAAACATGATTTTTTTATAACTGGAACTAACATTAGATGTAGCTGTATTTGCATAGTTATTTTCACTTCTATAATTTATTGGCATACAGTTTGCTCAATATACAATTGCTTTTTTTCATTTTCTTTTAGTTAGCAACAATTGGCTTCGAGTTCAATTTTGTTAGCCACATCAAGCGTGAGAATCGTGACACTCAAGACCTGTCTAAAAGCAAACCACGACTTACCAAAGAAATTAGAAAAATAAAAAAAGAACATTCATGCGTGCCTATATGTGCTCAAACTTATTTGTGTCTTGCCAGTTGAACTAGCACATTTTTACCTCCCTACAATCCTGACAAGTAGACAGCACAAGAACAGCAGAAAACTATAAAAATGTGGTAATATGTGATGTCACAATATCTCAGTTGGTACAAATTATAGTGAGCTTCAAACCTAAAAAGGAACTGAGGACCACTAAAACTCAGATACGGGTAGGTGCCAAGTTGTGACATAAGATTTAGGATATTAGAAAATCACCAACTAATCCAGACAATATAATGTGCCGTCCATTGCTTCAAAGTTCATTAGCAGCATGTGTTAACGACTCAGTCAATTTAATATTCAAGCTAAAATGAGACTCTTGGGTAAGCATACTTCAGAAGAGGGCTACATAGACAAGCAACAAAATGTGCATGACTCCTTATTAAAGAAGAGAGCAATCATCTAAGGAAAATGAAACAAGATAAATTCATTAGAAGAGAGTTCCTTACTTGCGCGAAGCCTTACTGGAATATCTTTCAGCTCTCGCCTGATGCATAGGTATTCACCGACGAGGGACATGATTGCCAAACCAACAATATTAACAACCCACCATGTAGCTGAAGCTGGCCATCCACCATAAATAATGCAAACAAACAGATGGATGATGTAGAGGGTGGCTGCAAAGTCCAGGCACTTCTTGGCTCTCTCAATCACATAAAACATGAATCCAGCACTACTCAAGGAAAGCATGGAAGCGAAGTTAACACTGAACTATTTCTTGCACAAAACATAGAAGGAACAGTTAGATAACTGAAAAGGCTAAAGCAGCATCAATCAAACCTATTCTCTTCATAGATAAACAAAGATTCGAAGACCAAGTTCTTTGTGAAATTCTTATAATCAGCAGCACGGTTTTGGTTTCTGAAGTTATTGATGACAAGTATGGTGTGGAAACTAAAGTCTAATCCTAATTGCTAGACACTAGCCTACTACAATGTAGGGCATTCCACCGATTTAGATGGTTGCTTGAGAAGGCTTAGCCTAGTATAAGGGTATAAAATACAGGAAAACAGATTACGTGTTAGCAGAAATTATTCATTTAAAAGAGCATGAAGCAGCAAAACCTGATTCCTATATATTATTTCTGTGTAAGCTCGGATACTTCAGCAAGTGATTTGCTCACAATATCCACAAAATAAATATGCAATAGTGTAGCATGTGGATGATATTTTGCCTTCTCTAAAAATGTTAAGTGAATGAGATGGATTAATTCCCTTATCCGTCTGCTATTAGAATACCTGGCTCCAGACTATATTCCAGAGATCAAACTCTTCTAGGTAGATTTGGAGAATGAGGATGGAAAGTTCTTGTGAAATCTTTCTGGGTTAGAACTAAAATTCCACTTAATAATTTACTGGCCTCTCTACTGGTGAGAAGACTAAGAAGGTCTTCCTTCCAGTCATAATTGGGTGCCTACACCATATGCAACCCATGGCAACAAGAATAAGGTTTCCATAGAAGCCATCAATGACACCATTGTTTATCAGGAGTACCTTCCGCCTTGGACGCTCAGGCGGCAAGGCGGCCTGGCAGCGCCTTGCTTTTATACCCACTTTAGGCGCTTAGGCGTCACTTGGGTGGCAAGGCGTCCTGGCAGCGCCTTGCTTTTATGCCCACTTTAGGCGCTTAGGCGTCACTTAGGTGGCAAGGCGGTTGGTGCTTGCCTTAGGTCACCTTATCGCCTCATAAACAATGAATGACGACCTACTGAAACCTTCCGATGTACTCACTAGTAGGCCGGTAGCACTATGCATGTATGTACATGGCAGATTTGGCTCCACAATTCAGATATTTCACTGCTCTAGCGAGTACAAGTAAACAACCAGACCCCTCTCTGGGCTTAACACACCAACAAACTCGAGTAGCTTAACTACTGGTTCAGAAATGGCTGCATTTAGCAGCACAGATCTGGAAACATACAAGCTGCTAAACTGGCAAATTACAGTTGATGTTTTTGGAACTCGAAGCAGTTAACACACCTACAGCCATAATTAGCAGACCTACAGCCATTGTTCTTGTAACCAGAAGCAATTACCACAAAGTAAGTGCACGGGGCAGTGGACCTATTCCGTGTCTTGAGTCCTACAGAAAACCCCGCACTGCTAAATCTTGCACATGTAGAAGCAGGTCGTAGCTTGGAGGAACCAAGGGCTGGCGTGCCGGCGTGGAGGAGGAATGGGAATGAGAAAGGGAAGGAGCAGTGCTGTTACCGTACCCTGCGATGGCGGCGAGGAGGAAGGAGGCGATGGCGCACCAGCCGGTGGTTGTGCGCGGCGTGAGGGTGGCGAAGTCAAAGAGGTAGAGGAGGGTGAGGCGCGGGACGCGGGTGCCGACGAGGACCGACATGAAGAGGCCGAGCCCGAGGTAGTAGAGGCACTGCAGGCAGACGATCTGCGACACGATCAGCCACGGATCCCACACCATCGCCCCATAGAACATCTTCGCCTCCAATCCCCGCCCTCCCTCCGCCTGTACCGCCGCCTCCGCAGACTAGATCTGAGATCGCCGGGGAGGCGGGCGAGGAGCTGTGGTTGGGTTTGGGGATTCGGCGGGATCTCTTTCTCTCGGCCGGGCTGGATGTCCGGATTGGTGGTGTTCAGATCGCGTCCGTAGACGGCGTCGATCGTTCTTCAAACTAGATGATACCCGCGCGTTGCTGCGTAAACCATTAAGAAATTTTTTGATATATTAACACATGTGAGAAAAATTATGAAAAATTCAAAAATGAGTTTGATTTTTGTTTTGTTAATTTAGTTACTTGACAATATATCAGCCAGATGAAATGAGACGAAAACACCATTCAGAGTAGAGACAACGAAGAAGTGTTCATCCTTGACTAAACCTAAAACAATGATAGCAACTATGGATATGTATAAAAAATCACATGAAAAAATAAAATGTGACGTAACTCATAATTTGATTTTTTATAAAAAAAGTTGCTTATAAATTGTGAGGTTGAATGCATAAAAATGTTATTATTTATTTGTGATAGGATGCATGCATATGCAAAGTTGATATGCATGAAGAGTTAATGGAAAAGTTTCTACATTGTGGACCTACTTAATGATGTGGATAGCTTGCATGTCAAGGTAAATAAGTTAGTGAGGATGAACTATTTTAAAAAAATGCGACGTAACTCATAATTTGATTTTCTATAAAAAAAGTTTTTTTTATAAATTGTGAGATTGAGTGCATAATTTTTTTATTTATGATAGGATGCATGCACATGCAAAGTTAATGGGATCATGTGCATGAAGAGTTAATGGAAGAGTTTCTACATGGTGGACCTACTTGATGATGTGGATAGCTTGCATGTCAAGATAAATAAGTTAGTGGGGATGAACTATTTAGGTATTATAGATGTGTGTAATCACTAGTACACGTGCAATGCACGTTTTAATTGCCATCAAATAATTTTCAAAATAGTTATCTAACATTTACATTTACATATGTTTTCCTCTATACATACTATATTACCAGTAATATTGCTCAGGTGAAAGAAAACTATATCAATGAATAAATGAAAAGGATACAAAATAAATTAATCTCTACTTCTCTTCTCTACTATCTAAAAAAAGGCTAACGGTTCCTCACGGTCCCTCTTCCGCGTTTTGCCAAGGGTTTCGTCAACCATGTATGCCCTTCCTTTGAAGCACTCTTTCCTTTCACAAGCTATTAATTAACATTCCTTTCACTTTCTTTTTGTACCATGCCCGAGATCACTTTCCTTTTATACCACGTCCAGGATCATTTGTACCACCACACATCATCACTTTCCTTTTCTACCACGCTCAGGACTTCATCCATTGTTCATTTCATTCATCTACCTTCGTTTGCCTCTCTCACTCAGGCGCGCAGCAATAAGTTAATTGCCACCAAATATGCCGGATCCCCTCCCTGTAATCTCTCTCGAAACCCTTAACATGTGAAGGTAAATCATAAATCAACGTAAATCACGGGCAGTATTTTATAAACATTTATTACACAATCACATTAATGTGGGAAGGTAAATCAGGGACAAACGTAAGAATACTTATTTCCCGGTGCAAAGCACGGGCATTGTCCTAGTTAATATAAATGAATGCATATACCCTTGTCAACAGGCCATGCACCTCCATGGGCCATTTAGTTTAGGTGGTGAACTTTTTAAATAATAAGATAGTTATGACATTAACTGATCGTATAAATATATACGAATTCTGAAGTATATGAAATAGTTATGATTATAGATATGATATATTACTACTCAAACTTGACATATGTAACATTATCTTTGGAAGGAAGAATGTAACAAAAAAATCAAGAATTTGCAATGTATTTTGGAAATAAAAATTAGAGGTTGGAAAGAAAAGAAAAATAACGGTTGGTTTTAATATAAATGAATGCATATACCCTTGTCAACAGGCCATGCACCTCCATGGGCCATTTAGTTTAGGTGGTGAACTTTTTAAATAATAAGATAGTTATGACATTAACTGATCGTATAAATATATACGAATTCTGAAGTATATGAAATAGTTATGATTATAGATATGATATATTACTACTCAAACTTGACATATCTAACATTATCTTTGGAAGGAAGAATGTAACAAAAAAATTATAATCAAGAATTTGCAATGTATTTTGGAAATAAAAATTAGCGGTTGGAAAGAAAAGAAAAATAATGGTTGGTTCAATTGAAACATGGCTGAGTGCTTGCCATTTCGATGGAGGAAGTGCCACAACCCCAATGAAATCCGAAAGATATTATACTAACTAAAATATTTAGAAATCACCACTGTAAATTGATATCCGAAGTTTCCTCACGATCCAGACGAACATTGATTTATATAACTTTTGGGTTTAATTCATGAATTCATTCAAGTGTATCTGAGAAATGAGAACCTCACTCTACAAACCGAACATTAGAGATGTTGTGTTGATTATAATACAATCAAACTGTGTATAACAATACAACAAGGGGCAATGACATTGCAGACATCTTGTCACGTCACATTGCAAAGAAAATCCACATGGGTTACCAATAATATATCCAAACAGTAGCACTGTTACATACATGAATTTAAACCCATTAATCCTTTTAGGTCTACTGGACAAAGATATCTTTTATTAAGAGGCCCTATTTAACTTCAGCAGTCTCGGAGAGCAGCAATGATCAACGAACGAAAGGTATAACTGGTGTTTCTTCACAATTGTCTCAACAATGTATCATCATAAGAAGTTAAAACAACAAATGGCAAATGGCCGCATACTTGTTTATATGCAAGCAAGTCTCTTATTTTCTGATACCGCTTCTATAATATCTCGCAGAAAAACTTTTTTTTTAAGCAAAGGATATTCCCGACTTTATAAATAAAGCCAAAGGCCGCAGAGAACAAAGTATCACCACCAAGAACAGAACCCAACACGAGGGTACGAAGTATCAGAGGGTACACATGCCACAAACCACAAAAGCCACGCAGGGCCAAATGAACTAAGTTCAAGATCGAAATAGGGGAGCACTAGCTAACAGACAACACCAGCTAAGAAGGAGACCCGAAGACTAGATGTTAAGTAGCCGTCGCCGTCACTGCTAGTAAAGGCCTGGCCAGGTCTTTGATGCGAGTGATCCAGGTCTTCAAGTCCTCCTTGTCAGCATCCTTCATCAGAGGAATCCAGCTCTGTAACACAGCGGCCAAGCGAAATAAGCAATCGGTAGGGCATCTAGGGAATGCCTTTTCAATTTTGAATTTATTGCGCGTAGTCCAAAGAATCCAACAAGAAGCAGCAAAAACCACCCAAAACAACCGGCGCCCAACACCCTTAAGAGATCTCGACAAGAGACAAACATCCCGAAACGAATTAGGGTGCCAGGACCCACCAAGCCAAATCCTGGAGCAGGTCCAAAACAGAGAGGCCAACTGGCATTTAAGAAGACATGCTCCGAAGATTCGAGCTCAGCACAAAGGCCACACTCAGGCGCCACTGCTCCATTACGTTTCCAAATTTCATCAGACGCAGGCAGCTTCCCACGGAAAGCCTGCCATAAGAAGATCCTGATCTTAGGCGGCACCCTAGCCCGCCAGATAGGGTCGAAGCGAGGGGATCGCGAGCCGCCAATGAGAACAGCATACATCGATTTAACATAAAACTTCCCAGAGGTAGCAAGAGACCAAACGGCCACATCCTCCCCAGCCGATATCGTAGGTAGAAAGTCTACCAGACGCTGCCAATCACAAAGCTCCCCGGGGGAGAGAGTACGATGGAACTCAAAATCCCAAGACTTGTCAGCCAGTTCGGCAACCGAACTCTCAGGATAAGGGCAGTAAGAAAAGAGAACAGGGAACAGGTCTTCCATCTTCCCATCAGGGTGCCACGAATCGCGCCAAAAGCGAACGGGCTGACCATTATGGATCAAAAATTTAGCATGGGCGCGGAAGGTATCACGCACCTTATAGATCGCACGCCAGAATTGGGAGCCCTGACTAGGGGAAGCCAGAAAAGGAGACGGAGAGGGAAAATACTTCCCTTTGAGAAGGGAGAACCACAAAGGCTTGGGGCCGGGTCTGCCAACACCACAGCGATCTTCCACCACCACTTGACCATTAAGCATACATTCATGATCTTAGTGTTAAGAATACCCAGGCCACCCGCCTTCTTGGGAAGGCAGATAATATTCCACTTGACCAGGCGGTATTTCTTCTTATTATCGGTCGTGTTCCAATAAAAGTTGCTATGATGCTTGTCCATCACTTCATGGGAGAGGGCATGGAGGTGGTAGAAGCCCATAGTATACATAGGGAGAGAAGAGAGGCAAGCGTTAATCAAGCACACTTTCGTAGCCTGGGAGTGATGTCGGCCACGCCATGGCGTCACCCGATTGCCAACCTTGTGAACCACATGGGCGAGATCTTTAGAAGAGATGCAAGAAGGAGAAATAGGCACACCCAAGTATTTGAAAGGGAAAGAACCCAACTGGCAATTCGAAAGGGTAGCAATGCGCGAGGCTTCCTCTAGAGAGCAGCCCACAGGGATAACTTCACTCTTGGAAAAATTGATTTTGAGCCCAGACATCGCTTCAAAGCAGAGGAGGATAAACTTCAAATTGACCAGATTCAGATAAGAATTATCCACTATGATAATAGTGTCGTCCGCGTACTGCAGGTGGGACACACCCGAGGGGATGAGATGCGAGACCACCGGGGAAATATGCACAGCCGCCGCAGCCTTAGCCAAAATACACAAAAGAGCATCCGCCACAAAGTTGAATAGCAGGGGAGAGATGGGGTCGCCCTGATGCAAGCCTCTGTCGTTAGGGAAATACTTGGTAGGCCGACCATTAATAGAAATTGCAGTATGTCCTCCGCCCACAAGCTGGAGGATACGGTGAATATGGGCCCCATCGAACCCACGGGCGAGCAGCGCCGAGTGCAAGAAGGACCAACAGACAGAGTCATAAGCCTTTTCAAAATCGAGCTTGAGAATGATAGCACTGGACTTACGCCGTTTCAGATCATGGACAATCTCATGCAAGGAGAGGATACTGTCAAGAATGAAATGACCCTTAATGAAAGAAGATTGGGAGGGAGAGATGACTCGATGAGAAATCGGGGAAAGCCGATCCACAAAAGCTTTAGCGGGGAATTTGGCAATATTATTAATCAAAGCAATTGGGCGAAATTGTTTGATCAATTCCGCACCCTTAACTTTAGGAATAAGAGAGAGCACAGCATAGTTAAGGCGAGAGATATCGACCGATCCCAGACAGAAACCTTGGATAATCGCATATACCAAGTGTTTCAGAACCGCCCAGAACTTCTGGAAGAAGGAATTAGAGAAGCCATCCGGGCCCGGAGCCGAATTAGCATTAGAAGTGCTAACCACCAGGTCAATCTTTTCATGGGAGAGAGGTAGCATGAGGGAAAGATTATCTGCGGGGGAAATACAAACAGGGGTAGGCCAGAGAATGGGGGAGATGGAGACCGTCATCAGAGGCCTTGCAGGAAGAAGGTTAGCATAGAAGGAAAAGATATGAGCGGCAATGCTCCTCGGGTCATCAACCATGACCCCATCAATGTCCAAGCGCGCAATCCGGCACCGCCGCCTTCTACCATTGGCAATGGCAATAAAATAAGCGGTGAGCCGATCACCTTTGACCGTCCACGAAATACGCCCACGCTGGCTCCAAAATTCCTCCTCAGCCTTATGAATATCCATGAGATTAGCGTCCAACTCATAACGCCATTCCCAGGACTGAGCATCTAAACCAACGGAGTCAGCCAAAGAGTCTAAGGCTTCAATCTGGGAAAGCACAGCCTTTTTCGCGCGAATGGCTTCCGCAACCCGATTCGCCGACCACCCACGAAGGAACTGCCGCAAGCGTTGCGAGCAAACTTTCCAATCATCAAGGGGGCCAAAAGACCGATGACCCAAGGTGAGCATGGACAGGATCTTGTCGCTCAAGAACCGGTGAAACCCATCAACAAGGATCCACGAAGAATCAAAATGAAACTGTCTGGTTAAAGGCACCAACCGTGCCTCAGAAAACAGTAAGAGAGGGGAGTGATCCGAGCCAACATGAGGAAGATCCATAAGAGTAGCCAGAGGAAAAATGCCATCCCACGCCGGGGACGCAAGGACCCTATCCAGCACCGACCGGATAAGGGAAGCTTGCTTATTAGACCATGTGAAGCGAGCACCAACTCGCGGGATTTCACTAAGAGATTCACTAGCAATGAAATCGTTGAACATCACAGCTCTAGGCCATGAAAACTGATTCGAGCTTTTCTCAAAGGGAGCACGGAGCAAATTAAAATCACCAGCAAGAACAACAGGGAGAGTGGAAGCCGCCAACTTGGTAGACAATTCAACCAAAAAATCATTGGAGAGCGAGTGATCAGAAGGGCCATAAACAACAACAAGTTCCCAAGAAATACCAGATTCAATAGACTTAAGCACAACACTCAAAAAGAAACGGCCCAGCACAACGAGGCCAACATCAAACATATCAACAGCAGCACCAACTAGAATGCCACCCGTAGCGCCAACCGAGGGGAGCCAGTTCCAGACAAACCTCCCCGATCCCCCTATGGCATCAAGTTGGGAGGAGGAGAAGGTCTCCTTCTTAGTTTCCTGGAGGCAAATAAGATCAAGGAAATGGGAACTAAGGAAATCCCGAAGCTGGTCTCGGCGTCCCCTGACTCCGAAACCACGGATATTCCAAATGAGGGCTCTCATTTGGAAATGTTTTTAATGCGAAGGTTGGATCTGCTAGCCACCGGGCAGTGGGAAGAGATCGATTTCCTAGGGAGACCACGGGGCTTGCCGCGAGCCGGGCCACTACCCAGCTCGACCGGTGGCACAGAAGGGGGAGAACAAGGGGAAGGAGGGATCGCCCCAGAAGAATAGGCAGGTGGCACGACAACCGCCTTGGCTTTAGCAATAGCCGCTTGGGCGCATTCATTGGCCCGCAAGATAGCCAACATAGCCGAAGCAGAGGTCTCCCCATTACCCAAAACGATCCCCGAATCAGCAGCAACCGTAAGGAAATGCGAATTAGGCAAAGAAGACAAAACAGTCCTAACGGGGGAGGGAAAGGGGTTTGAACTATGGGAAGCAATACTAGGCCTCATACCTATTGTAGGGGTGTCACGCGCCGCCGCCCGGATGGACGCCCGGTCCACCACAGAGATCCCCACATCAGTATTACGCAAGCTCTTGCGAGCAGTGGACAAGGGAGTCTTGACATTACGAGCAGACGGGAAGGGAGACACCACCAAGTTCTCCCCCTCCGCAACCAGGTCAGCATCAAGGTCGCGACAGACATCAGCCAAAGAGGCGTTGGACGCCGCCTTCTTAGCCAACCACGCTTTGGCCCTCGCCGAAGTTTTGCGGACAGTAGATCATTTGTGGTTAGACGGAGGCACGTCCTTCATCGAGTCATCTTCAAGCTCCGGAGAATCCACAATATCAGACAAGGAGGGGGACTGGTGGCCAGAGGGACGGTTCGAACACAACGCAGATCCATGGGAGGCACCGTCAACAGACGCAAGAGGAGACAGAGCCGGGGAGGGGAGGGAGGCAGGATCCGCCGCAGCTAGGACAGGGGCACGATTAGGATACAAATTTTGAATTCTAGGACCTAGAGCTTCCCACTCCAACATAGTGAAAGGAGGCCCACTAGGACCACTGCCCACGCTATCCTCACCGAAATCGACACCACCAAGATCAGAAGGTTGGGAGGGAGGATGGGGGAAGCGCACCTGGCATCAGGGGCGCCCTCCATGCGGACTTTGATGCGGTAGGCCTTCAGGTCCGGGACAAACACCACAGAACCATGCACCAACCCCGTGTCCTTGACCCATACCGAGACCCGCACCGGACCCCGGCGGCTCAAAGAGTCCTCGTCCATCACAATGGGCTTACCAACCAGCTCGGCGAAGGCCAGGATACCGGGAACAGATCTCAGCTCCGGAGGGACGTCCTCAAGAAAGACCCACACTTCCACCAGAGAGCCACATGATCGGTCCACGTCCACAGCCTCCTTGACACATATAGCCAACTGATGAATAGGGAGGGTGAAAGACACACTTTTAGACACCATCCTCAAGCAGTCCTTGAACGGAAAAACCACACCAAACTCCGCATCGGACAATCTCTCAAGCTGCCAGTCTCAATCATCCGCACCCCACTCCCGAAGTTCCTCCGCAATCCACTCCAAAGGAGTACTTTCATCGGAAACAGAGATCATCGGGCATTCTGGACCTTAGGGGCAGGCACCACCATACCTTTGTCGCCTTCCATGCCATAGAAGTCACAGCCGGGCAGGCCCCAACCAAAGTGCTTAATCACCAGAGGAGGGTACCGAGACGAGCAGTCAGCAGTAAGGTGCCCATCCTGGCGGCAGATCAAGCAGAAGGGGGGAACTTGCACTAAGCCTGGAAGTGATCAGGGCGATGACAGGCAAAGCAGATCAACGTACCAGCGGGGCCCTTGTTAGCACCCTGAGCAGGGAGCCCTTTCGGCTGCATCCCGGCAACAGAACCAGGAGGAGGAGGGAGAAGCTGAAAGGATCGGAATGTCAACTAGAGGGGGGTGAATAGGTGACTGATACGTCCAAAACGTATCTATAATTTTTGCTTGCTCCATGCCTCTTTTGTGTGATATTGCTATGATATTGATGAACTTGCATACACTTTTGATCATATTTGGACTAACCTATTAACTCAGTGCACCCCAGTGCCAGTTCCTGTTTTCTGCTGTTTTTCTATTTTAGGTTTCCCCCTTATTAAAAGTACCAGAAAAATTCCGGGAAAAAGATAGGAAAAATCAGCGTACCGGAAGCTTCGAGAAAATCCCGAGAGGGTCCAGAGGGGATCCAAGGAGACCCCAGGCGGCCAGTGGGCGCGGCCCCACCCCTGGCCGCGCTAGGGGGGCGCCTGGAGCCCCTGGCCCACCTCTTGCTGCCCCCTTTCGCCTATTTATTCCCCGTGACGAGAAACCCTCAGCGACGGAACCCTTTTTCGCGATCTCTCCTCTGTTCTGCCGCCGCTGCGCTTCCAAGATCGGGAGCACCAGAAGACCTCTTCCCGTCACCCTGCCGGAGGGAGGAATCACCTCCGGGAGCTTCTCCACCACCATGGATGCTTCCCGGATGAACCGTGAGTAGTCCACCTTGGACCATGGGTCCATGATCAGTATCTATGTGATGTTCTCCTCCCCTCTTTGTTCTTCATGGATTAGACCTCGTGAGCTGCCCTACATAATCGAGGCACATATGTAATATTTCTGCTGTTGCTATGCTGAGTTTGCTGGGATCCGATGGATTATGAGATTATGTTCAAATTGTGACTGGGTTATATATTTGATTCTCTTCTTGTATATTTATGTTCTTGAGTAACTCTTGCATGTTCTCCGTTGCTGTTTATTGCTTTGGCCAAGTAGTAGGTAGTGACTCCAAGAGGGAGCGTTATGCATGATTGTGGGTTCATGCCCCCCGATGACTATCTTGAGTGACAGAAACATGAGTCTAGGGGATGTGTTGTTGCCACAAGGGGGAAAACAACGGTGCTTGTACTTGCGGGTGCAAGGATTGTTTACTTTGCGCAAAGTTCTTTAATGCAGTTGTCCGTTGCTTTGAGTTTACACTTTGGGTGGGATTCACAACTTAATACCAGCGACATGTTCTGGATAGATATCTCAAGGTGGATGATTAGTGGGTACATGCAGATGGATTTCGGTCTACTTGTCTTGGCGTGCTGCCCGTGCTTTTGAGCCTCTTCTTTTCTGTTTTGCATAATTAGCATTGGTTTGCGCACATAATCCTATCAATTGCCCAGCTGTAATTTGTTTACCTCGCATGGATATTTTATCGTCTTTTGGGAGAGAGACATCACTAGTGAACATCATGGGACCCCGGTCCATATATCCACCACTGTTTACACTGTCAATTTACTTTCAGTATTTACTATTTCGTAGCTATCACTATCTATCATTATTATCCTGTGTGTTTTATCTTTTGTAAACAACAAGGACGGAGGAATTGACAACTCCTCTGAACTCGTTGGGAGCAAAGCTATGTGTGTGTGTGCAGGTCCAGGAGAAGCAAGTGATTATCTTCAAACGGCTCCTCACTTGCCGAACCACCTACTTGTCGACCTTGGAGTCCTACGGGAGACAATCTTAAAACCTCAGTGTCTTCACCGAGGGAAACTTGCCGTTACGCTACATCTCACCTTCCACTTGGGGTATCCAACGAGGGCGAGAAGTTATCTCGTGTATCAAGCAAATTTCTGGCGCCATTGCCGGGGACTCCACTCTTCAAGATAGGGGAGTTGCACACTATCTTTTATCTTTGCTTTTTAGTCTTGTTAGTTTACCTTTCAGTTTTTGCTTTAGTGTCCTTTATCAAAAATCCAAAAAAATAGTATGTCTAGTTCCTTACTTGCCAATCAATGTCTGACTTCTTTGAAACCAGATCTTATTGGCATGGAGGATTCACCGAGGATCAACAAAAGTGGTACAAGGAACACCGCTTGTCTCAAAAGGGGATACACTTATGGAAACAAATACACCAGTTGTATAACTATGCTAGAAACTTGTGCTCAATATATAATATATCTTTCTGTAGGGATGAATCTTGTTGCTTCATGAGGCACAAACACCTTGCTTTCCAATGTGAGTACAATGATGATGAAACCTTATCTTCTTATGCTAAGATAAATTATGACTTTGATGATGCAGAGCAAATAGAAGAATTTGTTGCTTATAAGGGTGCCTATGAAATTACTTCTCTTCTTAAAAATATTGATGATGCCCCTTACAAATCTGAGAGTCTTGCTATACTTAACTATTGTTTGGAAAATTACGATGCAAATTATTATATTACTGATCATCTTGAGAGAATCTCTCCCCCAAAGGAAGAGACTAATGTTTTGCAGGACTCTATGGAAGAAGAAATTGTTGAACCCGAAAGCCCCTTGGATGAAAAAGAGGAGGAGAGTGACGAACAAAAGGAGGAAGAATGGAGCCATCCATGTCTACCTTCTAATGAGAGTAACTCTTTGACTCTTACCTTATATGAGTGTTATGATCCTATGGATTCTTTTGAAATATCCCTTTTTGATGAAGTTGATGCCTTCTATGCTTATGGACGTGATGCCACTATGGATGATGCTGACGAAAATGAACTCTCTATAGTTCCTTATGTTAAGCGTGAAATTGTTGCTATTGCACCCACACTTGATTGTCCTATTATCCTTTTGAAATATCCAACTCATATTCTGGAGAACTGTGCTCTTATTAAGGCTCAATGTGATGGGTTGCACAGTTCTCTTGAGAAACAGTAGCTCTTCAAGATTATCGTTATTTCCAATAGAGAAAAAAATATTTTATTATGGGTACTAACCTTGCTAATCAGATTATGATGAGTTATGTATGAAGGGAGTTTTCAAGTGTGCGAGGGAAGATGATGAAATAAGATTAAGAAGTGTCAAGCGTTCAAGCTTGGGGATGCCCCCATGCATCCCCAAGAAATATTCAAGGAGACTCAAGCGTCTAAGCTTGGGGATGCCCCCGTGCATCACCTTCTCCATCGACAATTATCAGTTCGTCTCTCGTTTCACTATATTTTTATCGCTTCATGCGTTATGTGCTATTCTTGGAGCGTCTCGCTCTTAGGTTTTGTTTTTAGTTTTCCTTAGCTTTGCTTGCTATTCATAACAAGTTAGAACCCAGCTTTCTTTGTGTGGGAGAGAAACACGCTCCACTTCCAAAATTTAGAACACAACATAGGACTTTTTCCTGCTTATCTTTGCTGTGTTTGTTCTTTATCTTTCCATAGATGTTGTCATGCTTTGCTCTTAGCTTTCATGCTTATCTTTTCAAAAAGCTTTTGTTTAGTTTGTTGCTGGAACTCTCTTGAGTTTTCATGTTTATCTTTTTTAGAGAGTTTGCCTGTTGCACTGAGTTTTGTGTCTTGACTTGAAGTAGGTAATTGAGGTTGCTATTCTTTTTGTAGTAGTAACTTGCAATAGTTTTGAGGTGTTGTCTTGAGTAATGTTCGGACTTTTGGTGTCAAGAGATTTAGCCTATTAGTGATAGATGTCGTATTTTGGGCAATCCGTGATTATTTTCAAAAACCTACAAATTAGTTGAGAACTCTAGCTGATAGTTGGATCACTACTCTTCCGAGGAGTCGAATATTAGAGTACACTCACGTACCATGAGTCGAGGATGCGCAAGGATAACCAAACCCCCATACACTCCTCCTCGGGGTACTTGTCTCTTTGTGAACCTCCTTATTAGATTGAGAGTTACCGTTAATAAGTGCATGAGTTCTTCGGACTAATGTGAGTATTCAAAAGTTGACACTTCCACCTTCCCATATTTTGCTAGCCTCTCCTATGCCGTGCATTGCTTTCCTCTCACTCCGAGAGTTAGCGTCCACTTTCGCCGGTACATCCAAACCCTTGGAACGATACACTCTGTCATATTAAGCCTCCTTATATCCTTCCTCAAAACAGCCACCATACCTACATATCAAGGCATTTTCATAGCCTTTCCGAGATATATTGCCATGCAACATCCATCTTCTCATGACTTGATCTTCATGTCATACATGCTACTTACTTGATCTATGAGCCGCATGCTAGTTGGGACTTGCCCTAATCATTGCTACATGACGCGCTAGTATCATTGCATATCCTGCTACACTGGCAGAGGCATACATTTGCATACATCATGATAGTTACATTTTCTTTATGATTCGAGTACTTTGTAAAGTGTGAAAGATCTTCTATACTTTTTGTACCATATAGAGTGTTGCCCCTAAAGTGAGTAAAAGATCTCAAAGAGGACAAAATCAAAAGATCCCAAAGAGGACAAAATTAAAAGATCCACACTACTATTCCTTTTTGAGAAGAGCCACACTCGTACTCCATCTTGTATCTTGTACTCCATATAGATTATCATTCATGCATATAACTATGTGGGGACCTTCACACTATATAACTTGGCTTGTATCTTCCAATGATGAGCCTCCTCAAATGAGCTCTAGGTCTTCTTCAGCAAGCAAGTTGGATGCAACCCCACTAGTTCCATTGGAGAGATTTTAGCTCACATGTGCATCCGTTGCATGGCAATCCCTACTCCTCACATCATATCTATCATTTGGCTTTCTCTCGCTTATGATTGTCCTCATTGATGTGATCCGTTCACACCTTTTTGTCTTCCTCGTCCACCATATTCTGTCTTTTCCATCCTAAGTGTCAACTTTCTTGCTTACGCTCATCCATTGCATGAGTGCTCAAAATGTCGAAAAGGAGTGGATCATTTTGACTTGTACCTGGCTAGTGGTCTGGGGATGAGTCAAGATAAGATTCCAAAGAAGACCAAGTGTGACACTTTAGTAGATTGAGTTCTCAAAAATAAAAACATTTTTTCTCGTATATCCCTATCCCCTTTCTTGCACGCAAACACCATTTGGAGACATTCGAGTCACGGACAGCGAGAGCTCTTGCACCTTTATGTTCTTATGTTGCTTATTTCAATACTAGATATAGAATCTTGCTTGTTATGACTTGAATTGAATTGCATGCTTTGATTACTTTACTTACAAAGTTCTTATATGGTTGTTGTAGGAGAACGGGGCAGAAAACAATAATTTTTCATGACCTACGCGTCCCGAACCCAAGACCTATGCTATGGCGATGCAAGTAACGGAGGGAATTTGTCACATACCAGTATGTAGCCGTTAAGCGGGAAACGTTCCCGCGTGAACGTGGTTGATGTAGTCGTACCGGCAATCCCTGATGCCGCGCAGATCCACGATGACTCCTGAGGCCACCCGGTCCTTGAAGACCGATGACGGGATTACGTCCCCGTCGGAACGTTGTCGGTGAAGACGTCGCGACACGGCCTCAACGATGAAGGAGCACCACAAGTGTAGCGCCTCACGGGATTACACGCATACGGTGTACCCGACGTTCCCTCCGGGCTCCGAACCAGAAGAGCAGCGGAAAGAAGATGGATTCGGATCCCGATTCCAGCAGCACGACGGCATGCATATGGTGGAGAAACCCCAACCAAGTGTAGACTCCAAACAAGGGGAGTCCACTCGAGGAGGGAGAAAGAGAGAGAAGAGAGATCTGAGAAACTTGTCTCAAATCAAAATTGTGTGTAGAAAAAAGGCACCCCACCCCTCCTTATATAAGCCAAGGAGGGGTGCCACCCTCCCTCCCCTTCCCATGTGGGACTAAACCCTAGGGAGGGGGGGTTTGGTGCGGCTAGGGGAGGTGGGCTCCCTCCCTTGGCGCCTTGGCCCAAGGGGGAGCTCCCTCCTTCCCCTAATGGGCCTCTTTAGGCCCATATGCCTTTTAATTCATTTTTTAATTATATTTAATCATATTTTAATATTTAATTCTGTTAATTAAATTATAAAACATATTTAAACATTATTAAACATTATTTTGAACCTTTCAAAATATCCAGAACAACTTCCGGCACCTCCCGGAACAATTCCGGTGTACTCTCTTATTTCACCGATGATCCCGAATCAATCCTTATTGCGTCGAATACCCTTAAGCGTGACACCCTACGGTTCGTGAAACAGCAGACATGATCAGACACTCTCTGACCAATGACCATCATGTGGGATCTGGTTACAATCCTTGATGAGCCCCTGCGCTTCCATCGAATTAACTTCATCCTTTGAACCGTTAACGTTGAGTCCTGATCCCTTTGTCATACGGTACTTTGTTTGTCCGAGGTTTGATCGTCGGTATCCAATATACCTAGTTCATTCTCGTTACCGAAAAACATGTTTACTCATTCCCGTGATATTACAACCCCGTGACCTAGTCGCATGATTGCGCAATATTTATGATGTAATATCACCGAGTGGGCCTAGAGTACCTATCCGTCACTCGGATGGACAAATCTCGTTTTGATCTATTTGCATACTCATCAACATATCTACTTCGGAATACCCAAGATACACCTTTATGGTTACCATGTTTCAGTGTAACGGTTAATGCACTCAAAGCATCCTGGTAGATAGCAATTATGTATGATCATCACGGTCTTAAGGATCGGGTCACTACGTTTATAGTTATCGCAATGTTGAACTATGTGACTGGATCACATTGCAACACTTCTGGTGGGTGTGTGTCCATCATGTCATTCTCCCAATGACATGACCCCATTGTCAATAGACTGTTCACATCTCATGATCAGGAAACCTTGATCATCAATTGCTCAATGGACTAGTTTACTAGAGTTAACTAGGGACCTGGTTGTTTGTATACCACACGTGTATTAATGTTTCCTCTTAATACAGTTATAGCACAGTATAAAACTTATTATGAACTAATGGAATACGCCAATAAACATATTTTATTTGCCTCTAGGGCACATTCCCAACAGTCTCCCACTTGCACTAGAGCACAAATAATCTAGTTGCATTTTTCTGTGGATCATAACTCCATATCATGTATATGGTTATAGATCATGCTTGCTTGTGGAAAAGGTTGTATCAACGGTCTGGGTACCATTCAGATCCGTATGTCTTTTGCAAATCATTAATGTCACCTAGTTTGACATTACTTCATTATCCATTATAATGATGAGGTATATATATATATATATATATTCGGCGGTAGAGTGAGACTTCGTTTGTTTGTGTTTCAGCAATGACATCTGGTGGGTCACGCGGAATTTCCCATAGCCATGCACACTGAAACTCACTCAGTTAGAAGTCGAACTTCTTAAGCCAGAATATAACTCTTGCCACTTCTAAAGTAGCCATATCATTGTAGATTTAATCCTTAGTGCATTGTATGCAACTTTGATGTCTAACCATGTTTCTTTCAACTTGAACTTGAACCAGCGTAACCTTTACGGTCGAGTACACTATCCTTTACAAATTAGAGATGTATCACCAGTTCTCTCCAGACACTGAAGGATAAACTTAACTCTTTGTTCAATGATTTACTCGTAAATCATATCAAAACATGTTCTTCTTACTAAGAACTTGGGTCACATTACGTCGAGTACAAAACTTTGGTTTTATATGAAAGAACCTATGACAGGGGCATAGAGGATGTAGCACATCGATTTCTTTCATTTAACCATCATTTAACCATTGTTCTTGTACTGAGATTAACTCGATACTTCTCTTGGATATACAAGTAAGAACTACCTTCTTGACTTGTCCCATTCTGAACTCCTTTAGAATCTTATCCAGGAAAGTATTCCGACTCAATGATATTAAACGCATTAATCTATCTTAATAGATTTTCAATGCTTAACTTCATTCATGAAAGATTTTCAATAATCATTAATACCAACTACACCATTCACAATATGTTATCCATATATGAGAATGTTGCCATGCTCCTACTCAAATATGTCAGCTACATATAAGATTAGGATGACACTCTCATAGCTCCCACTCAAATATGTCCGTCACATATAAGATCAGGATAACATCCACACATCTCCCATTCAAATATGTCATCCACATATTAAGTTCAGGATATAATACTCTCAAAGCTCCCACTCAAAATATGTCGTCCACATATTAAATTTAGGAAACTATTCTGCTCCCACTCAGTTTCATGCAAATGCATGTTTCTCAATATTTTGGTTAAGTCCAAAATCACTTTGATCATCCATCAAATTGAGAATTCAGGTTACGAGACACTAGTGTCCATATGTTTTTCAAAACCTTCTCGTTGTACCAATTACAACCCTTCTTCAAATGCAGGATTTGAGGAAATCACGGTATTGATAACAATTTGGATCAATCGTAGTGATAATCCTATTGACTCAAGCATCGCTATTATCGTAGTCAACCTTTTGAATTTGTCAGAAACATCCTTCATGACAAATCGATCTTGATGTCTTCCTTTGATGTTCACATTTATTCCTTATGACCTTGAAGTTATTGAGAATATCAAGTAACCTCTTTACTCGATAAGATTCATGTAATCCTAAATGTAACTCAATATAGGATTCCATGACTCATAGTCATTTCTCGTACTTAGGTCCACCATCGCTTCTTCATAGTTCGTAGGTATGTCTTGTTCCATTAACTTGACAAGTGAATCATGAATATTACTTTGCACAAGGGAAAATATGTATTCTTGAATACTACTTTGTTCAGTAAAAGTTTCAACCGAAACACCATGATCATTATCATCATTTTCTCCTCTAATTGTAGAGCTTTGGTTTCGGAACACATTCCGTTGCGCTACTTTGACATCTGGAGGCAAGGTCAATTACCTTGTTTGAACTTTCACTTTCTTCCATTAACACATTCATCAAGAACACTTCTTGACAAACACCAAACTTAGCAACACAAGTTTTGCTCTTTGGTCCTAGTTGCGTAAGATGCATCCATAGTTGACTAAGGATACACTACAAAGATAATTTACCACATAAATTATTTTCCTAGAAATCATGACACACCATAACTTATATAGTGTTGGTTTCCACGAACTCAGATGGTTCCCTATACTGAAGTGAGTGTTTGCTTATTAAATTAATAACTCTAAACAATAATAACGTAACTCGGTAAGAGATAACTTATACCATACACTATCCAATAGAGTATGATTATAATGTTCAGGCACATCAACAATATTGAAGTGTTCCAAGCATTGTAATTTGTGGAACAACTTTCACACAAGTCCGTATGTCGAAGGCTAACTCAAAACATTTGTCTCTTTGATCAAATCGTAGAGACTTGTTTTTCTCGTTAATTTAGTACCCGTCTTCATTCTGAAATCCCTTTGATCACATCAAACTATCCCAGACTCATGTTTCCTTAGTGAATACACATATTCATCTAAGTCCACATGTGAAGTTTACGAAATAATGAAATTCACTACATGCTGAAATATGATACATCACTATGTATGATATGCAACAGTCATCGCAAACTCTGTTTTACCAGAATGCGAGGTTTCAGTCATCTCACCTAAAGAGGCATGGTTTGCATGTGTCAAGAGATCAAGTATTTCAAGACTTCATCAAACCAATCATGACTTAAACGGTAGTGTCATTACTAACTTTGGATAATTCTTGGCATTACAATATTTCTTATAAATGATCAAACTACTACCATCAATATAAGAATAACTCATTCATAACCGTAATGTGACCATAAAAGATATCATTCATAAAAGGAGAACAATTGACTTGTTTCTCACTAATATGAATAATTTTCTTCGCGAGATGCAAGACACACTAATAAGGTTCACACTCAAACGATCATAAATTTATTCATATACTAATCAAATGATAGATGTAGAGGGAGAGTGTTGTCGACCATCAACTATCTTGATTACGGTCAGCACACATTGTCACCTCATCCCTTCCAAGCCACTCTTTAAGCAGTGAGTTCAAGCATCGAATACTTAATCAATCACAATCAGTGTTTTGTGGGGAAAGACATTTATAACCCGTGTATCAAATATACTTTCTCCGTCAATGACTATTCCTGCATTGGTTCTACCTTTAAAGTTCACAACTTTAACCATGACATCATGACATGTGAACGATTCTCCTTCATGACATACTATAGACACGGTCTTTGTAGCTGGGAGGAAGCGAATGCAACTCCCCAGTTATCGCAAAGTAACCAGCCATTCTGTAGTCCAAGTTGTACACAAGGTGTTCATGTATCTTATACATTTTTGAAGTGACTTTCTCAGCAGGTTGTTCCTTCCACCATGGTTGAAAGAAACCCCGTCCATATACTCATATTCCATTACTCTGAATTGTGACTTAGTGCTTTTAAGATCACCTAGCACGTCATACGTGTTGGTGTCTTAATCATGCATTCACAATTCAGATTCCATAGAATGAAGTATGGTGTATCGGACAGTCATTGAATAAGAGACGATGAATACGATACTCATCATCATCTTCCTCAATTACGGAGTTATCCGGTGTATCTCCTAGCAGTTCTCGTATTATGTTTTAACAAGTCATTAGTAATGAGTATGTATCTAACGGTGTTGGTACACATCAATGAAGTAAGACCCATTTCCCTTAAGTTCTACATCACACTAAAGAGCCATGGTTATAAACATTGGTTATGACATTATCTACGATGATATTTTCTAAGACATGAAGATTAAGTTCATAATAGGAGTTCATGTTTTAAACAATTCTAGAACTCCCACTCAGACAAACATCCCTCATAGTTTATTCTAAGTGATTACACAATCCTTGAGAACTCTCCCCCGTGTGACACGACCATCAGTATATTCTCAAGGTAGGCCATCATGCCAATCACATCATCCATGTGACTCATGCTCGATCTTTCGATCACTGTGTCCCGAGGCCATATCTACATATGCCAGGCTCGCCACAATAACCTTAGTGATTATATGCCGCGTATGCAAGGCCATGTTTCTGGACATGCTAGGCTTGCTCCACCCATCTCATTTGAACGCTAATATGTTTGAAACCCGTGTGACACGCGATGCCTCCATAAGGGAGATCTTTCCATATGGTGCTTCACTAAGGAAGGACACTTTGTTGGATTAGTGAGGGATCATCCTATAATGCTACCGTCGTATATCCAATACAAGCAAAACAGGATGCTATAGTATAAATCATACTAACTATGATGCCCCCCTGCAAATTAAAGTTTAGACGCCTCTACTTTATATTTTTCAAGTTTTACGTGGCTGATAGGGCTTTCGAGATAGAACCGTTTCTATGCCTACGAACATACAACTACAACACCAATCCCGTAATTGTATCTATTACACCAGAAGACCTCTTCCCGACACCCTGCTGGAGGGAGAAATCACCTCCGGGAGCTTCTCCACCACCATGGATGCTTCCCGGATGAACTGTGAGTAGTCCACCTTGGACCATGGGTCCATGATCAGTAGCTATGTGATGTTCTCCTCCCCTCTTTGTTCTTCATGGATTAGACCTCATGAGCTTCCCTACATGATCGAGGCACATATGTAATCTTTCTGCTGTTGCTATCCTGAGTTTGCTGGGATCCGATGGATTATGAGATTATGTTCAGATTGTGATTGAGTTATATATTTGATTCTCTTCTTGTATATTTATGTTCTTGAGTAACTCTTGCATGTTCTCCGTTGCTGTTTATTGCTTTGGCCAAGTAGTAGGTAGTGACTCCAAGAGGGAACGTTATGCATGATTGTGGGTTCATGCCCCCCGATGACTAGCTTGAGTGACAGAAACATGAGTCTAGGGGATGTGCTGTTGCCACAAGGGGGAAAACAATGGTGCTTGTACTTGCGGGTGCAAGGATTTTTTACGTTACGCAAAGTTCTTTAATGAAGTTGTCTGTTGCTTTGAGTTTACACTTTGGGTGGGATTCACAACTTAATACCAGCGAGATGTTCTGGATATATATCTCAAGGTGGATGATTAGTGGGTAGATGCAGATGGATTTCGGTCTACTTGTCTTGGCGTACTGCCTGTGATTTTGAGCCTCTTCCTTTCTGTTTTGCATAATTAGCATTGGTTTGCGCACATAATCCTGTCAATTGCCCAGCTGTAATTTGTTTACCTCGCATGGCTATTTTATCGTCTTTTGGGAGAGAGACATCACTAGTGAACATCATGGGACCCCGGTCCATATATCCACCATTGTTTACACTGTCAATTTACTTTCAGTATTTACTATTTCGTAGCTATCACTATCTATCATTATTATCCTGTGCGTTTTATCCTTTGTAAACAACAAGGCCAGAGGAATTGACAACTCCTCTGAACTCGTTGGGAGCAAAGATATCTGTGTGTGTGCAGGTCCAGGAGAAGCAAGTGATTATCTTCAAACGACGCCTCACTTGCCGAACCACCTACTTGTCGACCTTGGAGTCCTACGAGAGACAATCTTAAAACCTCGGTGTCTTCACCGAGGGAAACTTGCCGTTACGCTACATCTCACCTTCCACTTGGGGTAACCAACGAGGGCGAGAAGTTATCTCGGGTATCAGCGACTAACACTTTTTAAACTTTTCTTAACAATTTAGGCTCAACAATGAATATAGGTTGTCTAGAAATGCAACTATGAGAGAAACCTATATGCCAACAACAACAACACAACAAGCAAACAATAAATAAGCAAGGAAAGTAACTTGCACAAAGTAACGATAAAAGGGAACACGGGAGACAAGGATATGTTTCCGAAGTTCCTTCTCTTTTGAGAAATACGTCTCTGTTTGGAGAGGGTGAGGAGCACAATGCTCACACGAAGCCAACGAGGGCCACCCTATTTCTCCTCACGCTCTTACCAATGTAAGATGTCGTGATCCACTACGAGGCGGCCTTGAAGGTGGCAACCAAACCTTTACAAACAAGGTTGGGGCAATCTCCACAACTTAATTGGAGGCTCCCAACGAAACCACGAAGCTTCACCACAATGGAATGTGACTTCGAGGTGACCTCTTCCGTCTAGGGCACCAACGCGCCCAAGAGTAACAAGATCCACACGGGATTAATGGGGGGAATCAAATATCCTTTGGTGCAAGTGTAGATCGGGGCCTCCTCTTCCAAACCCTAGAGAATCAACAAGTTTTGATGGCTAGGGAGGGAGATCGGGCAAGAATGGAGCTTGGGCGTCAATGGAGGTGTGAGCAATAAATGAGGTGAGTCTTAATGGGGAAGAAGACCCCCTTTTATAGGTGGCTCTAAAACAGCCGTTGGGCCACCACCAACTACGGTACTACCGCTCCGCGGTAGTACTGCGGCTCAGTACCGCGCCCCACTACCGCCCTATCCAGAGAAGATACGGTAGTGGGTGTGGTACTAGCCACGGTACTACCGTGGAGCGGTAGTATCGGTGAGCAAGCGGTACTACCGTGCCGTGGTAGTACTACGAATCAGTACCGCGCCCACTACCGCTCAATCCAGAGAAGATATGGTAGTGGGTGCGGTACAAGCCACGGTACTACCATGTGCGGTACTACCGCTGCTCGAGCGGTACTACCGTGGCGCGGTTTTGCTGCGGCTCAGTACCGCGCCCACTACCGCTCAATCCAGAGAAGATACGGTAGTGGGTGCGGTACTAGCCACGGTACTACCGTGGCACGGTACTACCGTTGCTCGAGCGGTACTACCGTGCTGGCAGACCCAAGGAGCCAGCTCCACCCAGGAAAACTCCTCCGTGACGCCCTAAAAACTATGTGGGTGCAGATAGTGTGTATGTGTGATGATTCCACCCACCATTCCACAGCGGATCCCCTCTTGATAGTACGGTTTTCCTACGACTCAATCAATCAAAAAAATATCGAAAGAAAACTCTGTCTTAACGCTCCATCACCAGAGTGGAACCTGACGGTCTTGTGCCATGACCATCATTATCGGAAAAGATTATTGACACACGGTTAATCCGCAAATGCATTGTCATCAATCACTAAAACCAATCAAGGGGAAATATGCCCTATCAATCTCCCCCTTTTTGGTGTATTGATGACAACACAAGATTTGCACAATAAAGCAATAGGGAAATTAAAACATGTCATTTGTTTACAAAATATAGACAGGCTCCCCCTAGATGTGTGCATCAATTTAGATATGCCTCTGGAATGCAAGACATACACATAAGGAAGACACTCCCCCTATATTTTACAAACTATGCCATACTAAACTAGAAATGACAAATATGTGATCATAAAGATAACAAGTCATAACATAGCATCACATAACCAGACAATAAAAGTAGGAACAAAGGATATCACATGTCTCACACCATATGTCACGGAAGTCTCACAAGACAGACTAAAAACCAAAGCAAAGAAACGGAGTTCACAAGCGGAGCAAATGAGACAACTGAAACACGCTTGTGACTCGCCCAACCCTGAGAAGATGCAAATCGGAGTCCTAAAACTCTCTCCCTCTTTGGCATCGAGACGCCAAAAAGGCAGAGAGTGACCTAGCGTCCCATGGTGATGGACTACTCGTCGTCCTGGTCATAGTCCTCATCATCTTCAGACTCCTCTGACTCCACTACTGCCTCTGGATCATCAGTAGCTGGCTGCCGAGCGGTGGACGAAGGGCCAGACGCATCATCAGTGAGGTCCCACTCGCTGAATTTGGAGATCCACTTTTCCTCGGGAGTGATGCTCTTCTCGGACCCGTCCTGGACTGTCATACCTTGCTGCCTGTAGAAAGCCTTCTGCAGCCGCCGGTTCTCCTTCTCCCTCCTGTGTGCCTCATACATGCGGTGCTGAATGTCAGTCTAAAGACAGAAGAGCTGCTTTACCTTCCTGGTGAGCTTGGCAGCCCATCCAGGCCGCTCATGGCCCTGGTCAGAGGACCTAGCAGAACCACCAAAGCTCGTGCCAGAGCGAGTACGGGGAACACTGTGACCACCAGCTGCAGACTGGTCCTCCTTAATCTCCTCATCGGAGCCGGCAGGAGACCCCTGAACGGGGCCATGTCCCCCGGACCACTTTTCCTTGATACGCAGCTGCACAGTCTCATGCTTTGTGAGGGGACCCACAGGAAGCCTCTCATCCTCGAAACACTCAGCCCAAGCTGTCTCGAAGAGCACCTGAAGATAGGATCCATAGATAGGGACCTTCCGTTCCATCACAGCTGTGTAAAGCTCCTCCCACATGATGGAGCACACATCCAGGGTCATCGCGGTGCCCTTGTACTCCATGCAGAGCAACAACATGTTCACCAGGTAGCTGTGCACCATATCCAGATTGCCAACATGAGGAAACAGAGAGGAGCGGAAGATCCGATGCATGATATCTAGGAACGGGATAAGCACCACACAGTGCTTCTCATTGCCCTTGGCATCCGTGTATTCAATAGTGTTCTGATAAGGGGCCAACTCATTCTTGTTCCTTGCATTAGAAGACGTGTGCGGAAGGAGACCAAGAGACTCATTCGGAGTGGAAAGCGGAACTCCCAGAGCTGCCATGAAGGTCTCCCACTTACATCTCACACGCTCTTCATGACACATCCAAGTAACTGTCCTGTCAGAGCCAGTGGAGAATTAGACGGTGGCAAAGAACTGAGCTAGGAGATCAGCATCAAAAGCTTTGTTGAATGAAATGATGTCGCAGATCCCAAACTGCTCACACAACGCCAGAGCCTCACCAAAATAGTCTGTGTGATTCCTCAAGTACTGTAGCTAAACTGACTTCACATGGGGCACAAAGAGATTCTTCCTGTCTTTTAGAATAGTATGATATACATCACGCTGAGTCCTGTTCCAGAACTTGGTTCCTGCAAACGCTTGGTCTTGAGGACAGGTATACGGGTTGACCTTGCGCAAATCTCTGTAATCTGGCAGAGGGAGCTCAAACACAGGCTTGACGGATTCCTTTTGCCTCTGAGCAGTCTTCTTCAAAGAGGAGTAGCTAGCCTTGACAGGGGCCGTTGACTTGCGCTTGAGGTGCCTACGAGGAGGGCCATCACTGATAACCCTCAACTGTAGGGGATCGAGATAGTCTTCGCGGGCAAGATAACCCAATTTATTGATTTCGACACTTGGGGACACAAAGAATACGTACAGGCTTTGACAATTGAGTTGTCAATTCAACCGCACCTAAAATAAACACTTGCTTGCACAAAGGTATTAGTAGCAACTGTGATATGATGGTAGTAGTGGTGGTTATAATAGTGGTGATGGTGGTGGTGAAACAGCAAAAGTAAAACAGCAAAAGTAAACAACTAGTAACCGGCAAGAAAGAAAACACTGTAGGCTAGGGAGATGGATGGTTGGGCGCTGCTTGGATGAGAACGAACATGTAATAGATTCTAACATGGGCAAGGCTCACAGAAAAGAAAGGATCATCTAGGCAAATATCAAACATCAAGCGTGTATCCCAGGTTAGTTGTACGTGCTAGCAATAAGAACTTTGCACAACATCTTTTGTCCTACCCTCCCGCTACAAACGGGGCCAAAAGGAACTTAGGGAGATTAAGGTACTCCTGTCAAAGAGCACCGGAACAAAGCATTAACACTTCATGGATACACGGAATCCTCAAATTTTAGTCCATCCCCTTTGGTGTCCCAAGCTGTCACCATTGGGATCGCCGGTTCCGGACTATAATAGGTGCTTACAACTCATAGATAGGATCAAGAACACCACAAACTCAAGAAACAAAAGGGTGATCAGATCTGAAATCATGGCACTCGGGCCCAAAGTGACAAGCATTAAGAGCAACAAGTTGTAACAGAGATGATAAACACCAAGTAGATGATAGGCAACATGCCCCCAACAATATGATTGAACTATTACATGATCTAACTCATCCAATCCCTACCATCCCCTTTGCCTACAGCAGGGAATTACTCACACATGAGAGAGGAAGTCATGTAGGGGTGATGGAGAGGCGATGATGATGACGATGGCGATGATTTCCCCTCACCGGAGGCCAAAGCAGCCTCCAGATTAGCTCTCCCGGAGTAGAACAGAGGGTTGCGGTGGCTCCGCGACGTAGATTGGAAAAGCGACTTCTGTTCTGGGGTTTCTGCGTCGGGAGAATAAATAGGGCCAAAGTAGGGCACCAGGGGGTGTGGGACCCAGCCAGGGGCTGGGCCGCACCAGGCACCCTCCTGGCTGCCCCTTGGCTGCCCTGTGGCCCCCCTTTGGACTCGCGGAAGCTTCTGGAACGCTGATTTTTTTTATATTTTTTTGGGATTTTTCCAGCGTACCTAAATATCCAGAAACCTGCACAAAAGAAAACAACACTGGTAGCTCTGCTGAAAACAACGTCAGTCCGGGTTAGTTTCATTCAAATCATGCAAGAATGAAGTCAAAACAATAGCAAAAGTGTTTGGAAAAGTAGATACGTTTGAGACGTATCAACTCCCCCAAACTTAGCTATTGCTTGTCCTCAAGCAATTCAGTTCAACGAACTGGACGCGACAAAGAAAACTTTGACAAACTCTTTTGCTTCATTAGATGTATATAAGCATGCACTACGAAAGAGTTTAGCAAGTTTTGACACCATGCTACAAGGACAATGCACGAAGCAATCCTTCTTTCATGTAATCAGTCACAAACAAACAAAAAGTAAATAATATGCTGCTGAGAATCAATTTAAGATCACAATGCACATAGCATGAACATATCAGAGTGGTATCTCGCTAGCCTCCATGAGTGAAGCAAAACATAAATGCAGAAACTCCTCCGGAGTTTTAAAGGAGACTAGAACTCAGAACTCAAAGTAAGAAACATCACAAGCATGCAGAAGACAATGTGATACTTTGGGAGTGCATGTTACACTAAGCATGACAATTATGCTCTCATAGTTGGTGCTTTGGAGAAAGGAAGGTGGAGACTCTCGAACTGTGGCTTTTGATGGCAAGGTTGAAAACCCGTGAAAGGAAGCAAAGACTAAACATGTGCCAGAGCTCTTGGTTTTGAAAACAGAGATAAAAATCTTTTGAGAAGTGCAACTTTCCAGTCAATGGTGAACGGTAAAGGTCTCTCAATATCTCCCATGCCAACCATATTAATGCCTTTTTCTTACACATGTTCCCTTATCCATAAATCCTTTGATGGTCTACGAAACCTTTTATTTTGCCTCAAGGATGGAAGGAGGATATCATTCCATCTATCATAAGCAACATTTGGTCCATTTCACTCCATCATCAAGTATGGGGGAGGTGTAACTCTCATTTTTTTAATTGACTAGTTAAAACTTTCATCAAAATATTTTTGGCATGAAAGATACTGATTTTCCCTCACCGCACCATGAGCTTGTACGGTTACAAAGGGGAAGCTTTTGAATAAATTTCGAGATGGCACAAGAAAGTCTAAGTTAGGAGTGGCCGGTAAATACCACATATAGGTAGGTATGGTGGACTCAAATGGAACAACTGGGTTTAGAAAGGTGATTGTGGAAGCACAAGCAGAATTCCGCTTGGTGCTGGAGGAAGGCTAGCAAAAGACGGGAAAGCGACCAACCAGAGAGCATAACAATCATAATCATGCAGAGCGACAAAGCAACATTGAATCAGGCATGAAAGTGATATAACTCACCCTGAAATAAAAAGATCATCAAGGCAGAACATAATTTTTAGTCTTAACATGCGTGAACATGTTCCAGGTCAATCCAAGAATCCCCCGGAGGGAAATACCACTTCAATATGCCACACCATGAACAACGCAATGCATGTCAATCATCTCAAGCAACACATTATAAACTCTAGCTATTTGAGACTAACCACAAAGAAAGCATGAACCACTGGGAAAGCATTGTAAACATAGCACTATGTCGCTACAAGCTGGTCTCTACTCATAAGTACATGCATATGTACAAAAGTAGGAACAGAAAGAGTTCATACCGGCTTTCCTTGTTGCATCCCTTCCGTCGATCTTCGTCATTACTACCTTGTCACTTGCACGATCGAACGTAGGAAATTATAATCATCACGGACTCGAGTTGAACTCTGAAACAAAGCAAACTAAAGAGCAAAGGAAACATATTTTTGGTTTTTTAAAAGGTTTAACGAAAGAAAAAGAAAGGAGAAATATTTTTGGGTTTTTGAAAACTAAAAGATCAAAGAAGAACAGGAAAAAATATTGCAAAAAGATAAAAGCGAACCAACGGTAGATACAATGGAAAGGGGAGGAGAGCACGTACTCCCCCAAGATTAGGATTTTGGCCTAAGTTGGGCTCGTCTACTGCGGTCCCGAGGAGCCTCCTGCTCCAGGGTAGTACTGGTATATCCATGGGTCGTATGCGTCCTCCGGTGCGTACACTGAAGCCCTGGGCTCCTCCCATGTGGAAGAGGAAGGTCCCGCCCCCATCCAGAGGAGGACCCTTCACCCCAGGGGGTGACGGTCTCCTCCTGAACTGGTGGATATACCACGTGCTCCTCCTGAACGGGCGGATACACGATGCGCTCCTCCTCGTCTGGCTCGACCCCCTCCATGGGGTCGTGAAACTGGTATCTCCCCGTGATCTCATGAAACTCGGCCACTGAAAAACGAAATCCGTTCCTGCGAGAAAAATCAAACACAAGTGGTGCAGGTAGACGGACAGTGCGTGCCACACCGTCTTTAAACCACAAAATATAATCAAGAGTATAGCGGTCAGAGGTCTTAGTAACAAAGAAATGCCTCTTCATGGCAGCCAAGTCAAGGCTAACAAAAGGAAAGATTGCATCATCTGGGTGCGGTTCTCCTTGGAGAAACTGCAAAAGAAGTGTGGCATAGACGCCACCAAAGAGGCCCCCCTTGTTATTATAAGTAGCAAGGCGTTTCGCAATAAGCGAACCCACATGATACTCATGCTTCCCTGAGAGGGCATTCACCATGATAGCAGTATCAGGCGTAGAAGTGCTGCTCGTGTTCTCTCGAGCCAACACTCCTCTAGCAATATAATAGGCGAAATACCTGAGGTGAGGGAACATAATGTTGGAAATCTTCTGATGGTTGGATGGCCTCACTTTAGTGTTACAGAACGAGTCGAGGAGGGTGTTGAGTGCAACAGTTTGGACATTTTTCCTCTTCTTCTTCTTGACCAAGCCTGGCAAACCTAAAGCTTCACAAAATATACTCATAGGCATGGTCAGCAATCTTTCATAAAGTCGAAACACCACAGTATCATTGTCAAAATAAAACCTGAAAATGTTAACAAAAATAGCGGTGAGTGTCTCGTACTGTGGTACACGGCTCGTAACAAGCCGTGTCAAACCTGCATTGGCACACAAAGCATAGACCTCTTCTTGTATGCCGGCATCCTCCATGAAATCTTCGCATGGAAATGCCATGGCTCTCGCGGGTGACGCGTCCAACATCTCTATGGGTACGATATCTTCATTGTAGATCACCCTCGTGGTCGAAGGTGAAGCTGCGAAATGCGTAACACGACTAGAGCGCTCGGGTTTCTTCTTCCAAAGCCACTTTCCTAGCCTCTCCATTTCTGAAATTTTTAACAATTCACAAAAACGAAGATTTAAGCAAAACTAGTTTGGGCAAAACATTCTACTTACTTTACCAAGGCTCAAACTAGCAACAAAACTTGAAAACTAAATTTCTACACAAACATTTAAGCTCAACTAAACAGCACAAAGAACCACTAAATACTCACTAATGAAGCCACCAACTAGAAAACTAATTGTAGGGTGAGGGAGTCACATATCAGAGAGTATTTGTTCCAAATTTCAGCTCAAATGAGTGGTTGTAGAAGGAGATCGAGGTTCCGTGCTCAAGAACAGCAAGAACACGAAACCAGAGCAAGAACACGAGTTTTTGGGTTGAAAAAGAGAGAGTGGAAGAAGAGATGCCAGCAGGGGGTGCCTATGGGCCCCAGGAGGGTGGGTGGCGTGGCCAGGAGCTGGGCCGCGCCACCTGGCCTCCTGGGCCAGGGGTGGACCCCCCTGGTCAGCCACAGGTGCCTCCTGATGGCTTTTTACCTGGAAATTTTGATTTTGATTTTTCTGGAATTTTCTGGGCAACTTCACTGTAGAGATTTTTTCAAAGTTCAAAAAGCTGCAAAACATTTCGTGAACTTGAGACAAAAGTTAGAACAAGTGAAGCTTTAAACAAAGGAACTTAGGTACATCAAGGAGAATAAAAGCTAAAGGAAATGAAAACATAACAAGCTCAACTTTTTACCTATATAAAACATGCTAGTTAGCAAGGTTGATCAAGTCTTACCAACAAACCTGTGGTATATAACGCAGAAAGTCTCGCCTATTATGAAGTGATCATTGCACTCTCACTTTAATGGACATTGTCCCCACCATAATTGTCTTGTATTTATGGTATACATGTAGTGGACAATCCCATTCTCCAATCTTGACGGTCTCGATATTCTCAATGGAGTTAAGGCCATGCCTTTTGTCGATCTTCTTCGGAAAATACACCGTGTGTTCTTTGTCATTCACGTTGAAGGTAACCTTCCCTTTATTGCAATCAATAACAGCACCTACGGTGTTAAGAAAAGGTCTACCATGGATAATGTACATGCTCCCATCCTCGGGAATGTCAAGCACAACAAAATCAGTAAGTATTAAGCAATTGGCAACTTCAACACGAACGTCCTCACAAATACCGATCGGGACGACCGTGGACTTGTCGGCCATCTGGAGAGAGATATCTGTAGGAATTATTTTATCTAAACAAAGTCTTTTGTAGAGAGAAAAGGGCAGAACACTCACTCCTGCACCAAGATCACATAAAGCAGTTCTAACATAATTATTTTTTATGGAGCAAGGAATGGTGGGTATACCTGGGTCACCGAGCTTCTCAGGAATCTTGCCACTGAAAGAGTAGTTAGCAAGCATAGTAGATATTTCCTCATTAGGGACTTTTCTTTTATTAGTAACAATATCTTTCATATATTTAGAGTAAGGAGGTAACTTAATAGCATTAGTCAAAGGAATTTGAAGAAAAAGAGGTTTCATCCACTCACAAAACTTGTTATAGTGCTCTTCTTCTTTGGTTTTGACGGACTTGCTTGGGAAAGGCCTGGGTTTATGTACCCATGGTTCTTGTTCCTTCCCATGTATCCTTGCAAGAAAGTCTTCTCTAGTATACCTCTTGCGCTTGTTGGGTGCTTCTTCTTCACGAACCTCGGGTGGATCATTCTTTTCAACATCTTTTTCAGGTTCAGCACCGTCTTCAGTCTCAGCATCGGAGGTAGATATGCTGTTTGGATCAACAACTTGTTCTCCTTCTTCTATTGGATCATTGGAATTGTCAGCTTCCTTGTGTTTCTTTTTCTTCTTCTTCTTCTTCTTCTTCTTCTTCTTCTTTGTAAAGCCAACAATTTCTCCTTCTGCACTTGAGAATCTTGCTCGATCCTCTTCGGATGCCCTTCTGGGTAGAGAGGGTCCTGGGTGTGTGTTCCACCCCGGGTCTTTATACCATAAGCCTGTAAATTGTCCTGTTTGGCATTATTAGCAAGTAAATCTTTTTGCACATTAGGAATTTGTTCAAGCTGAGTTTGAACCATATTAAAATGCTTCACAAGACATTTAACATCATTAACTGTTCTCCCTAGAACATCAAGCAAACTTTTGATAGCAAGAGTATTATCATGCAACTGACCTTGTATCTTCTCATTGAAGTGACTCTGCTTCATAATAAAATTATCAAACTCATCTAAACATTGGTCAGGAGGTTTACCTTTAGGGATGTCACTTGCATTGAAATATAAAAGAGAGTGTACCTCTACCATAGGTGGGTGAGTGGTAGGCTCACACAACTTCTCAATTGGGGGTAGATTCTTCACGTCTTTAGCTTTAATTCCTTTCTCTTTTATAGACTTCTTTGCTTCTTGCATATCTTCGGGGCTTAGGACAAGCATGCCCCTCTTCTTTGGTGGTGGAGGTGGTTCAGGCACGGACCAATCTTCATGGTTTTTGGCAATCTTGTCCATCAATTTTTCCGCATCGTCCGGTGTTCTTTGCCTGAAAACACAACCAGCACAACTATCTAGATATGATTTAGACCCATCGGTTAGACCAGCATAAAATATATCAAGTAATTCATTCTTAGGGATCTCATGTCCCGGTCTAGCCTTCAGCAAACTGCAAAATCTCCCCCAAGCTTTAGGGAGATGCTCATCCTGCAACTGTTTAAAGTTATAAATTCTTTGCAAAGCAGCATGTTGCATATGAGCAGGAAAATACTTATCAACGAAAGATATAGCCATATCTTGAGGACTTTGAATGGAACCACATGGTAGTGCATCATACCATGCTCTAGCATCTCCTTTCAAGGAAAAAGGAAGAAGCTTGGTCACATAAAAGTTCCGGATCCTTTCATCAGTAGTAAACAAGCCACCCAACTCAGTGAGTTTGGTCAGGTGCTCGATAGCATCATCATTTTATCTACCATAAAAGGGACCAGCTTCAACTGTGGATATAAGCGAAAAATCAACAGAGAAATCATAGTCAGGATCAGTGATGCATATAGGAGACGTAGCAAAAGTAGGATCAGGAGTAAACTTGTTTTTCAGGGAATGCTTTGCTAGCAACTTCTTTATAGTAGCAGGGTCGGAATTAGCACATTCATTAAGCTCCCTGCAAAAATTATCATGAAGCGTAATATAATCATCCTCAAGGAGTTTCTCCTTAAGGCCAGCAAAGTTATGAGTTTTTACAATAGGTGTTTGGGTAACAGGAATTTCAACACCCGATAATCGGGCAGCAGCAGCAATCCGTTCTTCAATAAAAGAACCAAGCGAACCTGTAGTCTCAAAGGTAGTAGAAGCATCATCAAAAGTATCTGACATATTGCCAGACTTAGCAGAAGTAGCATGTAACTGAGGTGAATCAAACTGACTCATAACTGAAGGTGAATCAAGTTTAGCACTAGTTCTAAGAGCAGTACCTCTTCTCGTACGGGATGGTAAGATCGGAACCTTGGGGTCTCGTTTCTTACCCATAGTTGATAGCGTGCAGCAGGTAGGATACTTCAAGTAGACCTGTAAATAAAGCTATGGTCCCCGGCAACGGCGCCAGAAAACAGTACTTGATAACCCTCAACTGTAGGGGATCGAGATAGTCTTCGCGGGCAAGATAACCCAATTTATTGATTAGACACTTGGGGACACAAAGAATACGTACTGGCTTTGACAATTGAGTTGTCAATTCAACCGCAACTGAAATAAACACTTTCCTGCACAAAGGTATTAGTAGAAACTGTGATATGGTGGTAGTAGTGGTGGTGATAATAGTGGTGATGGTGGTGGTGAAACAGCAAAAGTAAACAACTAATAACCAGCAAGAAAGAAAACACTTTAGGCTAGGGAGATGGATGGTTGGGCGCCTGATACATCCAAAATGCATCACTATTTTATATTGTAATTTAATCCTATTCATTGATATATTCCACTTTAAAGTATTGTTCTTATGTTGTTTTGGATTGTTTTACACAGTTTACAACTTTCCGGTGCTGAAGTAGCAAAACCAGAATTCAGCGGTGAAAAGTGGACACCAAGTTGCTGAATCAGATCAAGTCCAAACGGGATGAAAATTTACGGGGAGCGTTTTTTGGGAATTGACTGGGGATCACCGAAGACGGAGGTGAGGGGACCCACCAGGCAGCCCAAAGGGTGCCTGGCGCGGCCCCCTCCTGGCCGTGCCAGGCACCCTCTTGGATGCCTGGTGGCCCCCTCGGTGCCCCCTCTCGCCTATAAGACCCCCCTGGGGTGAAAACCCTAAGAAGAGAAGAGTTTTCGTGTTTCGCCGCCGCCATAGGGAGGAAACCTTCAGAGGAGAAAAGCCATCTCCGGCGGGCAGATTCCGCCGGGGAGATCACCTCCCGGAAGGGGAGATCGTCGCCATCATCATCATCATCATCATCATCGTCACGGGCATCATCGAGATCATCATCAACATCATCCCCAACATCAGCACCATCTCCATCTCCATCCCATCTCATCTCACAATTGCAACTCGTGTTGTAATCCGTACTATCTATCCTCTCTACTCTGTTGGTGTTGATTACTACTTTTGTATAAGCCCATGTGCAATAAATAAGAATCACCATGAAGTTCTACTTTGTCTGTTGACTTTGTAACTTGGCATGATGCTAAACCTTATAATTTCATGCGGTGATTTAAATTTGCATTGAGATTGGAGCCCATTTGGTTTGTTTCTTTTTGCATCCAAAATGGTTCAAGAAGGGTGTTGAAGGAATTTTCTTTGTTGCATACTTACTCTTCTTGACCCCAAACTTGGCCTAGCCATTTCAATTGCTATTAAAAGGGTTTTAAAATCCTCAAATTATTTTTTCCATCATCAAAATAGGGGGCTCTAGTTCAAAGTGGTTTTGAATTCCAAAATGAGCTCACACTTTTGTTGTTGCCAAAAATGCCCAAACCATTTTTGGAAATTGAGGAATATTACAAGGGTCATTTTGCAAATTTATATGCATTTTTATTCCTTGTAATTAATCCTGGAAAACTCTTTTTCCTTTCTATTTATTTTTTAAAATGGAAAGACTCTGTTCAAGTGTTTCTCTCTTTTCCCCCGGGTTCCTGTTGCAGGCCTGGCCCGTCCGGCCTTTCCTGGCGTCCTGGACCTGAGGCCCAGCCGCGAAGGGGTACGCAGGGGCGCATCACCACCGTTGGGTCAATCCAACGACTAGGACTCGCCACCTTTACACCGTGGCCGGAGGGGACCCCGGCGAGGCCTCTCACAGCCGGCGGCCACGGGGGCGCCTCGACGTTTACGTGGCCGGGGAGGAGCCCCTATTTAACCTGGCGTCTCCGGGAGGAACCCTAGCTTCGCTCCCCCCTTTCCAGATCTCGCCGCGGCGCTCGCCTCGCCGCGTGCCTTCCCCTGTTCCGCTCTGCCAAGAAGCTCCGGTGAGCAATTCCGCCGAGCACCGTGCCTCCCCTTGACCGTGCGCTCGCGTGAAGCTTTGCGTGGCCTCACAGGTTCCCATTTCGCCGTGCAGGTCCTCGCAGGAGGGCTGCAGTGACCCCGCAACGACGAGCTCCGCCGCGGAGGATCCTTCGTCCCCAACGACGGCGTCTTCGTCTCCTTCCCTTACGGCGAGGTTGGCACACTCAACGTGACCCACTGGGTGAGCACCTCGACGCCCTTCCTCTCGTAGTTGAGCGTAGCTTTCCGTCCGCGTAGTTGTAGCTCTCTGCCGTTTGATTCGCCGCCGGCGTTGAAGTCGTGGTCGCCGTGACCCGAGCGGTAGCAGGGCGTCCAGGTCGTGTCCAGAGCGCGCCCCGATCCCGTCCTTGGCCGTAGCAGCGTGTGTGCGCAAGACGAGGGAGATGCGCGTGTCTGAATCGAGCGGGTGCCGCGTTCTTCGTCAGAACCGCCGCAGTTTCAGGCAAGCCTGGCCTCCACTCCGGTGAGGTTCAGGTCAGAGCTAGGGCACCCACGGGTACGTGGTGCTGCCCTCTTCCATTTCCTTGCCGGTGCCGTGGCCGGAGGCGGGATGTGCGCGACGCCCGCGTCCTCTGAAGATGGCCGCGCCGCCGTGCGTCTGAAGGTGCAGAGGAGGGTTCGTCGCCGCGCTGTTCCCGGGAGTTTTCCGGCGAGTAGAGGTGTGGAGCCAGGCCCTGGAATGGTTCCGTGCGTAGCAGGTGGTGCCCCCTCGCGTTTGGAGGCGGCGTTGTGGCTGGAGGTGACCGGAGAGCGATGGGAGCTTCGCCGGAGTTCGAGCTCGCGTTGGGATTCAGAAAAGGACCCTGTTTTCGTCAGATATGAACAGTAGGGGGAGATTGCTTCACCTTGCTGTGTTGCTGGTTCTGTTCTGAAAATGAACAGAAACGCAGTGGCAAAGGGGGTGCAGTGGTGTTGGGCACGGCCTGGGTTCGAATCCCAGCCGGCGCACCCCCCCTTTTTTTTCCTTTTGTTTTGCCACCTGGGCCGAGGAGGTGGAGAGGAACTGGGCCATTTGGCCGAAGCCAACCCAAGATGGGATGTGCTCTTCCTTTTTCCTTTTCTTTTTATTTTATTTTATTTTCTTTTTTGTTTAAGATCCAATTTGAATTTGAATTCAAATTTAAATTGGATTTTCAACCTCCTTTCAATTTGAGGCATGCCATATATCATTTTGGGGTAGTTTGACTCACTGATCTTCATGGTGAGGTCTGTTTTGCATTTTGCCTCCTCTAATAATTGAGGTGTGGTAATTTTGCAGTAAACCCCCTCCTTTCTTTTGTTCTGATCAAGTTTTGTCCGAATTTAAATTGCCCATGCCATATATGAATCTTGGGTAGTTTTTCACCAGGAGTTGCATGCTGATAATGGTTTAGCCATGTGAACCTTTTTCAAATGCGTGTAGTGTAGCTTTTACACTCAGCCCCCTGAACCCCAGCTGAAACTGCAACTGTGTTTGCAAACTCGACTGGTACCATATTATATATGGGTTTGGGGTAGTTTTCTGCAAGGAATGCAATGGTGATGTTCCCATGAAGTTTTGTGCAACTCATGTGAACAAGGTGTGATCACCTGATCCAGAAACATATGTCTTTCTTCTTGCATCGTTTCAACTTCAGTGCATTTTGAAATGATGATCATCAGTCCTTTTCAAGTTTGTATCATGTCATCTTCAATCATCTTTCTTCAAAGTCATCCCTAACATATTGTCATATGCAAGTGGCTGGTTCCCAACTTTTGTTGCACCTTCCTTGTGTCAAATTCACCGACACTACTCCGTCTCCGGAATCGATGATTACTTTTCATGTTGTTTCTTTTATGTTATATGAATTTGTTGTTCATGTCATGTTGACTTGCTACTTACACCTACAATAAGGCTAAGACCAAAGCCATTATAATGTAAATAAATGCATATGAAGTTGATGACGTGTCATCACCACCTTCATTTAAATTGACTAGATAGGGTCACAGCATGCCAACTTAAACTTGCTCATGTCATCCTTGCCTGTGCTTTGTACCGTTACTTACTTGTGTGCCTTTCCTTGCCGGTACCTTACGTTAGCACCTGAGACCACCGAGGAGACTTACGTGGAGATTTCCGACACCGAGCCCGATGACCCTGCTGTGTCTGCTTCGACGACCGATTACCCAGGCAAGGGGAAGATTTATACCATTACTTGATACCTTTCTGCCTACATGCTTAGCTGTAGCCTAGAACGTTTGTTTGATCCTATCCACTTTGAGTATGCCACCTTCAAAACCCAAATAGCCATGATCCCCATATCCCAGCAAAATATTGTATTGCTAAGTTACTGCTACTCAGCCATTGCTTAGTATGAGTAGGAAAAACTTGCTGCTTACCCTATTGCTTTGGTTTGGGATATCATGTTATTTAAAGAAGTTGGTTAATATTTATTATATTTATGATGTTAATTTTATACTTGACAAAAGATGGGAGACCAGGCTGTTCCCGCCAGGTGTTTTGTTCCATTTGAGTCACCTAGGTCCCGAGTTCCGGGTATTGTGTTTCTTGACGAGCGTGCCTAATCGTGTGTGGGATTCTATGGGGTCCCCTTGTCTTACCTGCCTAGCTTCATACAATTCTAGTGGTGGCCCGAGCTGATTTACTATTTGCAACGTGTGTGTGCTGGAGGTACCCAAGTTGTTTACAAACCACCTTGGGCCAGGAGGACTTGTGCCTTGGCTGGCCCACCTTGTCCGGCTGAGGACCCGGTGTCCCATGTGTGATTAACCGGGTATCCAAACCTGCGACAGACGGTAGAGGCCGATTCGAGAGCACGGCCGGCTTTTGAGTTGGGTGTCGACTCACCGGGGGCCACCTGGAGTTGTGCGTTGTTAGTTAGAGGGACTCTGACGTTCCGGAGTTTCAGGCGCTTACTTAGCCAAGTGGAAACCGGGCGTACATGCGAAGCCTATGATGGGCAGTTGGTACACCCCTGCAGGGTTAAATCTTTTCGAAAAGCCGTGTCCGCGGTTATGGACGACTTGAGACCTACTCCTTGTTCAAAGAATAACATCAATCTGAATCATAATTAACACTTGCCTACCGTGTGAGTGCCTTGGTTGCTTTTCTTCGTCCAGGGGGACCGAGAGAAGATCCAGGTTGTGTTATGTTTGACGTAAGTAGGTGGATAGCAGACTTATGACGCGATGTCACGTGCTATTCTTGGATCTTACCTCTACTCTAATAGAACGATAGCCACCATAAATGCTAGTGCGACTGCAACCTTACCTTTACCTTATCTTACCGTAGGAAGTCAGTTATCCTGTAATGATATAATCTCACCCCGTTTTACTTTTGTGCTTTTACTGTTTTGCCTGATCGGCCGCTGCAGTGGAGTACTTTCTTGACCCGAGCTCTGGACGATACTTCGTGGAGGTGCCCCCGGAGGATGACGATGAGTTCGACCTCGTTCAGTAGAGATCCTACAATTGGGTTTCGACGATCCGTGGGTGGACCCTTTATGTGCAGCCCTCTCTAGGGAAATTTGGCTTTTGACCGTACTCGGTCGTGATTGTCTTCCGCTTGTCGCATGATGTATTGTTGGGTCCACGGACCTCTCAGATGATGTAATAATTATCCAAATGGCGATGTATGCTTTGGACTTTATATTTATGTCTTAGTTAAAGTTCTTCGTTCTTATACTTGTTGTTGATAATCCGGCAGCGACACGAGTGCGAGTGTCGTGAGTCGGTGGCTCTTTATGCGCTACTAACTTGAGCGGGACGCGAAAGCGACTAACTCGAGTTAGCACCGCATCGGGGGCCTTACAACTTGGTATCAGAGCAGGACTAACTGTAGGACCCCTTACTGGCCGAAGTTGAGTCTAGAAACTATTTTGTAGTTACTAAGGAAAAATCGGAGAGTAGGAACTCTTTCTTTTTCTTCTTACCCCACCCTCCCACCCCTTTTCCGTGAGGAAGTGAAACGTTGTTTTTCTTTGCAACTTATCCCCTTTCAAAACAAATCTAGGTTCTCGTTTACATGAGGCTCCGATTCCTCTATAATTTTTTCTAGCGACGAGATGTGTTGGCGTCTTTGAGACCACTGAGCCGCCACTTGGGGTTGACTGCTCTACCTCGCTTACGGCGTACCCCAGGTGAAACGTCCATACAGGATTGGCGGGCATCCTATGGTAATATGGATGTGGTGTCTTTTCCCCTATGGACGACCGTGATGGCGGGCCACTCAGGGCAGATGTCTCATTGTTCAGGTTTCCAACCGCTCGTATATACTGTTGTGTGCTCGCTAGCAGATTATTATCTTGGATTCGGATGATCTTGGTTTGGGGATTCCAGTAGCACCTAGCTTTCGACTTTCCGGGTTAACCTTGGTGGAATTTCAGCCTTCGGCTTTCTCATACCTCGTGAGGAAGTTTTGTTGTCAATATTGCTTTATCTTCTGGTTACATCAATGTTTCAACCATGTTCTCATAAGTGTTCCTGTCAACAGGATGCCAAGAGCGAACATGCCGCCGCCAGAGAACCCTATCCTTGGGGAGGCTGTAGCCGCAGTGGCTCAGGGCACAGCTGCGATCCTACAGATGCTGCAGAACCAGAATACCCAGAGGAATGATCGACCACAGTACACCACACTGCAGCAGTTCCTCGCGATCAACCCCCCCAGGTTCTCCGAGGCTTGAGACCCGCTGGAGGCGGATGACTGGATCGCTGAGATCAAGAAGCACTTCAATGCGAACACCGTCAGACCTGTCGACTACGTCACCTTCGCCTCCTTCCAGCTTCAGGGTGCAGCAGCCAGCTGGTACGATACCTACAAGGCCAACAAGGGCGATGCTATCATCACGTGGGCAGACTTTGTCGCAGACTTCAGAGCAGCGCATATCCCGAGTGGCCTGATGGACAGGAAGCGTGAGGAGTTCTTGGCTCTGAGACAGGGTGACAGGTCAGTCCAGGAGTACAACCTGGCCTTCGTCAGGCTAGCCAGGTACGCTCCAGAGGAGGTCAGCACAGAGGCTAAGAGGATTGCGAGGTTCCGTGGAGGTCTCAGCACAGAGATCAAGTACGCGCTCAATCAGTGCAGCCCCACGCTGTTCTCACAGTTCGTGGATCAGGATATCCGCCAGGAGTCAGCCAGAGCAGATTGGGATACAGACAGGAAGCGCCAGCGTGAGCACAGTTCCGCAGTGATGATCCACAAGAAGGCAAAGACTTGGGTTACAGAGGCACCACCGCAGAGGCAGCAGTACCAGCAGAGGGGGGCAGTTGTCCGCACTTTTTCCCGCCCTCCCGTCCCAGTTCAGCAGGGGCCTCGCTCTACACCACCACACGCGAGGCCACCCAAGCCGCAGCAGCAGCCCAGGCCGGGTGTGATCTGCTACAAGTGCAGAGAGCCAGGGCACACGTCTCCCAACTGCACCGATCCGCGCTTTTCTCGGCTCCCACCGCCTCCACCTCGCTCTACTCCGAGCACCGCGATGGTGAAGGCTCAGCCGCGTGCAGTCCGGGTGAACAACGTGATGCTCTCAGATGCTCAGCAGTCTTCAGAGATTGTTCTTGGTAGGTTGCTTGTGTGTTCAGTTCCCGCGACAGTTCTGTTCGATTCTGGAGCTTCCCATTCGTTCGTTTCCAATGCCTTTGCTATGTCACATGACCTTCCGAGAGAGTAGTTGCCTAAACCGCTCTCAGTTTGTTCTCCGGGCTCTAGAGTGGAGTTTTCCAGGCTTGTTCCAGATGTGGAGATCCGTATTCAGGGCGTTGTTTTCACAGCATCCCTGATTGTCTTGCCTCGTTCCGACATTGATGTCATTTTGGGCATGGATTGGCTTGTGAAGCACAAGGCCAATATTGATTGTACGACCAGATTAGTGAAGTTGACACATGATTCAGGCGCAGAGGTCTTGTACACTTGTGGCTCTATGGCAGGACCAGCACAGTTGTACGCGTTGAACGCAGGAGTTGCGCCTTTGCTTGAAGAGGTCAGAGTTGTCTGTGAGTTCCCAGACGTCTTTCCGGATGAGTTGCCAGGAATTCCCCCAGTTCGAGCTATTGAGTTTGTTATTGAGCTAGAGCCTGTTACCAGCCGATTTCTCGGCATCCGTACAAGATGTGTTCGAAGGAGTTGATTGAGCTCAAGAAGCAGTTGACAGAGTTGGAAGCAGGCGGTTTTATCCGCGCCAGCACTTCCCCATGGGGTGCACCAGCTTTGTTTGTCCAGAAGAAGGATGGGACTAGCCGCTTGGTCCAGGACTATCGCGGTATCAACAGGAAGACCATCAAGAACAAGTACCCTTTACCCCGCATCAATGATCTGTTCGAGCAGTTAAATGGGGCTAAGGTGTTTTCCAAGCTTGACTTGAGGATGGGGTATCATCAAATCCGTGTTCGTGAAGAGGATATTCCCAAGACCGCGTTCATCACCCGTTATGGGCTGTACGAGTTCACAGTCATGACTTTTGGGTTCTCAAATGCTCCTCCGACATTCATGAGAGCTATGAACTATTTGTTCCAAGATTGGCTTGATGTGTTTGTGATCCTTTACCTCGACGACATTCTTGTCTATTCCAAGTCAGAGGCTGAACATGAGGAACATTTGCGCTTGGTGCTGCAGAAGTTGAGAGAGCACCGGTATTACGCCAAGTTCTCCAAGTGTGAGTTTTGGCTGGACAAGGTCAACTTTCTGGGCCATGTCATCTCCGCTGAGGGAATTGCGGTTGATCCAGAGCGAGTCCGCACTATTCAAGAGTGGGATCCGCCGAAGAATGTGAAGCAGCTAAGGAGTTTTCTCAGCCTCGCCAGTTATTGCAGGAGGTTTGTGCAGAATTTCTCCAAAATAGCCAAGCCGATGACTGAATTGTTGTGCAAGGACAAGCGGTACACTTGGTCACCAGCTTGCCAGTCAGCCTTCGAGGAGTTGAAGGAGAAGCCGACCACAGCTCCAATTCTAACGCCGCCAGATGAGTCACAGCCTTTTCAGGTGTTTTGTGATGCTTCTTTACAAGGTCTGGGCGGAGTTTTGATGCAAGGCAGGAATATTGTGGCTTATACCTCACGGCAGTTGAAGGCAAGCGAGAGGAATTATCCCATGCACGACTTGGAGCTTGCAGCAGTTGTGCACGCTTTAGTCACTTGGCGACACCTCCTCTTAGGGAGGAAGGTGGATGTGTTCACGGACCACAAGAGTCTGAAGTATTTGTTCACTCAGCAAAATCTGAACTTGAGGCAAAGAAGATGGCTTGAAACCATTACTGAGTACACAGTTGATATTCAGTACACGCCTGGGAAGGCGAATGTCATAGCTGATGCGCTGAGCCGCAAGGGCGATTGCAATAATATCCAGGTGCAGAAGATCCACCCTGATTTGTGTGAGTCCTTTCGAAGGCTCAATCTCGAGCTAGTTCCAGCAGGCTATCTTGCCAACCTTGTGGTAGAGCCCACTATCCGTGAGAAGATTCGTGAAGCTCAGTCTGGCAGCTCAATGGTTCAGAAGATCAAACAGGGTATTGCCGCCTCAGTTCCAAAGTACGGTTGCTTTTCAGTGCATAAAGACGACACCGTGTTGTTCGAAGACCGAGTTGTTGTTCCCAAGGAGGGAGATCTCAGAGAGGTCATCATGAAGGAAGCCCATGATTCCAAGCTATCGATTCACCCTGGCAGTACAAAGATGTATCAAGATCTCAAGCAAAGCTTTTGGTGGACTCGTATGAAGCGGGATGTTGCCCGTTACGTGTCTCAGTGTGATGTGTGCAGGAGAGTGAAGGCACAACACCAGAAACCTGCCGGGTTGCTTCAGCCACTTGAGATTCCGGAGTGGAAATGGGATCACATAGAGATGGATTTCATCACAGGCTTCCCTTTGTCGCAGAAGAAGAACAATGCCATCTTTGTTGTCATCGACAATCTTTCCAAAGTTGCCCACTTCTTTCCAGTGAAGGACTCCGTTTCAGCAGCTCAGTTGGCGGATTTTTACACCGCAAGAGTTGTATCTTTGCATGGCATTCCCAAGAATATCAGTTCATATAGAGGCAGCCTTTTCACCTCTAAGTTCTGGCAGGCCTTTCAAAAGGCGATTGGTACGCCAGTGTTGTTCAGTACCGCTTATCACCCTCAGACAAGTGGGCAAGTCGAGCGCGTGAACCAAATCCTCGAGGACATGCTTCGGGCATGTGTCATCTCATTTGGCATGAAGTGGGAAGAGTGCTTGCCGTATGCTGAGTTCTCTTACAACAACAACTATCAGGAAAGTCTGCAGGCAGCGCCATTTGAAGTCTTGTCTGGCCGCAAGTGCAGGACACCTTTGAACTGGTCCGAGACAAGTGAGAGGCAGCTGTTCGGTCCAGATGTGATCCAAGAGGCAGAGGACAGAGTGAAGATTGTCCGAGAACACCTAAAGGCAGCACAGTCTAGGCAGAAGGCCTATTATGACAAAAGGCACCGTGGTGTAGCATTTAAGGTTGGTGATTGGGCGTACCTGAGAGTGTCTCCGTTGAGGGGAACTCACCGCTTTGGTAGATCAAAGGAAAGCTCGCTCCAAAATTTGTCGGACCTTTCTGCATCCTTGAGACTAGAGGACCTCTTGCCTTTCGGCTCGAGCTTCCAGAGAGTCTGTCCATGGTGCATGACGTGTTCCATGTGTCCCAGCTAAAGCAGTGCTTCAAGCAGCCAGAGCAGGCTGTTGACTTGGGCGAGATCCAGCTGAGTGCGGACCTTTCCTACTCAGAGCGTCCAGTCCGTGTTCTTGAGACGTCCGAGCGCAAGACTCGCAACAAGATCGTCAAGTTCATGAAAGTTCAGTGGGCACATCATTCGGAGAAGGAAGCAACGTGGGAGCGTGAAGACCATCTCTGTTCTGAGTATCCTGAGTTGTTTCAGGCTTAGATCTCGGGACGAGATCCTGTGTTGGTGGGGGAGTGTTGTAACAGCCCATGTGCAATAAATAAGAATCACCATGAATTTCTACTTTGTCTGTTGACTTTGTAACTTGGCATGATGCTAAACTTTATAATTTCATGTGGTGATTTAAATTTGCATTGAGATTGGAGCCCATTTGGTTTGTTTCTTTTTGCATCCAAAATGGTTCAAGAAGGGTGTTGAAGGAATTTTCTTTGTTGCATGCTTACTCTTCTTGACCCCAAACTTGGCCTAGCCATTTCAATTGCTATTGCAAGGGTTTTAAAATCCTCAAATTATTTTTTCCATCATCAAAATAGGGGGCTCTAGTTCAAAGTGGTTTTGAATTCCAAAATGAGCTCACACTTTTGTTGTTGCCAAAAATGCCCAAACCATTTTTGGAAATTGAGGAATATTACAAGGGTCATTTTGCATATTTTATGCATTTTTATTCCTTGTAATTAATCCTGGAAAACTCTTTTTCCTTTCTATTTATTTTTTAAAATGGAAAGACTCTGTTCAGGCGTTTTTCTCTTTTCCCCCGGGTTCCTGTTGCAGGCCTGGCACGTCTGTCCTTTCCTGGCGTCCTGGACCTGAGGCCCAGCCGCGAAGGGGTACGCAGGGGCGCATCACCACCGTTGGGTCAATCCAACGACTGGGACTCGCCACCTTTACACCGTGGCCGGAGGGGACCCCGGCGAGGCCTCTCACAGCCGGCGGCCACGGGGGCGCCTCGACGTTTACGTGGCCGGGGAGGAGCCCCTATTTAACCTGGCGTCTCCGGGAGGAACCCTAGCTTCGCTCCCCCCTTTCCAGATCTTGCCGCGGCGCTCGCCTCGCCGCGTGCCTTCCCCTGTTCCGCTCTGCCAAGAAGCTCCGGTGAGCAATTCCGGCGAGCACCGTGCCTCCCCTTGACCGTGCGCTCGCGTGAAGCTTTGCGTGGCCTCACAGGTTCCCTTTTTGCCGTGCAGGTCCTCGCAGGAGGGCTGCAGTGACCCCGCAACGACGAGCTCCGCCGCGGAGGATCCTTCGTCCCCAATGACGGCGTCTTCGTCTCCTTCCCTTACGGAGAGGTTGGGACACTCAACGTGACCCACTGGGTGAGCACCTCGACGCCCTTCCTCCCGTAGTTGAGCGTAGCTTTCCGTCCGCGTAGTTGTAGCTCTCTGCCGTTTGATTCGCCGCCGGCATTGAAGTCGTGGTCGCCGTGACCCGAGCGGTAGCAGGGCGTCCAGGTCGTGTCCAGAGCGCGCCCTGGTCGCGTCCTTGGCCGTAGCAGCGTGTGTGCGCAAGACGAGGGAGATGCGCGTGTCTGAATCGAGCGGGTGCCGCGTTCTTCGTCAGAACCGCCGCAGTTTCAGGCAAGCCTGGCCTCCTCTCCGGTGAGGTTCAGGTCGGAGCTAGGGCACCCACGGGTACGTGGTGCTGCCCTCTTCCATTTCCTTGCCGGTGCCGTGGCCGGAGGCGGGGTGTGCGCGACGCCCGCGTCCTCTGTAGATGGCCGCGCCGCCGTGCGTCTGAAGGTACAGAGGAGGGTTCGTCGCCGCCCTGTTTTCTTCAGAGATGAACAGTAGGGGAGATTGCTTCACCTTGCTGTGTTGCTGGTTCTGTTCTGAAAACGAACAACAGCGCAGTGCCAAAGGGGGTGCAGTGGTGTTGGGCACGGCCTGGGTTCGAATCCCAGCCAGCGCACCCCCTTTTTTTTTCCTTTTTTTTGCCACCTGGGCCGAGGAGGTGGAGAGGAACTGGGCCATTTGGCCGAAGCCAACCCAAGATGGGCTGTGCTCTTCCTTTTTCCTTTTCTTTTTATTTTATTTTATTTTCTGTTTAAGATCCAATTTGAATTTGAATTCAAATTTAAATTTAAAATGGATTTTCAACCTCCTTTCAATTTGAGGCATGCCATATATCATTTTGGGGTAGTTTGACTCACTGATCTTCATGGTGAGGTATTTTTTGCATTTTGCCTCCTCTAATAATTGAGGTGTGGTAATTTTGCAGTAAACCCCCTCCTTTCTTTTGTTCTGATCAAGTTTTGTCCGAATTTAAATTGCCCATGCCATATATGAATCTTGGGTAGTTTTTCACCAGGAATTGCATGCTGATAATGGTTTAGCCATGTGAACCTTTTTCAAATGCGTGTAGTGTAACTTTTACACTCAGCCCCCTGAACCCCAGCTGAAACTGCAACTGTGTTTATAAACTCGACTGGTACCATATTATATATGGGTTTGGGGTAGTTTTCTGCAAGGAATGCAATGGTGATGTTCCCATGAAGTGTTGTGCAACTCATGTGAACAAGGTGTGATCACCTGATCCAGAAACATCTGTCTTTCTTCTTGCATCGTTTCAACTTCAGTGCATTTTGAAATGATGATCATCAGTCCTTTTCAAGTTTGTATCATGTCATCTTCAATCATCTTTCTTCAAAGTCAGCGCTAACATATTGTCATATGCAAGGGGCTGGTTCCCAACTTTTGTTGCACCTTCCTTGTGTCAAATTCACCAACACTACTCCGTCTCCGGAATCGATGATTACTTTTCACGTTGTTTCTTTTATGTTATATGAATTTGTTGTTCATGTCATGTTGACTTGCTACTTACACCTACAATAAGGCTAAGACCAAAGCCATTATAATGTAAATAAATGCATATGAAGTTGATAACGTGTCGTCACCACCTTCATTTAAATTGACTAGATAGGGTCACAGCATGCCAAATTAAACTTGCTCATGTCATCGTTGCCTGTGCTTTGTACCGTTACTTACTTGTGTGCCTTTCCTTGCCGGTACCTTACGTTAGCACCTGAGACCGCCGAGGAGACTTACGTGGAGATTTCCGACACCGAGCCCGAGGACCCTGCTGCGTCTGCTTCGACGACCGATTACCCAGGCAAGGGGAAGATTTATACCATTACTTGATACCTTTCTGCCTACCTGCTTAGCTGTAGCCTAGAACGTTTGGTTGATCCTATCCACTTTGAGTATGCCACCTTCAAAACCCAAATAGCCATGATCCCCATATCCCAGCAAAATATTGTATTGCTAAATTACTGCTGCTCAGCCACTGCTTAGTATGAGTAGGAAAATCTTGCTGCTTACCCTATTGCTTTGGTTTGGGATATCATGTTATTTAAAGAAGTTGGTTGATATTTATTATATTTATGATGTTAATTTTATACTTGAAAAAAGATGGGAGACTAGGCTGTTCTCGCCAGGTGTTTTGTTCCATTTGAGTCACCTAGGTCCCGAGTTCCGGGTATTGTGTTTCTTGACGAGCGTGCCTAATCGTGTGTGGGATTCTATGGGGTCCCCTTGTCTTACCTGCCTAGCTTCATACAATTCTAGTGGTGGCCCGAGCTGATTTACTATTTGCAACGTGTGTGTGCTGGTGGTACCCCAGTTGTTTACAAACCACCTTGGGCCAGGAGGACTTGTGCCTTGGCTGGCCCACCTTGTCCGGCTGAGGACCCGGTGTCCCATGTGTGATTAACCGGGTATCCAAACCTGCGACAGATGGTAGAGGACGATTCGAGAGCACGACCGACTTTTGAGTTGGGTGTCGACTCACCGGGGCCACCCGGAGTTGTGCGTTGTTAGTTAGAGGGACTCTGACGTTCCGGAGTTTCAGGCGCTTACTTAGCCAAGTGGAAACCGGGCGTACATGCGAAGCCTATGATGGGCAGTTGGTACACCCCTGCAGGGTTAAATCTTTTCGAAAAGCCGTGTCCGCGGTTATGGACGACTTGAGACCAACTCCTTGTTCATAGAATAACATCAATCTGAATCATAATTAAAACTTGCCTACCGTGTGAGTGCCTTGGTTGCTTTTCTTCGTCCAGGGGGACCGAGAGAAGATCCAGGTTGTGTTATGTTTGACGTAAGTAGGTGGATAGCAGACTTATGACGCGATGTCACGTGCTATTCTTGGATCTTACCTCTACTCTAATAGAACGATAGCCACCATAAATGCTAGTGCGGCTGCAACCTTACCTTTACCTTATCTTACCGTAGGAAGTCAGTTATCCTGTAATGATATAATATCACCCCGTTTTACTTTTGTGCTTTTACTGTTTTTCCTGATCGGCCGCTGCAGTGGAGTACTTTCTTGACCGGAGCTTTGGACGATACTTCGTGGAGGTGCCCCCGGAGGATGACGATGAGTTCGACCTCGTTCAGTAGAGCCTACAGTTGGGTTTCGACGATCCGTGGGTGGACCCTTTATGTGCAGCCCTCTCTAGGGAAATTTGGCTTTGGACCGTACTCGGTCGTGATTGTCTTCCGCTTGTCGCATGATGTATTGTTGGGTCCACGGACCTCTGAGATGATGTAATAATTATCCAAATGGCGATGTATGCCTTGCACTTTATATTTATGTCTTAGTTAAAGTTCTTCGTTCTTATACTTGTTGTTGAGAATCCGGCAGCGACACGAGTGCGAGTGTCGTGAGTCGGTGGCTCTTTATGCGCTACTAACTTGAGCGGGACGCGAAAGCGACTAACTCGAGTTAGCACCGCACCGGGGGCCTTACAACTTTGTGGTGAATGCTATTGAGTTTTGTTGGAGAATTATCATTGTGTACAGATTTTTTGCCACCCATCTATCACCTCTAATCATGTTCTCTTTTATGTCTTGTGAGTAGTTACTTTAGTTCTTGAGAACATGGGAGAAGTCTAGTTGTTAGTAGTCATATGATGTTGAAGTGTTATGTGTACTTAAGTTGTGTTGTTATTTCTCTAGTGGTGTTATGTGAGTAGAACACTTAACACTTCACCTTTCATGGGCCTAGAGGAATACATTGTGCACAAAGGATTCTTATGGTGGGTTGCCGGAGTGACAGAAACCTGAACCCAAGTTCGCACACTTTTGCACAAGTGAGTTATGGATCCTTGATCGTAATGTTGTGGTTAGGCTTATGCCTTAATTACTACCTTGTATTTGCGGATGCTTGAAAGGTGTGTAATCATAAGAGTACACTTATCTTAGTCTAGAAGGTGTACTAGCATTGATCCACCCACCAACACTTATCAACATAATACATATTACTTGGCGGAGTATGGTGAAAGTAACTTGGCTATCTCTCCCATGTGTTATCGAGAACGCTTTAGCTTTTATAAGTTTAGTTCCTAGGCTTATCCATGTGAAAGGATTGGGCCACTTGCTACTCCTCAGTTACCCTGTTTACTTTGCTTGTCTTTTACTTTTCTGTCGCTTAAACCAAAAACCCCTAAGTATTTACCTTTCACTGTGTGCAGCTCTTTCCTTATCCAGTGTCACTTATCAACACCTTCTGCTCCTCGTTGGGATCGACATCCTTATTTATCGAAAAGCTACAATTGATCCCCTAGACTTGTGGGTTATCAAGAATCGTTTATTGGCGCGGTTAACAGGGGAGGCAACCCAACTAAACCTATTAACTTCTCCGCCATCAACGAGCTTTTCTGGCACCGTTGCCGGGGAGTGTAGCGCTATTGATAAGTGAAGCCGGTAAGGAAACCTTTATTTTCTGTTGTTACCTTCAGTCCTTATGGACTCTTCTACTGTTGGTTCGTTGCTGGTAAGGAGCCACCCCACGACTGTGGTGGTCACTCCTACCCCTACTGAAATTGTGCCATATAAAATACCATCTGGTATTATTGATTATGTCTTGGATAATCGTTATACAGGAGAAGGACATCCGGGAGAACACCTGCTATATCTATCACAATTATGTTCTTTATTTAAGCTTGCAGGTGTAACAATGGAGTTCTTCATGAAGAAACTATTCTCCGTATCACACAAAGATAAAGCTTCAGATTGGTATAAGCTACTCGATAACTCTGATCTGCTTGAATGGCCAGAGCTTATGTCTCTATTTTATGCAAAGTTTTATCCTCTTCGTGAAATTCACCAAGACAGGAACTACATCTACAACTTTTGGTCTCGCGACGGAGAGAGCATCGCTCAAGCTTGGGGGAGACTGAAGTCCCTGATGCTCAAATGCCCAAACCATGAGCTCCCCAAGGAAATTATACTTACAAATTTGTATGCCAGGCTTTCTCATCAAGACAAGGAGATGTTGGATGCCTCCTCTAGTGGGGTATTCCAGACCAGAAGTATGGAAGAAAAATGGGATCTTATAGAAAGGATCCAGAAGAACACTGAAGAATGGGAAATTGATAAAGGTATTGAACCCGCTATAAACTATGAGCATGACTACATTGAGAGTTATGTGAAGACTGATTACTTTAATACCTTTTGCTCTAAAATTGGTCTTGATTCCCAGCTAATGGTTGACTTTTCCAAGGACTTTGCTTCTCATATTAATTCTTCCAGGAAGAAGGAGAGTCAACGTCATAAACCTTTCAAGGAGTCACCAATTGAGATTAATGTTACTGATCCTGTTTTACCTGCAGTTGTGTATGAACAGCCTCCTTATCCCTATAGGATAAAGGAGCACTCTTTTGTTACAGGTATTCTAAACAAGAATAGAAGGACCACTGACGAACCTGAGGACATGATCAAGGTCCAGCCTCAAGTTGCAATGGTCAAGGATCTGGTAACCAGTGATATCGAAGAATCCACTATTAGTTTTTGTGCTATTTCCACTAACATTGTCACAGCTAGGAACAAAGGCCCAATTTCAGGTACACCAGTTGTATCTGTCAAAATAGGAGATCATAATTACTATGGGCTATGTGATTTGGGATCTAGCGTCAGCGCTATTCCCTTCACACTTTATCAAGAGATCATGCACGAGATTCAGCCGTGTGAGATCGAGGACATTGATGTCACGATTCATCTTGCAAATAAACAATCGATCTCTCCAGTTGGGATTGTGAGAGATGTTGAAGTACTCTGCGGGGAGGTAAAATATCCTACTGACTTTCTTGTACTTGGTTCAGTGCAAGATAGTTTTTGCCCTATTATCTTTGGTAGGCCCTTCCTTAGCACTTGTGGAGCTATAATAGATTTCAAGAAAGGTAAAGTTTCTGTTGAATTCAACGGTGAGTCGTATGAATTTAATTTTTCTAAGTTTTCTAAGCAGCCTCGTTATTGTCAAGTAATGACAAAATTATTGAATAAATTGCTTCTATTGCTATTTCTCCTGATGATACTTTGCAACAATTTATGGAAGACCACGAGAATGACATACATATGCAGGAGAGGGATGAACTAGAAGACATATTTTTAAGACAAATTCCTATCCTGAAGCACAACCTCCCGGTTGAACCTTTAGGAATACTCTTGCAACCAAAAGAAGACCCGGTGTTTGATCTAAAACCGCTACCTGATACGCTCAAGTATGCTTATTTAGATGAAAAGAAAGTATATCCTGTTATTATCAATTCTAACCTTTCAGGGTATGAAGAAGAGCGATTATTGGAGACACTCCGCAGACACCGAGGTGTTATTGGCTATACTCTTGATGATCTCAAGGGTATTAGTCCATCCATTTGCCAACATACTATCAATCTCGAGCCCGATGCTAAACCAGTTGTTGATCATCGACGACGGTTGAACCCAAAGATGAAGGACGTGGTTAGGACGGAGGTTCTCAAACTTCTAGCCGCAGGTATCATCTATCCTATAGATGATAGTAAGTGGGTAAGTCCCGTTCATTGTGTTCCTAAGAAAGGAGGTATGACTGTTGTTCCTAATGATAAAAATGAACTAATACCTCAGAGGACTATTATTGGATATAGAATGTGTATTGATTTCAGGAAGTTGAACAAGGCTACCAGGAAGGACCACTATCCTCTGCCATTTATTGATCAGATGCTCGAGCGGCTGTCTAAAAACACCCACTTCTGCTATCTTGATGGGTATTCTGGCTTCTCCCAGATTCACGTTAACACCGCGGATCAAGAGAAGACCACCTTTACGTGTCCTTACGGTACTTATGCTTATAGGCGTATGCCTTTTGGTTTGTGTAAGGCACCTGCTACTTTTCAGAGGTGTATGTCTGCAATATTTCATGGTTTCTGTGAGGAGATTGTAGAAGTTTTCATGGACGACTTTTACATCTATGGAAACTCCTTTGACCACCATCTCCACAATCTTAATAAAGTTTTGCAGAGATGTGAAGAAACGAATTTGGTGCTCAATTGGGAAAAGTGCCATTTCATGGTTAACGAAGGGATAGTTCTTGGACACAAGATTTCCGAAAGGGGAATTGAAGTGGACAAGGCAAAAATTGAAGCTATTGAAAGGATGCCCTATCCAAGGGACATCAAAGGTATTCGTAGTTTTCTAGGTCATGCTGGTTTCTATAGAAGATTTATCAAGGACTTTTCTAAGACCTCGAGACCCCTTACCAATCTTCTCCAGAAGGATTCTCCTTTTCTATTTGATGAAGATTGTAAGGAAGCTTTTGAAGTTCTTAAGAAATCCTTGATAACCTCTCCTATAGTACAACCACCTGACTGGAATTTTCCCTTTGAAATTATGTGTGATGCTAGTGATTTTGCTGTTGGAGCTGTTTTAGGACAAAGGGTTGACAAGAAGCTGAATGTCATCTACTATGCCAGCAAGACACTTGATAGTGCTCAAAAGAATTATGCTACTACCGAGAAGGAATTCTTGGCAGTGGTGTTTGCTTGTGATAAGTTTAGACCGTATATTGTTAATTCTAAAGTTATTATTCATACTGACCATGTTGCCATTAAGTATCTTATGAAGAAAAAGGACGCCAAACCAAGACTCATTAGATGGGTACTCCTTCTTCAAGAATTTGATTTGAAGATTGTCGATAGAAAAGGAGATGTCAGAACCCCAATTAGGGTAAGTGCTAGGGATTGTTTGACCCTTTTGCATCATGAAAAATTCAAAAGAAATTCAAAAATGGGGAAGCAGAAAGCCCTGAGAATTTATTTGAAATGGCCAGATAAAAATCTTTTTCCAAAAATCATTCGAATGTTTGGAAAATTCCTATAAATGATGCTGATCATTTTAAAAGTGGTTTGGGATCAATCCCATGCACATGGATTTTTCTAATATTCAAACAGTGGCTTTGGAAATTAAAATAACCCTATTTGAATTGAAATTCAAAATATATTGAATTTAAAAAATGCCCAAATTCCATATGTGACTAGCTACTGGTCACCTAGTATTTATAAAAGTAATTGGGCATTTTTATAAAATACTTTGGTATTTTTACCAGGGCAAAACAAAAGGGCAGAAAAATAAAACAGAGAAGAATTAAAAAAGGAGAACTCCTGGCTTCCAGCCCAACTAGTCCCCCCTGGCCCGTTTGGCCCAGCCCAGCCCGTACCCCTTGTCGTCTTCCTCCCCCTCCCCCCGAAGCTGCTCGCTGGAGGCACGAGAGCGCGCGGCGACTGCCACCTCGACGCCGAGGAGGTTCCGAGCCCTCCCCTGGCTTCTATGCACGCCACAGAGCACCCCCACGTACCTCCTCACCACTCCCCCTCCTCTGGCTCCCTCTAGACCTCTTCCCCTCGCCGATTTCGTCACGGCCGAGCGCACCGGAGAGCACCGCCGCCGCGCTCGCGTGGCCAACGGCCTCAAGACGCCGTGCAAGCGTGTCCAGAAGCCGAGCCGTCTTCGTAGCCGTCGAACCCCTCTGCGAATCGAGCCAGGCGAGCCCTGGAAGCGACGCCAGCATCACCGATTTGCCTCCGGCCGCCGTGAAGTTCATCGTCGATTGCTCCGTCGTCCGTCTTCCCCGACCTCCCTAGCCAGCACAAACGTGCTCCTGGTGAGCTCCTCGACGAATTGCCCCTCTCAGCGCGTTCCCTCTCTTCGTCTAGCCATGGCTGCCATGAGAGCAGTACGGCGCCGCCGCGCGAGTCGTCGCCGGCAACACTCCGGTGACCAATTGGTCACGTGGATGTACCAAATGTTTCCGCAAACACTCTCTGGTTACGCTGCACCCAAAATCCCCCTCTTCCGCGCACGTTCTCGCCATCCCCGTCGAAGCAGTGCCACGGCCGCCGCGCCATGTTGACGCCGGCGAGGCTACGGCCTCCCCCGAGCCTCCCCGTGGGAACTGGGTGACGAAGTCGACCTCGGGCGTTCCATTGGTGGCCTCGGCGAGCTCTCCAGTGGCCGGAATCGTCACTTCGGCGAGGCGCCGCCGCGTCCAGTGACGCCGGCGTCAAGCCGCCAGCCATTAGGGCTAATGACGCTGCTAATCCCCCCTTAGCCCAATGACATGTGGACCCCAGACCCCCCCCCTAACACCCTGTTAACTCTAATTAAACGGAATTTAACCCAGGCTCACTGACCTGCGGGTCCCACACGTCAGGTTGACCAGTCAGCAGCCCTGACGTCAGCATGACACAATGCTGATGCAGAAAAGCCTTTTCCAGAGATTTAATTTAATCCAGGAAAAACTAGAAAATAATTTAAACTTTGGAAATTCATAGAAAATTCATACTAACTCCAAATTAAACATATAATATATGAAAAATTATCAGAAAAATCCAAGGATTATGAATATGGGCTCTGTTTTCATGTTTGACCATTTTAAAATGGGTGAACAGTGCAAAACATCCATATGGCTTTATTTCAAATTCAAATTTGAAGCACATTTGCAAATGACTTTGCATTTGACTTCTTTTAAATGGAATTGTACCCACATTGTGATCAAGAACATCACCATTTCAATATTGATCATGTGTTTGAGCATTGCAAATAAATTTATACCTTGTTTGATTGTTTGCTCGATAGACGTGCAACCGGAACCGGAGGCCAACCCCTTCGTTGAAGACCCCGATATCGAACCTCGTCAGCAAGGCAAGCAAACCCCATTGATCATGTCTATAAAATCCCAATTCCCTCTCAGTCTCGCTTATGCATGTCTAGGAGATCACTTTGTATCGATTCTACCGCATAGTTGAACCCATATCCGATGCATGACCTATCATCTTGTCACAGTAGTAAGCAAACCACAATCCTAGATGACATAGGAGTTGATTGATATCATGAAGCCCCTGCAACTGTTACAGCTTATTGCATGCTTAGTGTTACATGAGGTTGCTTTTGATGTGAGTCGGGATGATGGTGAACATGGTGTTGATGAAAGTGAAACTGTGTCGGTGAATCCACCCTAATACAAGGTGAACGATGAGAGGCTGTGTAGGAGTACACAGTGGGTTGTCTCGTTGAACACTGCCTTAGGCATCGAGTTCTTGTATGGTAATCCAAGACAAAGAGTACAACCACACATTGGGCTCACTGACCCCTCTCGGCCTAGTACCTTGATCCGTGTTGACGTCCAGGAGTCACATTAGTTCGGGCTTTCCATTTGGCATCTGCATAGAAAAAGAATGAAGGAATGATTGCATCATATAGATATGTGGGTGCACCTGTGAGGCAGGAAAACCATCTGCCAGAGGTGGCGTCTCGGTCACCTACATTGTTTGAGTCCATTTCGTTGATCCGGCCGGACTCTCGAGCGGAGGCAAACTCAGATAGTCTACTCCTGGAATAGACCGGTTGTGAGCGAAGTGTCGTGGTGAACATCCTCGCTGTCACCTCTTGAACGGTGGCGAGACCTGGCGGTAACCGATGGTCATGTGTGTGTAGTTTACACCCTTGCAAGGTTAACAAAACTATTCGAATAGCCGCGTCCGCGGTTAAGGACTACTTGGAACCTGTACCTGATTATTAGACAACTTAAATGGATACTTATAAAACTCGCAAGATAAGCGTGAGTGCTATGGTGTGCCTCCTCGTGGGGAAGTCGAGGAAGTAACCATAGTGGTGTAATTGGTTGGAGATGTAGTGGACTCGTGTACGTTTCTTATCTCAAGTCTGGTATTCGTAGTTCAGGATTAGCCAAGTCAAAGCTGGCACTTCTGCATGTTGAAACCCCACCTCCCTTTACCTTGATACTTGAGCATGAGTAGTATAGATCTGAGGTAAGTCTTGCTGAGTACGACTTTGTACTCACGTTTGCTTATTCTATGTTTTAGATAAGAACCGGACCCCGATGGAGTCACCTTCGTGAAGCTCGACGTTGACTAAGTTAGCATAGTCCCAGACAGCAGTCTGGTCCCTCGTGGAAGGGCATGTTTGTTGTACAAGGCTTCTCTAAGCCATTTGTTAAACTTGTCTGTACTCAGACCTAATTTGCTTCCGTTGTATGATGTAATGTTGATCACAGACATGTGATCTTTGTATGCTCTATGTGTATATCAATAAAGAATACTTTGTAGAGTTATGTGATGATACCTGCTGTTCATACTAGGCATGTGTGCTGCGTGTATGTTTATAACATGCATGTCTTAGTATGGGTTTTCGAGACCTTAGTTGTGATCTGGCTGGCGGTCTTTTATACACCAAGTGGCCCTTAGATGTGCGCAGCTTGGGGCATCGCGATGCGATTGCTCGTGACTCTGTCACGTGCACACTTAGTTGTATGATCGAGCCCGCCCTAGACCCCGACTAAGTGATCGGGCTGGAGTAAGTCTATGTGAGAGTTAGGATCCAATCGATAACATGGTTGAGGCGACTTGTCTATGAGTATGGGATTCACCACCCATAAGCATTTAGACTTGTGAGCGGACGATGAGGACCCATCTCACATAATCATCCGGCCTGAATGGGATGCCCCTCACATTCGATGCTTACCGAGAACGTTCTGTGCTTGGCCTTGTATGCTTAGACAAGTGGGTACGGTTCTCCGCTCTCCATGTGATTGTATCGTGACTGGAATTACATATGCTAACCCCGGGTCCCGACAGACTTGGTATCAGAGCAGGACTGTCTGTAGGCTTAGCAAACCTTTGGTCGAAGTCGAGTTTAGCATTCTATAGTTATATAGTTACTTGGGTATATAGAGGGAACAATGTAAGGCTTCTTTTACTCCTTACCCTCATAGATTTGAGTTCTGGGTCACCCTTATCTTTTCTACGGGATGATAGGACTAGGCTCTTCTATGTCTTACTAGAACATCTCGTTGAGTGCTTCCTTGTAGCCGTAGGATTGTTGTGGTCGTCCAGACTCATCGTGTTTTGAGTTCCTTGAGGAAGTTCTGTCCAATCTCCTCGAGGTTGTTTCATTTTCCATCCCGGTGTAGCCGTTATGCTGCCGGATTTATTCCGAGTTTCCGTGGATCCTTGCCTTTGCATTATAGTATTTTCCGCCTTCATCATATCTTGTTATCCTTGAATCCATCATTCAACCTGTTCTGATTGTTGATTTTTATCACACAGGATGTCAGGTGGAACTCGTAGTGCTGTTCGTCGGAATCGAGACCGTGTTCGGAATCGAAATGATGATGAACCTCTACCACCGCCTTCTGTGGCGGAAATCATGATGGAAGGTGAGAAGAATCAACGCGATCAAACACGTCTTCTGGAGCTCATCGAGCAGAATACCTCACGTCATTGCAATGTGGTTGTGAGCATTCAGGACTTCATCCTCCTCAAGCCACCGGTATTCCGATGTTCTTCTGAGCCCCTTGAAGCTGATGATTGGCTCCGTTCCATCGAGCGTAAGCTTGACGCTGCACATGTTGCTCCCGATGATCGAGCTATTTTCGCGGTATACTTCTTGGAAGGTGCTGCTCTTCAATGGTGGGAGAACTATGTTGCTATGCACCCAGATGGTCACGTAGTGACTTGGCAGGAGTTCTGTGTTGCCTTTCGAGGGTATCACCTTCTAGATGAGTTGATGGAGCGCAAGAAGGAAGAGTTCTGCAACCTGACTCAAAGAGAGATGTCCATCCATGAGTATGTGAGAGAGTTCAACCGTCTTGCCCGGTATGCCCAAGATGAGATCACCACCGATGCCAGAAAGCAGGCAAGGTTCCGCAAGGGACTTAGCCCCATCCTTCGACATGATCTCAACCTCATCGAATTTGCCACCTTTGAGGATTTAGTCAACAGATCCTTCAGAGCTGAGCATGGCAATGAAATTTTCGAAGAGTCTCGCAAGCATGCTCTTGAGCTTGCTCCTTCTTCAAGCTCAGCCCCTCAGAAACGCCGAATTTGGATTCCAACCAGAGCCATACCTCAAAACCTTCTTCAGACACCACCACCGAATATATGCCATCCCCCTCAACACATTATTCCACCCCGGAATGATGGTGTGCAGCCAAGTAATCCCACTCCCAACAATCCAGACAGGGTATGCTTTAAGTGTGGTCTTCCAGGCCATTACTTTCGTCAATGCCCTCAGGTCTTGATGGCACCACGTCATTCTCGACCCAGGCCTCCAAAGAAATCATCCACCAAAGCCTTTCCAGCAAAGCCTTCATCCACTAGTAGTGGTTGTGTGAACCAAATCTCAGTTAAGGAAACCACTGCTGCTTCTGATGTCATTCTTGGCACACTCCCAGTCAATCATGTCCCCGCCTCCGTTCTTTTCGATCCAGGAGCTTCTCATTCATTCATGTCGGAGAGTTATGCACTTCGTCATGAGTTTTATTTTGAAGAAATGTTTTCTCCAATGATCATTCAAACTCCTGGGTTCAAATGGCAAACTAATAGAGTAAGCCGTGGCAATCAAATTGCAATTGAGGGTTTAATATTCCTTGCTTCACTTATAGCCCTCAAGTCTTCAGACATTGATGTCATCCTAGGAATGGATTGGTTATCAAGGCAGAATGCTTTCCTTGATTATAAAGCCAAATCAGTCAAACTCACCCATCCTTCAGGCCAGACCATTGACTACACATCACCCAGCTCTAAAAACCAGATGCATACTTTGAATGTGCTTCCCCTTCCAGACCTTGAAGATGTTCCGGTGGTTCGTGACTTCCCGGATGTCTTTCCTGAAGAGCTGCCGGGAATGCCACCCGACAGGTGTGTAGAATTCATAGTTGATCTTATACCAGGCACAACCCCAATTTCCAGACGTCCATATAGAATGGCCCCAAATGAGTTAGCTGAGCTAAAAACCCAACTTGATGCTTCGTTGGCAAAAGGCTTCATCCGCCCTAGCTCATCGCCATGGGGTTGCCCCGTTCTGTTCGTAACGAAGAAAGATGGAACAGAAAGGATGTGCGTAGACTATCGCCCGCTAAATCTAGCGACGATAAAGAACAAGTACCCACTGCCCAGGATCAATGATCTTTATGATCAACTTACAGGATCCTCTGTCTTCTCCAAGATGGATTTGAGATTAGGCTATCATCAAATCAAAATCCGAAACGAGGACATACCCAAAACGGCTTTCACTACTCGGTATGGTCTTTACGAGTACACCGTCATGTCCTTCGGTTTGACCAATGCCCCCGCCACATTCTCGCGCTTAATGAATTCGATCTTCATGGAGTACTTAGATAAATTTGTTGTGGTTTATCTTGATGACATTCTCATCTACTCGAAGAACGAAGAAGAGCACGCAGAACATCTTAAGCTGGTATTGATGAAACTTAGAGAGCATCGCCTTTATGCCAAGTTCTCCAAGTGTGAATTTTGGCTACCAGAAGTGACCTACTTAGGCCACGTGATTTCTGCGAAAGGTGTTGCAGTCAATTCCGAGAGAGTTCAGGCCGTCCTTGACTAGACTCCACCTGAATCAGTTAAGCAAGTTAGGAGTTTTCTTGGCTTAGCAAGCTATTGCCGTCGCTTCGTCGAGAACTTTTCTAAAGTTGCAAAGCCTCTTACTGAACTCCTCAAGAAAGATAAGAAATTCCAATGGACCCCCAAGTGCGAGGAAATCTTTCAAGAGCTAAAAAGAAGATTGACTTCTGCACCCGTACTTGCACCTCCAGACACCAAAAGGGATTTCGAGATCTATTGTGATGCTTCACGGCAAGGGTTAGGATGCATACTTATGCAAGATCGACATGTGGTAGCTTATGCTTCACGCCAGTTGCGGCCACATGAAGAGAACTATCCTACCCATGATCTTGAACTCGCTGCCGTAGTTCATGCCCTGAAGACTTGGCGACATTACCTCCTTGGTAATCGTTGTGAGATCTATTCCGACCACCAAAGACTCAAATATATTTTCACCCAGCCAGATCTCAATCTCAGGCAAAGACGCTGGATAGAGTTGATAAAAGATTATGACTTAGGAATTTCTTACACCCCAGGCAAGGCCAATGTCATGGCTGATGTACTAAGTCGTAAGTCGTATTGTAACAACCTCATGTTACAACAATATCAACCACTTCTTCATGAGGAATTTCGAAAACTCAATCTCGAGATTGTTCCTCGTGGATCTCTTTTCAACTTGGTGGCGAAACCAACCCTTGAGGATCAAATCAGAGTTGCCCAAAGGCGTGCACGAGGTGTTCGCCGGATCAAGGAGAACATTGCTAGCGGAGTTGCTAAATGTTTCTCCACAGATAGTAAAGGAACAGTATTCTTTGAAAATCGTTTGGTAGTACCTAAGAATAAGGATGTAAGGCAACTCATCCTCAAAGAAGCCCATGACACACCCCTCTCAATTCATCCCGGTAGCACAAAAATGTACCGAGATCTACGCCAGAGATTTTGGTGGACCCGGATGAAGAGAGACATTGCTCGATTTGTTGCTGAATGTGATGTTTGTCGTCGCATTAAGGCAGAACACCAAAGACCTGCTGGCACACTTCAACCTTTGCCTATTCCAGAGTGGAAATGGGACAAAGTCGGTATGGACTTCATCACCGGCTTTCCAAAAACCCAGAAAGGAAATGATGCCATCTTCGTGGTCATTGATAGACTTTCCAAAGTTGCTCACTTCCTTCCCGTTCGCGAGTCTATAACTGCTAGCCAGTTAGCGGACTTGTATGTCTCTAGAATTGTGTCCCTTCACGGTGTTCCTTTGGAGATCAATTTTAATCGCGGTAGCCTTTTCACCTCTAGATTTTGGGGAAGATTTCAGAATGCTATGGGAACTCATCTCTCCTTTTGTACGGCTTTCCATCCTCAGTCTAGTGGTCAAGTCGAAAGGGTTAACCAAATTCTTGAAGACATGCTCAGAGCTTGTGTTATCTCATTCGGAAATAATTGGGAGAAGTCTCTGCCATTCGCCGAATTTTCTTATAACAATAGTTTTCAATCTAGTCTGAACATGGCTCCTTTTGAACTCCTATATGGACGACGATGTCGAACACCTTTAAACTAGTCAGAAATCGGTGAAAGACAATTCTTTGGACCGGACATGATCAAGGAAGCAGAAGAGCAAGTTCGCATTGTTCGTGATCGTTTGAAAGCCGCTCAGTCTCGTCAAAAGAGCTACTATGATCGTCATCATAGAGAGGAGAGCTACAATATTGATGAGAAGGCTTACCTCCGGGTTACTCCTCTGAAGGGAACCCAAAGATTCGGTATCAAAGGCAAGTTGGCCCCACGTTACATCGGACCTTTCCGCATTCGAGCTAAACGTGGAGAAGTTGCCTACCAACTTGAACTACCCCCTCACCTTTCCCGAGTACATGATGTATTCCATGTGTCACAACTCAGGCGTTGCTTCAAGGACCCCATCCGCGAAGTCGACCATAAAACGCTTGATCTCCAAGATGACCTTTCTTATCGAGAGTACCCTGTTCGTATTCTTGATTCAGCTGAGCGTGTCACTCGCCGTCAGAAGATCAAGTTCCTCAAAGTGCAATGGTCACATCACTCCGAGAAAGAAGCAACATGGGAGAGAGAAGACCGCCTCCGTGCCGAGTACCCCACCTTCCTCCCGACGACTTCTGAATCTCGGGACGAGATTCTTTTGAGTGGGGGCGAGTTGTCAGAACCCCAATTAGGGTAAGTGCTAGGGCTTGTTTGACCCTTTTGCATCATGAAAAATTCAAAAGAAGTTCAAAAATGGGGAAGCAGAAAGCCCTGAGAATTTATTTGAAATGGCCAGATAAAAATCTTTTTCCAAAAATCATTTGAATGTTTGGAAAATTCCTATAAATGATGCTGATCATTTTAAAAGTGGTTTGGGATCAATCCCATGCACATGGATTTTTCTAATATTCAAACAGTGGCTTTGGAAATTAAAATAACCCTATTTGAATTGAAATTCAAAATATATTGAATTTCAAAAATGCCCAAATTCCATATGTGACTAGCTACTGGTCACCTAGTATTTATAAAAGTAATTGGTCATTTTTATAAAATGCTTTGGTATTTTTACCAGGGCAAAACAAAAGGGCAGAAAAATAAAACAGAGAAGAATTAAAAAAGGAGAACTCCTGGCTTCCAGCCCAACTAGTCCCCCTGGCCCGTTTGGCCCAGCCCAGCCCGTACCCCTTGTCGTCTTCCTCCCCCTCCCCCCGAAGCTGCTCGCTGGAGGCACGAGAGCGCGCGGCGACTGCCACCTCGACGCCGAGGAGGTTCCGAGCCCTCCCCTGGCTTCTATGCACGCCACGGAGCACCCCCACGTACCTCCTCACCACTCCCCCTCCTCTGGCTCCCTCTAGACCTCTTCCCCTCGCCGATTTCGTCACGGCCGAGCGCACCGGAGAGCACCTCCGCCGCGCTCGCGCAAGACGCCGTGCAAGCGTGTCCAGAAGCCGAGCCGTCTTCGTAGCCGTCGAACCCCTCTGCGAATCGAGCCAGGCGAGCCCTGGAAGCGACGCCAGCATCACCGATTTGCCTCCGGCCGCCGTGAAGTTCATCGTCGATTGCTCCGTCGTCCGTCTTCCCCGACCTCCCTAGCCAGCACAAACGTGCTCCTGGTGAGCTCCTCGACGAATTGCCCCTCTCAGCGCGTTCCCTCTCTTCGTCTAGCCATGGCTGCCATGAGAGCAGTACGGCGCCGCCGCGCGAGTCGTCGCCGGCAACACTCCGGTGACCAATTGGTCACGTGGATGTACCAAATGTTTCCGCAAACACTCTCTGGTTACGCTGCACCCAAAATCCCCCTCTTCCGCGCACGTTCTCGCCATCCCCGTCGAAGCAGTGCCACGGCCGCCGCGCCATGTTGACGCCGGCGAGGCTACGGCCTCCCCCGAGCCACCCCGTGGGCACTGGGTGACGAAGTCGACCTCGGGCGTTCCATTGGTGGCCTCGGCGAGCTCTCCAGTGGCCGGAATCGTCACTCCGGCAAGGCGCCGCCGCGTCCAGTGACGCCGGCGTCAAGCCGCCGGCCATTAGGGCTAATGACGCTGCTAATCCCCCCTTAGCCCAATGACATGTGGACCCCAGACCCCCCCTAACACCCTGTTAACTCTAATTAAACGGAATTTAACCCAGGCTCACTGACCTGCGGGTCCCACACGTCAGGTTGACCAGTCAGCAGCCCTGACGTCAGCATGACACAATGCTGATGCAGAAAAGCCTTTTCCAGAGATTTAATTTAATCCAGAAAAATCCAGAAAATCAATTAAACTTTGGAAATTCATAGAAAATTCATACTAACTCCAAATTAAACATATAACATATGAAAAATTATCAGAAAATCCAAGGATTATGAATATGGGCTCTGTTTTCATGTTTGACCATTTTAAAATGGGTGAACAGTGCAAAACATCCATATGGCTTTATTTCAAATTCAAATTTGAAGCACATTTGCAAATGACTTTGCATTTGACTTCTTTTAAATGGAATTGTACCCACATTGTGATCAAGAACATCACCATTTCAATATTGATCATGTGTTTGAGCATTGCAAATAAATTTATACCTTGTTTGATTGTTTGCTCGATAGACGTGCAACCGAAACCGAAGGCCACCCCCTTCGTTGAAGACCCCGATATCGAACCTCGTCAGCAAGGCAAGCAAACCCCATTGATCATGTCTATAAAATCCCAATTCCCTCTCAGTCTCGCTTATGCATGTCTAGGAGATCACTTTGTATCGATTCTACCGCATAGTTGAACCCATATCCGATGCATGACCTATCATCTTGTCACAGTAGTAAGCAAACCACAATCCTAGCTGACATAGGAGTTGATTGATATCATGAAGCCCCTGCAACTGTTACAGCTTATTGCATGCTTAGTGTTACATGAGGTTGCTTTTGATGTGAGTCGGGATGATGGTGAACATGGTGTTGATGAAAGTGAAACTGTGTCGGTGAATCCACCCTAATACAAGGTGAACGATGAGAGGCTGTGTAGGAGTACACAGTGGGTTGTCTCGTTGAACACTGCCTTAGGCATCGAGTTCTTGTATGGTAATCCAAGACAAAGAGTACAACCACACATTGGGCTCACTGACCCCTCTCGGCCTAGTACCTTGATCCGTGTTGACGTCCAGGAGTCACATTAGTTCGGGCTTTCCATTTGGCATCTGCATAGAAAAAGAATGAAGGAATGATTGCATCATATAGATATGTGGGTGCACCTGTGAGGCAGGAAAACCATCTGCCAGAGGTGGCGTCTCGGTCACCTACATTGTTTGAGTCCATTTCGTTGATCCGGCCGGACTCTCGAGCGGAGGCAAACTCAGATAGTCTACTCCTGGAATAGACCGGTTGTGAGCGAAGTGTCGTGGTGAACATCCTCGCTGTCACCTCTTGAACGGTGGCGAGACCTGGCGGTAACCGATGGTCATGTGTGTGTAGTTTACACCCTTGCAAGGTTAACAAAACTATTCGAATAGCCGCGTCCGCGGTTAAGGACTACTTGGAACCTGTACCTGATTATTAGACAACTTAAATGGATACTTATAAAACTCGCAAGATAAGCGTGAGTGCTATGGTGTGCCTCCTCGTGGGGAAGTCGAGGAAGTAACCATAGTGGTGTAATTGGTTGGAGATGTAGTCGAATCGTGTACGTTTCTTATCTCAAGTCTGGTATTCGTAGTTCAGGATTAGCCAAGTCAAAGCTGGCACTTCTGCATGTTGAAACCCCACCTCCCTTTACCTTGATACTTGAGCATGAGTAGTATAGATCTGAGGTAAGTCTTGCTGAGTACGACTTTGTACTCACGTTTGCTTATTCTATGTTTTAGATAAGAACCGGACCCCGATGGAGTCACCTTCGTGAAGCTCGACGTTGACTAAGTTAGCATAGTCCCAGACAGCAGCCTGGTCCCTCGTGGAAGGGCATGTTTGTTGTACAAGGCTTCTCTAAGCCATTTGTTAAACTTGTCTGTACTCAGACCTAATTTGCTTCCGTTGTATGATGTAATGTTGATCACAGACATGTGATCTTTGTATGCTCTATGTGTATATCAATAAAGAATACTTTGTAGAGTTATGTGATGATACCTGCTGTTCATACTAGGCATGTGTGCTGCGTGTATGTTTATAACATGCATGTCTTAGTATGGGTTTTTGAGACCTTAGTTGTGATCTGGCTGGCGGTCTTTTATACACCAAGTGGCCCTTAGATGTGCGCAGCTTGGGGCATCGCGATGCGATTGCTCGTGACTCTGTCACGTGCACACTTAGTTGTATGATCGAGCCTGCCCTAGACCCCGACTAAGTGATCGGGCTGGAGTAAGTCTATGTGAGAGTTAGGATCCAATCGATAACATGGTTGAGGCAACTTGTCTATGAGTATGGGATTCACCACCCATAAGCATTTAGACTTGTGAGCGGACGATGAGGACCCATCTCAGATGATCATCCGGCCTGAATGGGATGCCCCTCACGTTCGATGCTTACCGAGAACGTTCTGTGCTTGGCCTTGTATGCTTAGACAAGTGGGTACGGTTCTCCGCTCTCCATGTGATTCTCCGCTCTCCAAGTTGATCTTACAGAAGACAGTAAACAGTTCTATAAAGGACTGGTCAAAGAAGTTAGGAGATGCTTTGTGGGCGTATAGAACTGCTTACAAAAACCCCATGGGCATGTCTCCATATAAAATGGTCTGTGGCAAGGCTTGCCATTTACCATTAGAGTTAGAGCACAAGGATTTCTGGGCTGTCACAGAGCTAAATGCTGACCCAAAGTTAGCTGGTGAAAAGCGTCTCATGAACTTGACTTCTCTAGATGAGTGGAGGAGTGAAGATTACGAGAGCGCTAAAATGTTCAAGGAAAAGGTAAAGAAGTGGCACGATAAAAGAATTCTAAAACGTGAATTTAATGTTGGTGATAAAGTTTTGTTTTTTAGATCTCGTTTCAGGTTTTCTCCAGGTAAACTACTTTCCAGATGGGAAGGACCTTTTCATATCGAAGAAGTATATCGGTCTGGTGCAATCAAGATCAATAATTTCGAAGGCACCAAACCTCAAGTTGTGAATGGACAAAGACTAAAACATTATATGGCAGGTGATCCAATCAATATGGATGCAAACATGATATATACAAGAACTCATGAAGAGCATGTTGCGACCCAGTTTCAGACTCCGACAGGAGCAGAATAAGAAAAGGTATGTATTACGGTAAGGAAACATCACGAACGTCAACAAAAGTTTACTTTTCAGAGTTTTTGCAAAATTAGGAAAATTCCAAGCCCGAGTGGAGCCGGAAAGGAGCTCCAGGGGGCCCAGGAGGCCTCCTGGCGCGGCCCCCTCCTGGCCGCACCAGGCACCCTCCTGGGTGCCCTGGACTCCGACTCCGACTCCACCTAGGCTTGAAACCTTCCTTCTGTTGCAGAAATTTTTGCTATATATTTGCCTGGATAGTCCCGGCACCGTATCTCGTGATTTCGTGTGTTTTCTTTCCCGGTCTGTTTCTGCGCATGCATTTAGGTGCTGAGTGCAGGATCTTGGAGACGGGAATGTCCTTCGAGACTGGAGAACAGCTGCCATGGAAGCGCTTCACCAAGGAGTACGTGACCGACAAGAACAAGAATGAGGAGTAAAACTCCTCGGGTAATGGCATCCCCTTAGCTTGTTCCAAGCTTGGGGGAGTGCCCGGTATCTTTATCTTTTATCTTTGTCTTTAGGAGTCAAGTAGAGTCGTATCATGTCTAGGGAAGTTACTTTATGAAATAGGTGTTGCTTTGAGGTCTATCACTCCTTTTGTGGAGAGCTTTGTATCCGTGAGTGTGGGGTCGTCTATGAAGGAATATTAATGAGAAGTCTATTGGTTTCTTCGCTGCACTTGGTATTCTCTTCACGCAATCGACATTATGAGCTGATTTTTATGAGGAGTATTGACCTTATATCAGGTATGGCTTCGAAAACTTTATTTAAATCTTGGCAAGTATAGCTTTGGTCATAACAACAAGCATGTTTTTCTCAAAGTAGCGACATAGCCAAAACCTTTGTGTTATTATGCTTGAAGTGTTATGTTGACAAGGAAGACAACTTGATGTTTCATGCTGGTTTTATTGTTTATGCTTTGTATTGCTTGCATCTAAGTTTTCATCAATTGTCTGGTCTCTCAAAGCCTTGCTAGCCAAAACTCTGTACTAAGCGGAATTCTGCTTGTACTTCCATACCCTGAAACCAACATCTTCCACTTGAGTCCACCATACCTTCCTATTTGTGGTATTCCACTACCACTCCTAAAGTATATAATTTATGTGCTATCTCTAGATGTTCAAAATCTTCTGTTTTGTGCCACTGATTCAACTCATGAGGAAGTGGTGGGTAACCCATGATCTTCTTAATTTGAACAAGTTTTATCTTGGGATTGCATGTCTAATCTGCAAACCCCTAATACGAGAAGGGACTGGCATGAGTGCCCAGCTCGTAAAAGATAAATATTAACGCACAAGTTCCTTCGCCCATTTATGAGTGATAAACAAAGGAATTTAAGGGGATGTGATCGTCCCCACATGGGAGCCGTTCCTCGAAACTTGTCCAAATCATGAAGTGAGTGAGTTATCCATCAGTAGTCGTTGACGGATCATGCACCTCCCAAAAGTCTATTTTTATTCTGTTTGATCTAGAGATGGCACATGAATTTTCCCTGCTTACCCTTTTGCACGGGGTTTATCCTTTATTTTGTGTTGAGTCAGTCCTTCCTACTTCCTTCCTTCTTGAGAGAGGACAGACACTTGATGTTAATAAAGATTCTTGCATACAGAGCTGCATTGAAAGGTAGCATGTTACATCTTTGTTGACATTATCTTTTGATAAGTGAGTTTGTTTGCAAAAGCTTATGCTGAGTAAACATCTTCCTTTGTGTTAACATGTGCAATTCTTGACTGATAACATGTTCTTTCCAAAGCTTCAACTGGTTCCATTATAAGTGAAAGAGCAAAAGTAAAAGTTATTAGTTGTTCCTTGACCAAGGCTATGTTTGCCATGATTTGATGAGTTTTCCAGGTCCTACTTTGTTATAATTGTTACTACTTTCTCATAAGGACCTTATGAGTTGAGGTTGCTGTTGAGGATGCTTCAGTTTGGTGAGAAATCTTGATGCTTCTTGTCCGTCTTCTTTTATCGACGCTTCACTCTCTAAACTTGTGGACAGGTTTACCGAGCTCAGCAATCGCTTGGGGACAAGCGAGGTCTAAGCTTGGGGGAGTTGATACGTCCAAATGCATCACTATTTTATATTGTAATTTCATTCTATTCCTTGATATATTCCACTTTAAAGTATTGTTCTTATGTTGTTTTGGCTTGTTTTACACAGTTTACAACTTTCCGGTGCCGAAGCAGCAGAACCAGAATTCAGCGGTGAAAAGTGGACACCAAGTTGCTGCAAGTCCAAATGCGATGAAAATTTACGGGGAGCGTTTTTATGGGAATTGACTCGGGATCACCGAACACGGTGGTGAGGGGACCCACCAGGCATCCAGAAGGGTGCCTGGCGCGGCCCCCCTCCTGGCCGCGCCAGGCACCCTCCTGGATGCCTGGTGGCCCCCCTTGGTGCCCCCTCTCTCCTATAAGACCCCCCTGGGGTGAAACCCCTAAGAAGATAAGAGTTTCCGTGTTTCGCCGCCGCCACGGGGCGGAAACCTACAGAGGTGAAAAGCCATCTCCGGCGGGCAGATTCCGCCGGGGAGATCACCTCCCGGAAGGGGAGATCATCGCCATCATCACCATCATCATCACGGGAATCATCGAGATCATCATCAACATCATCCCCAACATCAGCACCATCTCCATCTCCATCCCATCTCATCTCACAATTGCAAATTGTGTTGTAATCCGTACTATCTATCCTCTCTACTCTGTTGGTGTTGATTACTACTTTGTGGTGAATGCTATTGAGTTTTGTTGGAGAATTATCATTGTGTCCAGATTGTTTGCCACCCATCTATCACCTCTGATCATGATCTCTTTTATGTCTTGTGAGTAGTTACTTTAGTTCTTTAGAACATGGGAGAAGTCTAGTTGTTAGTAGTCATATGATGTTGAAGTGTTATGTGTTGTTTGATACTTAAGTTGTGTTGTTATTTATCTAGTGGTGTTATGTGAGTAGAACACTTAACACTTCACCTTTCATGGGCCTAGAGGAATACATTGTGCACAAAGGATGTTTATGGTGGGTTGCCGGAGTGATAGAAACCTAAACCCCAGTTCGCACACTTTTGGACAAGGGAGTTATGGATCCTTGATCGCAATGCTGTTGTCGTCGATATGTGACGGCAGATGCCATGGGGATGGCTAAAGTGAGGGGAAGACACGAGGGAGAGAATGTCGATGGTGCCGGAATCGGGTTGGGCACAAGCACGGTGAAGACACCACGATGTACCTAGGTTCGGGGCTCTCCGGAGAGATAACACCCCTACTCCTGCTTGTCTCTTATATATCAATGAAGGAACTACAATAACTGCTCTTCTATCTTCTCAGGGGAAGGAGTAAACCGCCGCCGTGGGCAAGGTCTTCTCCTGCTTCCCTGAGGAGTGACTACGGGCAGTAAATGAACTGAAGGGGGAATGAGTTAATGAGATCTCAGGTGTGGCATCCCTCGCGCAGGAGGGGTACCCTGGCTCTTATAGTGTGAGTCCAGGGTACTTCGGTAACTTCAGTGCCGAATGGGCCCAGCTGTCAACCTCTAATCGGCCTGGGCCCACCGACTGCTCCTATCCGGGTGATCCGGAGCCTACGAGCGGCGGCCCATGCTGCTACCTCGTAGAGCCTAGTGACGAACAGTGGAGCTAGGGGGTGCGGTCTTGTCGGCCTGTCCGCGGAATCGGCGGGGAGGTCGACACCGTATCTCCAGCAAATCCTCGATGTGACCTGGCCTTCCTGCCACCCAGATATCTCGGGATATGGTATTTATGGCCTCGTAATCATACCCCCGATTGGGTGGTAGGTTGCTCCGATTGCGCCTGGACCGATTGGTGGTTCCTGGGAATCAACCTCGGTCCAGCTGCAGACCAATCGGACGAATGTCTGATAAGGGAAGGGTGGGCCGATTGCGCCTGGGCCGACTGCTGGCATTTGGTATGGTCGATTGCCTTGGAGCAATCGGCCGTACCTCCGCCCAGCTCGGCCCAGCTGCAGCCCAATCGGCCCATCCTTGTCTTGAAAGCTTGCTTCCGCTTGGGTTAGCCTACCCGGGTACCAATCCCCCGACAGTAGCCCCTAAAGCTGTAAAGGTCCCACGAGCACTTGACCGCGGGGCCTTTGCAGCTTTTCAATCTGTCTTGACGTTTTCCGACTGCTATGGCCTCCTCGAGTACGTCACTCCGAGCCCGTCGGCCGACTCGGAGATCACACTCGGCTGACCCCACTTCCACCCGATTGGCCTTGGGTCCTTCTCACTTCGTGTCTTCATTTTCTGGCAAAAATATCTTCTGCCGATTGCGCTCCAACGGTTACCTCCGACTCGCCCACGATGTGATCAATGAGTTGGGACCCACGACCCACGCGCGACGTGACATAACTGCAGGAGCTGACCCCCACGTCGCACGCCTCGCCTTTTGCGCCGGGATCCTTTGTGCTGATTCGTCGGTTGGCCTCCCTATGCCCTAGGCCACACCGGGCCACACGACCGCAGGGTCATCCCACTCCCCTCCCCCGCCGCCCATTTAAGCCACCGGGGGGGGGAGCCTCGCCTCTTCCTTCTTCCCAAAGCCTCCTTCACCTCTAGCTTTCTCTCTCCGCGCCATTGCTGCTCCTCGCGCAAACCTTCTCTCCCGTGGACCTCTGCTCTCCAACTTGCTCTAGCCACTGACTTGTGTTCTTCGCCGCCTCCGCCGCCGCCGCAGCAGTTCATCGGCGTCGTTCTCGTGTTCCGCCTCGATCTTTTTCCTCTTCTTCCTCTTCTGAGAAATCCATGGCGCCACGACGGGACGTATCGCAGGCGAGCCGCGGGTGCTGGAAGGGATCCCAGGTCACCACTGTCGCCGTCGAAGCCCTGATCCGCGCCCGAAAAATGCCTGCGGAGATCGAATGGCGGATCCCGGGCAGGGCCGATGTCGTGCCCAGCGCGCGCGCGGGCGAGAGGGTCGTGTTCCTCGCTCACTTTGAGCGTGGATTCGGCCTTCCCGCTAGCGCCTTCTTCCGTGAATTCCTCGACTTCCACCGACTTCAGCCTCACCACCTTGCAGCTAACTTCATCATGAACCTCTCCGGGTTCGTGACACTCTGCGAGGGGTATCTCGGCTGCCGACCCAGCATCGCGCTTTTCAAACGCTTCTTCAACCTCCGAGCCCACAACGCTCGAACGGGAGAAGTAGTGGCCTCCACCATTGAAGGCGGCAAACCAACCTATCCGACTGACATGACCGACTGCGGAAGTTGCCTTGCTGCAGCCGGCAAGTTAAAATATCCGAGCCCCGAAATCGTCCAATCCTGCAAGAATTGGCAGACTTCGTTCTTCTACGTCAAGTCTCCTGATCAGAGCCCCGATCTCCACAATCTGCCCGAGTTCTCACTCGCCAGGCCGGTTCAGAAGCATCAGTGGTCCCTGAAATACGGCACTGGAGATTGCGATGTCGACGCCCAAGCCACCAGGGTCACCCAGCTGGAGCGAGAGGGACTCCTCCCCACCGACTTGGTAGCTGCATGGCTTCATGCTCGGATTCTTCCCCTGCAACGCCGAGTGCACCGCCTCTGCGACGTGTCGGGACCTCGGGATCCCACTCGGCTCTGCACGTGGGAGGGGACGACAGAAGTCCTTTGCGCCCGATTGAAGGCCATCACTGCTAGCGCGCTGCCTGATCCTTTCCGATTCGGGCTTGACTACCTCACGCGCCAGCGAAAGCCGCCTATGGTACGCCCCGACTTTTTTCATCCAATTGCACATTCTTCCGATTGCTTTCTCTTCCGATTGCTCTGATCACTTATGTCTTCTTTTCAGCATTTCCTTCAGTCCAACCTCATGGAAGACGGCCAGGAAGCTGGCGTGTACACCCCTGACCACACGGAAGAGGATCCTACCGACCTTGAATATGACGGCGAGATTCCTTCCGCCGAGACCAGTGGGGATGATGAAGACGATGACGAGTCTTCCGGAGAATCCTCCGACCCCATGGATGCTGATGATGATGACGCCGAGCGCGCCAACCCTCCGAATACCAACACTCGGCCGCCAGCTCAAGGGGGTACGCCTGACCCTTCCCTTGAGCAATTTTTGGCTGAGTGGAGTGACGATGATAGTGTTTCAAAGGGTGCTGCTTCTGATGCAGCTCCTCGGGATAAACCTCCGAAGGTGCCGGCTAAACGCACCTCGGCCCCTGGCCTCCTCTGGTACGGCTCTCCCCAAAATCACCAAAACCACAACGACTGCCCACAAGGGCAAGCAAGCCCAGGAGACGATCACTCGAAGGCCGACCACTCAGGCGCCACTGAACGTTGCCCCGCTCCGCTGCCGAATGCCTACCGGCGCACCCCGGACAGTCGGTTATGTTTCTGTCTTTCCGCGCAGTACTTTGCTATCTTTGCTTCTACTGACTCTTCTCCCTTTCTTATTTCAGTGAGCCGATTGGGCTTGAAGACATTGTCACCGACATTCCGGCTCGTATCGGCGCCATCATCTCGCCCGCTGCTTCTTCTGCAGCTGTTCGCAAGCGGCCGACTGCCACTAGTCGTTCTTCCAAGGACGCCGAGCGTGCTGCCAAGAAGGCTCGCCTTGCTGCGGCTCAGAAGACCTCCTCGTCCAACCTTGCTCCCAAAGCCTCCAAGCGCGCGGCCGACCCGGTGTCTCCTGGTATTGGAGGAACGCAATCGGTCGATCCGATTGCCCCGTCTCCGCCACCCCGCTCCAGTCCGGCCGCCGCTGCTGCGACTGCCCCTGCTGTAACCTCCGTGTCCGACATGCCACTGGTGACGAGCTCGTCGCCGATTGTGATGTCGGCACCACCAACTACAGCGACTGCGCCACCAGCTGTTTTGTCAGCGCCGCCGACGACCACGACCCTTCCGCCAGTCATTGTTACCACTTCTGCTCCGACTCGCCCGGTTGCGCCGCCGCCGCAATCGGGTGAGTCCGGTCCTTCACCAACATCCGTGCCGCCAGTCCTCCCCACTACAGCTTTCGCCATCGTTCCTACTTCAGCGCCACCGCCGATTTCCTCCCCCTCCGAGATTCTTATGCGCTCGGTGGATCACTTCCGAGCCGAGTATTCTCGCGCCCGTCATGTCGGCGCTGAGCCTGACGCTTCGCCTCGTCCTCGGGATCCCGTGACGAGCACTCTGAGCCGGGTGAATGAGTTCGCCGAAGCCCTTGCTCGGGACCTTCAACAGCTGACCTCTCACCATTCGGTAAACTCTTTAACCTTTCCTTCTGTACCTCTGTTTTACTTCGGCAATTTTTCTTCCGGTGGGTGCGCGCAAGCGCACCCAGTGGGTGTAGTCCCCGAGATTCGGGCCGATTGGTTACAATCGGTTCGGATCTTTAGCATTTTTTGCTTTATCGTTTGCCTTCCTCAATCGGTAGACTTTCTTCCGGTGGGTGCGCGCAAGCGCACCCACTGGGTGTAGTCCCTGAGATTCGGGCCGATTGGTTACAATCGGTTCGGATCTTTAGCATTTTTTGCTTTATCGTTTGCCTTCCTCAATCGGTAGACTTTCTTCCGGTGGGTGCGCGCAAGCGCACCCAGTGGGTGTAGTCCCCGAGATTCGGGTCGATTGGTTACAATCGGTTCGGATCTTTAGCATTTTTTGCTTTATCGTTTGCCTTCCTCAATCGGTAGACTTTCTTCCGGTGGGTGCGCGCAAGCGCACCCACTGGGTGTAGTCCCCGAGATTCGGGCCGATTGGTCACAATCGGTTCGGATCTTTTTCACTTGTTGCTTTATGTCTGACTCCGTCTTGCTGCTCGTCACAGGCTGTCATGGAAGAGAAAAGAGTTGTCTTCGAAAAACTCCTGGAAGCTTATACTGCCAGCCTTCGAACCCTCGCCCAGGCCCAGCTGCAGGTTAATAACCAATCGGCTGAAATCACTAAGCTAAGAGGTATCCTCTATCTCACCGTTGTCTCTTCTTCACTTGACAACTGCTCTGGTACTGAAATCTTCGCGCTCTCTTGTAGCTTCTATTCCTATGGTAAATGATCTTCAAGGCCGAATTGCAGAATTGGCTACAGAACTTAGCCAACAAGGTCCAGCCCTTGATAAAGCCACCGGGGAGGTAACTTGGCTGCAGGGGGTAGAGAAGGATTTGAATCGGACTATTCACGGCCTCCAATCTGAAATGGCTGCTCTTGAGAAGAAACATCTAGCCGACATCGCCGCAGTGACAGCTACTGGTGATGGGCTTCTTGCTGAACGAGATGCTGCCGTCGCCGCCCAAGTTGCTCTGCAAACTGAAAGGGATGAGGCAATTTCTGCCCGAGACTCCATTCGCCAAGATCATGACGAGCTCGTCGCCAAGTTCGAAGAACTGGAGAAGCGCAGCTATGAGGAGACCACCCGAATGCGCCGCCGAGCCAAGGGCTTCTGCGATACATTGACCGAAATGGATCTCCTCCTTGGCCGTGAGTCCTCCTTGTTGCCGAGTGCACTTTCCGGTTGCTTTCTTCTCTTATCTTATTGCTTATGCTCTTCCTTCTTGATGCAGAAGCTTGGCCCGAATCTGAAGCGGCTGCTTATGCAGCTGTCGCCAAGTCCCGAGAGGATACCATCGCCGCTGGAGGGACCTGTGACCGTGCAGATAACGTCTGGACCCGGCATGAATATCTGATCGGCACCCAAGCCCGCATTCCTATTATCCAAGGAATTGCCCTATCCTTCAAGCTCAGGATTCTGAAGATTGCTGAAGCGCTGTGGTCGCCGACTGAGCTCAAGGCCGGACTCCAGAAGATGAAGAATGCTGCCGACTCCTCCGCCGAGATCCGTAAGGCAGACACTCAGGATGGAGAGGATTCTGACCAAGGGGACACTCTGAATGCCACCACTGAGCAAACTCGGACTCTCCTTAAGGCTATCCCACGTCGGATCGACATTTTGCTGAATTCTGCCGGAAGGACTGGTGCGGAGACCGCTCTTCAGACTGTGCTGACTTGGTACCCTCAAGTGAAGCTCTCCCGGTTGTACAGCCTTCGAGACAATGCCTCTGACCTTCTTGAGAAGACCTACGTCGAAGTCAATCGGCTAGCCAGCACTATGGTGAATTGGTTTTCTCCCTACGAGTATACTCCGCATCTCGACCAGGGAGGGGAACCGCTCCCTGCCTCTACCATCTCTGGCCTGGCCGAGGAGCTCTCTGATAGCGGCTCATCCCAGACGTCTCCGAAGTCTAAACAGACAGGTGCTGCGACTTCTGAAGCTCAATCGGACCCATCTTCTCCACCTTCTAGCTCAGTGCCTCCGACTGCTTAAGCTATGTTATCTTCAATTTGTACTCCGACTGCCCGCTTGTAAGAAATATTTTTAATTCTGTCGACACCTACTGGGTGTGACTTGGATGTAATGACCTTATTCGGCCTTGGGCCTGTTACTTTTGATGCAATCCGATTGCTTGTTTTTTACTTTTGCATGTGCGATCAACTTTGCGTCTTTGTCGGTTTCCTTTATCGGCTGCACTTGGGGATGTCTGCTGTGTCGACCTTGCTGTCGTCATGCGGTCTGCAATCAGATCAACAGTAGACATCCAGCCAAGGTTCGATAAGTTTTCATTTTTTACACGACAAGATTTTTACCGCAAAGGATTCTGCAATAGCAGGCGCCGATTGCTTGCTACAAGGTCCGATGTCCTGATTTGCGGCGCAATCGGTGACTTTGTCCTGTCGACTGTGCCCTTGGTGGCCTCTTTCAAATTGTTTCCCGGGGATTTGTACTACCGACTGCCTCAATCGGCACCCTTCTCAATGCCACAAACCTTTTAGTGATTTGCGCTCGAGCTAAGTATTCGATTGAAGGCCAGCCTGCAGTCCCCGTGCCTCGATGGCTTATTTACTTGACCTCGCGGTCGGCCAGTCCCCGGGTGTGCTACGCACATCTCGGGTATGACTGAGCATTGCCGATTGAGGCTAGCTCTTCGAATGAAATTATACAAAGGTACTCGAATGCTCATTTTCAGAGACATGATAACTTTTACTGATTGTTTGCCGAATGGCTTACATAAATTTCTGCCGCTCAACTATAGAACGGACACAACAACTCGGCGTTCCACGGCCGCTCCGTCTCTGCTCCTGACGTGTCCTTGTGCCGAGTGCCCTTGGTGCAGTCGATCAGATAATAGGAGTTGTTCTTGAGCGCTCTGCTGACAACAAATGGCCCTTCCCAAGGTGAGGATAGCTTGTGCTGCCCCTCTGACTTCTGGATTCGGCGTAGCACCATGTCTCCCTCTCGGAAAGCGAGGGGACGAATCTTCTTGCTGTGGTAGTGCCTCAACTTCTGCTGGTAGACTGCTGACCTGGACAAGGCCAACAGACAAGCTTCTTCTTTGAGGTCAATGCCGTCTTCTCTTGCCAATCTTGCTTCTTCTTCTGTGTACAGGGCGTGCCGAGGTGAATCAAACTCAATGTCGGAAGGGATGACTGCTTCTGAGCCATACACCAGGAAGAAAGGAGTGAATCCAGTCGACCTGTTTGGAGTGGTCCTCAAGCTGAACAGTACTGCTGGAAGTTCGTCGATCCATGCTCCGGGTGCCCTCTCAAGTGGCTCTACCAATCTGGGCCTGATACCCGATAGGATTAGTCCATTTGCCCTTTCGACTTGACCATTGGACTGTGGGTGTGCCACAGATGCTAGATCGAGCCGAATGCCTTGCTGAGACGCATATCGGGCCAGCGCCCCCTTTGCGAAGTTTGTGCCGTTGTCGGTGATGATGCTGTTGGGTACACCGTATCTGCATACGATGTCGGCCACAAACCGAACCGCAGTCGGCCCATCCAACTTTTTGATTGGTCTTGCTTCAATCCACTTGGTAAACTTGTCGACTGCCACTAGGAGATGTGTCATGCCACTCCGAGCTCTCTTGAATGGTCCGACCATGTCCAAACCCCAAACTGCAAACGGCCAAGCTATTGGGATGGTCTTCAGTGCCGATGCTGGCTGATGACTCTTTGCCTTGAATCGCTGACAACCCTTGCAGTGCGTCACCAGATTTTTAGCTGCTGCGAGTGCAGTTGGCCAGTAGAAACCATGTCGGAAAGCCTTGTTGGCGATTGCCTTTGCTGACGCGTGATGACCACATTCACCCTGATGGATGTCTCTGAGCAGCTCCAAGCCTCTGTCCTCTTCAACACACCTCTGGAGGATACCAGTTGCACTCCTGCGCATCAGCTCATTGTTGATTATTGTATACGCCCAAGATCTGCGGCTGATCTGCCTGGACTCTGCTAAATCTGGTGTGAGGATCCCATCTGTTAAGAAATCTCTAATCGGTTGTGACCATGACGGCGCACTGACGACCACCATTACGGCCGCATGCTGAGGTGGGACTTCCTCTTGGATCTCGGCCTCTTGATCACTGACCTCCTCAATCTCGGCCACTTGGACGTCTGCCATTTCGACCTCTACTTTTGAACTGCCGACTGCGGCGTCTGGCACGCACTCGGCAGCCCCTGGTGCTGACTTCTCGTCTGGAGCTGGAGATTCATCATTGCACTCGGCAATTTCTGATGTCATTGGCTCTTCGGAGGTTGTGCCTTCTAGTGCGGCCTCCACTTTCTTCCCTTTGCTCTTCTTCTCCTCTGCAGCCCCTGGCTCGCAATCGGCAGCCCCTGGTGCTGTTGCCGAGACACCCTGGGCGCTGGACCGCTTCTTCATGGTTGCGGGTTTGGCCGGTTGAACTTCTTTTGCCTTTCTGAGTGCTTCGAGATCGGTCTCCGAGATAAAAATGGACTCGGACTCTGGGGATGGAATGATAGATGGCTTCTTGATATGCTCCAGAGATACGCCTGGTGGGATTGATTTCCTTGTGGACCCTAGCTTGGACAATGCATCTGCTGCTTCGTTGTTTGCTCTCGGCACATGATGGAACTCGCAACCTTCAAAATATCCGCTGATCTGCTGCACTAGGAATCGATAGCTTGCCATGTTAGCATCTTTTGCATCCCAGGTGCCCGAGCACTGCTGTACCACCAGGTCGGAATCACCAAAGCACTCGATGTTCCGAATACCGATTTCCTTGGCAAGCTTGATACCATGCACAAGGGCTTCGTATTCGGCGACATTGTTTGATGCTGCGAAGTGAATCTGAAGCACGTACTGCAACTGATCTCCTCTTGGGGAAGTGAGTACCACCCCAGCCCCTAGGCCATTCTTCATCTTGGAGCCATCAAAGTGCATTCGCCAGCAATCCGACATTGGGAGCTGCAGCATGTACTGAGTTTCAGCCCAGTCCACCAGGAAATCGGCCAATGCTTGCGACTTGATTGCCGTCCTAGGTTCATACTAGATGCCGTGACTGGCGAATTCAATTGCCCATTTTGCTACCCTTCCGGTTGCATCTCTGCTTCCCATGATGTCGGCTAACGGAGCCGAGCTGACAACTGTGATCAGGTGAGCTTGAAAGTATGGCTTCAATCTTTTGGCTGCCATGTACACTCCATAGCACATCTTCTGATAGTGAGGGTAGTTCTGCTTGGATGCCGAGAGTACTTCGCTGATGTAGTACACTGGACGCTGGATTTGCTGTGCCTTGTCCTTCTCGGGCCGCTCCACCACCATGACTGCGCTGATCACCCGATTGGTTGCCGCAATGTATAACATCATTGGCTCCTTCTCAATCGGGGCAGCCAGGATTGGTGCCGTGGAGAGCATGCGCTTGAGTTCTCGGAATGCTTCGTTTGCTTGAGGGGTCCATGTGAACTTCTCGGTCTTCTTCATCAGCTGGTATAATGGGATTGCCTTTTCGCCCAGCCGACTGAGGAATCGGCTGAGAGATGCGAGGCAACCGGTGAATTTCTGCACCTGCTTCAGGGTCTTGGGCTGCTCCATGCGCTCTATTGCAGCTATCTTTTCGGGGTTGCATTCGATTCCTCTCTCGGAAACGAGAAACCCCAACAGCTTGCCGGCTTGGACTCCAAACACACACTTCTCCGGGTTGAGCTTGATCTGATAAGTTCTCAAATTCGCGAATGTTTCTCTGAGATCATCTAGCAATGTGATCCCCTTTGCCGACTTCACCACCAAATCGTCCACGTATACATGGAGATTCCTGCCGAGTTGGGAATGTGTGCACCTCTGAATCGTGCGCTGATAAGTGGCTCCTCCATTCTTCAGACCAAAAGGCATGGTGATATAACAATAGGCCCCAAAAGGGGTTATGAATGCAGTTTTGATCTGATCTTCCACAGCCAACTTGATCTGGTGATATCCAGCAGTAGCATCCAGAAAGGACAACAGCTCGCAGCCGGCCGTAGAATCAATCACTTGATCAATACGGGGCAGAGCAAACGGATCTTTCGGGCATGCTTTGTTCAGACAAGTATAATCTATACACATACGCCAAGTCTTGTTCTTCTTCATGACGAGGACTGGATTCGCCAGCCACTCGGGGTAAAACACCTCCATGATGAAACCTGCCGCTTGCAGCTTCGCAATCTCTTCACCGATTGCCCTTCTCTTGTCCTCAGAAAAACGTCTCAGGGGTTGCTTGACCGGCTTCGAGCCTGGCCGAATGTGCAGCTTGTGCTCGGCGAGTTCTCTCGGAACACCAGGCATGTCTTGTGGAGACCATGGAAAGATGTCCCGATTCTCACGGAGGAACTCGACGAGCTCGCTTTCCTATTTATCGCTAAGTCCAGCTCCGACTACAACGAACTTGGTTGAGTCGGAGGGATCTAGAGCGATCTTCTTGCTGTCCTTGGCTGACTGAAAAGCCGATTCCTCATCTACTCTCTTTGCTGGGCCGACCGGAAGTGGATTCTTGCTTTGTGCTTGCGCCATTGCAATGACCTTGCCGAGCTGGCACTTCTCCGTCTCCACCACTAGGGATTCAGCCAAACTGCTGCCAGCGGATGTGCACTCGAGGGACTTCCTGAAGTCTCCGGTGACTGTGATGACACCGTTTGGCCCCGGGATCTTCATCTTCAGGTATGTCTGCTGTGCATTGATCATGAACTTGGCAAATGCTGGTAACCCCAATAGGGCATGGTAAGGACTGCTGAGGTCGGCCACCTCAAACCAAATCGGCTCTCTCCTGAAATTTTCTTCCGTGCCAAATATGACATCCAGCCGAATGCGACCCATGGGGGTGCAAGACAATCCAGGAACAATCCCATGGAATGTCGTCCGACTGCGCTCCAGGTCCCGCTCTGTGAGCCCTAGCTTAAGCATTGTATCTCTGTATAGAATGTTGATTGTGCTTCCTCCATCAACTAGCACTCGAGAAAATTTGCATGAAAATCTTGGTCCTGCAACCAGAGCGTCCACCACCAGCGGATAATTGCCTGGATTCGGCAAAATGGTGGGATGATCTGCTCTGTCCCAGGATATCGGACATTCGGACCAGTGCACAAATTGGGGAATCGGCGACATAGTGGCATTGACTTCTTGGGCTCGGGCTCTCCGACTACCCTTGTCTGTGGACTCGCTGGTAAAAATCATGTAAGCCGCATCCTGCTGCGGGTACTGGTTCTGTTGCTGAGGTGGTCCTCTGTTCTGGGGTGGTGGTGGTGGTGGTGGTGGTAAAGCTTCTCCCTTTGCAATCCTTCTCACGAAGTCACACTGCCGAGTGGTGTGCGCAGACGGCCTCCCAGGCGTGCTGTGCAATTTGCATGGTGCGTCCAACATATCCTCGAATGTGTATTTGGGCTTCATCTGCCCTGGGGGTCTCACATTTGGTCTCATCTTCCGACTGCCTCCTGCAGCCGCTGGATCTTCCTCATTTTGAACAGCGGCCACCTGCCGACTGCCATACTGGGAATCAGGCTGCTCGTCCTTGCGCTTGCCGTTGTTCTGCTGGTTGTTGTTGTTGTTGTTGTTGTTGTTGTTGTTGCGATTGTTCTCTCTTCTTTCCTTCCGACTGAGGCCTTGGTTCCCTGTGTTCGACTGCGGAGCCCCTGGTGATTGGATCACACCTCCAACTCCGAGTTGGATAGGGCGCATCGCAGAATCAGACATAGCGAACGCATTTGCCACCTTCATAAGCTCAGCGAGCGACGTGAAGTCTTTGCGGAGCAGCTTGTGCTTCAACATTGAATCCGCCAGGCACCCATCAGTAAAATACTGAATGGCCTGGATCTCATGGACTCCTTCGCATGAATTCTTCATCTTGATCCACCGAGATAGGTAATCTCGGAGGGGCTCGTCCTTGCCTTGCACACACAGAGCTAACTGTCGTGGGAGGTTGGGCCTCTCATACGTGCTTGTGAAGTTGTGAATGAATGCGGTCGTGAAATCCTCCCAGCAATTCACACTGTCCTTGGGCAAACTGTTCAACCACGTCCGCGCTGAGCCTTGCAGCATGAGAGGTGCGTAGCGGACTGCTACACGCCGATTGCCTCCTGCAATGCGGACTGCCGTCAGGTAGTCGGACAACCAATCTTCCGGTTTCACCGAGCCATTGTACTTGGGAGTGTCTCTCGGTAATGTGAAGCCTTTCGGGAATCTCTCCGTCCGAATGCGGTGACCAAAACATGATGGGCCAACTTCTCCTTCTTCATCTTCCTGAGCTTCCTTCTCCAGGAGCTCAATGCGATGCCTTGCGTCGTTCTGGCCGATTTGGCGAGGGCCAAGTCGGGTGCTGATTGCTGGTCTTGGCGCCGATTGCTGCGGGATGTCATGGCGCCTGCTGTTAACAGCTGGCTCTTCCATTCTTCTGCTTGCTGCTGGGGGTGGCCGATTGCTTCTGACCTTGCTGTCGTGCCGAGACGGTGCAGGTTGATGCCTGTTCTGGCGCGATGCATTCGGTCGCTGGCTAGCTCCCGCATTCGGCCTCACAGTTCCTCTTGATGCCTCTGGCTCAGCATTCTGATTGCCCATTTCCACAAGCCTTTGCTCTTTTGCGGCCGCTATCAGCTCACGCATTCGGCGCGACTGTTCGCGCCGCTCATCTCCTTCCAATTCTTCCAGCTCGAGCGCTATCTGCTCGGCGGCTCTCAAATTCTTGTCCGGTGTGCTATATGGTTGCCTCTGGATGAATGCCGACTGCGCTGGCTGCTCCGGTTGCACCGGCCTTCTCGGACGCTCCGGCTGCTCAGCTCCTGATAGCTGCTGGTGGACTGCTCTTCCTCGGCTTCTCAGGTCTTCCAGGACTGCGGGCTCAATCGGCCGGCGCGGTCCTGCGTGAGCTGCGTTGTACTCCCTTGTGATGGCTCCTAGCCGACGCTCTTCTGCCAACACTTGCTCAGCCCTGCGAGCCAGAGCGAGCCGTGCTGTTTCCAGCTCGGTGTGCACCTGCTCCGGATCACCATTCCGGTTCACAAGTGTGTATAACACATCCCGCAACACACTGGTGCCGATTCGCTCTGCCGCATCAGCTACATCCTTGGCCTTCCTTGCTGTGCTTGCCGGATCACGGTTGGTCGACGAAGATGCTCCCGCCATCATGACCGCGGCGTGCAGTCGGCCCTTCTCTCGGCCAGGTGCTGCGATGCAGCCCCTGGTCGAGAGCGGATCTGTAGCACACGAGAAGATGCGGATGTCTCTGGGATATGCCTCAGGGAAGCTGCCAATGAAGAGACGATGACTTCCCACTTGCAGCGACACTCCGGGCGGCAAGGGTGCTCCAGCCCTGTACCGCGCCGAGTAGTCCACTACATAATCGATTGCCCCACGCCTCAGAATCAGGCCGGAGGCGTGGCTACCGCCGGATGCAGAGGAAGATCCCGTCCGGATCTTGACTCCAGTCGACGCCTCGGTCTGCCCCACGGTGGGCGCCAACTGTCGTCGATATGTGACGGCAGATGCCATGGGGATGGCTAAAGTGAGGGGAAGACACGAGGGAGAGAATGTCGATGGTGCCGGAATCGGGTTGGGCACAAGCACGGTGAAGACACCACGATGTACCCAGGTTCGGGGCTCTCCGGAGAGATAACACCCCTACTCCTGCTTGTCTCTTATATATCAATGAAGGAACTACAATAACATCTCTTCTATCTTCTCAGGGGAAGGAGTAAACCGCCGCCGTGGGCAAGGTCTTCTCCTGCTTCCCTGAGGAGTGACTACGGGCAGTAAATGAACTGAAGGGGGAATGAGTTAATGAGATCTCAGGTGTGGCGTCCCTCGCGCAGGAGGGGTACCCTGGCTCTTATAGTGTGAGTCCAGGGTACTTCGGTAACTTCAGTGCCGAATGGGCCCAGCTGTCAACCTCTAATCGGCCTGGGCCCACCGACTGCTCCTATCCGGGTGATCCGGAGCCTACGAATGGCGGCCCATGCTGCTACCTCATAGAGCCTAGTGACGAACAGTGGAGCTAGGGGGTGCGGTCTTGTCGGCCTGTCCGCGGAATCGGCGGGGAGGTCGACACCGTATCTCCAGCAAATCCTCGATGTGACCTGGCCTTCCTGCCACCCAGATATCTCGGGATATGGTATTTATGACCTCGTAATCATACCCCCGATTGGGTGGTAGGTTGCTCCGATTGCGCCTGGACCGATTGGTGGTTCCTGGTAAGGTCGATTGCTCTGGGTATTCGGCCTTCTGGGAATCAACCTCGGTCCAGCTGCAGACCAATCGGACGAATGTCTGATAAGGGAAGGGTGGGCCGATTGCGCCTGGGCCGACTGCTGGCATTTGGTATGGTCGATTGCCTTGGAGCAATCGGCCGTACCTCCGCCCAGCTCGGCCCAGCTGCAGCCCAATTGGCCCATCCTTGTCTTGAAAGCTTGCTTCCGCTTGGGTTAGCCTACCCGGGTACCAATCCCCCGACAGCTGTGGTTAGGCTTATGCCTTAATTACTACCTTGTATTTGCGGATGCTTGCAAGGTGTGTAATCATAAGAGTACACTTATCTTAGTCTAGAAGGTGTACTAGCATTGATCCACCCACCAACACTTATCAACACAATACATATTACTTGGCGGAGTATGGTGAAAGTAACTTGGCTATCTCTGCCATGTGTTCTCGAGAACGCTTTAGCTTTTATAAGTTTAGTTCCTAGGATTATCCTTGTGAAAGGATTGGGACACTTGCTACTCCTATGTTACCCTGTTTACTTTGCTTGTCTTTTACTTTTCTGTCGCTTAAACCAAAACCCCCTAAATATTTACCTTTCAGTGTGCGCAGCTCTTTCCTTATGCAGTGTCACTTATCAACACCTTCTGCTCCTCGTTGGGATCGACATCCTTATTTATCGAAAAGCTACAATTGATCCCCTAGACTTGTGGGTTATCAAGAATCGTTTATTGGCGCGGTTAACAGGGGAGGCAACCCAACTAAACCTATTAACTTCTCTGCCATCAGCGCTGCTTGGATGAGAACGAACATGTAATAGATTCTAACACGGGCAAGGCTCACAGAAAAGAAAGGATCATCTAGGAAAATATCAAACATCAAGCGTGTATCCCAGGGTAGTTGTACGTGCTTGCAATAAGAACTTTGCACAACATCTTTTGTCCTACCCTCCCGCTACAAACGGGGCCAAAAGGAACTTAGGGAGATTAAGGTACTCCTTTCAAAGAGCACCGGAACAAAGCATTAACACTTCGTGGATACACGGAATCCTCAAATTTTAGTCCATCCCCTTTGGTGTCCCAAGTTGTCACCATTGGGATCGCCGGTTCCGGACTATAATAGGTGCTTACAACTCATAGATAGGATCAAGAACACCACAAACTCAAGAAACAAAAGGATGATCAGATCTGAAATCATGGCACTCGGGCCCAAAGTGACAAGAATTAAGAGCAACAAGTTGTAACAGAGATGATAAACACCAAGTAGATGATAGGCAACATGCCCCCAACAATCTGATTGAACTATTACATGATCTAACTCATCCAATCCCTACCATCCCCTTTGCCTACAGCAGGGAATTACTCACACATGAGAGAGGAAGTTATGGAGGGGTGATGGAGAGGCGATGATGATGACGATGGCGATGATTTCCCCTCACCGGAGACCAAAGCAGCCTCCAGATTAGCTCTCCCAGAGAAGAAAAGAGGGTTGCGGCGGCTCCGCGACGTAGATTGGAAAAGCGACTTCTGTTCTGGGGTTTCTGCGTCGGGAGAATAAATAAGGCCAATGTAGGGCACCACGGGGTGTGGGACCCAGCCAGGAGGGCAGGTGGCGCGGCCAGGTGCTGGGCCGCGCCAGCCACCCTCCTGGCTACCCCCTGGCAGCCCTGTGGCCCCCTTTGGACTCGCGGAAGATTCTGGAACGCTGATTTTTTTTATATTTTTTGGGATTTTTCCAGCGTACCTAAATATCCAGAAACCTGCACAAAAGAAAACAACACTGGTAGCTCTGCTAAAAATAACATCAGTCTGGGTTAGTTTCGTTCAAATCATGCAAGAATGAAGTCAAAACAATAGCAAAAGTGTTTGGAAAAGTAGATACGTTTGAGACGTATCAATCACCTGAACACAACCCACAAAAGAACCAGACAACACAAACACATGAGATGCAAGAGTCCGGACAAAGATGAACCAAGCAGGTCTGTTGGTGAGGTGTCAGTCTCAAGAATCACGGTAGTACCGCTCCTGGCACGGTAGTACCGCCAAGCGGTAGTACCGCTGGTACCCGCAGTAGTACCGCAGCGGGACCAGCGGTAGTACCGTCCTGGTGCAGAGAGCACGGATCTGAGATCCGGTACTACCGGGGTTCCAAAAACTCAAACCACTCCAACACATCTACTTCATTCCTATCTAGAAATCTATCCAAGTTCTCATAGTGCCTAGGTATAGCCAAAACCCTAGTGGATCTACAAGTATTGCCCTAGCAACAAAGTTCAAAAAACTAAACCAAAGGAGACGGGAAATGGGGAAATACCGGTATCCATGGCACCCGGGGAGGATGGGGAACTGACGGGGATCAACCCCGGAAAATCCCATGGTCAGGGACCCTGGGTTAGTCATGAGAGGCACAGGTTGGACGATAGCTCGTCGGCTAACAGGAGGAGACGTTCCTGCTCGATATTATTGCTTGGAGATGCGATTACAGGGAAGGCCAAGGCTAGAGCGCACAAGGCTAGGATTACAGATTGTGTATTCGCCCACCTCGACGTCTCCCCTCCTAGCCCTTACATACTAGGCTAGGTCTCGGGGAACCCAACTTGGATTACAGATGAGGTTTCCTAACCCTAATCTTGTACCGCACGACACTTTTGCACCTTCCTTATGAGTCGCGGACTCTTACGTCGGTGCCACTAGTGGGCCAAAGCTGGGCCCGGGCGGCATCTTTGTGGGCCTTCTGCCTTCGCGTACACCAGGCAGGCCCATCCATAGGAGTCGTGGGGTCACCCCCTCGTTAGTAGCCCCCGAGTGCCTGGGGGACTCGAAGAGTCGCGCAGGGACTCGAGTCATATCTTGCATCGTTTTGATGTATGCACGGTCCAACCACGGGTCGCTGGCAGTCTACGGCCATGACAAAACCTGTTTCGAGGGAAGGCTAAGCTGAAAGGGCCCAAGGAGTCGTCTGGTCGAGCCTTGGTGAATTGCGCTAGTGGCAAATACCGCAGTAGCCAAATCAAACTCACGTCCCTCAACATGAGCTTGGAACACTGGTGTCGAGCAAAGTCATGCCGCTGCAGGTCTTACAGTGATCAATTGCCGCCAGTAAAGTTCATAGCCTAGGCGAGTCCGCCCGGCTTTTTCTATCATGCAAGCGCATGGAAAAGATTGGGAGAGAAATCGCTCTGCGACAAGTCCCAGCCTGTCCGATCTGTGCAGCGGGGTCTTACCTACACGCTAAGCTTGTGTGGCATCTGGGCACAGTGTATTGTGTTCCAGGAATATGTATTTTTTATCGAGGCAAAGAGCCTAGTTAGTAATGCACCCACTTGGAATAAACAATCAAGTGAGCTGTTTTTAGCGGTCACTCGCGGAGCTTTGTCGAGCGCTCGGGCGAGGAGTAATGTAGAGGAGTACTTTCTCGGGAGGTCTTCGAGTGCTCGGGTACTCAGAGTTCTGCGAGTAATCACTCGAGTATCACATTCGCTCTCGGGGTGAGGGAGCACCCGATACTCTGGGACCGTACGATCTGGCGAGTGCAAGTGTGCTTATCTTGTGTCGTGGTGAGGGAGCACCCGAAACTCTCATGGGTGCGAGTAATCACTCGAGCACGTCTTTTTCTTCTAGGTGAGGGAGCACCCGAGTCTCTCATGGGTGCATACGCTCCCGATGGGAGTTAAATATATTTGAAAAATGTATTTGAATCAGTGAAAAACGATCCTCGCAAGCTGCACTTTCTTTTGTGTTGCCACTTTGATTTATCTCTTCTTGATAAGGATAACAATCTCCTTGTTGAATGACCGTCAAAGATGCTCTGTGTGCGAACCGTCATGTCTTCATGACCGGTCATAATGATGGCTTTTGTGGCGTGCTGCAGCCGCCTGTTGAGTTATCGATGCGCGCATTGAAAACGCGCGAGATTTGTCGCGTCCAGCGCACGGTGCCGCCCGTGTGAAAGCATCTTTGTCTCGGAATTCGAATCGCCCAGCACGCTCGTTCTTTGAATTAATTGTTGACGTCGTCTGGGCTTCTGCGTGCCCTTGGGTTTGCACTATAAATAGACCCCTCTTTTTCAACTAGCAGCAATGTTTGTCCTCTGCCCATCTTTCTCCTCTTCTTCATCTTCCTCTTTATCTTTCCCTTCTCATGGGGCAAAAGCGAGGTGCAGGTATGACTAGCCGCGGACGGGTTCGTCGTGGCCGCGGTGGTCGTACTCCGCGCTCTTCTCGCGATGGCCGTCGTGGTGCAGCGTTGATGCCTTCCTCCTCTTCCTTAGAGGAGGGTTTTTGGCGCTACGACTTTCTCCTACGCGTCCGTGGCCGGAACGCTGCTCGCATTCTTCTTCCTTCTGCATTTTCTGCCATTGTTTCTGAGCGTAGCCTGGATGGCCTGCTTCTTCGTCTTTAGGGGTGTTCTCGGCCTCTTTCTTATGTTGAGTTGGAGACCGACAGTTCCCACTTGAATATTCTTGGTTTTGGCTGGAAGTCGTTTTCTCGGTGTTTGAACTTGCGTGATGGTGATGCTCTGTGTTGCCATTTTGATGTCGAAAATACTCTCACCATCCGCGCTTTTGACCCGAGCGGCAGGAGACAAGCAGCGACAATTCCGGCAGGTCGGGGAGTCCTACGCCCATGTCTTCAACGGCTTCATCCTCTGGCGACTCCTCTGGTGGTGATGTTGTGCCCTTCAGCTCTGGAGAGGACCTCGACGTAAAGCCACCGATCAAGCGGGCACGCCAGGCGACCTTGTAGAACTAGAGGCAGCGGCGTCATCTTCGCCAGCAGCTCGGGTGGAGCTGAAGAAGAAGCTGTGCAGCTGGAGAAGAAGTTGGTGGAGCATTGGCTTCGGTGTTCTGCAAATAAGTCGAGCTTCACCTTTTGTTATGTCATTGACATCATGAGCCGGCTGCTTCGACTCCTCCTTTTTCTGTGATGATGCTCGTCGTATTAGCGCCAATCACCCTAGCACGGGCACACATGTAAAAGTCATAATTCCTTGGGTGATTGGTGCTGTAGTCTTGTCGGCTGCTTGTGTCTTTGTAACTAGGTTAGTTCTCCATGTAATGAGGGTTTCCCTCGAGTAATGAGAGCTGCCTTCTATCCAATGTACTCGAGTATTGGACTGTGTTCGAGTCCCTTGCAATGTGACCTGTCTTCGAGTCCTTGTGGTATGAGCTTTTTGTGAATTCTTTCAACGAGTGTTGTCTTCGAGTCCATCAAGCCCTTGTACTGTGGATTATATCGGGTGCACGACAGCGCTACCGATGGGAGTAGCCCCCGAGGCTACGTTCGAGTTGTAGAGTCGAACGTAGGCTGAGATTTGTTTCCTTTGTCGTTCTTCTCTTAACTGTCGTCTTTTATCGGGTGCGCGACAGCGCTCCCGATGGGAGTAGCCCCCGAGTTTTTAGTTGATCGTTGGCGATCAGGTGAATACTAAAGGATTGTCTGTGTCCTGTGCTCCATCCATATTTCTCCAAAGTACTTGATGTTCCACCTGGTTGTAGCCGTGTCTTCCCTTTGATTCCAAACGGTTTTCAGCAAGTGGCGCCTATGGGGGGTTTTTGCTTGGACCCTTATTTTTAAGTTACCGGCTACGCGGGAGATGATAACGTTTCTCCGGGGGAGGTGTGCTCAATCCCCCGGGCGTTTTAGGTAAAGATCGCGTGAGCGATGATGGCGTCTCTCGGGGGGAGTTGGTACTCGAGCCCCCGAGTGCTTTAAGTAAAGACCGCGTGAGCGACGATAGCGTCTCTCGGGGGGAAGTCAGTACTCGAGCCCCCGAGTGCTTTGGGTAAAGATCGCGTGAGCGATGATAGCGTCTCTCGGGGGGAGTCAGTGCTCTAGCCCCCGAGTGCTTTTGGTAAAGATCGCGTGAGCGACGATAGCGTCTATCGGGGGGGAATTTGTACTCTAGCCCCCGAGTGCTTTGGGTAAGAATCGCGTGAGCGACGATAGCGTCTCTCAGGGGAGTTAGTACTCTAGCCCCCGAGTGCTTTGGGTAAAGATCGCGTGAGCGACGATAGCATCTCTCGGGGGGAGTTTGTACTCTAGCCCCCGAGTGCTTTGGGTAAAGATCGCGTGAGCGACGATAGCGTCTCTCGGGGGAGTTTGTGCTCGAGCCCCCGAGTGCTTTGGGTAAAGATCGCGTGAGCGACGATAGCGTCTCTCGGGGGGAGTCTGTACTCGAGCCCCGAAGTGCTTTGGGGTGGTAGTATTTGGATAACATCATTTTATTGCGTCGAACGGTTACATGAGTTGCCAGTCGAGCATGACTGGTGTAGACTATGGGTAGAACAGGCGTAGGTTCGCTAAGTTCCATGGATTTCCCACGTCCTCGTCAGTCTTCAGGTTCTTTAGTCTATAGGCGCCTCCTCCTATGACTTCTAAAACTATGAACGGTCCTTCCCATTGGGGGGCAAGCTTGTGGACTTTCTCTTGTATGAGTCGTAGGACAAGGTCGCCTTTGTTGAAGGTTCTGGTGCGCAGGCGGCTGCTTTGGGAAGTGCGCGGCTTGTCCTGGTACCCCTCTGACCTTGCTAGGGCTGTGTCTCTTGCTTCGTCTCCTGTGTCCTTGTCATCTTGCAGTTCTTCTTCTGCTTCCTCTTCTTCGTACCTCGAGATCCGGGGTGCCCCGAATTTGAGGTCATGTGGTAGTACTGCCTCCGCCCCGTACACCAAGAAGATAGGTGTGTACTGGGTTGTATTTTGGGTAGTGCGCAGGCTCCATAGTACTGCAGGGAGTTCTTCTACCCAGTTGCCTGCGGCCTGCTCGAGTGGTGCAAGGAGCCATTTTTTGATTCCTCCGCATACTAGGCCATTTGCTTTTTCCACCTGGCCGTTGGACTGCGGGTGCGCGACTGATGCATAGTTGATTTTGATGCCCAGTTCTTCGCAGAAGTTCTGGAATTCTGCCGCTGTGAAGTTTGTACCGTTGTCCGTGATGATGTTGTGTGGCACCCCGAACCTGAAGATGATTGATTTGATAAAATTCACTGCCGCGAGGGCTGTGGAGCTGGTGATGGGCACTGCTTCGATCCACTTGGTGAACTTGTCGGCTGCTACTAGCAGGTGTGTTCTTCCTCCCTTTGATGATTTCTTGAGCGGGCCCACCATGTCGAGTCCCCAGGTGGCGAACGGCCATGATAGTGGTATGGTCTTGAGTTCTGAGGCTGGAGCGTGCGGTCTGCTGGCGAATTTTTTGACAGGCGATGCAGCGCCACACGATGTCTTCTGCGTTTTTCATGGCAGTGGGCCAATAAAACCCCGCTCGGAATGCTTTGGACACGAGCACTCGATTTCTCGCGCGGTGCCCGCAGGTACCCTCGTGGATTTCGAGCAGTAGGGCTTTGCCGTCTTCTTCGTTGATGCACTTTTGGAGTATTTGGGTGATACTGCGCTTGTATAACTGTCTGTTGATCACTGTGAATGCCTTGGATCGACGACTGATGCGCCGAGCTTCTGTGAAGTCTTGCGGTAGCGTGCATTCGATTAGGAATCGGAGGAACGGTTTCATCCACGCTGGTCCTTCGAGTGCTGTTGGATCTGTAGATTCGACCGCTTGGCTGCTGTTGCCTTCAGATGGACTCGCTGATGCCACCTGTGCTGGCTCAGTGGTGTCGTCATCTACAGCTGCCTCGGGTGCTGCTATTTTTACTTTGATGGATCCCTGGCTGATGCTTTCGAGGAAGACGCCGGGTGGTACTGGTCCTCGAGTCGAGCCGATGTTTGCGAGTTCGTCGGCTTCTGTGTTGTTTGTTCTGGAGATATAATTGAGCTCCCACCCGTCGAAACTTCCTTCGAGCGTGTTTAGAGCTTCTGATAGGCCGCCATGTTGTCGGCTACTGCATCGCAGTCTTTCATCGCCTGCTGGATGACGAGGTTGGAGTCTCCGTAGATTACGAGGCGAGTGGCACCGCATGTTTTGGCCATGCGCATGCCATGGAGTAGTGCCTCGTATTCGGCTTCGTTGTTGGAGGCGTGGTTGAAGTTGATCTGGAGGACGTATCTTAGCTTCGTTCCTTTGGGGGAGACCAGAACGACTCCTGCTCCGGCTCCTTGCTGTCTTTTGGACCCGTCGAAGAACATTGTCCATGAGTTCGACAGGTGCGGGGGGCCTGGTGTCTGGACCTCCGTCCACTCGACCAGAAAATATGGGAGTACTTGGGCCTTGATTGTTGTTGGGTGCTTGAACTGCAGGTCCCGTGGGCGGAGCTCAATGTTCCACTCGGCGACTCGCCTAGTCGCTCCGGGGTTGTTGAGGATGTCCGCGAGTGGTGCGCTGCTCACGATTGTGATAGGATGTTCGTCGAAGTAGTGCAACACCTTTCTTGAGGTCATGATGATGGCCAGTAGTAGCTTCTGGTAGTACGGGTACCGCTGCTGGGATTTTGTCAAGAGCATGCTGAGGTAGTAGATCGGCCTTTGTGTGCTATGGACCTTGCCTTCTTTTGTGCGCTCGACGACGAGTGTTGTGCTTACCACGCTGTTGTGTGCTGCCACATAGAGGTACAACTTTTCTCATTCTTTGGGTACCTCCAAGATCGGTGGGGTCGAGAGTGTCTTCTTCAGGTCCGCGAATGCTTTGCGGGATTCTTCGGTCCACTCGAGTTTCTCCCCTTTTCTGAGCAGCTGGTAGAATGGCAGTGTGCGCTCTCCCAATCTGCTGATGAAACGACTTAAGGCCGCGAGTCTTCCGGTGAGCTGCTGCATGCCTTTGATGTCGGTTGGCTCCTACATCCTGGCGATTGCTTGAACTTTCTCAGGGTTCGCTTCGATTCCTCGAGGGGAGACCATGTACCCGAGAAAATTCCTGGCTGGGACGCCAAATGCGCACTTCTTCGGGTTGAGCTTGATTCTGTACTTGTTGAGTGCTGCGAAGGTCTCGCGCAGGTCGTCGAGTAGCGTGTTTGCACTGTAAGTTTTGATGATGATGTCTTCCACGTAGACTTGCACGTTTCTTCCAATTTTCTCTTTCAAGCAGGCTTGCATCATCCGCTGGTATGTGGCACCGGCGTTCTTGAGTTCGAAGGGCATTGTCCTGTAGCAAAATACGCCGTAAGGGGTGATGAATGATGTATGCTCTTCGTCTTCTTCCTTCATCATGATCTGATTGTATCCTGAGTAGGCGTCGAGGAACGATAGTAGATCGCATCCTGCTGTCGAGTCGATTATCTGATCGATTCTTGGCAGGGGAAAGTGATCCTTTGTGCAGTATTTGTTGACTGGCCCGTAGTCGACGCACATCCGCAACACATCTGTGTCTTTCCTGGGGACCACCACAGGGTTAGCGATCCAAGTGGCTTTCTTCGTCTCTCGGATGAATTGAGCATCGAGTAATCGGTTGACCTCCTCCCCGATTGCTCTTCGCTTGGGTTCTGATAATCTTCGTAGTGCCTGCTTCACTGGCTTGGTGTTTGGCTTGATGCGCAGCGCGTATTCCGCGAACTCGCGTGGTATTCCTGGCATGTCAGCTGGGCACCAGGCAAAGATTTCCCATTCTTCACGGAGGAAAGCGATGAGGGCAGTCGCTTGTTCTTGCGGGAGATGGGCGCACACGCGGACTGTTTTTTCTGGGTCCGTCGGGTGCACTTGGTGGGTGACCGTGTCGCTGTCGATGCTGAAGTCCCGCCCATACTCTTTTGACTCGCTTCGACTTGCTAGCGGAAAGATACTTTTGTCTGTCGCCATGGCTATTTCTGTGAGTTCTTGCTCGGCTACAAAGGTGTCGGAAACTTTGTGGAAATTGCGATCACATTGGTCTGATTTGGTGAAGCTCCCGTTGACTGTATTGACGCCCACGGATCCTGGCATCTTGAGTTTGAGGTAGGCGTAGTGCGAAATCGCCATGAATTGCGCGAATGCTGGACGTCCCAGTATGGCGTGGTACTGTGTCTGCCAATAGAGTACTTCGAACTCGAGGGTGTGTCTTGCGAAATTGCGTCTTCTTCCAAAGACAACTTCGATCTCGATTATTCCAAGGGAAGTAGCCGCTTCTCCTGGGACTACGTGTAACACAGTGCTTGATTTTTTCCATACTGATTTTGGGATCAGCATCTTGTGTAGGGTGCTGACGAAGATTATGTTCATGCTGCTGCCTCCGTCCATGAAGATTCTGTCCATGTCGTATCCTCCAATTTGAGCATCGAGTACCAGGGCGCATACCCTGGCCTTGGGACTGTAGGTGGGTGATCGCTCTGGGAGAACGTGATACTAGTTTCTGCGTCGTGTAGCTGGTAGACTTCGACTGTGTTTAGGTTCTCGGCTGCTCTGGCTTGCAGGGTGTAGGCGTCCTATTGAGCTTGCGGTACCCTGCCTTCTTGGATCGTGTACACCTGTCCTTGAGGCGGGTTGTAGCGTCTTTCGGGACTTGGAGTCGGCGACTGCTCGGTTCGTCGGGTGCGCTTGGCTTCTCGTTGTTTTTCTTCCTTGAGGCTGTCGGTGAGTTCGTTGAACAGGCGGAAGTCTCCCAGAGTGTGACCCGATCCGATGTATCCCTAGTCGTCTTCGAAGCAGTGGATCGTGCAGGGTCCTTCTAGCTGCTCCCTGACCGTGAGTTCGCTAGATCCGGCGTGCCGTCTCCTCCTAGAGATTCGGAAGATCTGCGCGTGATCCGCCGGGTGCTCGTGGACTCGCGGGTCGATTTCGATCCCCTCGCTCAGATTCTGGTTCTTTATAAGGTTGGCGAATTCGTCTGGTCTTCGATCTGGGTCGTAGTATTCGCCGGTCTGAGTCTCAGAGTCGCTGTCCTGGCGGGCGACAGCTGTCCGCACGGCGGCGGGTCGTCGAGTGGTCGGCGAGCGCATAGCTGTATAGTGCGACTCGTCGAGTGGGGTCTCTTCGTAGAATCCTCGCGCCTGTCTTCTAGGTCGTCGATTTCTTCCTCGTTGGCGATGATCTTGACGATCGCTGATCTCGAGCTCGGAGTCGGTGTCTTGTTGTGCGGCGGGTGCCTGGGTGACGGTGGGTCGTCGAGTGGTCGGCAGGTCCTCTGCTTCGTGCTGTAGTTCATCGATCGGGATCTCTGCGTAGAACCTTCGCGCCTTTATTTTGGGTCGTCGAATTCTCCTTCGCTGGCGGTGGACTCGGTTGCCGCCATAGTATTGGCCTTGGCACAGCTGCAGGCCGAGCGATCTCGATGGGGCGACAGAGATGTTTGCCGTGATCTTGAATTCTTCGGGTGGATTGGATCTGGTTCTTGCTCTTGAGTTGTGGCTTGCTGAAGACGGAACCGCCGAGATCGTAATTCCAACCTCTGTAGTTCCCACAGACGGCGCCAATTGATGGGGATCAACCCCGGCAAATCCCATGGTCAGGGACCCTGGGTTAGTCATGAGAGGCACAGGTTGGACGATAGCTCGTCGGCTAACAGGAGGAGACGTTCCTGCTCGATATTATTTCTTGGAGATGCGATTACAGGGAAGGCCAAGGCTAGAGCGCACAAGGCTAGGATTACATATTGTGTATTCGCCCCCCTCAACGTCTCCCCTCCCAGCCCTTATATACTAGGCTATGTCTCGGGGAACCCGTCTTGGATTACAGATGAGGTTTCCTAACCCTAATCTTGTACCGCACGACACGTTTGCACCTTCCTTATGAGTCGCGGACTCTTACGTCGGTGCCACTACTGGGCCAAAGCTGGACCCGGGCGGCATCTTTGTGGGCCTTCTACCTTCAGGTACACCGGGTAGGCCCATCCATAGGAGTCGTGGGGTCACCCCCTCGTTAGGAACGATCCCACCGGAGGAGAACAGGGAGAGACGGCACATCGGAGGCACACTGGGAGGGGGTGCCGGGGTGGTCGCCGCTGCTGCAGAGGAGAGGAAAAGAAACTGAATGGGGTAATGGGGAGGAACTCCCCGTACCCCTTCATTTATACAATTCCTCGGGACAGCGGTAGTACCGCGCCAGGCACGGTAGTACCGCGGGCGCGGTAGTACTGCTGGCAACAGAACCTCCCACCAAGAGACAAGAGAAATTGGGCAATTGCATCGAATGACTCGAAAAACAGCCGTTGGAAGCGAACACTCCGAGATAAATGACACAAAAGAAAAACACGAACAATCTTGGAGTGATCACAAGCAAATAGGTAACCCAAAAAAAATAGAGAAACTCCAAAACGAACCAACCCTCCTGAGGGGAGGGGCGGTGACCGAAGCCACCATGTTTGAGCTTATTTGGTATGACACCACAAAGATGTATCTTGGGTTCATTGCCAATGCTCTTCTTTGAAGCACCGTTGTCACCTTGGGTGACCATGATGGCCGCCGAAAGTGACCATAGTGAAAGAATTTTATCTCTTTTTGCATAATAGGTGTAGTGCTTTCCTATGAATTAAGCAACACTCCCCTTATGCCCATGCCTACATCCAGGCTAGACTTCATGTTGAGATGGGGAGTGTGGGCAAGTCTTCAAACCACATTACTTGAATCAATGATATTTAGCTCATGCCTTAACTCTCGGAACCTTGCTTCATCCAATGGCTTGGTGAAAATATCCGCAAGTTGATCTCCGGTGCCCACATATGAAAGGTCAATATCACCCCGCTTCACATGATCTCGAATAAAGTGTTGACGAATCTCAATATGCTTCGTCTTGCTATGTTGAACGGGGTTGTAGGCAATCTTGATAGCACTTTCATTTTCACATAAAAGAGGAACTTTGTCACAAGTGACACCGTAATCCTTCAAAGTTTGCCTCATCCATAATAATTGTGCACAACAACTTGCGGCGACAATGTACTCGGCTTCAGTCGTAGAGAGGGAAACCCAATTTTGCTTCTTGGATGACCAACACACCAAAGACCTACCAAGGAATTGGCATCCTCCGGAAGTGGACTTTCTCTCCACCTTGTCTCCCGCCCAATCCGAATCCCTGTACACGACGAGGTTGAAGCTTGAGCCTTTAGGATACCACAAGCCAAAGTTTGGGGTATGAACCAAATATCGAAAGATTCTTTTGATAGCCACTATGTGACTCTCTTTTGGTGCGGATTGAAATCTTGCACACATCCCCACACTCAACATGATATCCGGCCTAGATGCACAAAGATACAACAAAGAACCAATCATAGAACGATACCCCCTTTGGTCTACCTCTTTGCTGTTCGGGTCGAGGTCAAGTTGACACTTGAGTGGCATGGGAGTCTTGGCTCCTTTAAGACAATTATACTTGAACCTCTTGAGCATTTCTTGAGTATATTTGGCTTGGTTGATGAAGGTTCCTCTTGACAATTGCTTCACTTCAAAACCAAGGAAGAACTCCAACTCTCCCATCATAGACATCTCAAACTTGTCGGTCATTAGCTTAGCAAATTCCTCATTAAAAGATTTGTTAATCGAGCCAAAGATAATATCATCAACATATAGTTGGCATATGAACAATTGCCCACCAACCCTCTGGTGCAAGAGCTCTCGCTGTCCGTGACTCGAATGCCTCCAAATGGTGTTTGCGTGCAAGAAAGGGGATAGGGATATACGAGAAAAAATATATTTTTGTGTTGAGAACTCAATCTACTAAAGTTTCACACTTGGTCTTCTTTGTAATCTTATCTTGACTCATCCCCAGACCACTAGCCAGGTACAAGTCAAAATGATCCACTCCTTTTAGACATTTCGAGCACTCCTGCAATGGATGAGCGTAAGCAAGAAAGTTGAAAATTAGGATGGCAAAGAGAGAATATGGTGGAGGAGGAAGTCAAAAAGGTGAGAAGGGCACACATCAATGAGGACAATCATAGGCGAGAGAAAGCCAAATGATAGATATGATGTGAGGAGTAGGGATTGCCATGCAACGGATGCACATATGAGCTAAAAGCTCTCCAATGGAACTAGTGGGGGTGGATCCAACTTGCTTGCTCAAGAAGACCTAGAGCTCATTTGAGGAGGCTCATCATTGGAATATACAAGCCAAGTTCAATAGTGTGAAGGTCCCCACATAGCTATATGCATGAATGATAATCTCTATGGAGTACAAGATATAAGAGGGAGTACGAGTGTGGATCTCTCAAAAGGAATAGTAGTGTGCCCCCTTCTCTCTTTTTATTTCTTTTTCTCTTTTTTCAATTTTTTTTATTTTTTTGGTGGCCTCAATGGCTCTTTCTATTTCTCTCATTTGTCCTCTTTGGGATCTTTTAATTTTGTCCTCTTTGGGATCTTTTGATTTTGTCCTCTTTGGGATCTTTTCCTCACTTTAGGGGCAACACTCTATATATTACAAGAAGCAATGGGCAGTACGCCAAGGTAAGTAGACCGAAATCCAACTCCATCTTCTACGAATCAGCCACCTTCAGATATCTATCCAGAACATCTCGCTGGTATTAAGTTGCGAATCCCACCCAAAGTGTAAACTCAAAGCAACAGACAACTGCATTAAAAGAACTTTGCGTAAAGTAAACAATCCTTGCACCCGCGGATACAAGCACCATTGTTTTATCCCTTGTGGCAACAACACATCCCCTAGTCTCATGTTTCTGTCACTCAAGCTAGACATCAAGGGGCTGAACCCACAATCAAGCATAACGCTCCCTCTTGGAGTTGCAACAAACTACTTGGCCAAAGTAAAATAATGCAACGGAGAACATGCAAGAATTTACTCAAGAACAAAATATAAAAGAGAAGAACCAAATATATTACTCATCACAATCTGAACATAGTCTCATAATCCATCAGATCCCAACAAACTCAGCATAGCAACAACAGAAATTACAAAAGTGCCTCGATCATGTGAGGCAGCTCACGAGGTCTCGAAAGTGGAAGCACAAAGAGGGGAGAGAAGTACATCACATAGCTACTGGTCAAGGACCCATGGTCCAAGGGGACTACTCACGGTACATCCGGGAGGCGTCCATGGCTATGGATGGTCTTTCGGAGGGGGTTCCTCCTCCCGGCAGTGTGCCGGGGCAGCTTCTCCAGGCAACCCCGATCTTGAAACGGCGGCGGCGGCGGTACAGAGGCGAGTTCGCGGAAAAGAGATCGATATTAGGGGTTTCCACCCCGAGGGTTAAATATAGGCGGAGGGAGGTGTCGAGGGGACCCACAGGGCAGCAGGGAGGCCCCCTGGCACGACCTAGGGTGGGGACGCACCAGGGACCCTTTTGGAGTCCCTATGGTGTCCCCCTCCGCTGCCTTGGTGATTCCGGAAGCTTCCGGGACGCTGATTTTTTATCTGATTTTTCCGGATTTTTTGGAGCACTTCTGATGGCCGGGAAACCTGAAATACAAAAACAGCAGAAAACAGCAACTAGTAGCTGGGTGCACTGGGTTAATAGATTAGTCCATATATGCTCAAAAGTGTATGAAAGTTCAAGCAAATCATGGCAAAGTCACACAAAACATGCATGGAGCAAGCAGAAATTATAGATACGTTTGGGATGTATCACCAGTGTAGCAGGATATGCAATGATACTAGCGCGTCATGTAGCAATGATTAGGGCAAGGCCCAACTAGCACGCGGCTCATCGATCAAGCAAGTAGCATGTATGACATGAAGATTAAGTCATGAGAAGGTGGATGTTGCATGGCAATGTATCTAGGAAAGGCTATGGAAATGCCTAGATAGGTAGGTATGGTGGCTGTTTTGAGGAAGGATATAAGGGGGTTTATGATGACAGAGCGTATCATGCCGAGGGTTTGGTTGTACCGGCGAAGGTGGACGCCAACTATCGGAGTGAGAAGAAAGCAATGCACGGCACAAGAGAGGCTAGAAAAATATGGGAAGGTGGAAGTGTCAACTTTAGAATACTGACATTAGTCCGAAGAACTCATGCACTTATTATCCATAACTCTCAATCTAATAAGGAGGTTGCACAAAGAGACAAGTACCCCGAGGAGGAGTGTATTGGGGTTTGGTTGTCCTTGCGCATCCTCGGCTCATGGTACGTGAGTGTACTCTAATATTCGAACCCTCCAGAGGTTACTGATCCATCTAGTAGCTAGAGTTATCAACAAGGGTTTTTGGTTTTCTAGTCACGAGGACAGAATCTGTTTTCTGGGCAACATGTCACAACTTTCACTTCCCTTGTCGTATGAGGCTATAAAAGGCACAAAGCTTGAAAAATAAAGATACAATGATGTTGCTATAGTAGTAACAATCATCAAGACCACTAAGAATAGAAGAAAAGCAAAAAGAAAAACCTAAATTCGTTGCGGGCTGCTTCCCAAAAGCGCTTCTTTAGAGCCATTAGCTAGGCTTAAAGAAGAAGATCAAGTCTTTTCAAGAGAATGACTAGCCCGTGTAACGGACTCAAAAGGCAACGTAATCTTTTTCCTAGGGAGGTGTTCCATCCCTTTCTTGAGAGGGAATTGGAATTTTGTAATCCCTTATTTCATATCAATTACAACACCAACTGTGCGAAAAAAAGGACGTCCCAAAATAATTGGACAAGAGGGCTCACACTCAATGTCCATAATAGTGAAACAACGGGAACATAATTGTCATTGACAATGATAAGAACATCGTCAATCTTCCCCAAAGGCTTCTTTACGTAGAATCAACAAGAAGAACACCAAAAGAACAAGGATCAAAAGGTTTCAATTCAAGCATATCATACATTCTTTTGGGCATAATAGAGGTACTTGCTCCAACATCACAAAGAGCATAACAAGAGAAGTTATTCAATTTGATTTTTATCATAGGATCCCAACCATCTTCTAGCTTCCTAGGTATGGAGGCTTCTAGTCTAAGCTTATCCTCCCTAACTTTGATTAGAGCATTGGTGATATGCTCTGTGAAGGCAAGATTAAGTGTGCTAGTGTGGGGGTCTCTAGACATCTTGTGTAGGAAACCAATAACTTCAGGTAAAGTGCAGTTGTCAAAGTCTAGGTCACTACTATCTATCAAGGAGGTAGTGATATCATTTAGGCTCACTTGTTTGAAAGCCTCTATGTTCATAGAGGTTTCTTCATCTATGGTTGAGGTGGTAGCATCACCATTGATAGGTCCAGTGGGACTAGGGGTGTGATGGGTGCTAACAGTTTGGAAATCCTAAACTATTTGGATAGTGGCTACTGTGTGGTAAGTAGGAAGGCTCTTAATTCTATCCTCTTCCTCTTTTTCTCTAGCCCATCTTTCTTTGAGTTTAGCCATCATCCTAATATTTTCATTGATTTGTAGCTTGATATCATTAATAGGAGTGACCTTACTCTCCTCAAGGGGAGAATTTCTAATTTTTAACATCTCAACATCAAGGGCTAAGTTGTCTACCTTCAAACAAAGATTGTCTAATTTAGCTAGTTTTTCTTACACATTCTTGTTGAAGGCTTTTTGGGTAGTGATAAAGTCTCTAAGCATACTCTCTAGTTCAGAGGTGGGGTTCTTGTTACTAGGGTAGGTGTTGTTGTTCCCATAAGTGGATGGAAACGGTCTAGGATTACTAGCAAAGTTACTCCTATAAGCATTATTGTTGAAGTTGTTTCTAGAGATAAAGTTCACATCTACTTGTTCCTGAGCAACCAAAGAATTTAAAGGAACATCCTGAGGATCAATAGGATCTTGCTTGGTAAGTAGAGACATGATAAGGTCAACCTTTCCATTTAGAGAGGAGATCTCCTCTACAGAGTTTATCTTCTTACCAGTTGGAGATCGTTCGTGTGCCACTGAGAGTAGTTCAGCATCATCTCATCAAGTAGCTTTGTGGCAGCACCAAGTGTGGTTGACATAAAAGTTCCTCCCGCGGCCGAATCTAACAGGTTCCGCGAGGTAAAGTTCAAGCCTACAGAAAAAGTCTGGATAACCATCCAGGTAGTCAGTCCATGTGTGGGGCAGTTCTTGATAAGATATTTCATGCGTCCCCAAGCTTGGGCAACGTGTTCATTATCCAATTGCCTGAAATTCATAATGTTACTCCTCAATTGGATAATCTTAGCAGGTGGGTAGTACTTCCCAATAAAAGCATCTTTGCACTTATCCCAAGAATCTATGCTATTCCTGGGCAAAGATTGAAACCAGATTTTAGCTCCGCCCCTCAAAGAGAAAGGAAAAAGCTTGAGCTTAACAACATCACCTTCTATTTCTTTATACTTTTGCATATCACATAATTCAACAAAATTATTCAAGTGTAAAGCAGCATCATCTCCAGCACCAGAGAATTGATCTCTCATAACAAGGTTTAGCAAAGCAGGTTTAATTTCATAAGAGGTAGCTGAAGTGGCAGGTCTGGCAATAGGAGTGCAGATAAAGTCACTGTTGTTGTGACTGGTGAAGTCACACAACTTGGTGTTTTCATTGGAACCCATAGTAGCACAGGTATTTTTGGTATTTTTGATAAGGGACACAAAAGTAAAAACTAAAAGGTAAACTAACAAGACTAAAAAGCAAAGATAAAAGATAGTGTGCAACTCCCCTATCTTGTAGACTGGAGTCCCCGGCAACGGTGCAAGAAATTAGCTTGATACGGTGAGGATAGTTCTCTCACTCCTTGTTGGTTACCCCAAGTGGAAGGTGAGATGTAGCGTAGAAGAAAATTTCCCTCGGTGAAGATACCAAGGTTATCGAACCAGTAGGACTCCAAGACATACAAGAAGGTTTCAACGGCGCCTGAAATTAGGCGGTTGACATGGACCTGCACACAGCAACAAATCACTTTGCTCCCAACGAGTACAGAGGAGTTTTCAATTCCTCGGGCCTTGCTGTTTACAAAGGATTAACGCAAGAGATAATAATAGTGGCAACTGAAAGTAAAGACTGAAAGTAAACTAAGGATGTAAACAATAATGTAAAGATGGACCGGGGTCCCGTGATTTTCACTAGTGATGTCTCTCTCCCAAAAGACGATAAAAGTGCTAGCGATGTAAACAAATCACAGCTGGGCAATTGACAGAATTATGAAGGAAAGTAGACCAAGGTAAGTTGACCAAAATCCAACTGCATCTACTACGAATCATCCACCTTGACATATCTATCCAGAACATCTCGCTGGTATTAAGTAGCAAATCCCACCCAAAGTGTAAACTCAAAGCAACAGACAACTGCATTAAAAGAACTTTGCGTAAAATAAACAATCCTTGCACCCGCGGATACAAGCACCGTTGTTTTATCCGTAGTGGCAAGAACACATCCCCTAGTCTCATGTTTCTGTCACTCAAGCTAGACATCAAGGGGCTGAACCCACAATCAAGCATAACGCTCCCTCTTGGAGTTGCAACAAACTACTTGGCCAAAGTAAAATACTGCAACAAAATATAGAAGAGAAGAACCAAATATATTACTCATCACAATCTGAACATAGTCTCATAATCCATCAGATCCCAACAAACTCAGCATAGCAACAACAGAAATTACAAAAAGTGCCTCGATCATGTGAGGCAGCTCACGAGGTCTCGAAAGTGGAAGCACAAAGAGGGGAGAGAAGTACATCACATAGCTACTGGTCACAGACCCATGGTCCAAGGGGGACTACTCACGGTACATCCGGGAGGCGTCCATGGCTATGGATGGTCTCCCGGAGGGGGTTCCTCCTCCCGGCATGGTGCCGGGGCAGCTTCTCCAGGCAGCCCCGATCTTGAAATGGCGGCGGCGGAGGTACAGAGGCGAGTTCGCGGAAAAGAGATCGATATTAGGGTTTCCACCTCGAGGGATAAATATAGGCGAAGGGGGTGTCGAGGGGACCCACAGGGCAGCCAGGAAGCCCCCTGGCGCGGCCTAGGGTGGGGCCGCGCCAGGGACCCTTCTGGAGTCCCTGTGGAGGCCCCCTCCGCTGCCTTGGTGATTCCGGAAGCATCCGGGTCGTTGATTTTTTATCTGATTTTTCTGGATTTTTTGGAGCACTTTTAATGGCCGGAAAACCTGAAATACAAAAACAGCAGAAAACAACAACTGGCAGCTGGGTGCACTGGGTTAATAGATTAGTCCAAATATGCTCAAAAGTGTATGAAAGTTCAAGCAAATCATGGCAAAGTCACACAAAACATGCATGGAGCAAGCAGAAATTATAGATACGTTTGGGACGTATCACCAGTGTAGCAGGATATGCAATGATACTAGCGCGTCATGTAGCAATGATTAGGGCAAGACCCAACTAGCATGCGGCTAATCGATCAGGCAAGTAGCATGTATGACATGAAGATCAAGTCATGAGAAGGTGGATGTTGCATGGCAATGTATCTCGGAAAGGCTATGGAAATGCCTAGATAGGTAGGTATGGTGGCTGTTTTGAGGAAGGATAGAAGGGGGTTTATGATGACAGAGCGTATTATGCCGAGGGTTTGGATGTACTGGCGAAGGTAGACGCCAACTCTCGGAGTGAGAAGAAAGCAATGCACCTCACAAGAGAGGCTAGAAAAATATGGGAAGGTGGAAGTGTTAACTTTAGAATACTCACATTAGTCCGAAGAACTCATGCACTTATTATCCGTAACTCTCAATCTAATAAGGAGGTTTCACAAAGAGACAAGTACCCCGAGGAGGAGTGTATGGGGGTTTGGTTATCCTTGCGCATCCTGGACTCATGGTACGTGAGTGTACTCTAATATTCGACCCCTCAGAAGAGTAGTGATCCATCTAGTAGCTAAAGTTTTCAACCAATTTTGTAAGTTTTGAAAATAAACACGGATTGTCCAAAATACGAAATCTATCACTAATAGGCTAAAGCTCTTGACACCAAAATTCCATACATTACTAAAAGCAATACCTCAAAACTATTGCAAGTTACTACTACAATTGAATAGCAACCTCAATTACCTAGTTCAAGTCAAGACACACAACTCAGTGCAACAGGCATACTCTCTAAACAAGATAAACATGAAAACTCAAGAGAGTTCCAGCAACAAACTAAACAAAAGCTCTTAAAAGGATAAGCATGAAAACTAAGAGCTAAACATGATAGTAGCTATGAAAAAGATAAAGAACACTCACATCAAAGATATAGGCATGAAAAATCCTATGATGTGTTCTAGATTTTGAAAGTGGAGCGTGTTTCTCTCCCACACGAAGAAAGTTGGGTTCTAAATTGTTATGAACAGCAAGGAAATCTAAAGAAAACTAAAAATAAAACCTAAGAGCGAGACGCTCCAAGCATAGCACATAACGCATGAAGTGATAAAAATATAGTGAAACGAAAGACGAACTGATAATTGTTGATGGAGAAGGGGATGCATGGGGGCATCCCCAAGCTTAGATGCTTGAGTCTCCTTGAATATGTCTTGGGGATGCATGGGGGCATCCCCAATCTTGAGCGTTTGACACTCCTGAATCTTCTTTCATCATCTTCCCTCGCACACTTGAAAACTCCCTTCATACATAACTCATCATAATCTGATTAGCGAGGTTAGTAACCATAATAAAATAATTTTTTATCTAATGGAAATAAGGATAATCTTGAAGAGCTAATAATTCTCAAGGTTGCCAAATTTTTTTTGCAAAGAAACAGCAAGCTTAAGGTTTGCAACATCAAGAAAAGGAAAAACAGGACAAAATCTGTGAAAAACAGACCAACAGGTAGTAAAGAATTTTTTAGGGATACTTCTGCAACTCAAATAAAAAACTAAGAACATACGAAAGTTCCGTAATTGTATAGAGAATGTTGTGCAAAAGTTTTAGCTCAAAAAGATGAACTGGGATTCTTCTGTGATTTTTCTAGTCACGAGGACAGACTCTATTTTCTGGACAGCATGTCACAACTTTCACTTCCCTTGTCATATGAGGCTATAAATGGAACAAATCTTGAAAAGTAAAGATACAATGATGTTGCTACAGTAGTAAAAATCATCAAGACCACTAAAAACAGAAGAAAAATAAAAAGTAAAACCTAAATTCTTTGTGGGCTGCCTCCCGAAAGCGCTTCTTTAAAGCCATTAGCTAGGCTTAAGAGTTTAAAGATGCTCTCGCAAGAATAAGAGTTAAAGAACAAAAGAGAGCATCAAGAAGCAAATACCAAACACATTTAAGTCTAACATGCTGCCTATGCATAGGAATATTGCAATGAAATAATTTATTGAAGCACAAATCAATAAGCATAGGAAGGAAAAACAAGTGCAACCTCAAAACCTTCAACATAAAGAGAGGGAACTTGATATTATTGAAATATCTATGAGCATATGTTCCCCTCTCATAATAATTTTCAGTGGGGTCATGAATAAACTCAACAATATAAGTATCACATAAAACTTTCTTATCATGATCCTCAAGCATAGAAAATTTGTTACTCCCCACATAAGCAAAATCCTTCTCATTAGTAATAGTGGGAGCAAACTCAACAAAATAGCTATCAAATGAATCATTCTTATCATGATGCACTTGTAAAAATTTATTCTTTATAGAATAAGTGTCATGACAATAATCATCATAGATAGGAGGCAAAGTATCATCAAAAAAATTTTCCTCATCAAAACTTGGGGGGCTAAAAATATCATCTTCATAAAACGTAGCATCCCCAAGCTTATGGTTTTGCATATCATTAGTATCACAAGTATTCGAAGAAGACATGCAAATAACATTACTACCATCATGAGTGTTGTGCAAATAATAAAGCTCCATAGGCTTTTTGATCTCCTCCTCAAACACTTCATGTCCTAACTCAAGATAGAGCTCATAAAGCTCTCTCATAATTTTGTTGTTGTTTTCCATAAAGCCTAACTAGTGAAAATAAAAATAATAAAAAGAATTAATTGCAAGATCTAAAGATATACCTTCAACGCTTACCTCCCCGGCAATGGCGCCAGAAATAGCTTGATGTCTACGCACGCTTCTATTCTTGTAGACTATGTTGGGCCTCCAAGCGCAGAGGTTTGTAGGACAGCAACAATTTCCCTCAAGTGGATGACCTAAGGTTTATCGAAATCAGTGAAGAAGAGATTGAAGATGGTCTCTCTCTAGCAACCCTGCAATTAAGATACAAGAAGTCTCTTGTGTCCCCACACACCTAATACAACTAGGAGTTGTATAGGTGCACTAGTTCGACGAAGAGATGGTAAAATATAGGTGATAGGTGTGGAAAAACGAAGTAATATAAATCTGTAATAAAAAGTGCAGCAAGAAAACAAGTGATAAACATGAGCACAAATGGTATTGCAATGGTGGAAACAAGGCCTAGGATTCATACTTTCACTAGTGGCAACTCCCAACAACATTAACATAGTCTAATCATATGATATTCCTCATAAAACAAGCAATGGAGACGTACTCGGAGGTCATTCCTTTGTGGTCAAGAGAGGACAAGAATTGTGTAGAGCTACAAAAGCACACCTCAGAGTTCGTAATTCTCATCTATGCATTTCCCAATGTCACCGCGGCCATCCAAAGAGAGTACCACAATCACCACAACATATCTAAATGATAGTCAAAGACAAGCACCAAAAGACTCTCAATCTTCAATCCACACACAAAAGAGGAAATCACTCATGAAAATATTCTTCTAACCCATGTCCAATAGACCTATGTCACCATGGTCTCGGGGATTACTAGATAAGATCAAGTGAGTACATCAATCCAATACATAGAAGAAGGGGAAACATCATGGGATCATCCTAGATTAACATAGCCTATGATCACAATCAAGATCACATCAAGGGAGAGAGAAGACCACATAGCTACTGGTAGAAACCTCAGCCCCGGGGAGGAACTACTCCCACATCATGGAAGGAGGAAGGAAAGTCGATGGAGATGAATCCGGGGGCACTTCCCCGTCCCGGTAGGGTGCCGGCACAGGAATTGGTCTCCCGAAGCTTGTTGGCGATGGCGGCGGAGATCGGAATTGCTTCTGGAGAAAAGGGGTCTGGAATCAGGGTTTTCGCGATGGGAGAACAAATAGGAGCCAAAGGGGGGCACCAGGGGGCCACCAGTCGCCTAGGAGGCCTCCCGGCGCGGCCAAGCCCTGGCCCGCGCCCACTGGCCGCCTAGGCACCAGGTGGGGCCCCTCTAGCCCTTATTTGGTGAATCCGGAAGCTTTCGGAACGCCGATTTTTTATCCGTTTTTCCCGATTTTTTTAGCACTTTCAATAAGGGGGAAACCTGAAATAGAAAAACAGCAAAAAAAAGGAACTGGCACTGGGGTACACTGAGTTAATAGGTTAGTCCAAATATGATCAAAAGTGTAGGAAAGTGTATCAATATCATAGCAATATCACACAAAACATGCATGGAGCAAGCAGAAATTATAGATACGTTTTGGACGTATCAATTATGGGCACAAAAGTTTCTCAATTGACTATGAGTTGTTACACCCTTTTGGATGCTTCCGAGCACTTGATCCACCGAAAGATCTTGTGATTTTAACCGGGATGCAATCTTGAGTGCTCGGCTGTAACAACCCAGATTTTGCAAAAATTAAAATTTTTGTTTTCGGTGTGAATTGTTTGATTGTCTGATTTGTTTGCAGTGTTTGCATCCCCGATTTAATGATCGGCGATTATTTTACCCCTCTTATCTCGTATCGGACGGAGACAGACCCTTGCCACCCTGACACTCGACCTTTGCGACACCGGGTTTCACCCGATCACCGTCGCGAAAATCGCATGAGACCAGCCGCAGCCAACGGAACGAAAAACTCCGTTTAATAATTAAACGGGTTATTTTCATAGCGCGCCGGAAAGTGTTCTCGGAACGGTTCCAGCGCGAGGAGAACGCTGCTGGCTCGACGCGCTGATCGCGTAGTTCGAAGTTTTACCCGAATCGGAGGTCCTGCGGACCCCCGGCGGTCAGAAACGTAAACACCGCGTGCGCGAGAGAAAAACCGGGGATGTTTTTGCAAACTGCCAGCCACTTGGGCAATATAAAGATCACCACACTCCCACCTCTTTCTAGGGTTTCCCTAGCCAAAATTTGCAGCCACACCCCACAGATCTACTCCAATTTTCGCACAAAACACCCCCAGATCTGAAACCCTAATTCACAAGCGTTCCCGGCCGTTGGATCGCGAGATCCACGACCCTGGATGTGCCACGTCGCCGCCCACCTCTCCACCTTCTCTCTCCTCTCTCTCCCTCCCACGCGGCCTGCACCCGTGGCCCAGCACCCGAGCCGGCCTGGCCAGCCCCTCCAGCCCGAATCAGCCTCCCAGTCCAGGCCGCCTCATGGGCCGGCCCAAAACGTGAGGCGCCCTTTTTTTCCTTCTTTTTTTTCTATTTTCTGTTGGGCCCAGTAGCTTTCGGCCAAGTGCATGTTTTTTTTATATTTCTGGGCTTTTTATTTATCTGTTAATTGTTGTGATGTGGCAGTAGATATATCTTTTACCTCGTAGCTCGGATCGCGACGAGTTAAATATGAAACTTGCTTAGTTTTTTTGTGTAGATTATTAAAATGTTGCTTGTTGCCATGTTTGACTTTGTTTACATGTTGTTGACCTCCTAATTACAACTGCTTGCCACTGAAACTGTAACTGCCATAACTTTTTAACCGTTGCTCTGTTTAAAATGTTCTTTACATGTAACTTGACTAGAATTGCATGTAGATTGTGTTTATGCTGCTCTTTCTTGCTAATAAAAAAATATTGTTTAGGGCAAAACAGTACCAAACATTATAATTATCGTGGGGTCCGTAATAGTTGGCACGTATAGGTTTTATCCCCCACTTAAAGTGACTAGATTAGATAGTTTATTTATGCTTCACCTCTTGTCATGTTTGTGTGCTATGCCACGTTTGCTTGAGTTGCCTTGTTAAAAACCTTTGCTCATGTTGTGTGGCTAAACAACTTGAACCATCGTAAATGTGCGGTATCGTCGTGTGTGACGAGTACTCCACTTAACCTGTTAGTAACCGCTCTCGACGGTAGGTGCAATGTCTCGTGTTGCCTTATTGTTGATGCTTTCTCGTGTTTGCCTCGTAGTAATAGATGCTTGCTCGTTGATTGCTTTCCAGTGTTTATCGTCTTGTGTGCTTCCACGGGTACCTCTCGGAGACGATGCGAGATTGCGATCAACTATACCTTCGGAACCCGACTTATCAACAGGCAAGGACTATACATTACTTATGATCCATTCTATTTCAACCAGCGGTTTGCATGATAGTCTAGGATAGGTTCGATGTTTGATCCTACCACATGTTTACAGCCTCTTTCAAACCGATACAGCCATGTCCCCTCCTAGCAAACCATGTACTGCTATGTTACTATTGCTCGTTGCTCATCCCCTGCTTGGTATGCATGCTTAGGATGCTACGATGTTACCCTGTTACTCCTTGGTTTGGGCTATCACATTATTATATTGTTGTTGATGATATGATTATTATAATGTTGACTATATTCGACGAAGGATGGAAGGTCTAGGCTATCCCGCCCCGACGCTTTGTTCCATTCGAGTCACCTAGGACCCGAGTTCCGGGTATTGGTTTTAAGACTGACCGTGCCTAACCGCGTGTGGGATTTTATGGGGTCCCCTTTTCTTACCTACCTAGCTTCAAACATTTCTAGTGGTGGCCCAAGCTGATTTACCATTTGAAAACCGTGTGTGTTCTTGGTTGGGCCCTCAGCTGTTTTAAAACAACTTGGGCCAGTGGAGACATGGTTTCTCTGTTGGTGATTAACCGGCAATCCGACCTGCATCATACGGAAGAGTCCGGTCCGAGAGCGTGGCCGGCTTTTGGATTGGGTGTCGACTCCCCGGGGGCCGCCCTGATTTGTTCGTTGTTAGCTAGAGGGACCTGTCGTTTCGGATCTCTTGGAACTAAATCATAAAATGGTTGCCTGTGATGGGTAGCAACTGAGAGAGATGGGCGTGCATGCGGAGCCTTGTAATGGGCAGTTGGTACACCCCTGCAGGGTTAAATCTTTTCGAGAAGCCGTGTCCACGGTTATGGAGGACTTGAGACCTACCCCTTGTTCATAGACAACAACAACTGAGATAATCTTAATATAACTTGATCAACGTGTGTGTGCCTTGACTGCTTCTTCTTCGTCGGGATGCGAAGAGGAGGACAAGGATAGGATAGGTGTTATGTTTGTGTAAGTAGTTGTTAGAAAGGCTTGTTGGAGGCGATTCCTCATCGAATGCTTGGCTTCTTATCTTACTCTCTAGATCGTTAGCCACTTCATAAATGCTAGTGCGGCAGCAACCTCACCACTTACCCCATCCTTACCGTGAACTACTAGTTGTCCTAGAATGACGAGTGATGAAGTCCTTGCTGGGTCAGTTGACCACCACAGTTGGATGCTGAGTACTTCTGTACTCATGATACTACCCCCAAACCCTTTTCAGGGTTCTTGATCGACAACAGGTATGGTGATCGACGTTTCACGTGGAGACTCGACGACGACTAGTTAGGCGGATCCCGACGGAGGTCCTGGACCCGTGTGGTTATGGGAATCGATGTTTTTCTCTTTTCCAGTAGGCATTTGATTGTAGTTTGTACCCAGACATGTATCTTCCGCTGTTGTATTGTATTTAAGGCAGTTGTATGCCGATTGTATGAGATGTTGTATTCTTGTATCTGTAATGTTGTGATATCATGTTGGAAATCCGGGGCATATGACTTCGTCATATGTCACGGTGGGACCGATATGTGCTTCGTCCCTGGATCTGGATGGAAACATCTAGATCTGGAACAGTACCGCATATCAGGCCTTACAACTTGGTATCAGAGCCTTACTGACCGTAGGATCCCTTTTCTGGCCGAAGTCGAGTCTAGACAAAAACTATTTTTTAGTTACTAAGATAGTTATTGGAGAGTAGGATTCTTTTTACTCCTTACCCTTGCTCTGGTCAGGACAAGTGTCGTAAGTGTTTTTACTCTCGTCTTATCCCCTTCAAACTTTAGGATCTCGAGTGTGTGGAGTATCGGAACCGTTACAATGCCTTGCTTGCAGCGTATTGTCTCGATTCCGATCTCAGGTTTGGGATATCCCGTAGTATCTTTAGTCTATCCGACTCTAGGTAAACATCTTGGTCGTCCATTGACCCCATTCCTCTTGCCCAGTATCCTCACGATTTCAGTGAGAATGCTTTCCTTGATCGTCGCTTTGAATTGTCGTTCTTCCTCTTGACACTGACGGTTTTGTTTTTCCGACGATGTCGTCTCCCTACGGAAAGTTTCTCGAAGCAAGATCCTCGTTCGACATGGAGCAGAGTCCCTTGTTGGTGGTGTTGAAGATCGTCAGCTCTTTTCTTTCCCCCTTCCCCTCTCCCCCGGATCGTCCAGGATCTCGGGACGAGATCCCTTGTTGGTGGTGTTGTATTGTAACAGCCCAGATTTTGCAAAAAATAAAAATTTTGTTTTCGGTGTGAATTGTTTGATTGTCTGATTTGTTTGCAGTGTTTGCATCCCTGATTTAACGATCGGCGATTATTTTTCCCCTCTTATCTCGTATCGGACGGAGACCGACCCTTGCCACCCTGACACTCGACCTTTGCGACACCGGGTTTCACCCGATCACCGTCGCGAAAACCGCACGAGACCAGCCGCAACCAACGGAACGAAAAAACCCGTTTAATAATTAAACGGGTTATTTTTATAGCGCGCTGGAAAGTGTTCTCGGAACGGTTCTAGCGCGAGGTGAAAGCTGCTGGCTCGACGCGCTGATCGCGCAGTTCGAAGTTTTACCCGAATCAGAGGTCCTGCGGACCCCCAGCGGTCAGAAACGTAAACACCGCGCGCGCGAGAGAAAAACCGGGGATGTTTTTGCAAACTGCCAGCCACCTGGGCTATATAAAGAGCAACACACTCCCACCTCTTTCTAGGGTTTCCCTAGCCAACATTTGCAGCCACACCCCACAGATCTGCTCCAATTTTCCCACAAAACACCCCCAGATCTGAAACCTTAATTCACAACCGTTCCCGGTCGTCGGATCGCGAGATCCACGGCCCTGGATGTGCCACGTCTCCACCCATTTCTCCACCTTCTCTCTCCTCTCTCTCCCTCCCGCGCGGCCTACACCCGTGGCCCAGCACCCGAGCCGGCCTGGCTAGCCCCTCCAGCCCGAATCGGCCTCCCAGTCCAGGCCGCCTCATGGGCCGGCCCAAAACGTGAGGCGCGCTTTTTTCCTTCTTTTTTTTTCTATTTTCTGTTGGGCCCAGTAGCTTTCGGCCCATTGCATGTTTTTTTATATTTCTGGGCTTTTTATTTATCTGTTAATTGTTGCGATGTGGTAGTATCTATATCTTTTACCTCGTAGCTCGGATCGCGATGAGTTAAATATGAAACTTGCTTAGTTTTTTTGTGTAGATTATTAAAATGTTGCTTGTTGGCATGTTTGACTTTGTTTACATGTTGTTGACCCGCTAATTACAACTGCTTGCCACTGAAACTGTAACTGCCATAACCTTTTAACCGTTGCTCCATTTAAAATGTTCTTTACATGTAACTTGACTAGAATTTCATGTAGATTGTGTTTATGCTGCTCTTTCTTGCTAATAAAAATAACAAAATATTGTTTAGGGCAAAACAGTACCAAACATTATAATTATCGTGGGGTCCGTAATGGTTGGCACGTATAGGTTTTACCCCCCACTTAAAGTGACTAGATTAGATAGTTTATTTATGCTTCACCTCTTGTCATGTTTATGTGCTACACCATGTTTGCTTGAGTTGCCATGTTAAAAACCTTTGCTCATGTTGTGTAGCTAAACAACTTGAACCATCGTAAATGTGCGGTATCGTCGTGTGTGACGAGTACTCCACTTAACCTGTTAGTAACCGCTCTCGACGGTAGGTGCGATGTCTCGTGTTGCCTTATTGTTGATGCTTGCTCGTGTTTGCCTCGTAGTAATAGATGCTTGCTCGTTGATTGCTTTCCAGTGTTTATCGTCTTGTGTGCTTCCGCGGGTACCTCTCGGAGACGATGCGAGCTTGCGATCAACTACACCTTCGGAACCCGACTTATCAACAGGCAAGGACTATACATTACTTATGATCCATTCTATTTCAACCAGCGGTTTGCATGCTAGTCTAGGATAGGTTCGATGTTTGATCCTACCACATGTTTACAGCCTCTTTCAAACCGATACAGCCATGTCCCCTCCCGGAAAACCATGTACTGGTATGTTACTATTGCTCGTTGCTCAGCCCCTGCTTGATATGCATGCTTAGGATGCTACGATGTTACCCCGTTACTCCTTGGTTTGGGCTATCACATTATTATATTGTTGTTGATGATATGATTATTATAATGTTGACTATATTCGATGAAGGATGGAAGGTCTAGGCTATCCCGCCCCGACGCTTTGTTCCATTCGAGTCACCTAGGACCTGAGTTCCGGGTATTGGTTTTAAGACTGAGCGTGCCTAACCGCGTGTGGGATTTTATGGGGTCCCCTTTTCTTACCTACCTAGCTTCAAACATTTCTAGTGGTGGCCCAAGCTGATTTACCATTTGAAAACCCTGTGTGTGCTTGGTTGGGCCCCCAGCTGTTTTAAAACAACTTGGTCCAGTGGAGACATGGTTTCTCTGTTGGTCCACCCGATCAGCTAGGACCCGGTTTCCCATGTGTGATTAACCGGCAATCCGACCCGCGTCATACGGAAGAGTCCGATCCGAGAGCGTGGCCGGCTTTTGGATTGGGTGTCGACTCCCCGGAGGCCGCCCAGATTTGTTCGTTGTTAGCTAGAGGGACCTGTCGTTTCGGATCTCTTGGAACTAAATCATAAAATGGTTGCCTATGATGGGTAGCAACTGAGAGAGATGGGCGTGCGTGCGTAGCCTTGTAATGGGAAGTTGGTACACCCCTGCAGGGTTAAATATTTTTGAGAAGTCGTGTCCACGGTTATGGACGACTTGAGACCTACTCCTTGTTCATAGACAACAACAACTGAGATAATCTTAATATAACTTGATCAACGTGTGTGTGCCTTGACTGCTTCTTCTTCGTCGGAATGCGAAGAGGAGGACAAGGATAGGATAGGTGTTATGTTTGCGTAAGTAGTTGATAGCAAGACTTGTTGGAGGCGATTCCTCACCGAATGATTGGCTTCTTATCTTACTCTCTAGATCGTTAGCCACTTCATAAATGCTAGTGCGGAAGCAACCTCACCACTTACCCCATCCTTACCGTGAACTACTAGTTGTCCTAGAATGACGAGTGATGAAGTCCTTGCTGGGTCAGATGACCACAACAGTTGGATGCTGAGTACCTCTGTATTCATGATACTACCCCCAAACTCTTTTCAGAGTTCTTGATCGACAACAAGTATGGTGATCGACGTTTCACGTGGAGACTCGACGACGACTAGTTAGGCGGATCCCGGCGGAGGGCCTGGACCCGTGTGATTATGGGAATCGATGTTTTTCTCTTTGCCAGTAGGCATTTGATTGAAGTCTGTACCCAGACATGTATCTTCCGCTGTTGTATTGTATTTAAGGCAGTTGTATGCCGATTGTATGAGATGTTGTATTCTTGTATCTGTAATGTTGTGATATCATGTTGGAAATCTGGGGCATATGACTTCGTCATATGTCGCGGTGGGACCGATATGTGCTTCGTCCCCGGATCTGGATGGAAACATCTAGATTTGGAACAGTACCGCATATCGGGCCTTACATCGGCGAACTCTATCTTCTTCCAAAGTTTCTTGAGACGGAACAATAGGACCATCTTCGGAAGAGGGGGCATCATCAAGGACTTTCTCATCATCTTGAGCTTTCCCTTGGACGAGAACTTGATCTTGGTCATCATTTGGTGCACCACCATCTTCAAGGATTGGATCTTGACCTTGATCTTGTTCGGCCGAGTGAGGGCCTTCGTCTTGTTCTTGGTTTGCTTGTGGATCTTGAGGAGGTGATGTCTCCACGTGCGTAGAGCATTGTCCTTCTCCTTCCACCACAAGGGGTTCCTCACTGGGTAGGAAATGACCCACACCCATTCTTCTTATGGTTTGAGGAGGAATTTCATCACCTACATCATTAAGATCACTTTGAACCACTTGGGATCCATTATGTTCATCAAACTCCACGTTGCTAGATTCTTCAACAAGTCCGGAAGACTTGTTGTACACTCTATAGGCGTGAGATTTTGAAGCATAACCAACAAATATGCCCTCATTTGTCTTAGACTCAAACTTAGACAAACGAGCACCTTTCTTAAGAATGAAACACTTACACCCAAAGACCCGAAAATACTTGATGTTGGGCTTCTTCCCGGTGATGATTTCATACGGAGTTTTGTTCAAGATCTTGTGGAGATAAAGACGGTTGGTTTCATGGCAAGCAGTGTTGATGGACTCTGCCCAAAAGTTGTATGGACTTTTGAACTCCGCCATCATTGTTCTTCCTGCATCAATCAGAGTGCGATTCTTCCTCTCCGCAACACCATTTTGTTTAGGGGTATAAGCAGCGGAATATTGATGTTTGATCCCCTCATCTCCAAGGAATTCATCCAAGGTGTAGTTCTTGAACTCGGTGCCATTGTCACTTCTAATTGCTAAAATCTTTGAGTTGTGTTGACGTTGAGCTTCATTGGCAAACTCGATGACGGTTTGTTGGGTCTCACTCTTCTACTTGAAGAAATAAACCCATGCATATCTTGAGTAGTCATCCACAATAACCAAGCAATACTTCTTTCCGCCAAGACTATCATATGAGGGAGGCCCAAAGAGATCCATGTGAAGGAGCTCCAAAGGCCTCTTGGTGGAGATGATATTCTTGACGGGATGTTTCTTCTCATGTAGTTTCCCTTCAATGCATGCCCTACAAGCACGATCTTTGGCAAAGCTAACATTTGTTAGTCCAATGACATGCTCACCCTTGAGAAGTGTTTGCAAAGACCTCATATTGACATGGGCTAGTCGGCGGTGCCAAAGCCATCCCACATCAACTTTAGCCATTAGACACATGGCGGTTTTGGTGGGGACCTTTGAAAAGTCCACCACATACATACCGTCCTCCACGTGTCCAACAAAGGCCACTTTAAGAGTTTTGATCCACATCAAGGTGACCATGTCTTTATCAAAGAAAGTGAAAAGGACCATCATGGCAAGTTGACGAATGGATAATAAATTAAAGGCACAAGTCTCAACTAGTAATACTTTCTCAATGGACGAGTCCGGAGAAATTATTAATTTGCCAAGACCTAATACCTTTGACGTGTTTGCATCACCAAATTGGACACAGGTGGTTCGAGATGGTCTAAAATCAATGTCCACCAACATGTACTTGCTTCCGGTCATATGACTTGTAGCCCCGCTATCAAGTATCCATGAACCACCACCGGAAGCCGCCACCTACATGAGATCAATGCTTGGATTTAGGTACCCATTCACGAATGGGTCCTCTCGCGTTAGTAACAAGGGTCTTAGGCACCCAAATGGACCATGCAATATACTCATCAAAAGAACCAACAAATTTGGCATAAACATGCCCATCATTAGTGCAACAAAGAACATAAGAGGGGTTCGTTGGTCCGGCAAAGTCATTGGGAATGGCACCACTTCTCTTGGTCACTCCACCCTCAATGGCCTTTGCCACCTTTTCTTGAGGCATCTCCCCTTCCTTCACAAATGTGACTTCCTTCGAAGGAGGAGGGGCCTTTCCTTTCTTCTTTTTGTTCTTCCTCTTCTTGTTCTTCTTCTTTGATGGACTTGCACCAAAGTCAATGCCTTCCTTGCCAATGACTTCCTTTTGGGAACTCAAGAGATCATTAAGGTTCTTTTCTCCTTGAATGCACGAGACAAGTCCCTTCTCAAGTTGTGCCTTCAACCTAGCGTTTTCCTCAACGAGAGGAGCATGCTCACAACAAGAGTTAGAGGAACTAGGTTTCTCTACCACAATAATAGGAGAAAAGGTAGTAATTTCTTTAGTGAGTTGCATACTTGTTTCCTCATGACCCTTCTTGAGAGCCATGAGTTCGTGCTTTAAGGACTTGTGGTCCTTTTAGACTTTCTCATGATCCACAAGAAGTATTTCATGAGCCTCAACAAGTTCATCATTTTTAGTCTTGAGATCGCAAGCAACGACATTAGAATGTTTAAGGTCAAGTTTTAGCTTAGAGATATCACTAGCATAAGTCTCATCAAGAGACAACTTAAGCTCACTCTCTTCTTCAAGAGAATGTGATAGCTCCCCTATCTCATCCGCATAGTCGCGACTATGACCTTGCAACTCGGTGATAGTCTCATCAAGTTGCTCAATGTGAGCATGTGCTTCACCTAGTTGTTCCAAGAGAGCCACAAAGTGTCCCTTGGCTTCACCTTTGAGTTTGGACATGAATAGCTCGAATTCATTTTCTTCTTGAGCCTTGGTGACGAGGGGGTGACCCCACGACTCCTACGGATAAACCTACCTGGTGTCCCTGAAGACAGAAGGCCCATGAAGATATAGCCTCGTCCCGCTAATTGGCATCGACGTAGGAGTCTGCGACTCACAAGGAAGGTGTGAGAACCTGCCGTATGGAGCAAGCTAGGGTTAGGAAAGCTTACCTGTAAACGTAGGTGAACTCCCCGAGACCTAGCCCAGTATATAAGGGCTAGGAGGGGCGACGAAAAGGACGACCAATATCATCTGTAACCCTAGCCTTGAACGCTCCAGCCTTGGCATCCACTGTAATCACATCTCCCCCATCAATAATATCGAGTAGGAGCGTGCCTTCCTGTTTGCCGACGAGCTATCGTCCAACCTGTGCCTCTCATGACTAACCCAGGGTCCCTGACCATGGGATTTGCCGGGGTTGATCCCCGTCAATTGGCGTCGCCTGTGGGAAACGCGCAGGTTGGGAACGCGATCTCGGCGGCCTCATCATCATCAGCACTCATCGACTCGACGGCTCCGGCAAGATCCAATCTGTTCGAGTCCCTCGGATTCACGACCCACCTCCCGGCCCTCCAGCCAGTCTTTACCGGTCTACACTTCGGCATCAATATGATCTTCGGAGCGTATCAGATCTACATCAACCATTGGGGGACTCTTCGCCTCACCAACGGCACCCGCGCACCCACGGCAACACCTGCAGCAGTGACCGGAGCGGACGCCGCCCGCACGGCCAGCCTATCTAGCAGCCGTAGCTACCCACCCAACTCAAGGCTCCACGCCACTCGCGACCGCCCGAGTGGATCCCCAACATGGAGAAGCACCATCACACGTATCAGCAAGGAGGCGGCAAGGACACCATCGCAGGTGTTCATGTCAGAAATTGGCGCACCAGCGTCAGGTAACAACGGACGAGTCGACGACCCGGGCACTCGTCAAGACACCCCAACCACCAACAGGGCGGCAGGTCCCGGCAACACCAGTCAGATGGTCGTACAGCTAGGAGAACCGGGGACCATACCAAGGAAAGTCCAGGTGGAACAAGGACCCAGCAATCAAAAAAGCAGTCAGTCGCCAAGCAGCAAGCACCTTGCCAAGGCAGCCAGCCATCACGCAGCAGGCAGCAAACCCCGGTTGCAGCGGCAGACGAACCACACAAAGAAAAAATATACTTGTCCAAGGAATCAATGGCAATGGTAAAGGAAGCAGTCGCCCGCGGCAGGTTACTACCATCAGATGCCTCAAGGGACGAGCTAAGGGCATACAACAAGCTAGCGGGCGAGCTAACCCAGCAGACGAGACAGTGGCGCCTAGCCATGGAGAAGCAAGAAAAGGCGGAACTCAAAAAGAAAAGCAGTCGCAGACAACCTCCCAGAAGACTCACCAGGCCACGACTCCCCCACCCGCAACAGATCGAAACTCAACAACCTGCGGAAGACAGAAAAGGCGAGAGTGGTGCGGAAACTGGAAGACGACTTCAGATTAGAGGAAGACGACGACGAAGAAGAGCCCCTCACTCCGGAAGAAGCAGTCATAAGCGCCCATGACTACCTGTCCCGTGCCCAGAAAAGCAGGAAGGGCAAGACGGACCGCTACACTTCCATTGCTTTGCAGATAATGAAGGACGCCATCGGTGCCTCGGTACCTAAGAAATCCAGCGCAAAACGGCAGACTCGCGAGCGGACACCGGACAGGGACCCCAGTTCACCGGACGACGACGATGACGACGACGACAGTAATGACGACAGGCGCAGGAGCCCCGACAGGTACAAGAAACACGACAACGACGACAACAACAGGCGCCGCAGCACTCGACGAGATGCGCGAGACGACATCACGCATAACAGAGTCAACCGCAGCAGGCGAAGACGCGCAGCACGCGAGGAGTACTCGGACGAAGAGGCTTCCGACGAGGAAATCGAGCCATGTGGAGCACTATGCTTCACACGTGCCATACGTGAGACGTGTATGCCAAACGGGTTCAAACTGAACTCCACGACACTAAAGTACAACGGACTCGAGGAGCCCGAGGCATGGCTCGACGACTACCTAACAGCAGTCAAGTTTCAAAGAGGAACCAACGTCACGGCAATGCAGTACGTGCAGCTCATGCTCGAGAGCTCCGCTCGACATTGGCTGAAGAATCTTCGGCGCGGATCTATCAGCTCCTAGAGCCAGTTCCGAGGAGCCTTCATAGAAAACTTCAAATCCACATACAAGTGACCAGCCTCACTCGAGGAACTGCGGGCATGCAAACAAGGAACGAGGGAGACCCTGCGAGCATACATCCAGCGATGGACGATACTTAAGAATTCAGCGGAAGACATCTCGGACGAAAGTGCGATTGACGCATTCAGGCGAGGCCTTCAGCGCGTCGAATTCAAGGAGCAGCTCGGACAGATGAAAGTCCGAACACTCGCACGGCTGTTAGAACTAGCCAACAGCTGGGCGGACAGAGAAGATTCCGTTCGCAATGAAACAGAAACCCACACTGCACGATCAGAGTACGACTACGACTACAACGGAGATAGAGGAGCCGATGGAAGAAGGAAGCGACCCAGACGGAACGTCTACAACGACAGAGGACATGGTCGCCGCCGGTTTCTCGGACGATCGGAACGGCAGGCACCGCGATGACAACATACCACAGTGACGAGACAACCCAGAAGACGAGCCCCAGGCTCAGAAACAAGAATGGAGGACAAGGCAGCCACGCGACGGCACTCGCACATTCCGCTCCGCCAAAGAACAACTCGACGGACCGTGTTCTATACACGGATTCAGAAACGAGCGAGGAGAGCTCAGATCGTCCCACACCCTCAGGAATTGCAGAAGCTTCAACGAGTTGGCCAAGGAGAAAATCCGCTCCGCGGCCGGAACAGCACGACCACTCGCAAGCATAGCAGTTGGGCCAGTCGCCCACAATGCGCCACCAGCCCCCCCTCTGCCAACAAGACAGGTGGCCGCCATCCAGGAACGGAAAAGGACACCAGAAGAAGAAAACCAGTACCCAAAAGCCCACGGGAGGATCTACATGATACAAGAAGGCAGACCTTCCAACAGGAAGCAGAAACAAGTCACCAGACAAGTCTTCCTGGCAACCTCTGCACACCCGGCCGTCCCAGAGTACCTGCGCGGGTCGGAGACAGAAATCGCCTTCTCCCGGGACGACCACCCGCTAGTCGTTCCCCAACCAGGGCACGCCGCGCTAGTACTCGAGGCCAGAATCGGAAATTACGACATGTCGCGAGTATTCATGGACGGCGGCAGTGGGATCAACATCATCTTCACCCGAACACTCGACGACATTCTCATCCAAAACAACGCACTCAAGTCCTCAGGCACAATCTTCCACGGGATCGTACCAGGAAAAGCAGTCTACCCCCTCGGAAGGATAAGCCTGGAGGTAGTCTTTGGGAACGCGACAAACTTCCGCAAGGAAACGCTTGACTTTGAAGTGGTTGACTGGAAGTCGCAATACCACGCAATTCTCGGGTGACCAGCTTTCGCTCGCTTCATGGCCGTACCCCATTACGCCTACCTCAAGCTGAAGATGCCAGGCCCACACGGGGTCATCACAATCAGCGGCGGTTTCGTCAAATCCGACCGCTGCGACAAGGAATTCCACAAGATAGCAGAAGCCTTCGTAGCCCACCAAGGCAGCAGGACCACGGGACTCGTAGAAGAAGCGCTCCCGTAGAAGGAAAGGAAAATCGCTCGAAGAACCCAGGCACCCGGAGATAAAGTTACCAGGCCTTTAAGGCCACTACATCATCGTTCTAAGTAAAAGGGATCTCTCTTCAACAGAACCCCCCTACTCTTTGTAAGAGACAGCAGGAAAAGTATTACATAAATATTTTTCCCCAAAATCTGATGGCACTCGGGGCTCGCCAGAGCAGCCACCCCCGAGGCGTCCTCCGCAATCGCGGCACATCAACTTGGCACTCGGGGCTCGCCAAAGCAGCCACCCCCCGAGGCGTCCTCCGCAATCGCGCCACATCAACTTGGCACTCTAGGGCTCGCCAAAGCAGCCACCCCCCGAGGCGTCCTCCGCAGTCGCGGCACATCAACTTGGCACTCGGGGGCTCGCCAAAGCAGCCACCCCCTAAGGCGTCCTCCGCAATCGCGGCACATCAACTTGGCACTCGGGGACTCACCAAAGCAGCCACCCCCCGAGGCGTCCTCCGCAATCGTGGTACATTAAAATATGGCACTTGGGGGATCACCGAAACTGCCACCCCCCGAGGCGCTTTTCGCAACCGCGACACATAAAAACCTTTACACTCGGGGGTTTGCCGCGGCAACCCTCTGGAACGTCCCCCGCAACTACAAACGCAGACGACCCCCCAAAGACAGCATGGAATATATACAACCAGGAAGAAGCATATACAACTAAGGGAAGCACCTAATCTTTAGGCTCCAACTTTGCCTTAATAAGTGCACCCAGATGGCGGTCGTTCTCTTCGCAAACCCGCCTCACAACCTGGCGCGTAGGTTTATCTACAGCCATGTAGTGCTCATTCATCGAATGATCCCTACCGCCTAGAGGACCCGCCACCACCTGAGCAAAATCCACCCCCGGCCAAAGAATATGGACCAAACCCAAAGCAGCTCGGGCTCCAGCACGAATCTGATGGTCCATCACTCGACGTAACTCGGCAGGCTGAGAAAATATGCGACAGAGCCTCTCAAGGGACGAAGGAACCACCTCCAACGGATAGAACTCAGCATGGATACCACCCGATACCCGCTGGCAGTATTTGAGAGCATCCGGTACCCTCTCAACTCGGAGACGAAGCAAAGCAAACGCTCGAGCACGAGCCCCATCCACCCAAAAGGGATTGCTCGCCTGCACTCTGGGATCATCAAGCCGCGACATCTCTGACTGAACGGCCCTCTCTTCATCCCAAGTTCGCCCTGCTAGCACTACGAAAGTCAAAAACTACGATCAAGACAGAGACGACAAAACCTACTAAGCGGAATCAAGCAACCAAGCAGAGGCAAGACTCACCCCGCAGGAGGTCGGACAACTTCACCACCCACGAAGAAAGGCTCTCAAACACGGCCTCGGCACACTCGCGCTGAGTATGCTGAACGGCTACGGATCCCTTCAGTCGAACAATCTCCCGCTCAGCGTCCTTCAGTCGCAAGCAAACGGACACGTACGCACCCTCGCGAGCGTCATCCTTCAGCGAATTCCACGGACGAAGAACGCCCGGAGTGGCCTACCGCAGGATGAACAAAACAAAGAAATCAAAAACAGCAAGAGGAACAGCCAAGCAGTCACTCAGATAAAGCTAGCAAAAGATCAACCATCACAACGGATTCACGAATTATAGACAAAGTTTCAAAGCGACACAACACCACTGTGCCTCCCCCTCACCTACGACAGGGGATCCTGAGCATCTACAACCTGCTGCAGGCGACGAGCCAGTTTTTCGGCTCGGTCATCCTGCTCCTCAGAATAGTCCGGGATGGTCTCAACCAAGGAATCATCAATAGAAATCCCATGCCCCATAAGGACGACAAGGGTCGTGGAAGAACCACTCACCACGCTCTCCGCAACTAGCTCCACCATACATTTCCCATCCGGGCCGAATGCAGCCACCCGAGCGCCCAGGCCTTCAGGCACCTTTGAACCCTCTGGCATAAGGTGCTCGTGCGCAAGACCCACAAGATCGGAAGCCCGGGCGCAGACGTCCCCGACCACCGCAACAGCCTCTGCAACAGCATCCACAGCACCTTGGAGAATTCCAGACCCTGACGCAACAGCATCCATCGGCTTCGCACCTATAGCAGCTGCACCAAGCAAAGAAACGTCATCACGGGAAGACAGTAGGAACAGCAAGACCAACGGTTGAATGCCAAACTTACACACAAGCGAGTCCGCCAAGGCGCGAAGACGTTTGCCCTCGACTGCTTCCACCCGCGCACGCACGTCCTCTGCCTGGCGAAGGCGAACCAGCTCCTCGTGTTAACCGTGCAACTCCGCTTCCATGGAAGCCAAGGTAGCCTTGAGAACGGAAACCGTCTTTCCCGCCTTCTCGGCCTGCTTCTCGGCAGCCTGGCGACGGTCTGCAAGGCAAGATAGTACTCAGAACAAAAGACGCAGCGGCCAAAGCTCAGCAGCGCAAGAATGCAAACTCACCATCCATAGCAGACAAAGCATCCTGGGCAGAATCATGGGTCCGTTGCCAACGCTCAGCATCAACCACCAAACACTCAAAGTGTTGGAAAACTGGCTGCAAAATCCAGACAATCAGATGATAAGGAAAGACAAGACTACAAGCAACCGCAGGCAGTTACTTCTAGCCTCGGGGGCTACTCCCATCGGGAGCACTGCCGTGCCCCCAATGATAAATTCGCACAGGCACGAATCAACTCACCATCTTGGAGACGTGGTCGAAAACACGAGCCTTGTCTTCAATCGCCAGATTAAGCCGACCAAAGTACGGAGGACCAAGCTCAGTTGGCTTGGACTCAGGAGCAACAACTCCAGGCGCTTCAGACGAGGGCGCACCAGGAACCACACCCGCGGGCGGAACGGCAGGAGTCGCCGTCGGCCCAGATTGACCAGCAGCAGCCGAGAGGTCCTCAAGATTCTTGGCTGCCGCCCCAGAGCCCATCGACTTCAAGTCAGTAGTAGCTGCGCTAGTGCGCGAAGCAGCCGGAGCAGGCGCAACACTACAAGATAAACATTATCAGACGCAGGAACAAGGAAAAGGGAACGGGCAAAAATCCAACAGATTCTTACCCGACACGCGCAGCACGAGGGCGCCCCAGCCTCCCAAGCCTGACCCTCTTCGTAGCAGCGGCCGGAGTAGCAGCCGAAGGGGAAGGCCCAGCAAACGGAGCAGCTGGCGGGATAGCATCACCCAATGCCTCATGATCTTCAGCGTTCAAGGGGCGCGACCGCTTCACGCGAAAGGGACTGGAATCTTCACTATCTCCAGTTTCCACCAGCACAATTTCAGCATCAACAGTTGGTGCAGCATCATCAGCTGCGGAAGCACCAGGTTCTTCAAGAATATTGGCGTCCTCCGGCTGCGGAGGATTACACGGCGCCGGAGCATGGCCCTACAAGGAAAGCAATGTCAACAACAAAGAAAAACTAGGTACTCGTCCAAACAAATGAATGAACACGGGCACCAACCGGCGGCGGCGAATGATCAGAAGCATATGGAAGGACAAGGCGCATTTCGGAAATACTCGAGCACTTGGTCACATGTTGGATACGAGCCAACAAGGCATCAGGTTCTAGCTCTTCAGGCGAGCATCTCGTCGATTCACCGAGTCCCTCGTACTGCCACATAGGGCGAGTTCGATGCTGCAACGGTTGAACTCGCCTCCCCACAAAAACAGAGATGAGCTGACCACCAGTCAAGTTATCCTTCAACACAGCAATCCTCTCCAAAAACTGAGTCAGCTCGAACGACTCCACCTCGGTCAAAGAATGAGACCACGAAGGTTGTCTGACCACCCGCGTTCCCGGATTGAAAGAAGCAAGACCAAATTGCTGACCAACAACGAAGCGATCCTTCAGATAAAACCAGCCTCTTCGCCAGCCACTAACGGAATCGGTCTTCTCCAAGTCAAAATATGAATGTTTATCCCCAATGGAGATACCCACTCGACCCACGGCGTACTCAGAGTTCGTCCTTTTTATACTAAAAAGGCGCCTCCAAAGTCCCCAATGGGGGTAAATCCCCAGGAAGGCCTCACAAAAAGTGATGAAACACGCAATGTGCAAAATCCCGTTGGGAGTCAGGTCATGCAACTGGAGCCGATAGGAATACAGCAAGCCCCGAACGAAAGGATGCAGCGGAAGAGCAAACCCGCGGTGGAAGAAAGCCTGGAAGCATACCCGCTCGTCCGCCGCCGGCGCTGGAATCGACTCATCACCAGGAAGACGCACATCGCCCTCCACCACCACGCCATCAGCAACCAGCGCATCCAGATCTCCAGCCCCGAACGTGGACCGCTCCCACTTGCCGGACATCTTGGCCGACTCTACAGCAGCACGGGGGCGCTTGGTCATAGATCTCGCAGTAGCCCGCAGAGGAGAAAAGATGAAGGCTCAGGAACACGAAGGAAACAGAGAAAGAGGAGGAAGGCAACGGCTGGGTAAAACCTACAATTTACCCAGCCGCATGGTATTTAACTCAAGAGCCTAGTAAGAAGGGCCACCGTCCAACCTTTTCGCCCAGTAAAACGTGGCACGACCCCATACAGAGGCGAAAAGTATGGAAAATCCAACCGACGAAATAACAAGACCGCCCACTACGCACGCAAAAAGAGGACCATGATAGCGCGACACGAAAATTTCGGCGGGACAGCGGCAAGTCATTTCCCCCGGCAGGCCACAGCGGTCAAAAAATTCCAGAAGACCACGCCAACGTCATATCACAGTAAGGCGTACTGAGTACGCCATCAAGGCTCTGAGATTCTATCTTTCAGACCTTTTTCCCGATGAAGAAAAACATCTTACTCCCATCGGGAGAGTACATCATAAGAGTCTCGGGTGCTCCCTCACCTAAAGGTCAGCAATGTGCTCGGGTGACCACTCGCACTCACGGGAGTCTCGGGTGCTCCCTCAACCCGACGCAAGACAAACATGAATTCGCCAAGGTCATACGGTGCTAAGAGTCTCAGGTGCTCCCTCACCTCAAGAACCGAAATGGCATTCGAGTGACTACTCGCGAAAAACCCCCCGTCTGAGCACTCGAAACAAGCTCCACGGGTGAATGAGTGAACAGCTCGCTTGATGTTTTGTTCCAAGCGGGTGCAATGCTATAAGGCTCCGGGCCTCAAAAACACACATTCCTGGAACACGATACACTGTGCCCAGATGCCACGCAAGATTAGCGTGTAGGTAAGACCCCGCTGCGAAGTTCGGCCGGGCTGGGACTTGCCAAAGAGAGATTTCACTCCCAACCTTTTCCATGCGCTGCGCATGATAGAAAAAGCCGGGCGGACGCGCCTTAGGCTACGCACATTACTGGCGGAAAATGAACACCGTAAGGCCTGAAGCGGCAGGACTTTTGCTCGACACCAGTGTTCCAAGCTCACGTCGAGGGACCTGGGTTTGATTGGGCTACTGCGGTATTTCCCCTAGTGCAATTCACCAAGGCTCGACCAGTCGACTCCTTGGGCCCTTTCCGCTTAGCATCCCTCGAAACAAGTTTTGTCAAGGCCACCAGACTGCCAGCGACCCGCGGATGTACCGCGCATACCAATAACCGACAAATGAATGTACTCGAGTCCCTGCGTGACTCTTCGAGTCCCCCAGGCACTCGGGGGCTACTGACGAGGGGGTGACCCCACAACTCCTACGGATAAACCTACCTGGTGTCCCTGAAGACAGAAGGCCCATGAAGATATAGCCTCGGCCCGCTAATTGGCACCGACGTAGGAGTCTGCGACTCACAAGGAAGGTCCGAGAACCTGCCGTATGGAGCAAGCTAGGGTTAGGAAAGCTTACCTGTAAACGTAGGTGAACTCCCCGAGACCTAGCCCAGTATATAAGGGCTAGGAGGGGCGACAAAAAGGACGACCAATATCATCTGTAACCCTAGCCTTGAGCGCTCCAGCCTTGGCATCCACTGTAATCGCATCTTCCCCATCAATAATATCGAGCAGGAGCGTGCCTTCCTGTTTGCCGACGAGCTATCGCCCAACCTGTGCCTCTCATGACTAACCCAGGGTCCCTGAGCATGGGATTTGTCGGGGTTGATCCCCGTCACTTGGGCTCCTCATTTTCCTCCACACAATCCAACAATGAAGGGTTAGTGGGAGTAAACGGTTTAGAGTGAGGAGTTACCGAGGAGTCTTGGCCATAAGGCACTTGTGGATGATGTGAGGGTTCTCGTTGGGATAGTTGAAGAGAGATGTTGATGAGGGGGATTCAATGGCGATAGCAACGGTGGCGGTTGCCACAATCTCACCACTTTCTTCATCATCCTCATCATCGGAATAGTATTCTTCTTGAGCCACCAACACACGTTGTGGCTTCTTCTTCACAAAGTTCTTGTTCAATGGTGACTTGTTCTTTTCCTTACGGATGAGCTTGCCACCGTGGTCTTCTCTCTTCTCATATTGACAATCCGCAACAAAATGACTCACATTGCCACAATTGAAGAAGGTCCTTATTCTTTGGCCCTTTGGCTTGAAGCTACTTGTGTTGGACTTGAAGTTATTCTTGTTGCCCTAAAATTGTCTTGAGGCTAGAGCCATGTGCTCATTGTAAGCATACTTGGTGTCCTCTGTACCAATATCCTCTTCATCTTCATCTTCCTCAACTTGAACTTCCTTGGCCTTCAAGGCGAGACATGGGATCTTGGTGCCACTTTGGCGAGCAAATTTTAACTCGGCCGTGGAGTCCAAGATTTCCATGGCAACAAACTCATCCAAGACTTGGTTTGAACTCAACTCGCGAAAGTCGAGCCTTTGACAAATGACCTTGGTGATATGCTTCTTGTGTAGGAGCATATCCATGATGAACTTTCTTTTTATCCATCCATCATCGGTGTCCATGCTCCCATGGTCCGCCATGGAGTTGGTGAGAGCCACCAACCTTTGATGGACATCCTCGGAAGACTCCCCTTCATTCCTGACAAAGTGATCGGCTTGATCTTGGATCTTGTAAAACTTCGAGCACCGTATGCTAGAGCTTCCCATGAGAGTCTTCTTAAGAAGATCCCAAATCTCTTTGGCCGTTTCACACTTTAGGACAAGATTGTATTGCTCTTCCTTCAACCCATTTCCTATCACAAGCATAGCATGAGTGTTGATGATGTTGTCCCGATATTATCTTGGGGTCATGTTGTGGCGGTCACGAGGATTGAATCCCTCCTCAACGATGCGCCATAGTTCCACCGAGGACCCCTTCAAATGTCTCTTCATGCGATGAGCCCAAACCGGATAAGAATCTTTGTTAAGGATGGGAATAATGCCTGCATGTGCAAAATGAGGCTCGGGAAGAGGTAGTGAGTTATAGGTAATAGGAGGAGCCACCATGGAATGAATACCTGATCCATTCCCTGAACGAGGAATGGATCGGCTATCATTCCTACCATCATCACTAGGTTGGGAGATGCCATCTCCTCCACCCAACGTTGGAATGTTGGGGATGATGGTGGGGTTGCTCTCCATGGGCATCCTTGACATGAGACTACCAAGCATATCGGTAACTTTATTCATGTGAGCCTTAATGGCGGACATGCCTTCATTGTACTCATGTCGAGATATAGATGACGAGTCATCCTTCGCGAACGTATTCGTGAAGCCCTCGGTACTTGGAACCCTTTCCAAAAGGGGAGGGTTCGAAGTAGATCATGGAAACTCATCCTCTTTCGGTTTATCCCCTTGCGACATCCTCTTAAGGCGGTAAAGCCCTTAATAAGAGACGAGGCTCTGATACCAATTGAAAGGATCGGAATGTCGACTAGAGGGGGGGTGAATAGGCGACTAACACTTTTTAAACTTTTCTTAACAATTTAGGCTCAACAATGAATATAGGTTGTCTAGAAATGCAACTATGAGAGCAACCTATATGCCAACAACAACAACACAACAAGCAAACAATAAATAAGCAAGGAAAGTAACTTGCAGAAAGTAACGATAAAAGGGAACACGGGAGACAAGGATATGTTTCCGAAGTTCCTTCTCTTTCGAGAAGTACGTCTCCATTTGGAGAGGGTGAGGAGCACAATGCTCACACGGAGCCAACGAGGGCCACCCTATTTCTCCTCACGGTCTTACCAATGTAAGATGTCATGATCCAGTACGAGGCGACCTTGAAGGTGGCAACCAAACCTTTACAAACAAGGTTGGGGCAATCTCCACAACTTAATTGGAGGCTCCCAACGAAACCACGAAGCTTCACCACAATGGAATGTGACTTCGAGGTGACCTCTTCCGTCTAGGGCACCAACGTGCCCAAGAGTAACAAGATCCACACGGGATTAATGGGGGGGAATAAAATATCCTTTGGTGGAAGTGTAGATCGGGGCCTCCTCTTCCAAAACTAGAGAATCAACAAGTTTTGATGGCTAGGGAGGGAGATCGGGCAAGAATGGAGCTTGGGCGTCAATGGAGGTGTGAGCAATAAATGAGGTGAGTCTTAATGGGGAAGAAGACCCCCTTTTATAGGTGGCTCTAAAACAGCCGTTAGGCCACCACCAACTACGGTACTACCGCTCTAGGAGCGGTACTACCGTGGGGTGGTACTACCGCTCCAGGAGCGGTACTACCGTGGGGTGGTAGTACCGCAAGCCAAGCGGTACTACCGCGCCGAGGTAGTACTGCGGCTCAGTACCGCGCCCCACTACCGCCCTATCCAGAGAAGATACGGTAGTGGGTGCGGTACTAGCCACGGTACTACCGTGGAGCGGTACTACCGCTGAGCAAGCGGTACTACCGTGCCGTGGTAGTACTGCGGCTCAGTACCGTGCCCACTACCGCTCAATCCAGAGAAGATACGGTAGTGGGTGCGGTACAAGCCACGGTACTACCGCTGCTCGAGCGGTACTACCGTGCTGCGGTAGTGCTGTGGCCCAGTACCGCGCCCACTACCACTCAATCCAGAGAAGATACGGTAGTGGGTGCGATACTAGCCACGGTACAACCGTGGCGCGGTACTACCGCTGCTCGAGCGGTACTACCGTGCTGGCAGACTCAAGGAGCCATCTCCACCCAGGAAACCTCCTCCGTGACGCCCTAAAAACTATGTGGGTGCAGATAGTGTGTATGTGTGATGATTCCACCCACAATTCCACAGCGGATCCCCTCTTGATAGTACGGTTTTCCTACGACTCAATCAATCAAAAAGATATCGAAAGAAAACTCCGTCTTCACGCTCCATCACAAGAGGGGAACCTGACCGTCTTGTGCCATGACCATCATTATCTGAAAAGCTTATTGACACACGGTTAATCCGCAAATGCATTGTCATCAATCACTAAAACCAATCAAGGGGAAATATGCCCTATCGGAAGCCCGTCGCCAGATTTCCCACCAGCGAACCCATCACGGTCCTGGAACATCCTCTTGTGGCTGTTGTTGTGGAAAGGGGGAGCATGCTGCCTGGAACCATAGCGTTGATGGCCCATGGAAGCCCGTCTGCTCGCCCCCACGCCGCTGCAAGCCAGACCCAGGGCCAGCCGGAGCAGGAGCGAGCGGAGGAGCTGAAGAAGCAGAGAGGGGCGGCGGGCCACCGCCCGATCCATCACCACCAGACACAGATCTGGGGCGCCTCCGCCGCCTCCCAAGCATCAATCCCCGGAGAGGGGGGAGGCCCCAACCATCCTCGACGACAGGCGAGGTCGCCTTGGCCACCTTGTCTGGCTCCAGCCGCGCACGGATCCGAGCCTCCATGGCCAACCCTCCGCATCCGCAACTGGCGAGACGCCGCCGGATCCACCAGATCCACTACCCCCAGCAGATGGGGGCAGGCCATCGGAGGCCTCGCGCTCAGAGAGGGGGGCTGGGAGGAAGACATGGCCACAACGGAAGCAAAGGGCCGAGTGAGGACAGGAGTTGGGGGAAGGAGAGGGGGTGGGGAGTGGCGAAGACGACGAGGGTGGGATGGGAGGGAGAGGAGGCGCCGCAAGTCGCGAGGAGCAGCAGGGAACCCTAGCAAGGGGTCGGAGCAGCCACGACGAACCCATAAATACCCGCACGGAACAGGCCGAGGTGGGCCACCATGGGCCAAGACGGACCAGGACGAGGGGGAGGGACCACAGCAGAATTACGGCCCACCAGGGGAGGGAACTCCTCCGAAGGAAAGGAAAAGGCCGGTCTGAGATCAGGGGGGATAGAGGGCTGTGACGCCCCCAAAATCGAGTCGTGTACAGTAATCATACACGCAAGGTACACGATCGAGATCAGGGACTCACGGTGAGATATCACAACACAACTCTACAAATAAAAATAATACAAGCTGTATAATACAAGCCAGCGGCCTCGAGGGCTCGAATACAACCGCTCAAGAGCACAAAGTTAGCGGAAGCAATAGTATCTGAGTACAGACACAAAGTATAAGTTTTCCTTAAGAAGGCTAGCACATAAACAACAATGATCGAAAAGGCGAGGCCTCCTGCCTGGGAACCTCCAAACTACTCCTGGTCGTCGGGGATCTCCATGTCGTAGAGGGCAACGGGGATCTTCAGGTTGCGGTGGTCGGCATCGGGGATCTCCTGCTCCTGGACTCCAAGGCTCCAACGTCGACTGCATCGGCCGATCAGGCAAAACAAAAGGGGAAATAAATCAAGGGTGAGTATCTAGCATACCCGCGAGTCTTACGTCCGCTACTAAGCATTTATGCATTTGTATCAAATGGAAAGGGGAGGTTGTATATAGTGGACTGAGTTGCAGAAATCCAGAATAAAGAAGAGAAGCTAGGCCTATAGAAGACTAGCATCTTCCGACGGGTCTTGCAGCATGAGAAGAGAATAGCCAACAGTTCAATAGCATGAATGTAATAACAATGCAGCAGAAGTTGCTGCAGCATTGTATAATAGTAAGTTGTATTATATAACAATTATATATGCCTCAGAGATCCCGTCCTCGACTTCCCTGCGAGGAAGAGAAACCGAAACCAACAGTTTAATAGTAGTAGCTTGTAGTAGTAGAGTATGGCTTCAAGATAAAGCGTCCTGTTACCGTGGACACGGCTATCCGAATAGATTATCATCCCTGCAGGGGATGCACTACTGTTACCCTACACGCTCGGATCTCCAGGGTGGCGTACACCTTGTTAGGGAATGCCCCACCGAGGCTATCCGATAGGCCGACGTCCATCCTTCGAGCTCAACAGAGAGGTCATCCGCCGTTCTAAATCCTAAGTACAAAGGAACTTTGGACCCCTGTCCTTTGTACTCCTGCACGGTTCGTGGCTGGCCGGTGAAGCAGACCCACTTCCCACTACCGGACTAAGCGGTCCAAGCCCGGCAATCAACCCGAGGTAAAGCTGACGTCTGAAGAGCCCTCGAACGAGGCCACAACGCAGAGGGCCCACACCATAATCCCACGTGGAGGTAGTGCGTATAGGCATATAGCCACTCAAGTCATCCGCCGAACCCATTAAGCATTTATTAATTTTCTATCGGAACAACCGTTATCGTTGTCCTTATTTAGGTGAGTCGCGGACAACGACAGCAGTCAGGTCCACCCCCATTACCAGAGCCAGTGGTCGCCTGCCCTATCGTCCCACCAACTCGTGCGGTTACCAACAAGGTGAACCGTCTCCTTACCTTGTCTCGCGTTTGCTCCGAAGAGCTCGACTTTCGTACAACAGGATATCTGTCGGCCACGAATAGTACCAGGCCCGCCGCACACCGGTGGAATACACCTGACCTGTCGTTCCGCTAAGATACCCTGCGCGGGCACCGTTGGGTCACCCGACTCCTTACCTGTAAGGACACCAGTTGATTCGAGTGCCTACCATCAAGTGAAACCAGGAGGAATCACCCTCGATGGTACACTTGAGATGGCTCGACAGAGACATCAGCGGAATGAACTAAAGAGGAATATTCTCGTATCACCCCGGTGGTGCCGAGACACCAGCGGAATGAACTAAAGAGGTAAACCTCGTATCATCCCGGTGATGCTACGCTACTAAGCCGACGAGAGTGAAATACGAGTTCGTCCACGCGTAAGTCAAAATCGAAGCGACACGGCAGAGTCTCGCCGTTGTAGGTTCCCTAGGGCGTCTGCATTGATCCGTACCTGTTGCAGTTGTAATACATCATTTCCGTGATCACTCCCAGAGTGATCACGGCCCGCTATTCTAAACCTAGATAACAATGCGCAGGGTTTACTGCTGAATAATGCATAAGTAATAATAGGCAACATAGGATTAAAGGAAGGTGCATCAAGTGGCGACAATGACAGGCTATGCAATGAATAGGAATGTAACGTAGCAGCAGCAGTAACAATGCCTAGTGCAATAAATGTACGGAAAGATAGGAGATATCTGGGAAAGGAAAATGGCTCTGCTTGCCTGGAAGCTCGGTAGTAGCGGTACGGTCGTCGACGAAGTAGTCGAACTCGGAAACGGTGTCATCGGCGGCAGCAACGGGGTCTACCGGAGAATAAGGGGGGAGAGACAGTAAATACACAAAATAATAGCAATACAAATGTTGACATAGAATATACCAAGCAACCGGGCTCTAACGCAATGTTAAGTATTTTAGGCGGAGCGGGAAGTTATCCGGGGATGACTCATCAGTACCGGTTGATTACTGGACCGATGATCCGGAGGGGGAAGGTTCCATGTATGTAGTGTTAGAGACATCTGACAGACAAGTGGATAGTGTATCCGTGCTCATTGATTTGTTCTGAACAACTTTCATATACAGAACATTTTCATTCGACAAGTTTTACCGGCACCCGAAAATTACCGGACAGTGCAACCGGAGGGGGAAAGTCTCGGGTTCAGTATGTTAGAGGAGTGCGCTGGGTATACAGGTAGCATATTTGGTTTCTGATTAATTTTCATGTATAAAATATTTTGATCCGACTTACGGTTTAAAAGATATTCAATTTTGAAGTTTAAATCAATTTAAATAATTTTCTGAATTATTTTTATTAATAAATCCAAACATTATCCAGAACAGTGCTGACATGTGGGCTCCACATGTCAGCCACACATTTTAACAATTCAATTAATTAAATCTAATTAACCAGTGGGGTCCCACATGTAAGTGACTCAGGAGATTTAAACAATTTCTTTAATTTAATTAACAACAGTGGGGGCCACATGTCATTGTAGCATGTTATAATTAACAGTTTAAATAATTCCAGGGGTATTTTAAAGGGGCTGGCCCACATGTCATTGGCACAAGTTTAATCTAACATTTTTATTAACTTAACCTAATTTGGGTGGTGAGGATCCCACATGGCAGGGACTTACAGGGGGTGGGGGGGTTGGATTAGCCCACAGCTTAAACAGCCGTGCCCGCCGGCAAGGCAGAACACGGCGAGGCCACCACTCCGGCGAGCTAGGGCGGAGAGGCCGTGGCGAGGAGCGGCTACGGCTTGGTCGGCGCGGGCGGTTGCGGCGCACGACGAGCAGGTGCGGCGGGGGGGGGGGGGCGGCCATGGGCGCTAAGGGCCAGCCCGAGCGCGACTAGGAGGCAGACCACGGCAGTGGTGGGTAGCGACAGGTGGCGCCCACTGGGCGTGGCCATGGCGCGCACTAAGCGGGGCGCGGGCGCGGCCAGGTCCAGGGCAGGGCGCGCTACACATTACCAAGGCTCGACCATGGCGCGGTCCGGCCATGGCGGCCACGAGTGGGGGCAAGGTCCTACGACAGTGAATCGAGACCGACAGGGGGTGGAACGGGTGCGGCAGCTCACCGCGGTTGTAGGGGAGGGGGCAGTGAGGCCGAGGAGGCTCGAACGACGACATATTCCGACGAGGCCGACGACGGCCATGGACGGCGGGGATGCTCGATTCGCGCCAACTGTTGGACTCCGGCTCGACCTGCAGTGCGGGCTCGACGAGGACGACGCCGGCGAAGCTCCAGGACGTGGTGGCGCGGGATGGGGTGGTCGGTGGCCACGCCGGTGACAACCCCGTGCCCACGGCTGCGTCCGGACGGCCACGGGGAGGGCGGGAGGAAGGGGAGGGAAAATGGGGGAATGGCTTAGGGTTAGGGTTTCGTTGGGGGCTCGGGGCTCTTCTACCAGTCGGCAGCCGGCAGATGGTTTCCACGGCGACGGACGCGGCGTGGCCAGCCCAGATGGCCTCCTTGCCATGGGTGAGCAGTGGAGCAGGGAGAAGGAGAGGGGGTGGGCTGGCTGGGCTGAGCCCAGTGGGGGAGGGGAGGGGGTCCCCCCCCCCCCCCCCGGCATTATTGACTTGGGATCTTTCAAAATGCCAAGAATAATCTGTCAAATTATCTGCAAAGGTTTTATCTTGACCTGCCTTTTAAAAAGGACTTGGAGTGGAATTATTTCCTAATGCAATTTTTTATGACGGTGATCATGATGACAATGCATTTAACAAGGTGATCACTATTGAATTACTATTGCGATTATCGGGGTGTTACACGGGCCCAACAGGCCCGGCCGACGCGCTCACCCCCGAGCACGGAGCTAGGGTTTCCGAGGCCGCCACAGCCGCCGCCGATGAGGACCCCGCAGACAACCACAACGGAGACGGAGGAGACGCAGGAGAAGAAGGCTCCAGATCAGGAGACGAGTCAGGAATGCCCGGCAGCGGGGACCGCGGCGGAGAGGCCCGCGAGCAGCGGCGCCGGACCATGGTCCATCCAGGCTCCGACGAGCCCCACGGGAGGGACGACCAACAAGATCTGCCACCCGGGGCGAACTTACGGCCACCGCCACCACGGGGGAGCTCCGGCACCGGGGAGGCACCAACCTCCTCGGCATCGGAGTCCGAATCCTCACCAGCAATGGCCCAAAACCGCCCAAAACCGATTAGGACGGGGGACCCCAAGAGCCACGGGAGGGGAGCAGGACCTTTGGGCCGGAACCACCGATGACTCGCCGCACACAGCGAGCAAGGCAGACGACGACAAGGGCAGCCGAGCGCACACCGGGCTACCCAAAGGAGAAGCGAACGGGGGGGCCGCCGGCCCGACCACAGTACCAAGCGCCTGCACCGTCGCCTCTGCATCAAGTAACATAATGGACAACCTCTTTGAGATTGTTCGTTTTTAGTAAGGAGAGTACATGTTTGCGTAACATTGTTTCCTCCCCTCCCTGTTCAAATCTTGTTCAACCTAGAAAAACAATAATAGTCTTGTAGAACATTAAAATTTTTATCCCCACAGGCATCCGGACGGTCATGAGTGGCCAGAGATGTAGCTATCGGTTCATATTTAATAACTAATAATATGCACACACGTATAATTTCTGACTTAGGCGTTGCTTCGGTAATATATTAGAGACTGATTTCTCGTTGCAGCCTCGAGGGCATGGTTGTCATAATCATATAGGAAGATGTACTCTAGAGATAGTCACTACGTTTTAACAAATAAGAGTAAAGAAAAACTGAGTTGGATGTAGATACACTATTCACATTTTCCAAAAGGGGAGGAAGCTAGCACTCATTCAAGACAATTACCATGCTATCAAAATGATCATGGCAGTGCAGAGGCCGGAAGAAATAAAATCTTACTCTCAAAAATATATTTCATGAAAACCATACTATCCGAGACAGAGGGGCATTACTCTGGGAAGAAGCCGTGGCGTTCAGCTCTCCCTGTCCTAAGGAACATGGAGAAGTACTCCATGGATCCACCCCAATATTAGAGTTTGGTGCAGTACTAAGGAGTGCCGCCGTCCCATTTGCCATTATGTATCGTGGCAGCCTCAAATGGCTGACTTGAAAAGTGCCAAGAATTAAAATTTAAGACAACCGACCTTTTGTATTTGCAACAACAGACTTTCTCCTGTTTGTAGATGATGATCCCTGGACAGGTTACATAAGCACACGTGAAACTATGAATCAACCAAAACAATCATAGACTGTTAGAAATGCAGGATTCAGTCAATGCCGAGCAAGGCTCATTTCGAATGACGCTCGCATCTCCCATATCCAGTGCCCCTTGGCTCCCGGCATCGCCACTGTGCAAGGCTCAATCCACCCGGCCAACAGACAAACAAGCAGCACATACACATGCCAACAAAGAAACCACACCATACCTCCCACAACTAGAACCACAATTTAATTTTTATGTATGAATAGAAAGATTATTCATGCTCATACAGAATTGGGTTTTCTGAATATTTCTGTTCAAGAACTCAGAGAGGTAACAAGCATACATGACAGATGTTTCAATGAATGGAAGAGGAGAAAAGAAGAGAATAAAGTGTGGATGATTCGGTAGTAAACAACCAGTCGATTCAGTGAATTGCACAGGTAATTAGAGCGGCTGTTTAGAGCAGAGAATGGCGGGGAAGGAGCTGCATTTCAGCCATTTGCTGGATGTTCAGTGTATCAATTGGTTGTGACTGATGGAGGTTGTACTGCAAACAAATGTACAGTATTCACGGTTGCACTTGAACAAATCTGAAGAGGTAAATAACAAGAGAGGAAACCAGTGCATACTCGGTGTTGTCAGACGGTAACCAAGATGAAGACTGACATTGACAGCAGCCAGATGAGCGACAAACAACTGTCATGGCAACAAAAACGGCAGCAACACGCACAACTTCAGAGCCCTCAAAAGCTCAGCCTCAACACCAGTATTCTCCCAAGTTAACAAACTTTAGAGATCTGCGGGGTGAACCAGAAAAACAATTTACAGCTTACAAACTATAATCAGCAAATGGATGTGCGATGTTCAGAGGAAGTAAGAGACCCACAAGTGCAGACTAAGAAAGATAAAAATAAAATTACCAGGAACATTCAACATTGCAGGCCTCAAAATGCATCATAGGATCCACTGTAGTTGTAGCAAGAATTCATTATCGAAGGAAACAATGAACATGTAGCATGTATTGATCTTCACAGGAAACATTGTCGTTGCTGCAGGTTTTTATTGTGTGTGCACAAATTAGCATCCCAAAGATCAGATAGTTAGGTTGTAATGGCTATGCATGACACAGAAAATAGTATTACCTCCGACACATATTAATGTACTCAACTTTGTCTAGATTCGTATGTATCTAGTTAAGTATTTAGACTAGATGCATGTGTATCTAGATAAACTTAAGTACATTAATATGGATCGGAGGGAGTACTTTGTATGAATAGAAAGTCATCTTCTAAGAGACACATGCATTGTCCATACAAAAATAGGGGGAGAATCAAAGTCTTGAATTAAACCTGCCAAAATTCAAAATTGAAACCTATGTATGCCTATGCCTGGAAACGGGTCATCCTATACAGAAAGGTCTAGTGCATATACCATTAGTAAGTAATGTATGAATACATGTACAGAAAACCCAAGAACCATAATTGGCACTTCAATTTAACAGAAAGAGGTTCCATATAGTCGAGAACAGAGTTGGAAAATTCCATCAATAACATTCATTGAATAGAAAGGATTAACCTCAAACTTCGAAAATTCCAACTTCAGTTTTTCCAACAAGGTCGCATACCCCGAACAGACCTTGGAACAGATGACCTATACGCGCAAATTCATCTATTCTATCAAAAAAGACAATTTTAGAGTACCTCACCGTTCACCTAAAGGAAACTTACTGACGTTGGGCAGCAGTGGAGGACGCCGCCGCCGCCCCACGCTCACAACAGAGGAGGACGCCGCGGCCGCCCCGCGCTCACAATAGAGGCAGCAGTGGACCCGGGTTCTTGCGGCAGCAGGCGAGGACCTGCGGGGGGCTGCTTCGCGGAGCAGAAGAGGAGGACCGCCAGGGGCTGCTCCGTGGGGAAGGAGTAGAGAACCTCCGCCCGGGGAGGTGGGGGGACGTGGGGAGGGAGACGAGCGAGAGGAGAGAGAGCGCGGGGTGGATGGAGTCAAAGCTGCCCACATGGGCCGGGCCGGCCCGTCCGCCGCGACACGGGCCAGGCACGGTCGCTGTGCGGGCCGTGCCGTGCCGGCACACGGGCCGAGCAGCGAGGCCCAAGTACGGCACGCGGCTACTTGGGTCGGCCCGGTGTCGCACGGCGGCCTTTCTGGCACATATGGCACACACAAGCCCATCTGACACACACAAGCCCATCTGGCCTTTTAAAATCAAAAATATTTTTTAAAAATTAGGATAAATCAAATAAATATTAGGATAAATCAAAAATAATATTACGATAAATCCTAGGGCGCTATATAAAAAAAACCTAAACGGGTCGTGCCGTGCCGGCCCGCGTGCCCAGCCACCAGGCCAGGCACGTCCCGTGAACATTAACGTGCCGGCACGGCACGACCCGTACCGTGCCGGGCCAGAGATGGGCCGGGCCAAAACAACCGGGCTAAAGGGCCTCCCGCTAAGTCCGGCCCATGTGGCCAGCTTTGGATGGAGTAGCGAACGCGGGTGGATCGAGAATAGCGACGACGCTCAACATCGTTACGTTAATTACAGTCATTAGATTTTAGGGTAGAAAAATAGGTTTTGGATCTGCTACTCTGAGTCTTTTATAGGGTAGTGATGATATTTATTTTTGAATCTTTAATAAATTCATATAAATACATGCACTTCAATCATTACATACAAACGATAAATAATGGTTATAAATACAAATCATTCGTACATAAATTACATAGTTTAAAAATAAAAATGATAATTACATAATCTAATATATAAAAAATGGTTATTTTCAATGTGAACCTACATGTGTTCAACTAGATTATTGAAAAGTTACATACATATCTATTGATCTCGAAGTTGAAGATGTATCTCAAGAAAGTGACAATATATATGCCTCTTGTTCTTGAAGGAGGACTTAAACTCTGGAATTGTTAAAATCATGCGTCTGAGCTACCCTTCGCAATCATGCTCAACAATTTATGTTGTGTAAGATTACACAACATGTTATGAGCTGTTAAAGTGTCTTCTCTTTCCACATATTGCAGCTTCATGAACAATATTCGAATGTGCTTTAAGCACTATGAATGTCCTCTTTGCATCCTTCATAGCATCTTCTTGCGCTTGTGCAAAGAGACATTATTTTCTACTCCCTCCGATCCATAATAAGTGTCGCTCATTTTGTACTAAGCTAGTACAAACTTTGTACTAAAGGAGCGACACTTATTATGGATCGGAGGGAGTACCTTAAGAGTTGGATATAATCTTCATAAACATCATCCATTAAGGATATATATCATGCACAATGTAGTACATCATTGTAGTTGTGCCCGTTAACAGTATAGTTGCACGGCGACGCGTTCCCATCACATAGTCTCTTGAAAAACGGATATTGTTGGAACACATTGATGTCATTGTTAGAACTAAACGTGTCAAAGAAAGTATGGCAAATTCATAAGTCCTTCCATGCCACTATTTCAAATATGATTGCGGTAACTTTGGTGTGACCTTTGTATTGCCCACACAAATATTCGAAGCAGTTCTTTCATTGCCAATGCATGCAACCAACTAAACCAATCATACTTGAGAATCCTCTTGATGCTCCAGTTACCAATCACTTTTTGTGTGTCATTAGCAACTGGTTCTCTTAGGTACTCGATCTGTTTCAAACACTTTCACCAGTGTGTGCAAATTGCACTGTGGTATTCAAACATATGATCTCTTCCATCTAGATCTCAACTTCAATGGCATATACGGGTTTACCATAAAACACCATCCCGAAAATAGTCGTGCATTTTGTACATGAGAGAAAGAAAGTTTTTCGCAACAACCCTTCCTCAACTTGAAGTAATCATCAACCTATTCTATGATATTTACTATGCGCAAAAACAAATTACTACTCATCCTGAAGCATCGGCAAAAAAACCTTCAAGTTATGTTGGGTTTGGTGTGAAGTAGTAATTATAAAGAAGTCATACGCTAGGGATCCTATCTCGAGGAACTATCAGACCCTCAAAATTCAGTACATGATCTTCGTGCTTCTCCAATTCTTCCTGAATACTCATCATTATTTCAACATCTTTGTCGTTCAAGTCAGACAAATCAATAAACTCATTATAAATTAATTCATCAAGGTGATTATTGCATAGGCATCATAGGACGAGAAAGCCATTGCTGACCTACGAATGGTCACAACAAAATAAAAAACGCTCGATTGAACAATAGAGCACGAGGTGTACGCCTGGGGGAATTAATTACACATACCGAGACACGGCGGACAGTGGCAACACATGCGATGGAGTTGTGGGATGGGGCCTCTAGAGGCGGTGTTGTGGGTTGGGGTTGGGGATGATAGCTATGCAAAGATGGAGGCGAAGCAACTGCGATGACTATGCGGACAAGGCGGAAAAGAAGAAAGGAAGGGGCATTTCATGCAAGGACAGAGATGCATACATCGAATTTGCGGCGGGCCACTTCTGTCGGTCCAAAACGATGGGCGCATCCGGGTGTCCCTGTACCCGCTCGAATATGGGCTATATATGGGGCTGATGGTCAGTCAAAACGTTTGACCCGACTTTACCAGTTTTGATTAGGTGGTGTTTTTGTATCCGAGCCTTGATCGGACCAGCCGCCCGAATGTTTGGGACGGATATGGGACTCCGATTATAGATGCTCTTAGATTGCATATCTCTTCATGACATCTTATTGATTGTACATAAATACTATATCGTTCACAAGAAAAGAAAAGGTAAAAAGAGCTTGGAGGCTCATCAATCCAATTAAAGTCAATTCTATTTACTATGACCTATCGCTCCAATAGAACGAAAGATAAAGTTGAATAATTAACTAAAAATAATATTTTCTTTTGGTTGTATCATACTATGTTGATGTATATGTAAAGGAATTTGTTTGTAGATGTACTAATGAAAGGTTATGTGGTCATGTTGTTGCACTTTGTGTTGTAGTCATAAGTACTCGTTTCCGCTTCGCATCACCTAAAATATGTCTAACTTTGCCTCATGTCATCACCCTCACACTACTAAATAGAAAACGATTATACATATTTATAATACCTAAATAATTCATCCACACTAACCTATTTTTCTTGACATGCAAACTAGCCACATCATCAAGTAGGTTCATGATGTAAAAACTCGTTTTCATTAACTTTTCATGCACGTGCTCTCATTAACTCTGCATGCACATGAAACCTATCACAAATAAATATTAACTTTGTATGCACTCAATCCCACAATTTATGATCGACTTTTTTTTATCTCTACTATCTCTACTACTACTCCTATTAAACAAGGGAGTTGTGGCAGAAACAATCATTATTAGTCGTTCATTTTTTTGGATCCAACGACCTAGGTTGCTTCAATGATGTTGTACCGGAGAGGCAATCCCGCACCTGCTCGACCCTCCCAACGATTTTGGCAATTTCCATCAATGCTTCCTTAATTCTAGGAACTTTCTTGTTTGCCTCCACGTTGCCATCATAACCAGCACCTCTGCCATGTGTCCCAGGGGCGCAAGTCGAGCACCATGTCGCTGCATGCTCTGACCATCAAGTGATTGTGCTCCGGTTTGATCACGCGACCATGGCCCAACAGAGGGAAAAGCTTTTTAGATATGAACTTATGTGGGACTCACATGAACAGCTAAAGCCGTGCATAAAATCTTGCTGGGATAGGAACATCAAGGCGACTTCAGTTCTACAGCTTAAGGCGAAACTCTCTGACCTCTCGAGCGATCTGGCTGGCTGGGATCGCACCACTTTTGGCAATGTCAGAAGGGAAATCTCAAAGCTTAAACGGGAGATGGAAGTTATACGATCTATCCCAGGACGTGTTGGGGCCACCGCCAGGGAAATTTCTATCACCGACCGGCTAGTTGAGCTCTACCACCGCGAGGAGGTTTTGTGGAAACAACGGTCAAGGGTGGACTGGCTTGCAAGTGGGGACAAAAATACCCGTTTCTTCCATCTTCGAGATTCTATTCGAAGGCGAAAGAATTTGATCAAATCTCTGCAAGACCCTAACGGTGACACTATAAGCACAATCACGGAACTAGAGGAGATGGCAACCCAATTCTACAGAAACCTGTTCACGTCCGAGGGTGTTGCCAATATGGACGAAGTCCTGGATGCTGTTCCATCAAAGGTGACGCCTAAGATGAATGCGTCTTTGGACGCCGAGTACACGGCCGAAGAGGTAAAGCATGCCCTTTTTCAAATGTTCCCTTTAAAAGCCCCGGGACCGGACGGGTTCCCAACTAACTTTTTTCAGAAACATTGGGATATTTGTGGCGAGGAAGTGGTTGACGCTGTTCTGAAGATTGTCAGAGGAGAGGAAAGTGCAGAGAGCACCAACAACACTTATATTGTGTTAATCCCCAAAGTGAAGAGCCCAACACAGCTGACGCAGTTTCGCCCCATTAGTCTCTGTAATGTTTTGTACAAAATTGCGTCGAAAGTTATGGCTAACAGACTGAAGGTAATCCTCCCAGAGATTATCTCTGATGAACAGTCTGCCTTTGTGCCAGGACGCCTCCTCACTGAAAATATTATTGTGGCATACTGTGACGCCCCCAAAATCAAGCCGTGTACAGTAATCATACACGCAAGGTACACGATCGAGATTAGGGACTCACGGTGAGATATCACAACACAACTCTACAAATAAAATAATACAAGCTGTTTAATACAAGCCAGGGGCCACGAGGGCTCGAATACAACAGCTCGAGAGCACAAAGTCAGCGGAAGCAATAGTATCTGAGTACAGACACAAGGATACAAGGTTGCCTTAAGAAGGCTAGCACAAATATCAACAACGATCGAAAAGGCGAGACCTCCTGCCTGGGAACCTTCAAGCTACTCCTGGTCAAAGGGGAACTCGACGTCGTAGAAGGCATCGGGGATCTTCATGTTGCGGTGGTCGGCATCGGGGATCTCCTACTCCTGGACTCCAACGTCGACTGCAGCGCCCGATCAGGCAAAACAGTAGAGGAAATAAAGAAGGGTGAGTATCTAGTATACCCGCGAGTCTTACGTCCGCTACTAAGCATTATGCATTGTATCAACGGAAAGAAGAGGCTGTATATAGTGGACTGCAAGATAGAAATCAGAACAAGGGTAAGAAGCTAGGCCTATCGAAGACTAGCATCTTCCGACGATGTCTTGCAGCATGAGGTAAGAATCAGCCAACAGTTATATAAAGCATAAAGTAACAATGCAGCAGAAGTTGCTGCAGCATTGTATAATAATAAGTTGTAATGATTAACAATGCCTCCGAGTTCACCTCCTCGACATCCCCGCGAGGAAGAGAACCCGGAACCATACAGTTTAATAATAATAGTTTCTAGTGGTAAGATCCAGCTTCAACATAAAGCGTCCTGTTACCGTGGACACGGCTATTCGAAAAGATTAATCTTCCCTGCAGGGGTGCACTTGTGTTACGCTACACGCACGGATCTCCAGGGTGGCGGGAACCTTGTTAGGGAACGCTCCACCGAGGCTATCCGACACTTCATAGCCCATCTTCAAACTCAACAGAGAGGCCATCCGCCGGTCTAAATCCTAAGTACGCCGGGCCTTGGACCCCAACCCGAACGTACTCCTGCACGGTGCATGGCTGGCCGGTGAAGTTAAAGCAAATCCAAATAAGACACCACCGCGCGAGCAAATAAGACAACACCACTTCCCGGCAATTAGCCCGCAGTACTGCTGACGTCTGAAGAGTCCTCGGACGACACTACGAAGCAGAGGAGCCCATAACTCGTAATTCCCACGGGTAGGTAGTGCGTACATGGCATATAGCCAACTCAAGACATTCACTGAACCATTTAGCATTTTAATTAACCTGCGTGACAACCGTTATCGTTGCCTCGACTTAACTGACCCACGGACAACGACAACAGCCAGGACCACCAGTACATCGGTGCCTGCCCCGTCGTCCCACCAAGTCACTGCGGTTACCAACAAGGTGAACCGTCTCCTTACCTTGTCTCGCGTGTGCTCCTGGAGGAGCTCGACTTTCGTGGTTTTGGTAACTCTCGCGGCCAACGATCAGGGGCCAAGTACACCGGTACACTGGTCATACCCTCCCTGTCGTCCCGTCGCAATACCTCTCGCGGGCACCGTTGGGTCGCCCGACTTCTCACCTGAAGGACAATCACCGTTCAGGACCCTATGGCGGCAAGACAAAGTCAGCCTCGAGTGGAGTACAAGGATTACTCCTTGATAGCTCACACTTGAGGTGACTAGGCATAACCCAGATAGGGGCCTTAGACGGTGTCTGCATTGTACCGTACCTGTGCAGTTATAATATATGTATCCGCGTTCACTCCCCTGAGTGACCACGACCCGCTATCTAATCCTAGCTAACAATGCGCAGGGCTCACTGCTGAATAATGCATAATAATAATAACATGCGGCATAGGATAAAGGAAGGCACATCAAGGGGCGACAATGATAGGTTATGCAATTGAATAGGTAAGCAACGGAGCAGCAGCGGTAAAAATGCCTAGTGCAAGGAATGTACGGAAAGATAGGCGATATCTGGGGAAGAGAATGGCTCTGCTTGCCTGGAAGCTCGACGGTAGGGGCAGGGTCGTCGACGAAGTAGTCGTACCCGGCAGCAGTGTAGTCGGCGGTAGCAGCGGGGACTATCGGAGAATAAAGGGGGGAGGAGAAACAATAAATACACAACAATAATAGCAATACAAATGCAAGACATAGAAGATACAAAGCAACGGAGCTCTAACGCAGTGTTAAGTATTTTTCGGCGGAGCGGGAATTTATCCGGCGATGACTCATCAGTACCGGGTGATTATCGGACAGATGATCCGGAGGGGAAGGTATCATGCCGAAGGTGTCGTGGACATCCGACACATGTGTGGGTGGTGTATCCGGGTTAGTTGATCTATTCCGAACAACTTTCGTGTTCGAAATAAATTCATCCGGATAGTTTATCGGTATCGGACAATCATCGGACTGACGGTACCGGAGGGGGATGGTTCGATGTTCGGCATGTTATAGGGGTGTGGTGGGGGTATGGGTATCGTATCCGAACTCGGTGATCCGTTCTGAGCAACTTTCGTATGCAAAAGTTTTACATCCGGGCAACGTATATCGGTACCGGGAATTATCGACAGACGGACCGAAGGGGGGGAATGTCGATGTTCGGTACGTTAGAGGGGGGTGGTAGACATACGGATAGCGTATCCGTATTCGTTATATTTTTCTGATCAATTTTGATGTATAAAGTTTTTTGATCTGAGTTACGGTTTAAAAGATATTGAATTTCAAAGTTTTAAACATTTTTAAACAATTTCTGGAATTTCTTTTATTAATAAACCCAACCTTATCCAGAACCTTATCCAAAACAGTGATATGACAAGGGGGACCCACATGTCATACACTGCTATTAAAATTAAACTTAAATGGAGATTAACTAGCAGTGGACCCCACATGTCATACTCACATTATGTAAATAGGGATTAATTTAATTTAACAAGGTGCTGTCAGTGGTGGGACCCATGAGTCATGGACACATTTTTTTATTAGGCTATTTAATTAACAGGGAATTATGTTAATGGCCTGGGGCCCACATGTAAGTCTCTCAGAGACTTCTAATTTTAACTTAAGCATTTTTATCAGTTAAAAGGGGTGGGGTCCAAAGGTCAGTGGGTTAGGGGGGTTTATTTTCCATTTGATTTTTGTTAGCTGGGTAATTAGGTGTGTGGGGCCCAACGGTCAGTGAGGTTGGGGGTTAGCTAACAGGGGATTAACAGGGGGGGTTAGCCCCCGGCCAGCACGCCGGCGGGGCAGACCGCGGCGAGGCCGGTGGCCAACACCGGTGAGGGAAGGGGCGGCCGGCGGTGGAAGGCCGAGCCGCGGCGCATGGCAGGCAGAGCGGGATCGCACGCGCACAAGGCAAGCAGCGGCCCGGCGCGCGAGGTAGGAGGAGCAGAGCTCCATCCATGGCCGCCGGAGCACGCGCATCACGGGAACGGAGAGCAGCGCACGGAATCGGACACGACGAGGGTCAAAACGAAGAGGGCTCACATTGGACCGCGTAGGGGCTGGCAGCAGTTCCGAGGAAGCTCGGGGAGGCACGAATCGCGGCAATGGACGGCGGCGGCCGCCGGCGAGAACGGTGACGATGGCGAGGGTGTGGCGGCTTCCCGACCCGAACCGTTGTGCGGAGGCGACGGAGACGAACGCTGCGGTCCTCTAGGACATCTCAGAGCGATGCGGGGTGGCTGGTGGCCGCGTCCACAGCGGCGACGCGCCGACGGCGGCGCAGCCGAGCTGCGGGAGAGGAGGGGGAGGCGATGGGGATAGTTGGGAGGGGCGCGGCTAGGGTTAGGGTTCCTGGGGAGGGCTGGGGGGCTCGGGGGGGTGTGGACTTATCGACCGAGGAGAGGGGGGAGCAGGTGGGGGGCAGGGGGCAGGTGAGCTCGGGCTCTCCCTGCCCATGGCGCTGTGCGGGCAGGGGGCAGGTAGGGTGGGGAACAGGGGAAGGAGAGAGAGAGAGGGGGGCTGGGCCCGGGTGGGCCTCGCCCCCGGCGTAGTTTAGGTTTTCTTTTGTTTTTGTTTTTCTTTTCTGTTTGGACTTAGTTTAGTTACTTTATCAAACTGTAAAAACATGGGACTGGCCCCAATATTAGTGTTATATATTATAGAATATTAATAAGAGTTTTTATGATTTATAAAAATCATTTGATATCTTGTTTTCTTTAAAAGATATTAAAAGCCATTGTTTTTCTACTGTTTTTAATTATTTATAATATTAAAACTTTTTAATAAAACCCCAAATCACTTTTATTATGGCCTACACATTATTAGGCATTTTATAAAATTGTTTCCATAATTTTTAGTTCATTTAAAATTCTCACTCGTTTATTATAATTTCCCTGGCAATTTAATAATCACTAAGCAATTGTTTTTATTTCATAATACTTTCTAAAACACTTTAATAGAATATCCATTGTTATTTTAATCATGGCCAGGCATTTTATAAATTGATTCCACATTGTTGGTTTAACTAAGATTTCCATTTCCATTTTTTAAATTCCAACACAATTTGGATAATCCAACCTTATGGGTTTCATGATTATCATTGACTTGGGATTATGCAAATGACTAAGGTGGTTTTGGTTTAACCATGATCAAATGATGGACAGGAATCCACAAGTCTTGGAGAGAATTTATAATTTACCCAATTTGAAAATGTTATCTGGGTTGGAAATTGACAGAGCTATGATCAAAGGTGATCATGTCTTGATCGTCAACAGTAATGATCACTAACAGTGGAATCACTGTAGTGATTACTGTACTGGATCTGAGGGTGTTACACATGCTAGTGTCTCCAGTTCATGAAAAGGAACAA